>CM076577.1:840517198-841765703 GCA_034641835.2 Pinus albicaulis | reverse complement strand
AGGAATATACATATATAAATTTTTTTGGAAAAAAAAAAAACAGACCAGTTGGTGCGCCACAAAAACAGTCATGCACCGGTTCCGTTGCGGCGCTTGTTTGTAGCGCACCGGGGGCAGTGCCCTAGATGACATACAACACACCGTATGTGGTGCATCTGAAAGTTTTTAAAGCACCGTTGACAATATATGGTGTTAGAAGAGCGGTGCGCTGACTAAAATTTACGTCCTGACGCATATAGTTGTCTCAGCGCACTGACTTCCTGACAAATTACATAGTCAACGGTGCTGTATTTTACTAGGTCGCACCATTGACCCTATCAGAATGCCGAATGTGGTGCGCTGACAAACACCGGGGCAGATATTTCAGTCAACGCACCGCGTTGCTATTCCCATGGTCAACAGTGCGACCGACAAAATTACCGCACTGCACTCTTTTTTTTTTTTTTTTTTTTTAATAACGCTAAGCGCCTTTCTATATTACAACCCTGTATTACAAGGCGAATAACAAGTAGCACCGATTGCGTTGCAACTCGTAAATTTTATAAAGTAAAGACTACTCCCACGTGCGAGCCGAATCGCCATGCTTCCACCGCGCGAAAAAATTATTATTTTTTCTTTTAAATGGTTAATTTTAAGGTTATTTGAAATTCTAATCCGCCAAAAATCTTAATTATGGAAAAACAAGAAAAATACATGTACATTTCGCCGTCGAGGAGGCATATGGGCTATAGAATTTGCAAAAGAAAATTTGCCCACCGTTTTGCAAAATGCAAGCTGGAGATTTGTGGGAAATGCACAATAGCAGTGCGTGCAATGGGTGTAATGGGAGCATCGATGTTAGGGTGGCTCAGACAAGGATAAATTGCACCGGTGATTGAGAGCTTTGGAGCACTGAGAAAAGTGAAAAATGCGGTTTTTTGGCCGTAATTTTTTATTTATTTAACCTTGTTCCGGTGTGTAGGGTTTTATAGGCGCACCGGTGCGGTTGCTTAAGATCGCACCGAGCGGTTTCAGTTTTGGCATGGTGTTTTATGATGCACCAGTACGGTTTCTTAACACCGCATCGGGCGGTTTCTATTTTGGCGCGGTGTTTTATGATGCACCAGGGTGGAATAGTTGTGAAGCATCGGTGCTCTACAGTAATAGGACGCACCGGGCGGGTGTGTACGGTGCACACGGTGTCCGGTGTGCCAATTTTTTGTGTGACCGGTGCTTTCTCTTGTAGAGCGCACCGGTGATTGAGAGCTCTGGAGCACTGAGAAAAGTGAAAAAATGTGGTTTTTTGGCCATAATTTTTTATTTATTTAACCCTGTTCTGGTGCGCAGGTTTTATAGGCACACCTGTGTTGTTTCTTACGAATGCAACGGTCAGTTTTTCTTTTGGCGCGGTGTTTTATGATGCACCAGTGCGGTTTCTTAACATCGCACTGGTCAGTTTCTGTTTTGGCGCAGTGTTTTTTGATGCACTGGCGCGGAAGATTTGTGAAGCACCGGTGCTCTACAGTAATAGGACGCACCGAGCGGGTGTGTGCGGAGCGCACGGTGTTCGGTGTGCCAATGTTTTGTGCGCACCGATGCTTTCTCTTGTAGAGCGCACTGGTGATTGAGAGCTCTGGAGCATTGAAAAAAGTGAAAAATGTGGCTTTTTGGTCGTAATTTATTTATTTATTTTATTTTATTTTAGTTATTTATTTATTTTGTATTATTATTATTTATTTATTTTTTATTTTTTTTAACCCTTTTCCAGTGTGTGTGGTTTATAGGCGCACCGGTGCTATTTCTTACGAATGCACCGGTCGGTTTATGTTTTGGCACGGTGTTTTATGATGCACCGGTGCGGTTTCTTAATACCACACCGGGCGGTTTCTATTTTGGCGTGATATTTTATGATGCACCAGTGCGGTTTCTTAATACCGCATCGGGAGGTTTCTGTTTTGGTGCGGTGTTTTATGATGCACCAACATGGAAGAGTTGTGAAGCACCGGTGCTCTACAGTAATACGACGCACCGGGTGGGTGTGTACGGAGCACACGGTGTCTGATGTGCCAATGTTTTGTGCGCACCGATGCTTTCTCTTGTAGAGAGCACCGGTGCGATTTTGGATGATAAGCGCACCGAGCGGAAAACATCCACAAAACCCTCCGCCGCCAACCTCCTCTAGTAACCTCCATTAGAAACGGATGTATGGGGTATTTTTATAAGGGGTTCCTCAAAAAAATCCGCTAGAGGGTATTTTCCTTGTAGTGTAAGGAGTGGAGATATCGTGACGTAGCCCCAGCTGAGAAGTAAGTTGTGTCATCATATGATTTCGAAAATGAGAGCCATGATCTGTGACAATGGCTTTCCGGACACCGAACCGAGCTATGACATAATTAAAAAGGAATTGCGTCGCATTTTTACCTTCATTATCATATGTAAGCATCATCTTGGCCCACTTTGTAAAATAGTCGACGACAATAATAATATAACCATGCCCCCCAGCCGAGCGAGGGTTACATGTCATAAAATCAATGCCCCATTTTGCAAATGGCCTGACGGTCATAACTAGGTTCAAGGGTGAGGGTGGGGCGCTTTCTTTTTGAGAAAATATTTGGCAATCATGGCATTTCTGAACAACATGAATGCAATCTTTGAAAATAGACAGCCAAAAATATCCTGCGCGAAGGATTTTTTAAGCGGTCGTGTAACCGAACATATGACCACCACAGGCCCCAGAGTGGCAGTCATTAATAAATTTCTTAGATTCTTTGAGATTCAAACATCGATGGAGGACGGAATCAACACCAATGCGATACAAAGTGTCGCCAACAAAGCAGTAGGGTTGGGACTGGTAACGAATCCGTCGTCGCTCATAGTGCGATAGATCTGGTCAAAAGGTTTGGGTCTGAAGATAAAAGATGATGTCTCCATACCATGGATCAAGAGTAACGATGAGAAAGAGTGATTCATCTGGAATTGATTCTTCGAAAGGAGTGGGATCAACCATAGTAGGAAGATCGCAAATCAACTCAGCAAAGATAAGGGACTTATTAGAATTAGCAGTAGAGAACTTTAAGTATAACTCTTGGAGAATAATGATCCATTTTGAGTACTTGCCCCCAAGCAACTGACGTGTAAGAATGTAAGTCATGGGGTTGCAATCAGAAATCACCATAGTCTTACGTAGGAGAATGTAGTGACGAAAATGCTGAGCAACATGAACAACAACCAATGCAAGTTTCTCTACATGAGCATAGCAGGTCTCAGCATCAAAGAGATCGCGGCTCAAGTAGTAAACTACATTTTCTTGACCATCATCATTTTCTTGAACTAACATCATAGCAATAGTGTTCTCTACGGTGGCCAAATACAAGAAATAGCCTCGATGATAGTTGGAAGGATACAGTAAAGGGGCAGTGATAAGAGATTTCTTTAAAGCATCGAAATAGTTTTGGGCAATTTCATCCTAGATGAATAGGATTCCCTTTTTCAATAAATGAGTAAATCCTTTGGCAAGCTTAGTGTAATTCGAGACGAAGCAACGGAGAAAATTGGATTTCCCCTACAAGCTTTGCAGTTGATGTACAAAATAGGGAGGAGGAAAATTCATGATTGCCTCAACTTTAAGAGGATCTATCTGAATGCCATATTTGGACACCACGAAACCTAAGAGGTGACCTGATTTGACGCAGAAAACACATTTGTGAGGATTTAACTAGATATTATAGTGTTGACGGTGAAGAAAGATTGTTCTAAGGTGTTCGGGATGATCTCGACGTTTTGCGGAATGAGTTGGAAGGTCGTCGAGATATGGTTGAACTATGTCTCTGATGTCATGAAAAACATACGACATAGCTTGTTGGAAGGTGGCACTGACATTTTTCAAGCCAAAAGGGAGCTTCTGGTAGGCAAAGGTTCCCCATGGGCAGATAAAATCGGTTTTATGTTGATCAACGAGAGCGATGTTTATTTGGTTATTGCCATAAAAACCGTCCATGAAAGAAAAAATCTCAGTCCTAGCACACTCATCAATGATTTGATCTATAAAGGGAGTGGGGTAATTATCTTTAGGACATGCGAGATTGATATCACAGTAATCAACACAAACCCGAATGGTCCCTTGTTTCTTAGTAACGGGAACAATATTTGAACCCAATCTGTCAATGGTATGGGGTAGATAAAACCAACCTTGAGAAAATTTTCAACTTCTCCCTTTATGAAAACAACCTTTCTTGGGTGCACAAGATGAAGCCTTTGACGAATGGGCTTAGATTCCAGATATGTAGGGATTTCATGCACTACAATACTAGGGTCTATGCCAGGCATCTCTTCGTAAGATCATTCGAAGACATTGTGGAATTCCTTAAAAATATTGGTGTAAATAATGACTTCATCACTAGAACAAGATGCACCAATGTGAACATTCTTGATAATTCCTGGTTTAACAGATATGTCAATCAGAATAGTTGGAGAAATATTTCCCATGTTTCCTTCGGATAACACTTCATGAATCAAAATGGGATTTTGAAATGGGCTTGTTGATTCAAATGAAACACAGGATTCTATACATGTAGAGATATCACCCAGGGTTGGGTGAAAAGAGGAGCGATGATGTCCATTAGCCCACAAAGTTTCTTTAAGGGACATCACCCCCACTTAGTGAAAATGATTAACTTTTTGTCTATTTATAGATTTATGAAGATATTTTGGCCATCATTTTATTAATTTTCCTCGATATCAGTGACGTTTGTCATTTTTGTGTAGCAACGAGATATTTTATGTTGACAGTGATTATTTCTGATGCAACGAGTTTTATTTAATCTCTTTTTTTTTTCGGACTTGGTAAAAATAAACGAAAAACAGACCCCCCTGGAGTCATCTTTCAACTCTTTTTCTGACTCTCGAAAAATGAAAATATTGTCGAGTACTTGTCATTTCGAACTCATTAAAGTGAATGAATTGACGTGGTCTCAATATATGTTTACCCCTTTTTTCGGGCTGAGATTAACTATTTATGAAAAAGGAATACCTTGATCAAACATGGTCAAGAGGTTTTCTCGGGCATTGTTTTCTACCTTTTAAGACTCGAGAGACGATTTAAGAAAAGGGAAATGAAGGAGTTTTCTTTTCCGTTTATTTTTCAAACTCCCTAAACATGAAAAAGATATCGAGTTTCTCTTCCGTCAGACTCGTTAAAGATTAAACGACAAAAGACTTGTCACCATGACAAGATTAAGTTCCTCCTTCCTAGGGCTTGTTAAAATTACTACGATGGATTCATTCGAAGAATGAACTTACATGCTCAACATATGCTATCCTCTTCATGCTGGCTATAAAAAATAAAGAGGTACTGGTTAGAAATAACGTGGGAAAATTGAAAGTGGAACATCATATGAGTGTTTTGGGCAGCTTGTCACTCTTGAACATGACATTCATCTACAGCTCGTGTCGGGTTGGGGATATCCTTCATTCATCTTTTTGCCTTCATGGGTTTGGGAAATCCATTTTTATCTCATTTTATTACCATTTATGTCATCATGACCTATGATCCTATTTGATTCAAATGTTTCCACACTCTAGAGTCATGTTGCCAATATGTTCAAGAGAAGTCCTTTTTGTCGAAGTCAACCATCCTCATCTAACCTTCTCTGTTATAGTCCTGCATCACTCCTATCATCTTGAGATATATGTTGTTTCGTGTCAATGATGTGGGAATCATTATGGCCCTCCTTCAAAAAATCACTTCTTGTCAACCTTAGCACATTATCCGGGAAGTTGATTTAGGAATTTCCATTTCATTACCTTGGAGCTTGCATGCCTTAATGGCAAGTTCTTCATGTTCAATGATAGGTTCACATCATTGGCCTTCGATCAAATGATTCTGCAAGTCTTCTACCTCAAAAAATTTATTCATACTTGTAGATTGTGTTGTTGTACCTTGAGGACCATTGTCATTATTGGTGGTCTCTCTCGTTCCTGTTAACGATTTTCATAATTGACCAGTAATCAGGTGATTTCTACCATGTTGGACATCAACACATCTATTCACATGGCTAGATTCGTATGTTGGGTAGACTTAGATCGTGATGAAGACCCTGTATTACATTTGATTTTATCCAGGTTGCGTGGAGTTATTGAGTATTCATGATTGTACACATGATCATATCTATATGGATGGTTGCATCGAGACCGTGGGTCTATTTCCATGATCTATTTGGATGGATGGCTGTGACCATGTAGTGGGTTCATGTGTTATTTTGTGCCTAGTGCAGAGATATGTTATTAGGCATATTCATACCAGAGATGTGTTATATTGTATTGTGTTTGATTTGTCAGGTTTCCTAGCGGTATTCCAAGTTCTTTTGCCTTGGTTCATAAAGCATTTCACCCATCACTCCCTGTTCTGCCTTCATGCTTTAGGGGCATTCATTACATAGTAATTTGACACCTTGTTCACTTCCCATCCCTGATCCTGAAGTGCCCTGTGGAAAATCCTATGCAGTATATCCACCTTTGGAAAATACATAAAGACATCCTCTAAAGACTCAAAGAAAGTTACCTTGAAAGATCATTGGAGAAACTTAGTCAAAACCCTAATTTTTTGGGTCAGCGTGTCTCTCTAGTGGCATGCCCGTGCTGATGGCAGGTTGAAATTTATGGCCTTATGCTGTCAGCGCCCTTTTGGCTGAGAAAACCGCGCTGAACACTTTCTGGCAGTTTTTCCTCAAATGGAGGAGAAGCTTCAGCCTCTAGAAGTTTCCAAGACGACGAGTTGGATGTTATTCGATGGAGATAGGGTCGAGCTCTCTCATTTTAGAACTTTTTATCTTATCAATGGGGGAATATCCCTTGAAAAATGGGCCTTCTTCCTTTATTCATGGGCTCCTAACTCCCTCTCCCTTCCTATAAATTGATCCCCATCCTTCCACTACTGGTTGGTCATTGTTGGGTTGGTCTAATCATTCATTCCCTTTACATCCCTGTATTGTGAGAAATCCTAAGCTATTCAGGAGAAGGAATGCTTTAGAGCTTCAGTGAAGCACTTAAACATCACCAAAGGGAAGCCTCCAACTTCAAGGCCAAGGTTGTAAGTTCTCTCTCTCACATTTGTTAATAAAACATCCAATGTTTGATTTCTATATTTGTCTAATCATTTACAAAAATAGCCTAATGTTCCTTGATTTTTTAGATAGTTGATGTTGAATGAATATTTTGTATTGGACTACGTTTTGTGTTGCCTCTTGATCTCCTTCAGGTAATCGTACACCACTAGTAGCAAGGAGCGAGCCCGAGGGACCGTGGATCAAGGCCACCATCAAAGAGTTAAAGCATAGCATCAGGAAAAGGCAACCCTATTCCATTTCTTGTCTCATTTTGAATATTAGCTAAGGAAGATTGCATTAGAAATTCTAATAAGTTGCTAGACCAACTCTAGGGCTAGAGAGATCTCCTATGTTTGGAGAGGGGATTTATCTTCACAACAGAATTTGCGACTCCACTGGGGAAACACTGCCAGAAAGGGTTCAACGCGATTTTCTCAGCCAAAAAGGCATTGACAATGCAAGGCCAGAACTGTTAACCTGTCGTCAGCACGGGCATGCCACTAAAGAAATGTGCTGACCTAGAAAATTAGGGTTTTGACTAAGTTTCTCCAGTGATCTTTGAAGGCAGATTTCTTTGAACCTTCAGAGGATGTCTCTATTTATTTTCCAAAGGTGGATATACTACACAGGATTTTCCATAGGGAAATTCAGGATCAAAGACAAGAAGTGAACAGGATGACAAATTACTGTTTAACACAAGCGTCGTTTCCATTTGCAGGACACTTAGATCTGTAATATTGAGATCTTGTAGCAACCATAACTTGAGAAGACATAATCATGATATCTATTGATGAGATGGAAGAAGAAGGATTGTGAGAGACCCTCTTATCGTCTTGATGAGGAAATGGATCCTTCAAAACAACAGGGGTGGGTGAACTATTGATGAATTTAGTTACCTTAGAGCGATGAGGGCACTCCTTGATCTGAATGGAAAGTGGCCTACACCCATGGTATTTATCCGCCCATAGTATTGTAAGTGACATCTATCCATGGTATTCATTCACCCATGGTATGTATCCACCCATGGTATTCATCCGCATGGAATTTACCCATGGTATTGTAAGTGGCATCCACCCGTGGTATTCATCACCCATGGTATTTATCCACCCATAGTATTTTAAGTGACATCTACCGAGGCTATTCATTCACCCGTGGTATTTACTTGTGGTATTGTAACTAAAAAAGAATATAAGTAACAAGTCACATTTTGTAAAAGGACAGATTATCCACCATAATGTAGCTTTTACAAGTATTCACTGTTTAATAAAAAGTTTCTTCATGGTTTTATTTATGGTGTGTTATCTCCTTTTTCTGGCATTCTAATTTTGCAGATCTTGGGGGCCTCCCCCTCCCAAGATCCATTTGGGGGCCTCCCCCCAAGATTTAGATTAGTAGTATCAGATTCAGGTTATGACTCCATGGGAATGAGGGCTTGAAGCATATTTCAGTTTCAAAGTTTTGCAACAAACTTCATGTAAGTGCCGTAAGCTCCACGAAGCACTTTCTTGGGCCAACTAAATTTTATTTTTATTTTTCATTTTTTTGCAAGAATTTTTATTGGGCTACGATTTTGCAGATTACTAAAACTTTTGGTGAAAAATTTACAAAATCAATTAATATTTCTGGATTCTTTCCGAAAAAATACCCAAATTCAAAAACAAAATCGGCTGAGGGAGATATCGTTGATTTAAAATTAGTTGTGTTGCAGAAATTTTTCCGACGAAAATTTGTGGACAACAACTCTCCTATCATTTTTTGTATTTTTTGTTCAGCGTTTCATAAAATTGATTGCAGATATGAGCTCGTCTTGAAAATCACCCAATTTCAAAAAAAAAAAGGTCGAATCGAAGTTTGGATGAGGGAGATATCACTGATTTCACATCAGCTATTTTTTTTCAAAATTTTTATAATGGCGGGATAGTTGCAACGCCAATCTGAGTTTCCAGAGTGTCCAGATAGGGATTTCAATCATATGGGAAGATACAAAACGGTCATTCTATTTTCAAAAATAGGTTATAATTAAGATTTTGAGTTATATTGACCGAGTAATGCCCATTTTAAATCTGGAGCAACATTCAAAGCAGGTTCCCTTCGGAGATGTGCCCTCCCACCCCACTTTAGTAGGAACCTGCTTCACATTCATCAGTTTTAGCATAGAAAAATTCAACTGGGATTATTTGGAGATGTGCCCTCCTGCCCCAGACTATGTAGGCACATTTTACTTCATCAACATTCAACATCACTGTTAAAGGTCAACAACACAAAATCCTTGTCATCAAAGTCCATTTGCTAGGCTGCATATTTTTAGTATCACAGTTGGTCACAAGCATTATAGGGTGTCTCTATCCTCAGATCTTTGTTTTTCATGGTTCTGGGTCATCCACAAACCCACACTTCGTCGAATTCCATTTGCTAGGATGCACACTATTAGCATCATAGTTGCTCACAAACATTACAAGGTATCTCTATCCTCGGATTTTCATTTTTCATGGTTATGGGTCATCCCCAAACCCACACTTCATCGAAATCCATTTGCTAGGTCGCACACTATCAGTATAACAGTTGGTCACAAGCATTACAGGGTATCTCTATCCTTGGATCTTCGTTCATCGTGGTTATGGGTTAACCTCAGAAAACCCTTCTCTTCAGTGGCTCTTCATATTCAACAAAGGCTTCTAAGGAGGGAAATTCAAGCGATGGGGACCATTGTTTCTTAAGGAGGGAGGAATGATCCGAATGAAAATTTGCCTACAACCATGGCATTCATCCACCCATGGTATTGTAAGTGACATCTATCCATGGTATTCATTCACCCATGGTATTCATCCACACATGGAATTTATCCATGGTATTGTCAACCGCATCTACCCATGGTATTTATCCACCCATTTTATTGTAATGACATCTACCTAGGGTATTCATTCACCCATGGTATTTACCCACTCTTGGAATTTACTTGTGGTATTGTAACTAAAAAAACTATAAGTAACAAGTCACATTTTGTAAAAGGACATATTTTCCACCACAATGTAGCTTTTATAGTTATTCACTATTTTAATAAAAAGTTTCTTTTTGGTTTTATTTACGGTGTTTTCACTCCTTTTTTTTCTGACATTCTAATTTTGCAGATCTTTGGGGTCTCCCCCCCTAATATCCATTTCAATTTCGCAGATATTGGGGGCCTCCACCAAGATCCAGATCACTCCTTGGTGTAATGATCTTCATCATATATTAAACAAGGATAACACGAATTTTTATTTTCTTCAAATGGTTCAGTTTTATCGTTTTTCTCTTTCGAGGAAGTGTTTTGTTTCGCTTTACCCTTGCCCTTCTTCTTACTTCCGGTCAATTTATTTTTACTGGTAGATGAATCTACAATGTTAATCTTAGAAGTATTTTCGGGAGAAGTATTTCCTTTAGGTGAATCCGGTAAATTTATAATTAGAGTATTAGATTTGGAATGCTTCTTCTTACTCTTAGATGAACTAACAAAATTGACTACACCATCTGCGACATGAGAGCCAGAAGGAGTTGTGGTTATTTGACCAGGGCGAGAAAAATCCATAATTTTGTCATACAAAGTGCCAGACTGTGTGTAAACTAAGTCCAGATATTGGGCATGAGCGATAACTTGTTCTTTTGTTACAACACCTCCTTTGGCAACATCTTCAGTAAGGACTGGAAGTAAAGACTTGGTAAACCATTCAACCAAAATATGATATGGAATGAAAACTTTAACCAAACAATGTCTACATCTCCATTCGTGGATATGATCAAAAATATAGGTAGACGAATTTTGTTTTAATGAGGCTAAAAGTTTTGTACCAATATCGTAACGGAAAGGTAACTGAAAATGGGTCAAGAAAGCAATATTTAAGGTGTTGAAATTGTGAAAAGAAGCTCGTGGTAGCTCAATGTACCATTTCACGGCTGAACCGATTAAGTTTTGTTGAAAAAGTCGTAATCGAATGAAATCATCGATCAATGAATTGGATGCGCAACAAAGATGATAGATCATGACATGGTTTGAAGGGTCCTCTCCTGATTTTCCTACAGACTTCAGAATATCACTTGGAAACTTGGTGGGAATTGCCGGCCATAAAAGAAAATAGTAAATCAGATCATTTGTTAGACGAGACATATCCGGTAATTCCAAGGTTGCAATAAATGTTAACTGTCGGTTAACATCTTGCTGTGGAAACTGATAACCCTGCGGGATAAGTCTGGTACCTGGAGGAGGATATCCGGGATATCCCGGAATAGCCTAAACGATTGAGATTTTCATGCCTCTAGGATAACCAGGGTTAGCCATACCGAAATGAGGTTGAGATGCATTTGAAACATATGACCAGGGTATGGTTGACTCTGGAAAGGCGAATTTGGACCCATCTATCCCAATTGATATTTCCCGTGAAACATTTGGCCTTGCAAAGGTTGCCCTTGAAATAACTGACTCTAATAAGGCTTACCTTGAAAGGGTTGGCCCTAAAAAGGTTGGCTTTGAAAATTTGTTTGCAAAGTTCCTATACCAGGTTGTCTCAAAGGTACTTGAGGTATAGAGTAGGTTATAGGTCCAACTTGATAAATTGATGTATGAGGGATAAACTGTGTAATAGGATGCACTGATACTTGAGGGGTAATCAGAGCCGAAGTTTGAGACACTCCCGGGATGGTTGTTTGAGGTGTACTAGGTTGCTGAATAGATGTTTTCACATCATATTGGAAAGGACAGTGTGAAATACTCAGGCCAGGTTGTTGACTTTGCTACTCAACAGATACCTGCGGATTAACTTGGGGAATCCCTTGAATGGGTTGTTGGACTTGAGTAAGAACAAGTTTTCCAGTTCGCTGAGAAGGGTGGTAAATGGGTATCCGTGGAGAAAATTGCAAAGGTTGTTGAGCGAACGAAGGATTCCAGATAGTATTCATCCCTGAATAAGGGGTGCCTACTAAGGGTTGTGACACAAAGGGTTGACCTAAACTCGCTTGAGGCATATGACCATAACTGTGATAGTTTCCAATTAAAGGTTGTCCCGCAACCATAGGATATGAACCAACAAAAGGTTGTCATCCAGGCGGAGGTTGTTGTCCCCGGGCGGATTATAAACACCTGTTGGATTAACTTGAGGATTACCTACACGGTCAGAAATGATATGAATGTATTGGTTTGAGATCAAACCTTGGGTGGTAGAAGTTGATAAACCTGTTGACATAGTAGAAATTTGAGGAGAAGGAGACGATCCTAAAAAAATCCCAGTAACTGACTGATATCTAGGAGGAACTAACGGACCACCATATAACAATGTTTCTGGAGAAGTTGAAAACATGGATGTATCAGTAGACATACTTCCAGAATCCATTTTTGACATTATTTATGGGCAAAGAGTAAAAAGGAATGCGGTGACGCGGATGACCATAACCAGATGAATGTAAAAAGTCAAATGGTGTAAGGTACCAAGGATCTGGTCAAAAAGGGGAAATAGGAAGGTCTAGAGGAAATGTTTGTTCACCAACAAAAAATGGACTACTGGGAGTTTCTTCTTCATTGTCTTCAGTAATATATTCGGTATTAATGAGACTAGGAGGAATATTCACAGTAATAATAAGTTTTAGTTTTGGTGAATGCAAATTTTTTCTAAGTCTGTTTCAAATCGCTAAGGTTGATTCACTTCAGCTTAAAATTATACCATAATAGGCGTTCCAGGTTGATCTGAAGACCTAGGTTCCATTGATTTTGCCTTTTCAGCCTTAATTTTCTTAATTGACTCGATGTATACTTAGGGGTTTACCTTACATTCTCCATGAATGTCTTGGTATTTCAACCATGATTAATTTTAATTAAGAAATCATGAAATATTAATAAATCACACCTAAAGCCTCTAAAAATAAAAAATAAAAAAATTAACACACGCTATAAAATCTAGGAGTCAAACCACACAAACAGTCTTTTCATAGCAAAATCACTAGTTGGTGATGAAATCCATCGTCGCAGAAATCAGTGTGAAAATATATAGATAAAGCGGATGAAGTCAATTACCTTGACAACCTGCTTAATGAAACAGTTTGGTGCAAGTAACTTCACTTATCCCATCTCGAGTGAATATGACCCTCTAAAAAGTCAAAGTGAGTGTAATCAATGTTTGTTTCAAGTACAGTAAAGACCTTCCCTCTACCGTCACCTCAGGAAAAATCCCTAAGATTATGGTCACTAAGGTTATCGACTATAACAATTGAACCTGGGGGGACAACCACAGGTCTGACGTACACGCAAGGGAAGAGTAACAAATCTCAATCCCCTTGAAAGCTCCTCGACATGGTAAATCCTAGATTTACTTCCAACTGGCCCCAAGTACCTTTCGACACAGTTTGTAATGTGTGAAAACCTTCTACCATAACCAATGAAGCAGGTACGATTACTTCACCAAGTCTGATATGACCTCATGCTTGAATCTTGTGTAAGAAGAGTTGCCAAGAGAAAAATTGTAATAACTGGATTTACTCCCTACTGCAAGATTCTGTTGTTTTTTTATAGCCTTGGAAAGTTTACTCACTTCCCTATTCCAAAGCACTAACCTGATCTATGCTGGTGGAATGAGCCCTAAAAAAATAAAAATTCTATATTGATTTTAATTAACACTGTGTTATTTGGTTGTTACTTACTCAGATGGTTATAGACGTGAAACTAATGATATTTTGACTAACTCAAAATACTATAATGCATTCAAAAATGAAATTGTCATCTTTTCCTTTCGATGAATTCCTAGTTAAGGGAGAGTGAGAGGTTCTTTGATTTTTCAAAAGAAATGCAAAACTCAAAATCCAATAACGTTCTTTTTCATCAAATTCCAACTTCACTTTGAAAACTATTCAGTTGCATAAATTAAATGAAAATTTTGATTCGCTTAAGTCAAATAAACATACAAAATCCTTTTCACAAACAATCACTCACAATTCTTCAAATTTTGTGGAGAAACCAATAAAACTCTAAAAAATGAAAATTGCATAATGAATGCTTCTAATTAATGATGTTTATGAGTGCAATTATGAAATCTTCAAAGTGAAAAGAAATAATTTTCTTTTAATATACAACAAATAGAAGCACTTTTTCACAAAACACTATTTCTTTGAGAAAACCCTAACTTCATTAATCTAGAAGATCCTTCACAAATAAGCAAATTATTTCACTCAAATAAGTAATATTAATAAAAAATCTGGTGTATTTGAAGGAAAAAGACATGGAAACAGTGATCTTAAACAAAAACCTATATTTTTTTGATGAATCAATAAACAATCCAGATGAAACCCGATTAAAAAATGTGAATAGGATGAATTCCCAACAAGACTACACTATGGCATTCAAACAAACTCACAAAAATATTTTGAAGATAAAAACAAACAAAATGACCATTCAAAAATTAAAATCTAGACTATGACTAGAAGAAAATATTTTTTTCAAAAATTTCAAAGGCTTGAGTAGGTAGACAGTTAAGTCGAGTGTGCATGCGCACTATTGTTGAAAGAAAACTGCACAACTTTGCACTTTGTTGCTAAAACAAAACCGTGTAAGTCAAGGAAAATTCAAAAAAATAATAATAAAAATAATAAAGGCAATCAACCTAGAGGATCTAAAAAGTAATAATTTTTCCAATATTTAGATACAGTCAAACAAAAAATATTAGATGGAAAAAGAAAGGAAAAGGAAGACAACTAAGACTTTCCCCAACGGAGTCGCCAATTTGTTAAGCAAACAAATCCCTCTTGCGGACAAGAGTGATCTCCCTAGATTCCTAAAGGAAAACTAGAAACAAACAATCAATTGAACAACTATTTCCCTAAGCTAACTTCGTTTAAATCATCAAAACAAGTGGTGCTCTTATGTATTTGTGATATGCTTGATGGAGATCCTTGATCCGTCCTGATGTAGCTCCTCAATGATTTGATAAGACCTCAATCACATACACAAAAGAGTTCAAAGGCATATGCACTATAATGTTTCAAAACAAGATTAATCTAATGATCAAGGGTATTAGAAATTGAAATCATCTTAGTGAATATATAAAAGAACATAAATAATTCATCATTTCAATAAGATAATGCAATGATAAAAATGATTCATTTGTATTAATTCATAGATAAAATAAGAGCCTTACAACCATGCCTTGATGTCATGAGGTTCCTCCCAAATGCCTCAAATCCACTCCTTGGATGATAAGATTCCCAATCTAAATTCACAAGCATAAGACTACCTTTTGTGAACTCCCTAACCCTTTAGCCTCTACTCAATTTATAGGACAAATAAATGAGGTTTCAGATCCACAAAAGAGGGATGAGATCCATTAATAGTGGGATTAGAGTTCCTTGATCAAAGGGAATTAGCTCCATGTTTTGAGGGGTTTGGCTCGAATAGATATGACCAAGAAGCTTCTAGTTGGGATATATTCACCCAACAAGGCTTCTAGAACTTAATTTTTATTTTGACATTTCTTTGAGTCATGTGCGCAATCTGTAATGGAAGACAAAGTGCAGTTATGCGCAGGTTTCAATCTAAGAAACTGTGCATGCGCATAAACTGACTAGGAAAAGTGCGCAGGTCAGCTAAACTAGTTAAAAGGCTATGTTACCCAAAATTCATGATTTCTTCAAGGATTTTAGATGTTTGAATTATAAGGGAGTGCATTGAAACATGTGTATGGATGGCGAGAGATCCATCTCAACCGTGGTGACAAAATGGCTACTTGTTGATTGATGGCTTGGAAAAGATAACAATTGTGCACTATACTAATGGAAATTTTGTCTCTTCTTGACATATTCGTAGCAGTGGAAAAAGGATTGGGAATGGCCTGAAACTCAAGACTAGACATAGAAGTTGTTAAAAATGCAGCAGGAAAGGTCCAATTTGACTTTTGCCGTAGCCAAATTGAGTAAATTGAATTTCCACATCAACGGGAATTTTTGGAGGAAGTTAATTAGTATGACATGGCTCTTGTCACTTAGTTAGCTCAATAAATTTGAGTTAGGGGCTTGGAGTTGAGTTATGCACGTATTGATTGCTAAATTTTAACAATATATTTCAATTATTTTCAGTTATTCAGTTAAATAACCTCTAACTATTGATAGATCCAATTGGAGGTCAGTTGTGCAGTGAGACAACAATCTAAATCATAGATCTGTAAGTTAACTGATCAATCATCCCAAAATAGTTAGTGCATTAATGGAATTCGAGTTCCTCGGCTAAAGTGGATATGAAAAGGCAATGTAACATGAGTTGTATACTATTTTGAGTGTACAATTGTTGCATAAGGTTAGGAGATCCATCCTTGGGAATTGCACAATCAATTAGGAGGAAATTCCTATATTTTAGGGGCTAATTTCCTTAGGATTTTCACAAGGAAATAGGAGGCTTGATAAGAAAATAATTGGCCAAGTGTTGGCCAAAGTTTCTCATTGAGCAGAGAGAACACTTATTCTTTTGCAAGTTTAGCTCAAAGCTGTAGCTAGCAATTGTAATAGTTTCTTTATTCAATTGATTAATGCAAATAGGCTTAAGGGGTTTTTCCCAGTTGGGTTCCCCTAGAAATCAGTGTGTATTTGTGGTTTTTCTTATTGCATATCTATGCATGTTGTTCTAAATTGTGATTTACATTTCACATATCAGTAGAGTAGAATTATGTCTCTTGATTTTCAATTTGAAATATTGAGAAGTTGCAATTTCTATCAAATTTATACATGGTATCGTAGTCCTGAAATCACATTAGAACTAATATTTCGAACTTCACTCTTAGGAATTTCAATTTTGCAGCCTCATAGTAGCAATTTTTCTTCAGAATAGGGAGAATGTTTTTCAACAGGCTGAGATTGGAATATGCCATGGAGGGTAGCTCGAATTTCATAACCTGGAAGGATCAAATGGAAGCAATGCTCGATGATAATGGTGTGTTAGAATATGTTAAAATTGATATTGAAAAACCCCAGCAGTCGGATGCACAAGAATTAGGCCAATGGAAGAAGGATGTTGCAAAGGTCAGGAGAATTCTTCTGGAAGGTGTGAGGGACCACGTGGTCTCAAATATCCATGGAAAATAGAGACCATTTTCTATGTGGAAGACACTAAATAAGCTATTCGGAAATAGAAGTGACCATAGAAAATTGGCCCTAAAATACAAACTTTGAAACATTAGGATGCAGAAGAATGATACCATTCCATTGTCTCTCTTCAGATTTACACAAGTTCATGATGAGCTTGGAGGGGTTGGAGTGACTGTTGCAGAAGATGAATTTGTGAGCCTAGCTCTTTGAGGCCTTCCAAAATCCTGGCACAACTATCAGGACTTTGTGAATGGAAAGGAAAAATTATAGAATTAGGAAAGGTTGTGGTCTGATTTGTTTAAGAATATTTCTGGAGAAATACCGAAGATGTAACTTCATTGAGAGCAGGGGATGAAGATAATTTTGCCTTGGTTGGAAAGGGGAATAAGGGCATAGGGAAGAAGAAACATAGTAGACCTAAATCTAGCCAAAATAATTTCAAGAAGAAAGAATTGAGAAAGATAAAATGCTTCCATTGCCACAAATTTGGGCACTATGCAACAAAATTTTCGCACAAGAAGTGTACCAATAAGCGTTCAAGAAGAGTAGGAGGTGAAACAATGAATTCACAATTTGAATTAGACTTCACCTTGGTAGCATGCATGGTCAACACTATTATAGAGAGTGTGTGGTACCTTGATTATGATGCCTCGTTCCATATGACAGGGTGCAAGGAGTTTTTCAGTAGCTTGGAGGAGAAGGATCTCCAAATGCATATCGAAATGGGGGATGATGGGAGGTATAATTCTTTAGGAATTGGTATTATCACCTTAGCGAGGGAGAAAGCCTCTCCTCTTCACCTCAAATATGTTATGTTTGTACCCGGGCAGAAGAAGAACCTAATCTCTATAGCAGTATTGGAGGATTTGGGTTATGATGTTATTTTCAATAAAGGGAAAGCCTTTTCGAGACACATAGCTATCGGGAAAATGAAGAAGATCAGGGTTCAATTGAAGAACCTATACAGAATTGAGGTGGGAGATTGTATTGCATTGAGAATTAAGGCTAAACAAGTGCAAAGTAGAGTTGTTAGAGAGCTTTGGCATAGGAGATTAGGTCATCTACACCACGGTGCCTTCAAAATTATGTGGAAAATCACCATTAGCCTCCGTGAAGGCTCCCTTGACCAGCAAGATGTCTACAAGGGTTGCACATTGGGGAAATATGTCAAATCCACTTTTCACGATCAAGATAGTAGAGTAGATTCAATCTTCGAGCGAGTCAACTATGATGTTTGTAGACCTCTTCATACAACCTCCACAACAAAACATAAGTACTATGTTATTTTTATTGATGGTTTCTCTAGAAAATATTGGATCTTCTTC
Source organism: Pinus albicaulis (assembly GCA_034641835.2). NCBI lineage: Eukaryota > Viridiplantae > Streptophyta > Pinopsida > Pinales > Pinaceae > Pinus > Pinus albicaulis. The sequence continues at coordinate 841,747,210 of CM076577.1, read as the reverse complement.
TTTCAAAAGAAGGATGAAGTTTTATCAATTTTTTTTGAATTCAAAGCATTGGTTGAGAAGGAGACTGGAAAAAGGTGAAGGTTCTCAGGAGTGACAATGGAGGTGAATTTTTTTTTCGGATGCCTTCAAGGATTTCTATGCTAAAGAAGGTATTCGAAGAGAACTAATAGCACCGCATAACCCACAAAATAATGGAGTAGCTGAAAGGAAGAACATAAGCATAGTGGGAGCACCAAGGGCCATTTTTCATGATCACGGGTTGCCATTACATCTATGGGAAGAATCATGCAACACCGCAGTATACTTACAGAATTGGAGTCCTCATAGGATACTTGGCATGATCACACCGAAGGTAGCTTCTCTAGGAGAAAGCTTGATGTGTCTCATTTCAGAGTTTTTGGAGCTTTAATTTATTGTCATGTTTCCAAGGATTCGAGAAAGAAACTTGAGCCGACAATAGAGTTGGGAGTTTTTGTAGGATACACTGAAACTCCACACAATTACCAAGGATGATAGTTGTGAGGAGATATGTCAAGTTTGATGGGGAAAAAGCTATCAAGTGCTCTCTAGAATGAGATTTGACTATCCCAACAGAGTAAGAGATTTTAGCTCTAAAGGAGGAGCCTGAAGATGAGCTTCAGGAGGTTGTGGAGCAACCACATGCAATGGAGCAGACAAGAGGCAGAGTGGAGGCACCCAATCAACTAGAATATTCTAAAGATTGGAGAAATATAACCAATGAAGTTGATATATTGTTGCAGGATGCAAGGGAGAATGTGGGAGCACCCACATCAGTACGCAGGCAAAGGAGGTAACCTGAGAGGTACACTAGCTACATGGCTCTCCTAACAGAGCTCATTCAGACAAAGCCTTCTTTGTTTGAGGAAGTCGTTTCTCAACTTGTTTGGGTTGATGCCATGGTGTAAGAATAAAAATCCATCATGAAGAACAATGTATGGGTGGTGGTGTCGAAACCAAAAGGGAAATCAATGGTTGATTCCAAATGGATCTACAAAGTGAAGCATGTAGCTGACGGGAGCATTGAGAAGTACAAGGACATATTTGTGGCCAAAGGATTTTTTAAGATAGAGGGAGTGGACTATGAGGAAAAATTTGCACCAGTTGCAAGATATTCCTCAATCAGATCCATTCAAGCATTGGCTATGCAGATGGGGTGGAAAATCCACCAGATGGATGTAAAGACTCCCTTTCTCAATGATGTTGTTGAGGAGGAAATTTACATAGAGCATCCATAAGGATTTGAGACATATGATCAGGAGTCACGTGTGCAGACTCAAGAGAGCATTGTATGGTCTCAAACAGGCGTCTCGAGCATGGTGCACTAAGATCGACAATTATCTCAATGGGTTGGGCTTCACTAAAAATGAAGCAGATGTGAACCTCTATCACATTGTGGTAGATGGAAAGTTTCTTATTTTTGTGTTTGTATGTTAATGATTTAATATTTACAAGTGATGAGTAGTTGATCCACTCTTGCAAAGAGGATCTTACAAGGGAATTTGAGATGAAAGGTGACGGTGAATTGTTTGTGTCTCAGGGGAAGTATGCCTCTGAAATAATTCAGAGATTTCACATGGAGAATTGTAAGCCCATGGACACACCTTTATCTACAAACTGGAGGAAGGAGAAATCCACTTCAGGTGAAGAGGTTTATGCTACCATTTACAAGCAACTTGTGGGATCTTTGATGTATCTTGTGAACACAAGACCTGACATGTGCTATGCAGTAAACCAACTTAGTCAAGCTATGGTGAGGCCTACGAAGTTGTATTAGAAGGAAATAAAGTATGTGTTATGATACCTAAGAGGCACTACCAAGTATGGATTATGGTACAAGAGGACAGAGGGAGTGAAGCTTCAAGGCTTCACCGATGGATATTGGGAAGGGAGTCCATCGGATAGGAAAAGTACTTCATGTGCTATCTTCAGTGTTGGGTCCACCACTATTTTTTGGTACAACATGAAGCAAAGGTTTGTGGCGCTCAAATTAGAAGAGGTTGAATACGTGGTTGCAAGTAAAGCAACAAGTGAGGCCATATGGATGAGGAAAATACTTATGGGTCTTTTTAGTCAAGAGATGGATCCGACAGTGATATATTGTGATAATCAGAGTTGCATTAAGTTCTTTGAGAATCTGGTATTTCATGATAGGTCCAAGCACATTGATATCTGGTATCATCATTTGTGAGACTGTGTAGAGGAGAATTTTGATGCTACATTACATTCCAACTGAGGAGCAAGATGCTCAGATCTTGATAAAGGCATTGTCAAGAGGTAAATTAGAATTTCACAGGTGCAGGATAGGGGTGGTGAAAAATCCCTTTCTTGCTAAGAGGGAGTGTTAAACAAATGTAGCAAGAAAGACTCAATTTGACTTTAGCCTTAGTCAAATTGAGTAAATTGAATTTCCACATCAACGAGACAACTTGGAGGCAGTTAACTATTGTGACATGGATCTTGTCACTTAGTTAGCTTAGTAAATTCGAGTTAGGGGCCTGGAGTTCAATTATGTATGTGTTGATTGCTAAATTTTAGAAATATAGTTAAATTATTTTCAGTTGTATTCAGTTAACAAACCTCTAACTATTGATAGAGTTAGTTGAAGGTTATTTGTGCAGTGGGACAATAGTCTAACTTAGAGATACATCAGTTAACTAATCAATCAACCCAAAATATCTAGTGCATGCATGGAATTCAAGTTCCTCAGCTAAAGTGGATATGCCAAGGTAGTGTAACATGAGTTGTATACTAGTTTGAGTGTACAATTGTTGCATGAGGTCAAGAGATCCATCCTTGGGAATTGCGCAATCAATTAGGAGGAAATTACTATATTTTAGGGGCTAATTTCCTCAAGATTCACGCAAGGAAATAGTTTCTTATTGAGCAGGGAGAACAATTATTCTTTTGCAGGTTGAGCTCAAAGTTGGAGCTAGAAATTGTAATAGTTTCTCTATTCAACTGATTAATGGAAAGAGGCTTGAGGGGTTTTTCCCAATTGGTTTCCCCTAGAAATCATTGTGTTTTTGGTTTTGCTTATTGCATGTCTATGCATGTTGTTTAAATTGTGATTTCCATTTCGCAGATCAATAGAGTAGAATTGTGTCTCTTGTTTTTCAGTTTGAAATCTTGAGCAGTTGAAAGTTCTATCAAATTTATACCGAAGTGGCCATGATATTGTTTTACACAATGGTGGTGTCGTTGATGTTGCCATATAAAGACTCCAACTCTCTTTAAAATTGATGGGATTAGAGACACCACATCATCTTACCACTTTATAACTGATAAAAAAATTGCATCAATCCACATGTTGCTCATAACATATCTATCTTGAAATGTAAAGAATCTAACTTACTTTGGTTGCTGTAAAGCTCAAAATAGGACAAACTCTCAAACTGCAAAGCAACTCCAAACCCAATGCTTCAGGTTAGATGGCCCCAAGCCTCATGCTCAGGCTTCAACGTCTTCATATGACTTGCATGTGTAGGTCACATGCTTCAAACACGAATTAAAATATGGACTATAATTCTCTACTCATATGCGGGATTCACACTATGGAATACTATGACACCAATGTTGTCTTGAAATATATTTCTAGGTATGCATCAAAAATAGAAAAAGGGTCTGAAAGTTATCATCATACGTTAAGTATAATTTCAAATTATATTGGCTCTGAGGTTCATGATTTATGTGCATACTGAAGGTTTCTTACAGAAATAATTTTTGACCAAGACATTAGAGAACATGAAACATGCCAGATGTTGCTTAAGCTACGTCTTGTTGTTTGTAGTTGAAAACTTGTTTCCTTAAATGTTCGAAGAAAGGATTTTAGGAAAATCTGAAAGAATGGTCTGCAATGTTCATATGAGATTACTTTTGTTCAACATTATCAGAAATACCTATTTTCATTTAACATCTATGTTTGATAGACACAACAATATCTTGGACGTTTGATAACAAGCGTAAACAAGATCCATGGAAGCCTAGAGATGTTCATGCTATTGTTTAGGCTTGTCCATGGTTTTATTCTATTCCTAGTGAGGCTTGAGATGAATTTGAAACCCTTTTATAGAAAAAAATTCTCTTTTACAAGACATTTCTTGACATTCGTGCAGAAATTGGGCTTTCGGGTGAAATTATTATTGAAAATTGGAGGAATTTCCGACATCAAGCATGGCATGTTTATTGAAATCCATCAATTTTAGACAATATTGAAGATGAATAATATGGTGATTTTTCTAACTAGGAAATGAATCTTGAAGATGATTTTCAAGAATGGAATTTTTTCTCTCACTTGGTTCCACCAAATGATGTGAATATTTATGATTTTTGCACCCTTGGTTGAAGGGGCTTTGATATATCTTTTGACTAGAAATGTACTACTATTTATGATGATGTTGCAGAGGAAGATCTTAATTTTATAAGGAATGGACAATCAAGGGGTGATATTTTTTACCTTTGAAATAGAACATTTTCATCTTATAATTCATTGGAAGGAAAACAACTACTTACTTTTGAAAACGTCTTAAGTTACTTTGCTGAATATGAGATTTGTGAAGCTCTTCCTATGATTGTTCAAGGCACTGCAAGCACTGGGAATTCTTTCCTTATCCATTGTATTTTTGAATCTATTTATAATATGTCAAGTAATGGAAGAATTAATTTTCTTCTTATTTCCCCAACATGAATATTTGTTTTTAATATACATGCAAAAAAATACACTCGACTCTAAAAAATCAAATTAAAGATATTCAACCACTACATGGGATATCACTAGCAGTATTCTAATAAGAAGTAAGTCATATTTGACATATATTGATTGATGAAATGAGATTTCTAGGATCAAGGTTATTCATTCAAATAGATGACCGATTAAGAGAAGCATTTCCAACAAAAAATAATTGTCCTTTTGGTGGCGAATCCAACATCCTTGTGGGTCACCTTGGCTAGCTACCTCCTGTGGGAGATAAGTCTTTATATGCAGGTAATATAGTAGGGAAATTGTTGTGGAAAAGAATTAACATTGTTGTCACGCTTGACACAATATTCCACCAACAAGGGAATAATGAGAAATAATCTTGTTTTCGTCGACTCCTCAATAACATAAGAAATGGAAAACATCTTCTTAAAGATTGGGAGTTTCTTATGTCAGAGGTTGATGTGAGGTTGCATCTTACAGAAAGGGATTTATTTAGTTCAGTAGTTGACATGTTTCCAAAAAATAATTTTGTCTCCTTCCATAATAGGCATATGTTAAAATCATTAAATTATCCAATTGCATAATGTATTCATCAAAATTCAAGGTGTTCAGGAATTAGTGGTGTTGATGATGATCAATTGGACTGTGAAGTTTTCTGTGTCTTGGTCAACATGTTATTTTGACATGTAATTTTTGGGTTGAATCTGGCTTGGTGAATGGTGCACTTGGTTATGTGAAGGATATATTTTATACACCTACCTCTAAGCCACCTCAACTTCGAATGTTCATAGCTATTTCTTTTTATAATAATTTTGGTGTTCCATTTGATGCAAGCAATCAAAAAATTGTGCATATTACACAATGATAAGAGGAAATCGAAAATAAATTCCTTTAAATATGGCACGATCTCTTACATTCCACAAGTCATAGGGATTGAATTTAGAATGATCATCAATTGATATTAGGAATAAAGAGAAGCAAGGCCTAACCTTCACACCCACATCAAGAGTGAAATCAATAGATGTTTTACCCATTTCATTTCCTTTCTCTTTTCAATGTTATGCGAAGATGAAAGATAGTGCATATGTTACAATTAGGAAGAAAGAAGAGGAGTGATTGAAGTCCAGATCGCTATGACATGAAATTAATAATATGTGACCTATTTATAGAAAGTTTTTTTAACTTGTTTTATTTTCCCCTTTATTTAATTTTAATATAATAATTATTTTCATATGATAATGATATGAATACATTCAACATATTCATACTAATATTGGAGAAAGTTGTTTACATCGTTTTTGATGTTGTTCAAATAACATTATTTTTAATTTGATATTGTTCTTTCGTTTACAATGAACCATTCAGACATAAACAACCATTTATATGAGCCAGTCATTAAAAAGAAAGTTTGAAGTCCATATCACTATGACATGCAACTAATAATATTGTGACCTATTTATAGAATGTTTTCTGAATTTCACTTATTGTCCTCTTTATTTACTTTTAATATAATGATGATTTTCATATATTAATGATATGAATACATTCATCATATTCATATTAATATTTGAGAAATTTTTTTACATCATTTTTCATGTTGTTTAATTTACTTATTTTTTTAGGTGCCTATTGTACTTTTGTGTACAATGAACCGTTCATACATAAACAACTAGTTATATTATCCAATAATTAAAAATAAATTTAATAATTGGTTCATAATGATATTAATATTGTGAATTCATATTATATCATGAAATAAAAAATTATGGGCCAAATCCTATTAATATCAATATTACCAATGATATCTAATACTAATGATAAATTTTTCCACCATACCGAAATGGGTATAGATTGGAACTATATTAGAAATGTAGTTCCAATCTATACCCATCCGTTGGTGTATGTAGTTGATTGTGAATCAGGATAATCCCTCCTCAATATTGCGTGTATTTACTTTATTTTATAGCATGAGGTTTATAAGATTAAGCTTTTTAATATTAATAAAAATGAGGTTGATAGAAACAACAAGATCTTGAAAATTTAATAGAAAGTGTAAACAAGATCTATGGAAGCCTAGAGATGTTCGTGTTATTGTTTGGGTTTGACAACATTTTTATTCTATTCCTAGTGAGGCTTTAAATGAATTAGAAACCTTTTATTTGAAAAAATTGCTCATGTACAAGCCATTTCGTGACATTTGTGTAGAAATTGGTATTGGAGCTAAAATTATTATTGAAAATAGGAGGAATTTTCATTATCAAGCATGACATGTTGATCGAAATCCATTAATTATTAACAATATCGAAGATGAAGAGGATCGTGATTTCTCTAACCAGGAAATGATTCTTGAAGATGATTTTCAAGAATGGAAGCTTTTCTTTCACTTGGTTCCACGAAATTATATGAATATTTTTTATCTTCACAACATGGGTCGAAGGGACTTTCATATATCCTATAACGAGAAAAGTACAACTATTTTTTATAATGCTGCAAATGAAGCTATTAATTTTATAAGGAATGGAAAATCAAGGGGTGATATTATTAACCTTTCAAATAGAACATTTTCATCTCTAGATTCATTGTTATAAAAGCAAGGACTCACTTTTGAAATCATTTTAAGGCTCTTTCTTTAATATGAGATTCATGAAGGTATTCTTGTGATGGTTTAGGGCATTGCAAGCACTGTGAAACTTTCCTTATCCATTGTAATTTTGAAGCTCTTTCTAATTTTTCAAGTAATAGAAGATGTTATTTTCATATTCTTGATCTAATAAGAATATATGTTTTTAATATACATGCAAAAATAATACACTTGGCTCTAAAAATTCCAATTAAAGATATGCAACGACTATAGGGGAAATAACTAGTAGTGTTCCAAGAATAAATGAGTCATATTCGATATATATATTTGTTGATGAAATCATTTTTTTAGGATAAACGTTATTCATGCAAATAGATGCTCAATTATGACAAGCATTTCTAGAGAAAATAAATTTTCCTTTTGGTGGAAGGTCCATCATCCTTGTTGGTGACCTTGACCAACTACCTACTATGAGAGATAAGCCTTTGTAGGAAAGTAATACAACAAGGAAAGTCTTGTGGAAAAAATTCAACATTGTTGTCACTCTTGACACAATATTTCGCCAAAAAGGGAATAATGAGAAACAATCTTGTTTTCGTAGAGTCCTCAATCGCATAAGAAATCTAGAATATGTGCTTAAATATTGGGATTTTCTTATGTCATGGGATGATATGAGGTTGTAGCCTAGATAAAGAGATTTATTTAATTTTTTATTTCATATGTTTCCAACAAATAATTTTATCTTCCTCCATAACAGGAATATGTTAAAATCATTAAATTCTTCAATCGCATGATGTATTTGTGAGAATTCAAGGTGTTAATAAATCAGTTGTTTTGATGATGATCAATTGGACTGTGAAGTTTTGATATCTCATGGTCACTATTTTATGTTCACATGTAATTTTTTGGTTGAATTTGTCTTGTTGAATGGTGCACTTGGTTATGTGAAGGATATTTTTTATACCCATACCTCTAAGCCACCTCTGGTTCCAATGTTCACAACTGTTGTTTTTGATAAGTATGTTCGTGTTCCATTTGATGCCAGCAATACAAGTGTTGTACCTATCATACCAGTGTTAACAGGAAATAAAAAAGAGTTTCCTTTAAATATGGCATTGGCTCTTACAATCCACAAGTCCCATGGATTGACTTTAGAATGAGCATCAATTGATATCAAGAATAAGGAGCAACAAATACTATCCTTTACACCCATATCAAGAGTGAAATCAATTGACTTTTTACATGTTGCACCGCCTTTCTCTTTTCATCATTTTTCCAAGAAGAAAGATAGTGCATATGTTACAATTAGGAATAAATAAGAGGAGTGATTGAAGTCCATATTGTTATGACATACAACTAATAATATTGTGACATATTTATATAATGCTTTTTGAATTTATTTTATCGTCCTCTTTATTTAATTTTAACATAATAATGAATTTCATATATTAGTGAGATGAATACATTCATCATATTCATAATAATATTTGAGAAAGTTGTTTACATCATTTTTCATGTTCTTCAATTTACTTATATTTTTTTAAGTGGCTATTGTTCTTTTGTTTACAATGAACCATTCAAATATGAACAACCAGTTATATGAGCCAATCATTAAAAATCAATATTGAAGTCCACCTCGCTATGTCATGCAACTAATAATATTGTGACCTATTGATAGAATGTATTTTGAATTTATTTTATTTTCCTATTTATTTAATTTTAATATAATAATTATTTTCATATATTAATGAGATTAATACATTCATCATATTCATATTAATATTTGAGAAAAAAATTTACATCATTTTTCATGTTGTTCAATTTACTCTTTTATTTAAGTGGGTATTGTAATTTTTTTTACAATGAACCATTCAGACATAAACAACCAGTTATATGAGTGAATCATTAAAAATAAATTTAATAATTGGTTCATATTGATATTAATATTGTGAATTCATATTATATCATGAAATACAAAATTATGGGCTAAATGCTATTAATATTAATATTACCGATGATATCCAATAGTAATGAAATTATTTTCCATCATATCGAAATGGTTATAGATTGGAACTATATTATAAATATAGTTCCAATTTATAGCCATTTATTGGTTTATGTAGTCAATTGTGAGTGGGAATAATCACTCCTCAAGATTTTGTGTATTAATTTTATTTTATAGCATGAGTTTTATAATATTAAGTTTTTAATATTAATAAAAATTAGGTTGATAGAAACAAAAATATATTAGACATTTGATAGCAAGCATAAACATGATTTCTGGAAGCCTAGAGATGTTCATGCTATTGTTCAGGTTTGGTCACAGATGTTTTCTATTGATAGTGAAGCTTCATACAATTTGAAACCTTTTTGTGGATAGAATTGCTCTTGTACAACATATTTCGTGACTTTTGTCTGGAAATTTGGATTTTAGCTGAAATTATTATTAAAATTGGACAAATTTCTAATATTGAGCATGGTATTTCGATCAAAATCTATCAATTTCCAAGAATATCAAAGATGAAGAAGATGGTGACTCTGCTAATCATGAAATGAATATTGAAGATGATTTTCAAGAATGGAAACTTTTCTCTCATTTGGTTCCACCAAATTATGTGAATGTTTCTAATATTCAAACCCTTGGTCGAAGGGACTTTGATATATCCTTTGAATAGAACATTACAACTATTTCTGAGGAATGGAAATCATGGGGTGATATTTTTTACCTTTCAAATAGAATATTTTCATCTCTAGATTCATTGGTAGAAAAACAACAACTTCCTTTCGAAAGTGTTTTAAGGCACTTTGTTGAAATAGAGATTCATCAAACTTTTATTATGATTGTTTAGATAATTGTAGGCATTGGGAATTCTTTCCCTATCCATTTTATTTTTGAATCTCTTTCTAATTTTTCAAGTAATTGAAGAAGTCCTTTGCTTCTTCTTTCCCAACAGGAATGTCTGCTTTTAATATACATAAAAAAACAATACACTCAGCTCTATAAATTCCAATTAAATTTATGCAACCACTACATGGGAAATTTCTAGCAACATTCCAATAAGAAATGAGGTATATTTCATATATGTTGGTTAATGAAATGAGCTTTCGAGGATCAAGGTTATTCATTCAAATAAATGCTCAATTACAAGAAGCATTTCCAGAGAAAAATAATTGTCATTTTTCTAGAAGATCCATCATACTTTTGGGTGACCTTGGTGAGCTACCTTCTATGAGAGATAAGCCTTTATATGGAGATAATACAGTAGGGAAATTATTGTGGAAAAAATTCAACGTTGTTTTCATTCTTGACAAATTATTTCGATAACTAGGGAAATAATGAGAAACAATATTGTTTTCGAAGATTCCTCAATAACATAAGAAATGCAGGACATGTTCTTAAATATTGGAAGTTTCTTATGTCACAGGATGATATGAGGTTGCATCCTGGAGAAAGGGATTTTTTTAATGGAGTAGTTCACATGTTTGCAACAAATAATTTTGTCTCCTTCCATAACATGCACATGTTAAATCATTAAATTATCCAATTTCATGATGTATTGCTGAGAATTCAAGGCTTTCAGAAATCGGTGGTGCTAATGATGATCGATTAGACAATGATTTTTTGGTCTGTCATGGTCAACGAGCTATGTTGACATGTAATTTATGGGTTGAAGCAACCTTGGTGAATGGTGCACTTGTTTATGTGAGGGATATATTTAATATGCCTACCTCTAAGCCACCTCAGCTTACAATGTTCACAAATATTGTTTTTGATCAATACGTTGATGTTCCATTTGCTGCAAGAAATTCAAAAATTATACCTATCACACTAGTGATAGGAGGAAATCGAAAACTAATTCATTTAAACATGACATGGGATATTACACTCCACAAGTCATGCGGTTTGACTTAGAAAAAGCCTCAATTGATATCAAGAATAAAGAGTAGGAAGGCCTAATCGTCACAGCCATATCAAGAGTGAAATAAATATATGGTTTACACATAGCACCACCTTCCTCTTTTCAGTGTTATGCCAGGATGAAATATAGTGTATATGTTACAATTAAAAAGAATGAGGATGAGCGATAGAATTATATATCACTATAACATGCACCTAATATTATTTTGACTTTTTTATAGAATTTTTTATAAATTTATCTTATTGTCCTACTTATTTAATTCTAATATAAAAAAATATTGATATATTAATGAGATGAATAAATTCATCATAATCGTAGTAATATTTCAAAAAGTTGTTTACATCATGTTTCATGTTGCTCAATTTACTTTTTTTCAAGTGGCTATTTTCTTTTGTTTACAATGAACCATTCATACATAAACAACCAGTTATGTGAGCCAATCATTAAAAATAAATATTGAAATTCATATCGTTATGACATGCAACTAATAATATTGTGACTTATTTATATAATGATTTTTTAATGGATTTTATTGTCCTCTTTATTTAATTTTTTTCTAAGTAAGTCTAATTTCTATTATATGGTAAAAAGGAGTTATATTTCAAAACATTCCCACCAAAATTGTTGTACTAGCCAATTTTAGTGGGAAGAGTGTTCAAAAATAAAAAATTGGGACTACCCCTATTGGGGAAACTAGCCTAGAAATTATACTAGGTCTCAGTAGAAGTCTTGCCCCAGATGGGGAAACCAGCACGAAGCATAATCATCCAAAATTTAAATAAACTATGCAAGAAAAAGTAAAGAAAAAATTATATTGTCGAGTTGTAACTAGCAAAGGAGAGAGACACCGTGGTGCTAATCCTTCTATGGCTTATTTATGCATGTCTTCAGGAGGTGGCTCTTCCACAATGAAGCAACCATAATCTCCTGAGCTGTCGTCATCCTGCTTTGACAGGTGGGTAGTCGGCTCTGGAGTGGAGGAATAGACTGCACCTAAAGCTGCTACACCATCATCCTCAGCAGAGCTCCCACCACTGTCACTCCCCAAAATTCGCCGCAGATTTGTGGGAAGAGCCACCAATTTTCTATGTGGCTGGAGGAAGGAAGGTGACATGGTCGATTTCCTCATTCTTTTCTGTGGCCCCGAGATAGAGGAGCTGGAAGGGACATCAGGGAGGCGCAACGAAATTAGGGATGAAACTATTTGCTAGTATAGAGCCTCTATTGAATTCACATTGAGGGTGAGCTCAACAGGGGATTCCTCGCAAAGGATGAGAGGAGGGCAGGAGGGATAGCTGCAGCCTCTGCCCCGATGGCACCTCATTCTATGGTGTCATGAAATTGAGGCGTCATAATGCTCAGGTGAGGAAGAGTTGCATGAATAATTACAAATAGAGAGAAGGCAGGAGGCCTTATGTGGGAGAGAGGGAAAGGGATGAATGGTCGAATTCTCAAGAGGGAGGGAGACCACCTGAACCGAGAGGCATAAGGAAGAGACTAATGAAATTGCATCATCGGGATCGACGAAATAATTGAGCGGGCATTTACAAGGATGGTTGTAAACACCAGAGATAAGAGGAATAGTAATGGCACCGGGGTGGTAGTAGTAGGCCTTAAATACATCCTCGCATGAGCCATGCGCGGCCATGTGGCTGAGCCAGTTGCCGCCTGGAGGAGAGGCCATGTTAGACTTTTGATTAGACACCCGCATCTTGGAGTCATATTGATTTAATTTTAATATAATAATGACTTCATATATTAATGATATGAATACATTCATCATATTCATAGTAATATTTGAGAAAGTTGTTTACATCATTTTTCATGTTTTTCAATTTACTTTTTTTTAAGTGGTTATTGTTCTTTTCTTTACAATGAACCATTCAGACATAAATAACCAGTTATATGAGCCAATCATAAAAATTTAGTTTAATAATTTTTTCATATTGATATGAATGTTGTGAGTTCATGAGAGAAAAGTTGTAACTCAGTGCCAATATCACTATGATATACTTTATTGTTCAAGTTAGGGACAATGTGGATAGGTATTTTTTTAGGTTTAGGAGGATGGTTTAATGGAATTTGTGATTATTCGGTTGCATAATATGTTGTGGGGCATGTGTTGCATAAGTCTATGAAGATAATTTTAATTTATTTTGTGGGTGTTTTTGAGTTTACATGGGATACAAGTAAGAAAGCATGTTAGCATAAATGGGCCTTCACCATTTTTTTTCCAAGGATGATTTTGATGTTGGGGCCATTATTTTCGAGGCATTCTGGGATTCCAATGTGGATATCATTGACTAAGATAATATAGAGAATTTCAAAATTTAGGTTTTGATGACATACATATTGTAAAAGTAAGAAGATAATCACAATCTTATAAAAATAAAAAATATAAAGAGAAGGCATATCCTGATTGCATTTTATGGGGGTCAATAATAACAATTTGAAAGTATAAATAAGGTAGGAACTCACAACCTCGTTCAAACAACTACGAGCCATTAGAAAAAAAATTGAAAATTATAAAGCACATCATTTAGCATTGTCAATGCAAAGGTGATGATATAATTGTGTGCCCTTATGGAAAATGTTACATTGGAGAAAATTAGTGTTCAGTTCATGTGAAAATAAATATCAAGGAGTAGACATTATTAATCTACTTGCACTTTGACACTAGGACAATATTCCTTCAAATTCAAGTAACATATGTGCTAGAGGACAACAAAATCCTTCCTAATGATGATCAATATTACAAACATCAGCTCATAGAATATATTAAGACAATTAAAAATTCTAAGAACCTAGATAGGAATAAAGCCTTTGGATACGTGAGAAGTTTCTCCCTTTAATTAGCAAACAAACAACAACAAAAACAACAATAATAATTTAACAGATAATTATTAATAATTCGAAATTAAGATTATAAAATGAGTATAGTAAATAATATATTAATTAAAATGATGTATATATATATATATATATATATAGAGAGAGAGATATATATATATATATATATATATATATATATATATATATATATATATATATATATATATATATATATATATATATATATTGTAAACTCGGCTAGCCTTGTACTCCTATGACACAAGGTTTATTCCAACCTCTACCATGATAACCCCTAGGTGAACGACATCGCCCCAACACGTGGACCATCGGTAAACTTGGGGGCTTTGAATCTAGAATCACTTGGAACATAATATTTCATCTTCACAACCATTGCCAACTGAGCTACCTCTCAAAGGCTAATTAATTTAAATTATTTATTACAAATAATATTTTATTTTAAATTTAAAAACTATATATATTAAACTTATTTAAGATAATTCTAAATTAATTTAATAACCTTTTTTCGGGGGAGAAACTATATTTTTCCATAATAATGCATTTAATATTGAAACCAATAGCTTGATGTGTTAATAGGGTGATAAAATAACTTTTTAATTAAATAAATAACCTAGGAAAATCAATTTTAGTACCTTAAATGAATGAATTCTACTTAATAATAATAAGATGATTTTTTTATAATTTTTTAGATTTTATATAAAAAATTTAATAATTTTATGAAATTTAGGTTAGAATTTTATGGTATTAATATTTTTGGTGATTTAATTTTATGATAGTTGATGCACGTAAAATTATAACATATTTTATTGGACCATCATTCTTAATTAATAGGCATGTTAAAAAGTATAAATAAAATTGTTATTTTATTCATAATAAATTAATTATCAAAATTATGTAGTGTTTAATAATATTATGAATTTAAGGTTAACTGAATTTTCAACAGTAATTATTTTATAGAGAGAGGGAGGTGAATTTTATGAAAATTTTAAAAAAGTTATAGTGAATATGATGGTGAATATGTCGAGCACCATATGTAGGGTTTTCATTGTAGGTTTCAGTGGATCTGTCGATTTGATCTTAGAGAATTGGTTAATTTGGGGTTGGGTCTACAATCTATTTGATGAAAGCATACAACCATAGAGTTTGGCAAGGGCTTTGGGGGTTGAATATCTTCAAATGTTGTCCATCTTTGTAAGATCTCTGACAAGAGATTGTATATTTTTTAAGGTAAAAGAGAAGGATCTAGTAGCTTCTGTAGCCATCCACATTCAACAATATACAAGTATACTTGTGCGAGCATTCAAATTCTTCAAAGGAAGGATGTTGAAGCTATAAATCGATCTAAAATCCTTTAGTATCAAACAATACATTCCTATCACCCTTGTTGCAGGTTTGTGAGGAGGTGTCAGCGGTGGTGAGGCCTCTTCTTCTTCTAGGACCATATCCT
This sequence comes from Pinus albicaulis, assembly GCA_034641835.2. NCBI lineage: Eukaryota > Viridiplantae > Streptophyta > Pinopsida > Pinales > Pinaceae > Pinus > Pinus albicaulis. The sequence continues at coordinate 841,731,674 of CM076577.1, read as the reverse complement.
TCAAAGAAGACCTAAAGCTCGACCCAAATCCTGAGATTGCAAATGAAATTTCTAGTCATGATTTTCTGGTCGAACATTCATTGAATATTAATGGTAGGTAAAACCCACATCCCCAGTACTTTTCAAAATTTCACCTAAAACTGTGTGTAAAGTACATCCAAAGCTTCTTGCCCAATCAGTTCCACCATTTGGCAACTCACACTGTTCATGTTACTTGAACTGGAAATTTCAATAAATCTGTTGCTTTTAATATCTCAATCTGAGATTGAGATATTAATTTAAATTTCCCCCTTAGTTATGAACTCCTCAAAGCATATAAAAATATTCCTTTTACAATAACCCCAAAAAAAGAACTGGTCTTGTATCCAAAACCCTCAGCACACTTTATAGACATGCATATATCGACCAGCTGGGTTTATGCGTTTGCATGATCAATGCTCCTAAGGTTCAAGCCCTTACTCAACCCACATGTATGGCTACACTCATACCTTCAGTTCCAACCTTGCTCAGCCCTCAGAAGACGCATATATTAAACCATCCTCTATTAACCTCGCAAACCTTAGTCTGAAAAATCCCAATCAATATAATTTAAAACTAGGGCCCAGTGCTGACGAGCCTTCCACATCCAACGGTGGATGATTCGTTGCTCCGGCCTTAACAATCCAACAGCCCAACTGGATATCGCGCGAGTTACTTGCACGATTGTTAGCTCGTGATGAGAGTGGTTTTCCAAAACTACTCAGGGACACACGTCACCCAGTCTATGGGATCGCTCCAAATTCTCAAATACAGCTTACTCCACAAAGGCGGTGTGATCAAACTTTCGGTTCAGCTCTAAACCACGTTCACTGTTCATCCTTTTGGTTCTGCCCTTTTTGCTCGGGGTTCCGCACCACTCAATTTAACATAGTTCTTCCACTGCATAACCAATACACCCTTGCTCCTCATTACACAGTGCTCATCCAATGAACACCGCTTCCAGAGTTCCATGTATCTCGCTTTGCGCGGGGAAGAAACACCTAGATATCCTCCAAGCTTAGACAACACTCGTTCTCTCTTGCTTTTGGTTAAGAATTCACCAAACCACCATGACCCTCGCCGGTACACAGACAACGCATAATGCTTTCTCCATACTCAATTTTTGAATGCCAATCAGTTCCTTATGAGCGGCATAAAACTTCCATGCGTGGCTTAAATCAATACCTCTGTTCATGGAAAATACTCAATGAATATATAACTCCACTGTCGACCAGTACGAGATACACTGTTGACAGTATTAACATCGAATCCTATAACTATATACAGGGCACAATTGATCCCAATTTACAGAGTACATAATTACACGTTCTTATATTCTCGTTTATGAAATTCTGGCACATTCACATAGAAATTGAGGGAATTCAAACAATCTCATATAGAACTAAATCACGAATGCACAGGCAGTACTGAACAGATTCCTTCATAACATACACATGGTTTACTTACAAAATTTTCTGCTCGGCCAGATCTTCTGATTCGATGGCCTCCTACTCTATAGCACCAAGTAGTCTATGCATTTTTCTCTACAGGTCTCCATGCAGGTCCCTCGACTCCGTCACAGAGGTCTATTTTTATATCAATTACAATGAATCGATTCGAATTTCTCGATGACTCACAAACTCTTCAAATTCCTACAGTTCCAAATTATACTAACGCTCTGACAGACAGAGACGGACTGTCTCTTCCTATGCCCACTAATCATTCAGGCAGTTACATTCTCCTTTCTAATTAACTAAAATTACTCAATTATGAATATTTACATGGGGAAAAAAAACATGAGACCCCATTTTACATTTATTTATGGAGAAAGGTTGTTTTGAGCCTAATGCCCCTGCATCAAATATACCAACATTAGAGTTGAACAAGAGCATTAATAAAATCAGATCAACATATTTTGAAATTCAGGTCATTATATTCCATTTTAATGGCTTCTAGCCTCTATATTCTTCCCTAAAAAAATATGTTTACTATAATTAGACCCAAAAGATAGACCATATCTTCTGCTTGAAAATATACTTCATGGTTTACTTTAAATATTTTGAGGATTGAAAGAAGGTATCTGATCTAGAGCCCTAGTTTTGGGGTCAGGGAGATATTTCAATTCAACCATAGTTCTCGGATTCTAATCCTCTAAGTATGAATTCCCTACTTGCTCAAGTTTGTTAGGCTCCCAAACATTCCACTCCATTGGATCATGCCAGAGATCTTGATCGACATTTTTTACTCTATTGGAGATTTATCAAAGTAGATAGTGACATATTCGTGAAATGTTTTATAATTTATGTCTGTATATGAGTGGAAGTGTAACTTAGTGAGGGTTTACTAGATGAGATACTCCTGACATAAGATGGAATGGAGCATATACAACCTTTGGATTATGATAATATGCCTTTATTTGCAAAATTTTCCAAAATCCTATGCACCTAAAGAATGTGTGCCCCTCCTCAAAAGGGGTTTTCTATAATAAGATATCATAGAGAAGCTACAGTGGCTAAATAAATTCAAAGGTAGAAGTAGAGTATAATATTTTTCAAGTCAAAATAAGAACAAATCAAAGATTAAAAAACCATCTCCCAATCCCCCAGCCTATCAATATAATATGCACTCCCCATCTACATCAATGCATCCCCTAGTAGAGGAAATTATTTAAAAAAAGGACAACATGAAAACATTACCATAATTGTCCCAACATTCTATGGACACAAGCGCAATCATCAATCAAATAATTATAATAGAGAAAAATAAATTGTGGGTGCAGTTGAACCAAATGAAATGGTAATCTCTAACCAATTTGAAGAAGTAGCAGCATTCTTTATTTTTCCATATGGCCTGAGTGGGTGGATTTATGTTCATAGGGGGGAGGGAGAATCATGATTCACCTTGGTTTTTAAATCCAACTTTATAGACTATGTGATCTGGATTATGAAGGAAAAAAATGAAACACAAATATAAAAGGAAACAGATAGCTACGATGAAAATATAACTTTAACTCATTAATAACAAAGTACTCAAATTTGTTTACATGCATAATGGAAATAAACTAGCTCAAATGATGGTAGCTTATCTCTAAGAAGAGTTGTATCAACTACATGCCTTATGAATTGTGTTATAATGAGGCTTGGAGGCCTATTTGTTATTGAGAAATAATGGAAAAACCTAAACATCCAAAAACCTAACCCTAGGAGATGAAGCAATAAAAGTCTATGGGCCCAGTTGGAGAAAATTGGCACATCAACTTCCTAGGTTTGTAACTTTGGCATATGATCTGTGTTTATGTGTATGATACCTCATTAGAAATATCTATCCTAGGAATAAATTTTTTCCTAACAAACATTTCTATAAGCTATGGGATTTCTTGTTTTCCTAAAGAAAGAGTTATTTAGGGCCTAAAAATGGCTCCATAAGTTTAGAACCCGAAAAAATACCAAAAATAGTAAATTTTGCTATAGTTAAGGAAACATAAAGATACAATGGTGGGGGTCCATGTGGAATAGGTGAGTGGACACCAATATCCACTTGGATTAGTCCTCCCCCCTTAGGAATCAATGGTTCCCATTGCGTTGAGTTCATCCATGAGATGGGGAAACGTTTTCTCACCTTGGTCCCTTGTGAGCCACTTGACTTGGTGTAGGAGTTGGCTAGATTTGACAGACTGATATAGTTGGATATTCTTTTGCCAAGAGTTCTTGATTTTTATTTCCATGATATAATTAGTTGTGGCTTGTTCCAAGCATTTTGGTATTATATTTTTTGGTTTTAATATTTCTCAAATTTTTGATGTCTCCAACAATGGTGGAAAGTATGGTCTAAGGTTGTCCACATTGAACACTAGGTGTTGGTCGAAGAATGGGGGAATTTTGAGCTTAAAATAATTGTCTCCCACAGCCTTGGTGATGGTGTAAGGTATGTATCATAGTAGTTTCAGCTTCCCATCAACTTTGGAAAGGCGTTGTTTCTGCAAATGCAACTAAACTTTGTCACCCTCTTGAAACTTTTGTGGAAGAGAAAATTTTAAGCATGGATATTTATTTTAAGGTCTATAAATCTTGGTGATTCTCACTAGTGTCTACTATGAAAACTGAAAAAAAAAAAAAAAAAAAAAAAATTATATATTTATAAAAACATCCAAATTTCTAATTATTTTATAGGTAGATTCCATACAATTTTGATGATTTTTAAGGTAAACTAATTTTATACCGTAGAATTTCGGTGAATCATTTTTAGAAGAAATGGAAATTGGTGAATACTTTTTTGGAAAAGTCATGGAAAGTTAGCCCACTTGCGAATATTAGCCACTGTAATTTTCCATGTGTGGCACCTGATGTTGATCATGTCACTTCTTGTACTTGGCATTGGACTTATTCAATGGGCATGCACCCACTACTGAATGTGTTGTATGTGTTCAATAAATCGAGTTAGTTTATTAGCCATGGATTGTACATGTGTGGATTATATATGTTTATACGCATGAGGCATGGCAAAATCAATGAGACACAATGGTTGGAATCCCATACCCACTTGAAAAGGAACGTGGTTAGTTGAGATTTAGAGAGCTTTGTTATAATTGTGTTGCACATAAGGAAGGATCTCATCCTAGGTTCATTGATGCTTCGAGTTGTAGTTGCATAGTACGTGCACTATCATCTTGTTGAAGACCTATTCATAGCCATCAGTATGGGGATGGGATATAGTCAACTTAGTAAGATTAGTGTCCAACAATGTCCAGAAGCTCAACCAAAATGTGCTCAGGAACCTTCTATCCAGATTTGATATAATGATCTATAGGATCCCAAAATGTACCCATACTCATTCAAAGAATAGCTTGGTAGTTTCATTTGGAGTGATAATCTTCTTTCAAACCATCAATATAAGCATATTAGAGAAATTTTCCGTGACTGCTGTTGGTGAGGTAAATCCCCTTTGCAGACAGAGGCGATCCCACTAGCGCTAGAGTGGGTCTAGCCACAAACAAGACATGCTGAGACATCAATTCCTAGTTAAGGATGGACAAATACTTGGCAGATCACCTACCTTAGGTCCTGCACTATTGTGTCATCCGGAAGAATGGTTTCCTGCCGCTCTTGATCTGACAGGTCACGATTCGCTCGTTCTCACGCCCGGATACCTACACATACACAAGAAATTAAGACGATACAAAACATACTATTTCGGATTCCTAACTATCAGTAAGTCGAAGAAGAATAAATCACATGCATTAAATAAACATAACATAGAGATGGAAACAATATCATAGTCGATTATATTAATTTAAAAGTCGAGTATATTAATTTAAAGAAGGAAGAGTACAGCTAGGCTTCGATGATGCAATCTCCTCTAGTAGGGTTCCAGCAGAGGACGTCTCACAAATCTCGTTGGGGATTCATATAGGGCTCTCTCTACGGGATCCTCCTTGGTTCAACCTTCTCTATAATGATTACTCAGCTATAATGTCTCTTCTCTAAGCTTAGCTTCTTGGCTATATTTTCAGCTATTGTTTCAGCTAGCTGATGTAAAGGGAGAAGGCATGTTTATATAGAGGGATAAGAAGAAGTTAGGATCCCTATAATTTTGGGGGGTGTCCTATCCTCTTAGAATGTTCCATCAGCCATTTCCTAAAGGTAGAGATCCATGTCTTATCGAGTTTAACCACTTGCAATGAGTCATTCTTGAGGTGGTTAAAGGAAACTTCCACCTGCAATTTGTTAAAAAACATTCCAAAACAGGTTGGCTTGGGTACAACACAGGGATAGAGCACTAGCTGGCGCGACCTCTAGTGTATATTTTCCCCATTGGCATGAGGGATGAACTAGCTACCCCTGCCAATGCCAAAACATGGGTTTTTGGGTGCTTCCTGAGGAAACAATCAATAGGAGAAATCATATCCTTATGTAGAAGGATGCAAAGAAATAATTTGTAGAGTATGACACTGCTCACAGGTCATGGGAAAGACCCTCCAATATGCGGGGCAAGGGATTGCAGGGACAGTGAAAATTTTTGTGTAACAGATGCCCCCTAAAGCATGAGGCCCGAGAGAGAGGGAGGGGTGAAATTCTTTATGAGAACTCGTTCAACTGAAACACTGCCATTGGAAAACCTACAAGTACAAATACAACTGATATGTCTAATATATGACATGTGGTATGGGTGCAACCATCCAATCAAAGGACTCACAATAAGTCATAATAATTCACAAAGAACCCACAGGCTGGATTTCATCAGACAAAAACCAGGGTCTTTCGCTCCATCTCGACCTGAACATAGTACAAATTTGAGCATGTGAATATGTGATCTGAAGTCGAACATGCAAGAAAAATGTTTGATTACCAACCAAAGATGAAAGCTGTTAACAGACGCGAGAGAAACCACCAATAATGACAATGGCTCTCAAGGTACAAAAGGTACAATCCACCGCATGTGAACAGTGATCTAACATCGAACACCTGCAGAGTCAATCGATCAAAGGCCAATTATTTGGACCTTACGTCGAGTGTGAAGAACCTGCCATTGAGCCATGCAGGCTCCAAGGTACCTGAAGGGAGTCTCTAGATCAATTTCTTGGATAATGATCTGGAGTCGACATGAAGCGACCTTGATCGAAGGTGGGCCATAATGTTTCCCACATTATTGACATGAGACAGAGGGATATGATGTTTGTGAATCAAGGCCAACAGAGAATTAGATGGAGGTTGAAAACTGTAGACGCCAACTTCTCCTGAACATATCGGTGGCACGACACTGGATTTGGCAGTATATTACATCAAGGGATCTGAGTTCATGGTGACGCGGCAAAGAGTAGATGAGCAGTCAAAAGAGATTACCCAAACCCATGGAGGAAAATAGACAACGAGATGAGATCTCCCCAACCCGACACAAATGTAGACAAGTGCAATGTTTAAGAGCGACATACTGCCAATATGACTACGATCATGGTTCCATTTCCCCCCACCATTTCTCGCGAGTACCCCAATTATTTTTTGAAACAAGCTTGAAGGGGATAACATGTGCTTGTGATGTAAGTTTTCCCTTCAGACAAATCCAACCTAGTACATTTTACGAGCCCTAGTAAGGAGGAACTCGAGAAACGTCATGACGACGGAGTCCGATGTCATCAGGGTTTAATGAGTCTACCAAAGGAAGAAATCGACATATTTTCATATTTAGAGAGTTTGAAAAGAAGGTGGAAAAGAGAACTCCATCATTCCCTTTTCATAAATAGTCCCTCAGATCTGAAAAGGTAGAAAACTATGTCTAAGAGAACCTCCTAGTCGCGATAGGCTAGGGTATTACTTTTTTGTAAATAATATATCCCAGCCCGAAAAAGGGGTAAACATATACTGGGTAGATATCACTTTGCAGCCAATTTAATGAGCTCAAAACGACAAGCGGCTCATCAATCTTTTTCAGCTTTAGAGAGTCATAAAAGAGTTGAAAGGTGACTCCAGTAGTAAATTTTTGGTGTTTTTACCGAGTCTGAAAAAGTGTAAAATACAACTCGTCTCTTCATCAAAACCACGTGAAAAACCTGTTGCTGCACAAAAGGACGCGTGTAAAACATATTCCACGAAAATAATATGAAAATATATCGAAAAATATGTTTTAAAACCTATTTCATGACTTTGAAAAGTTATAAAATACCAATAGTGGTAAAAAATATTTACTTTTCACTTTTTACCTCTTTGTAGAGCAACAATGACCCTTTTCTCTTGCGATCTTCAAGTGTCTATTGTGAACAATCCACTGGACCAATCCGAATTCTGTTTGTTTCAAGTAAGAGTTGACCTCTTTTTCCATCTTTAAAGTTATATTTTATTGCATTTTATTTCCATTTGAAATCCCTTTGGGGAGGATTGACAAAATCTAGGGCTCCGCAGTTGGCGCAGGTTTCGGGCATGGACCCGCGCCAATCAGCTTAGTTTTACATAGGGGTCATGCCAGATGGCCCGACTGTTAGCCAAACAGTCACACCAACCACACAACTCAAAAATACGTATCAAATTTCAAAAAATGAAACCAATAGAATACACATTTGAATACCTATGAGGGCTCACAATGTTCCCATGATCAATTGATGTAGGTACCAAGTGAAAAATATGGTTATCGAGTGGAAGGAGAGATAACATAGCGAAGAGGACGAACAAGCCATGGAAAATGAGCAATGCATGAATGCCCTCAGGAGTTGTGGGCTCAAAAAGTTCTTCCTGACACCATGTCTCTGGGCTCAGCTTGAATTGCTATAGTATCTTATCAGCATTTGGGACGAAGATCAGGAGAAATTCATACTTCGAGATCAAGAGCTTGAGCTCAAAGTATCAATTTATATTTAATCACTAGACTGTCACGCAGGGGTCCAGTCCTTATTATGACTGGTACCAGGCCTTCTGGGGAAACCATGACAATGGTCATGAACAGGGTGTGCCTAGGGGCACGAAATTAACATGGAGTGGTAAAGTAGACATCCATACCATCCCTGATCTATCACTGAGAGTAGTGATACACACCATTACGTGGGCTGTGGGATTGCAGGCATCGTAGGAGGCCACGAAGGTGCAATTACTTCTTGCTTCAGAGTGTATGAACCTGACCATCTTCGACTGGGCCGAGGATGTAACCATGAACATCAAACGATGGCTCACTAAATGAAAGAATACCAAACTAAAGAAATTTTTTTATGGGTCAATTCTGGTATCGTTCTTCTTGGAACGATTACCCATATTTCAGCATCAGGAAGCTATAGTCTCAGAGCCACCACTAGGGGAGCCACGGATGGCTCAGTGGGCGGCACTAATGCCTAGAGTAGTAGGTGGCTCATAGATGTCCTGGAGGCCAAATTTTTTTTATTGGCTCCGACGACAGTTGATTGTTGTGGAGGATTGGCCCTATGCTGGCACAGACTTTATCGAAGACCCAGACCTCCTGCTCCTAGAGGGAGAGGACTGGGATGAAGAACTTGGTAAGACTCATTTTTATTTTTATGATTTTTATGATTTTTTGGTATATATGCATGTTCTTACAGTTAATCTCATATGGATGCAGATGTTGGCCCAGAGCATCCCGCCAGTATGTCTCCAATAGCGAGGCAGACTCCTCGTGACTTTGATCCTTAGGGTGAGGGCATTGACGAGGAGTTAGTGCAGAACCTAGAGAGAATCACTCGTGGGGTCCCAGATTATTTTCGTTTTGATGACGTACCTCGAGCTTATCACTCACACACTGTAGGAGTGCCAAGCCATATCCACCGCTTGCTGAGGCGGTTAGTACGGGTGGTAATGTGCTATCATGAGCACCACGCCGACTAGGCATTTACGCTTTATTTCTACACATTCTGGAGAGACATGTTGTCTCATGATGTAACCAAAACAGACATATATTATTTTTTGTGGGTTTTATGATGCACACGTCTTGTAAAAGAAATGATATATATATACATCTATTTTCTACATGGGTCTATGTACATATGATGATTTTTTTATAAATTGCATAAATATATATCTAGCACAATGTTAGCTATTGTATATGTTCATGTATTCATTCGTCTTGTTATATGTTGATATGTAATGAAATCAAAATTTCGTTCAAGTAAACGAATACGCAAATACAATCTCAAAATGCATGGGTTTCGAACCGAATAATGACCATTCAGTTGAAGAACAACAAGTTGTGAATCCAACTTGACAAGCAATGCGCGTATGCCGAGGTTGACTGCCTCGGTTAATAGTTCCAAAAATGCACTATATTTAGCGACATTGTTTGTGGCTGGTCCTAGAAAAATACCTTGTAATTTAATCAACTCACCCACAGGATCATAAATTACCGAGGCTGCTGAAGACAAGTTCCTGGTACTACGGCAGGTACCATCCACGAAACCAACATAAGCGGAAATAGACATCTGCTTAGAAAGCAAGAACAAAATAAGCAGAAAAAATCTCACAAAGCACATCACACAAAAGAATGCACACAAAATGAAAACAATAACCTATGTACACATATCACGCGTGAATAATTCAGGCATAATATTTTTTTAGATACAACCCATTTCTGAGCTGTGATAAAGGACACCCTTCATAGTCAATGAGCTCATAAACCCCATTCTGAAACACATGTTTAACGATGTAGGGCCCATGCCACATGGCTTGGAATTTTCTTGCCCCCAAATTATCATGAGCTTGGTCGTATAGAAGAATGAGATCGCCTTCGATGAAAGTATGAGGAGAAATTAATTAGTCAAAATGGGCTTTGACTCACTTCTTTTGTGCTTTAATGACCAAGGTATCCAAGCGACGAGTTTTGTCCAATCTCTCTAAATAGAGGAGACGTTCTTCTTCGGGCAAAGTATCAGGAAGTAATTCCATAGCTAACTTAAGTGAAGGGATTTCACATTCAATCGGAAGCGTGGCTTCCAGATCATATACCAATTGAAATGGGGTAAATCCGATTGCGTTCTTGATCGATGTTTGGTAAGCCCATAGAGCTGAGAACAACATGAGATTCCAGTTTTATTTGTGGATCCCGATTTTTCATTGAACACGATGATATCACCATACCACGGATCGAGGGTGCCAATCAGGAAGAGAGTTTCATCTGGAATATGATCTTCAGAGGAAGAAGGAGCAGAGTCGATGGGGAGAGAACAAATCAAATCAACGAAGACAAGTGATTTATTTGATTTTGCCTTAGTGAACTCCAAATCAAACTCTTGGAGGATGGAAATCTATTTCGATTATTTCCCCCCCAACAACTGCCATGACAGAATATAATTCATGGGCTTAAAATCATAAATCACGGTCACCGTGCATAAAAGAATGTAATGACGAAAACGTTGGACGGCCTGGACCGCAGCCAACGCTAACTTCTCGACATGTGCGTAATGTGTTTCAGGGTCAAGAAGGTTCCTAGATAGGTAGTAAATGACATGCTCGTTAGCGTCATCATCATCTTGGACCAATTCCATGGCGATCGTACTGAAGGCCGCAGCTAGGTAGAGGGTGAAATCATTATGGTAATTCGGAGGATGCAATAGCGGAGCATTGACAAGCAACGTCTTAAGTCTATCAAAAGACTACTGAGCAATCTCATCCCAACAAAAAGGGATGTCTTTCTTTAAGAGTCATGTAAATCCCTTGGCTACTTTGGTGTAGTTTGGGATGAAACGATGTAGGAAATTGGCTTTCCCTTGGAGACTCTGGAGTTGATGTAATGTGGACGGGGAGGGGAGATTGAAAATAGCCTCAACCTTAAGAGGGTCAAGGCGAATTCCATCTTTAGATACGATAAACCCTAAGAGCCTACCGAAGTCGACGCAGAGGGCACATTTTTGCAGGTTGAGCCTAATATTGTAGTGTCCACAACGAAGAAAGATTTGAGGAAGATGTTCCAAGTGGTCTTTCTGCGCAGCTGAATGAGTCGTAAGGTCATTCAGGTATGGTTGGAAAATATGTCGAATATCATGAAAAGCATAGGACATTCACGCTGGAAAGTAGCCCCAACATTCTTCAAGCCGAACAGGAGTTTCGTATATGCAAATGTTCCCCATGGAAAAATAAAAGCGGTCATGTGTTGATCTGAAGGGAGAATGTTAATCTGTTTATAGCCAGAAAAACCATCCATAAGGGAGAAAATTTCACTCCTCGCACAATCATCAATGATTTAATCGATAAACGGGGTGGGATAGTTATCCTTAGGAGAAGCCCAATTGATATCATGATAATCAACACAAACATGAATGGCACCCTGTTTCGTATCCACAAGAACTATATTAGAAACCCATTCATCTAGGGGAATTGGATAAATGAAACCTGCTCTAAGAAGTTTTTCAACTTCAACTTTGATAGCGGCAGCTTTTCGAGGATGCATGGGACAAAGATGTTGGCGAATAGGCTTCGCACTTGGGTAGGTGGGAGTATCATGCACCGTAATACTGGGGTCGATTCTAGGCATTTCTTCATAATACCAGGTGAAAACATCGTGGAATTAGCGAAAGAGACTAGTGTACACTTGGACTTCTTCGGAAGAGCAAGTGATTCCCACATGGATGTTCTCGATGATCCCCGGTTTAACGGAGATGTCGATAGGCATATTTTGAGTAATATTCCCCAAGTTACCTTCCAAAAATACTTCATGAGTCAAAATGGGTGTCTGAAGTGGTGGAGAAGGAACCTGGGATGCGAAGCGCTTAAGATAGTTAGACATGGCCCCGAGGCAAGGCATAAAAAAGGAACAATGATGGCCATCGCTCCACACCAGATCCTCGAGAGACATTGTTTCCATGATAGCCTCGTCAAATGGAAACACTTCTTTCAAAGGATCGAGCGAATCCGCATCACCAAGCTAGGGGGATTGAGAATACACATCGAGAGCCATGCTCAAAGGAGCAGCTTCAGGAGGGGGAGAATCAAATGCAGTTGTAAGCTCACAATAATTGATCTCGATGGGACTAAGGGGCATCGAATCTCCAAATGAATCAACCTATTCAGGCGAAGGGAGGATCCAAGGGTCATCTGACCGAGAGACCATATTGACTTGAACGGTATTTGGTGGTGGAAAGGGAAAAATACCCATGAGAGTGGGATCTTTGAAAAGACCCAGCCCTATACTGTCAGGGGGATTAGGAATTTTATCCACGTATGTTACGTTGTTCTTGGAAGACGAGGTAAATAATGACAACTGATCAACAGTAATAATTTTTCCTTCATGTGGAAACTTTAGGAGTCGAAAGAGGGTGGACGGAATGCACATCATAGCGTGAGTCCAACTGCGACCAAGTAGAATATTGTAGTTGATTCTGGCATCAACGACATCTACTTCAACGTCGACTGTATTTCCTTGTAATGTAATCGACAAGCTAGCGAGAACACCTAAGGGTTTTGATTCCCTTCCATCGAATGCCTCAAGGGCATTGGGTGATGACTTAAGGGTTGGAGAGCCAATACCCTTCCAGCAAGCAGATGACATGACGCAGGTAGATGCACCTTCATCCACTATGGCTCTATGGATGTTGAGACCGTTGATACCAACCTGTATAACAAGCGCAATCTGGTGCGGAAGTCGGGGGATGAAATTCTCTAGATCGAAGGAGAGAAGGCTAGAATCAGCAGGGTCAATCCCATCGATCGTAGATAATAACGCTTTTCGCTAAGATGGACAGCTATGGAACACTTCTAACACAGACATTGTGGAAGGTTCCTGTGCCAAATTCTCAACAATACTGTAATGTTGAGCAACACAGGCATTAGTATTATAAGAAGATTTCTAGAGAACACCTTTAGAAGGTGGCTGTATAACGGGTTCAGCACTGGGCCTTTCAATTTCAAGGGGACCAGAGGCAGGTGGGGGAGGAGGACCATCAAGGACCTCTTTACAGCTGCCTAGCATGATTTTTCATAATCCTTCGACCGAGTAGCGATGGAAATAGGTGCGGAACCATTCATCATGAAAACTTGAGAGCCAAACGACGCAGATGGTAGAGGTTGCTCGACCATCTGGGTCTGCTAAGATGGGAAAGGTTCTTTAAGAACCGTCGGAGTTCCCTTACCACCTTTAAGTATTTGACTAACCTCGAATCATCTAGGACAATCCTTAGTGTAGTGGTCCTCATCACAAATCAGATAGGGATACTCCAATTTTCGCTGTGAACCATCATCAGCACAAGGTTTAGACGATGTCGATTTTTGGGCATCGGATTTGGCCTTGCCTTTTCCCTTATTTTTCCCCTTGGAAGTCTTGTCCGCAGGATTGGCCTGAACGGCATTGACCTCTGCAGTTTTACCAGAATCTAGGGTAGCCTGAGGAGCAGAATTATTGGAAGAATTTGATTTCTGCTTCCCATTAGAAGACTTACGTGAAGTCTGAGATACAGAACCAATAACACCATTGACTGATGGAGTAGCTGGCACTTTAGAGGTCCCAAGACATGGAGCTTCAGTCAAGATGTTGTAAAAATGCCTGATTGAGTGTACACTAAATCAAGGTACTGGGCACAAGCGATGTCTTGTTCCTCAGTTACACATGCCCCCATGGCGATGTCTTTCGCAATCTGATTAACAAAATAGGTATTGAACCAATGAGTAAGAATTTGATCAGGAATCTCAAACTTGATCAAACGACGACGCCGTCTCCATTCATTAATATGGTCTAAGATATGGGTAGCTTGGTCCTGTTTCAAGGATGTGAGGAGATGCGTCCTGGCTTCATAACAAACTGGCAACTAGAAATCGGTAAGGAATTCCATAGCAAGAGTATTGAAATCTTGAAAGATGCCATGAGGCAATTCAGTATACCACTTAGCAGCAGCTCTAGTAAGAGTGAACTGGAAGAGACGGAGCCGAATATAATCGTCCACCCAAGAATTGGAATAACACCATCAATGGTATGTCATAAAGTGAGCTTGGGGGTCTACTCCAAACTTTCCCTTAAACTTGGGACAATCACCAGGAACCTTGGTTAGGACCGGAGGCCAGTATGGATTATGAAGAATGGGATCATTTTTCAATTTGGACACATCCGATAGCTCCAATGTAGTAAGGAAAGGTAATTGAGGATTAAACGGCATGGCAGGTTCTCGATAAGGACCCATACCCATACTCCATCCTGCTTGAGTATAAGTCTGCCCCCATTGGCTCTATCCAAGAGGATTCAAACCATAAGGGGTATAAGCCAGATAATTCGGTTGATATGGCAGCTGAGAACTAGGATACAGGGGGTTGATAACCGGGATATTGATTCTGAGTATATGAGGGTCTTGATTGAGCAGCATAAGGGTTCTTCTACAGAGTATAAGTATAGCCTAGTTGTTTAGGGTAATACGCAGAACCTTGAGGCGGGTTGTAGACCGGTCGATATTAACCTTGAGGAAAATAACCGCCTTGCGGTCAGAGAGGCTGCTGATAAGTGAGGCCCTGCTGAGCCAGATACGTCGAGCACAGCTGTTGATTTGCCTACGGCATAGAGTAGAGCAGCGACTGAGCAGGGTGAATAGGTTGTGCAAGTTGGCTTGGATGGGAAAGTTGACCCGTCTGATGAGGGCCACCAGGCTGCCCTGGTTGAGTGGTTTGGCTTGATGGTTGAGGGCCACCAGGTTGCCTCGGTGGAGCGAGTTTGCCCAATGGCTGTGGTGGGCCAGGTTGTGCCTGATAAATAGGTTGGCCTAGAGCAAGACCATAAGAGGGCCCTCACTCTGCAAAATTTGGATTAATTAGAAGATAAGGCTGTTGAGGTTGCACCAAAGGTTGAGATGGATGAATCTACCCCCCAGGACCATATGAAGGCCCGGGTTGATATACCGGCTTCCCAGCTGGTCCTTGAGGTTGCCCTGGTTGGATCACGGGCTGGGCCAACAAAGGTTGACCTTGAGGATTGTAAGGCTGCCCTTGCAGGCTGTAAAAAAATTCTTGTTGGACTAAAGGTTGTCCCTGTAAGCCTTGCCCTTGTGGTTCATACGCATACCCTTGCTAAACCAAAGGTTGTCCCTGAAAGGGTTGTCCTTTATGGTCATGAGCATACCCGTGCGGAACCGCAGGTTGTCTCTAAAAGGGTTGTCCTTGTTGTAAAGAGGGATGCATAACGCCGGAAATAAACTGGTAAGCGTCAGGAGCAAGCAAGTAGATAGGGTTGCCCTGCTCGTCATGCTGAAATGGAAGAGAATAAATTGGGGTACCGTCCGCTCCATAATGAGAAAAATAATACCTATAAGGATCCTGAGGGGATTGATGAGTCTCGGAGTTTTGTTGTTGAACAGCCAGTTGATACTCCTCAAATGAAAGGCCGTCAGGGATTGCCATGGCAATCGAGGTTTCTACCATAGTTGAAACTCCTGACGACTGTACAGTGACAATCGGTGACGACGTGGCCACATAGACAGTGGGCCTAGTGGGAACAGACGTGACAAAAGGTGATGATGATGAGACAGGTGTCATCAGTGACATACCTAAGGATGGAAGGATGAGACCCCTTAACGGAGTTAATGTTGCCATGGAGGCAATACCGGCCACAATCTGACCCAAAGAACTATACCAGACTGGAAGCAACACCGAAGGTGAAGATTGAGAAGGTTATGTTTGGATGTCTTCTGGGAAGAGTTGGTATTGTTCATTCGAAATTGGAATACCCTCACTGCCATTAGGACCATATAAATCCATGTCTGAATCCACAGTAAGATTTTGCAAAAGAGTATGGGGGCTAGGAGGTATGATAGCAGCCAAAAACAGTGATCCGAAAGTAAGAGGGGAAAAATTTTCCCCAACCCCAAATCCAAACCAAGCGTTGGAAAGAGGCCAATGGAACTCAACTGGTTCCCCATGTTAGCGCTCAAATCTACCTTAGGCTGAAATAAGGTAAAACTCAAGGCTACATCAAACCACGCTCAGCCACGTAGCTAGCCCTACGAGGACAGGAGAGGGCTCTCTCCGAGTCTATCTCGGCAAAGGATCTTAAAAGGGGCTGAGATGACTTATAATGAACAATGAATACTGATTTTAGGCTAGTAAAGAGAAAGGAATGTTTGATTTTTATTTTTTGGGTTTTTGTTGGAGAAATGGGAAAAACAATTTTGGGTCCAGGGATAAGGCCAGATCTTTGCAGAATTGGAGTTGGGGCGAGGTAGGCAATAGTCTTGATGCTTTTGATTGGGGATATGGATAGATCAGAATGACAAGGAGCTGAAGAGGGCAAAGAAGAACTTGGATCCTTTTCAAACAGGCGAAAACATGTAAAACTAAACGAATTCAAAGGCAGAGCACTGTAAACAATGGATTCAACCTCATCTACTCATTCATTTTAGTTTCAGAAGCATAAGAAGGGATGGAATACATTAAACATGAAATAATTTACAATAAAATGAGAGAAAACACCATCAAGAACTGGAAGCCACAAGAATCCCAACAGGTGCTGCAAAACCTCTGAACTTTCCTTAGCCAAAATATGAAAAATATGTACAATAGTGTGCCAAAAGTTTCCCAAGAGTCCAACCATGAAAGTGTCTCAGAAATTACAATATATAGATCACTCTAACCCCCTCCCATTCCTCTAGGGGTCGAATTCCTTCTTCAGGGATCAGTTTCAACCAAATTCTAATCAAGGAGCTAAAATCTAGGCAGCTAACAACTTGCCTCTAAAAGAGTGGAAACTGATTCATTTACATGATTTTCACTTTTTTGAGAGTGAATCTTCTAGAATAGGTAAAAATGAACCAAAGTTAAATTCCAACCCTCAATTTACATCATGAAAACTCAAAAATTACATTCACAAGCAAGACTGGTCCAACTGGCCGAAATCTTGAGCTGGAAAATGAAAAATCAGCCAAAAATCTATATGAGTAGCGCGCCTGAGCTATATGAGTAGTGCGCCTTTCAGCCTGATGTTGAGGCACTTCCTGGCATCCAAATTGAGCTCATGATAGCTCGTTGGAAAGAACAGGATGTTGGCTATCCAACCCAAGTGGAATTTCCCAATTTGGAGCTCATTTTCCCCTCCAAAACTTCATTCTCCCAGAAGTACTTCCTGCTGGTGCAAAAGGTGGCAGCAAGGTGGTTTTCATGGTCTTTTTGGGCCTTTTGATCATCCAGAACCTGATGAAATGCTTCGGCAATACCTAAGAATGCATAACTTACCATGAAAAACCCAAAAATACAAATATTTCATTCAGCAAGTGTCCCAAACAAAAGTGAGCATGTCGACGCGCTACTCGTATAGCTGAAAAATCTGTTTTGAGGCATAAAAAATCACAATTGACAAAATTTTCTCCAAATTTGCTCAAATTCGGAGCGAAGACCCTCCATCAAGTATCATGCCCAGCCAACGAAGCCTCGTCCAAAATCTGAAGTGGATCAGGCCTCTTTCGCAGTTTCAGTATCCTCCTGGTGCATGCAGTTTCAGTAGTGAAAACACTGTCTCTGTTGTGATGGGAAGATCTCTGTCATGGTGTCGCAATGTGTATGACAAGTATGCTGATATGGCTATGATGAAAACAAGAGTTTGGTGTATGCCTAAAAATGATGACTAGATGCTTTGCCTTTCACTATCAAATATGCCAACTGCTTCTAACATGGAATGGGGACTGTGGGAAATGTTACAATGAACACAATGGATTGTCAAGTGAAACAAGGGACTGTCAGTCAAAAACATGAAAACAACCATTGATCCTTATGAACACTTGGATTTTAATCAATGGAAGGGAAAAAGGTAATAAGTAGGGTTTGGGATTTTAGATGGGGGTCAAGAGTATAAAGGGATATGGGAAGACTGAAAATGGGATTGTGGTAAATTTAACAGTGGCAATAATGACATTCCATAACCAGAGCATACATGTTATTTGAAACAAGTTTGAAACACCAACAATATCACCAGCACTTCTTTCAAAACCCTATGGAGCGAATTTTGCAATGAACATAGGGTTCACTTTTCTCCACATCAAACACACTAGTTTCTCCACTCTCAAAACACCACAATCATATTCAAAATTTACTGAGCAATCATGAAAAACCTACTTGCAAGCCGATTGAGGCGATTTGGAATTAAACTGGACGCAGGAGCAAAAATTTCTGGCTCTGAAATTATATGAGTAGCGCGTCACCCAACGAGTAGCGCCAGTGTAATTTTACACTGAAAAATTTCGCTATACGAGTAGCGCGCCACCCAACGAGTAGCGCGCCAGCCCAACACACAATTTGGCTTCAAAACTCATTTTTTTTCACTTCCTTGATGTGTCTTGGCCTTTGCTGATGTTAAAACATGGAAAAACCAAGCAAATTTGATATTGAAGAGAAATGGCAAAAAAAAAATTGTGTTCTGGCCCAATGAGTAGCGCGCTACATAGTGCATTGTGCAGGAGGCGTTTGGAGGCCTTTCCGGTGTCCAAATTGAGCGTGTGATAGCTCGTTGGAAAGATGTTGGAGTCTAATTTCCAACCCAAGTGGAATTGTTCACTTTGGAGTTCATTTACCCTGTCAAAAAGCAAATCTCCAAACACTACTTCCTGCAGGTGCATCATTTCTCCTGAGGCAACGGTATTCTTGACATTTCTCCAAAAAAATTATACCTGTGTAAAAATTGAAGGAGGTTTTTCTTCCTTGGCATATTCTGGACAAAACCCTCTCTCCATTTTCCCAAATTCATCTTTTATTGCTCTGAAAAATCATTTGAGTGAAACTTATCCCGATGTGTGAAACAAGGGATTTTGTCGAAATGAAGCGAAATGAAGGGGATAAGGGGCTTCTAAATTCTTGGGGAAATTTTTGGAAATAGGGAGGGATGTTAGGAAGTAGGGGAAAGTGGAATCTCAGAGATTGAGTGAGGGGAAGCGGTCCAAAAGGGCAAAACACAGGCCTAGCCTAGAAAATTGCCAAGTTGTGGCAAGAAACTAGGGTTTGTGCAAAAATGAGGAATTTGGGGGATATCAGTGATGGGAAGTGTTTAATAAGGTACATTAATGATAGGGGAAGGTGTATGAACATCAGGATACAAGTTTTTTCGATGATTTTACCATCCAAGATAAATTACCTCCAAAACCCTAGGAGAGGGAAATGGACCTTACCTAGGCACAACTGAAGCATGAACAAGCTGTAAAATGACCCAATGGAACTCGACATGATGATGAAAACCATATGAATGATGGCACACTCAGCTGAATGGTGACATGGACCGACATTTGGACAACTTTGACAGGAGTAAAAGCAACCCCTAGACCTAATGCCTAGTGACCAAATTTTGCTTGAAGACTCTTTGAAATGAAAAAATTTCACCTTGACACCTTAAAATCACTTTGTAAGAGAATTTTTGATCATTGAAGGAAGGCTGCAAAGGCTGACACTAACATTGGCTCCAATGGGGATGGTAGCTCCAGCTCCGTGGAGGTGCCAAGAACGGCAGATCTTTGGGAGAGCAGACTAGTGCCTTATCCATTGGGCAATGGAATCAAAAACTCAAACTGAAATGCATGACTGAAAATTGATGACTTAATGACACAAATTGACTCTCACTCAACTAAAACCTGACTTGGTACTTAAACACAACTGACAAGCTGGAAAAGATGCTCAAAGTAGAGCTTATTCAATACAACCTACTCTAACAGTTTCATTCATCACCTGATCAAGTGAAATGAAACAACCAATGCAACCATGTAAGCATCCTGGCTGTTTTTTGATTGCTTCCCACATGCTTACTGATGCACAGGAAAAGGAAAGAATCGAAAGGCAATTCCCATGGAAATTTGAACTCAAGCTGACTGCTGATAAACTTGCAAAGCACAAATTGACTGGATGACTGCAAGAATACCACGAAAGGATCTTCATAAACATAGCTCTGGTCCAGATAATCTCCATACCTTGATCTTAAACTTTTCCTCACATCTGCGATGCTTTTATTTGGTGATTGCAGCAAGCTATCAAAAGGATCCTGAAATTCATGAATAACCAAACTCTGTTGCTGATTCCGAACTGAACAAAAGCCTCCTTTATCAATCTCCTCATATGAAAAATCTGTTGAAAAACACAATGAAATTGACTTTTGAACAAGATTATTATCAACATTCTTTTCTTGCACATGGTTAGCTAATGGAGCAAAATTTTTATAGCAAACATCATCCAACACACGAGCAATAGGATCATCAAAAACTTGAGAAGACTGCTGGACTGTATCCCTTGAAACTGTATGACATCCTACTGGCTGTTCCTCTTTTTCTTGAGATATATTACGAAGGTTCTGCCTTATAAACTGAAATGCTTCGAAACAAAAGGGTATAGAATTTTCCTGCATCATCAAATCATGTATTTCATCTTCCACACCTTCATTTGTAATCTGACCTTCAATTGCATTGGATGGCTGCAAATTTGATGCTACAAGCTGCTCATCTGAAGATTTACTATGCAATTTATCTTTCAAAAGCTGAAATGATTCAAAACAGAAAGGTACGGAGTCACCTTGAATCATTAAATCATGTGTGCCCACTTCCAAGTCTTCAGCTGCAACTTGACAATCAATGACTTTTGGGGGCTGCAAGTCTGAATATGAGAAGTTTTCATTGCCCTTAAGACGATCCAGATCAAGACTTGTTGACGTTTGATTTTTGATTGCATGGAAGTTATCTCTAATGAACTGAAACGAATCAAAACAAAAAGGCAAAGATCCTTCACTTACATCAAAATTTTATGCACTTTCCTCATCATTTCCATAGCTGATATGCATCGGTTGATCACTGTACTCGAGCTGCTGAAAGTGAACTTCCTCCTCACACAAACTAGCTACTGATTTGTCTGCAAGATTAGCTTCTTTTTGGAGAACATAATCATCATCATACTGATCAAACTGAGGCAATTCATCATCAAACATACACATCATATCAACAACTCTCTCTTCTTCACAATGATCTATAAAACAATCACTATGACTACTGGGATCAGAAACAAAATGTTTTGGATCAGCAACTTGTTCTTGAATGTCATTTTCATTTTTTGCAGTTATTTTCCGCACCATCTCTTCTACTGCGTTTACGAAAAGATCAAGCTTTTCCTCTGAAAGTGTCAGCTGCTCTGAAACATTCTTCTTTTCTTCTTCCTTCAACCTTGTCCTCAAGATCAGCAAATGAGCCTCTACATTCACTGCCTTGTTCTGCATCTCGTGAAGTGTTGCAATATTCTTTTCTCTCAGCTGAAACTCCATTTCCGGATCAAAGGCACCCGGGTAGTGCAAGAGAGAAGATCTAGGAGAAGGTCTTATATCAGCTGGCATCGAAAAATATACTTGGTTAAATCTAGCAGAAAATTGTTGTACTGTCTCTCCTGGCAATCTTTTCAGCTGGTTATACTCCTCTATAATCAAGAAAAAGTTCTGTCCGATCATCCACCTGTCGAGGAAAACTGTGACGAACTGCTGGAAATCTGAGATGCTCGCATCAGGCAGGGCTTTGAACCAACTCTTCACTTGGCCTTGCAAAGAAAGAGCAAAAAGCCTAATACTAACATCTTCATCATCAACTTCAAAAAGATCTAGAAAAGTCTCAACATCCTGCACATGTTGCTCAGCGTTGACATTGTTACATTCACCGTCAAATCTTGGTAGATATAGGTCATAATTTGCAGGAAAAGCATGAAGAACAGAAGGTAAAACAAGAGGTTTGTACCGATCTGGAATTTTACAAGGTGTAGGGGCATGTACAAGAGTTGTGGGATCAGCTTGATTTTCTGGCTCATCACTCTGAAGAGAGTCATCATAATATGTGGGAAAAGTAAGGAGACTAGGATCAAAGGGAAACTCAGCATTTACACTTTTTGAAAGGGTCGAGTGAAGATTTTGATCACCTTTATCATACAACAAACTCTGAAAAACTTTCAAGACAGCTTCAAGACCAGCAAAGAAGTAATTTACAAGAAAGCAGATTAGATCCTAAATACCATTCCACTTTAGATACCTCAACTTTGTGTAAGATCCTTCCATTTTTTCAGAGAAAGAGTTAGTCTTCCAGACTTTGAATTGGAGTCACCAGGTGAATGATTTCAGCCTTCTTATGTCTGATCGTTGTCCACCATCAACCATCAGATTTGAACTCAATACATGTACTGGGGGAATTCGCAAATCAAGGGACACATTCACAAGCTAAACCGGAGATCGACTAAAGCAGCTTTTATCTATTATGCACTCGCAGAGCAATGTGCAGTTCGAAGGCTACCTGGCGTGACTTCAGACTCCGTCTATAGCAAATGATAGTAACAAGCAAACCATTTTCTTCCCCAGTATGGTCGCCACTATGTTAGCGCTCAAATCTACCTTAGGCTGAAATAAGGTAAAACTCAAGGCTACATCAAACCACGCTTAGCCTCGTAGCTAGCCCTACGAGGACAGGAGAGGGCTCTCTCCGAGTCTATCTCGGCAAAGGATCTTCAAAGGGGCTGAGATGACTTATAATGAACAATGAATACTGATTTTAGGCTAGTAAAGAGATAGGAATGTTTGATTTTTATTTTTTGGGTTTTTGTTGGAGAAATGGGAAAAACAATTTTGGGTCCGGGGATAAGGCCAGATCTTTGCAGAATTCGAGTTGGGGCGAGGTAGGCAATAGTCTTGATGCTTTTGATTGGGGATATGGATAGATCAGAACGACAAGGAGCTAAAGAGGGCAAAGAAGAACTTGGATCCTTTTCAAACAGGCGAAAACATGTAAAACTAAACGAATTCAAAGGCAGAGCACTGTAAACAATGGATTCAACCTCATCTACTCATTCATTTTAGTTTCAGAAGCATAAGAAGGGATGGCATACATTAAACATGAAATAACTTACAATAAACTGAGAGAAAACACCATCAAGAACTGAAAGCCACAAGAATCCCAACAGGTGCTGCAAAACCTCTGATCTTTCCTTAGCCAAAATATGAAAAATATGTACAATGTGTGCCAAAGTTTCCCAAGAGTCCAACCTGTAGAATGTCTCAAAAATTACAATATATAGATCACTCTAACCCCTTCCCATGCCTCTAGGGGTCGAATTCCTTCTTCAGGGATTAGTTTCAACCAAATTCTAATCAAGGAGCTAAAATCTAGGCAGCTAACAACTTGCCTCTAAAAGAGTGGAAACTGATTCATTTACATGATTTTCACTTTTTTGAGAGTGAATCTTCTAGAATAGGTAAAAATGAGCCAAATTTACATGCCAACCCTCAATTTACATCATGAAAACTCAAAAATTTCATCCACAAGCAAAACTGGTCCCAACTGGCCGAAATCCTGAGCTGGAAGGTGAAAAATCAGCCAAAAATCTATATGAGTAGCGTGCCTGAGCTATATGGGTAGCGCGCCTTTCAGCCTGACTTTGAGGCACTTTCCAGCATCCAAATTGAGCTCATGATAGCTCGTTGGAAAGCCCTGAATGTTGGCTATCCAAAACAAGTGGAATTTCCCAATTTGGAGCTGATTTGTCCCTCCAAAACTTCATTCTCCCAGAAGTACTTCCTGCTGGTGCAAAAGGTGGCAGCAAGGTGGTTTTCATGGTGTTTTTGGGCCTTTTGATCATCCAGAACCTGATGAAAAGCTTCGGAAATACCTGAGAATGCATAAATTACCATGAAAAACCCAAAAATACAAAGATTTCCTTCAGCAAGTGTCCCAAACAAATGTGAGCATGTCAACGCGCTACTCGTATAGCTAAAAAATCTGTTTTGAGGCATAAAAAATCACAATTGACAAAATTTTCTCCAAATTAGCTCAAATTCGGAGCGAAGACCCTCCATCAAGTATCATGCCCAGCCAATGAAGCCTCGGCCAAAATCTGAAGTGGATCAGGCCTCTTTCGCCGTTTCAGTGCCCTTCTAGTGCATGCAGTTTCAGTAGTGAAAACACTGTCTCTGTTGTGATGTGTCGATCTCTGTCATGGTGTCGCAATGTGTATGACAAGTATGCTGATATGGCTATGATGAAAAAAACCATTGATCCTTATGAACACTTGGATTTTAATCAATGGAAGGGAAAAAGGTAATAAGTAGGGTTTGGGATTTTACATGGGGGTCAAGAGTATAAAGGGATATGGGAAGACTGAAAATGGGATTGTGGTAAATTTAACAGTGGCAATAATGAAATTCCATAGCAAGAGCATACATGTTATTTGAAACAAGTTTGAAACACCAAAAATATCACCAGCACTTCTTTCAAAACCCTATGGAGCGAATTTTGCAATGAACATAGGGTTCACTTTTCTCCACATCAAACACACTAGTTTCTCCACTCTCAAAACACCACAATCATATTCAAAATTTATTGAGAAATCATGAAAAACCTATTTTCAAGCCGATTGAGGCGATTTGGCATTAAACTGGACGCAGGAGCGAAAATTTCTGGCTCTGAAATTATATGAGTAGCGCGTCACCCAACGAGTAGCGCCAATGTAATTTTACACTGAAAAATTTCGCTATACGAGTAGCGTGCCAAATTTCCAACACACAATTTGGCTTCAAAACTCATATTTTCACTTCCTTGATGTGTCTTGGCCTTTGCTGATGTTCAAACATGGAAAAACAAAGCGAATTTGATATTGAAGAGAAATGGCAAAATTTTTTGTGTTCTGGCCCAATGAGTAGCGCGCACTTTTATATGTGTAGCGCACTACATAGTGCATTGTGCAGGAGGCTTTTGGAGGCCTTCCCGGTGTCCAAATTAGGCGTGTGATAGCTCGTTGGAAAGTTGGTGGAGTATAATTTCCAATACAAGTGTAATTGTTCAATTTGGAGTTCATTTACCCTGTCAAAAATCAAATCTCCCAACACTACTTCCTGCAGGTGCATCATTTCTCCTGAGGCAACGGTATTCTTGACATTTCTCCAAAAAAATTATACCTGTGTAAAACGTGAAGGAATTTTTTCTTCCTTGGAATTTTGTGGACAAAAACCTCTCTCAGTTTTCCCAAATTCACCTTTTATTGCTCTGAAACATCATTTGAGTGAAACTTTTCCCGATGTGTGAAACAAGGGATTTTGTCGAAATGAAGCGAAATGAAGGGGATAAGGGGCTTCTAAATTCTTGGGGAAATTTTTGGAAATAGGGAGGGATGTTAGGAAGCAGGGGAAAGTGGAATATTAGAGATTGAGTGAGGGGAAGCGGTCCAAAAGGGCCAAACACAGGCCTAGCCTAGAAAATTGCCAAGTTGTGGCAAGAAACTAGGGTTTGTGCAGAAATGAGGAATTTGGGGGATATCAGTGATGGGAAGTGTTTAATAAGGTACATTAATGATAGGGAAAGGTGTATGAACATCAGGATACAAGTTTTTTCGATTATTTTACCATCCAAGAGAAATTACCTCCAAAACCCTAGGAGAGGGAAATGGACCTTACCTAGGCACAACTGAAGCATGAACAAGCTGTAAAATGACCCAATGGAACTCAACATGATGATGAAAACCCTCTGAATGATGGCACACTCAGCTGAATGGTGACATGGACCGACATTTGGACAACTTTGACAGGAGTAAAAGCAACCCCTAGACCTAATGCCTAGTGACCAAATTTTGCTTGAAGACTCTTTGAAATGACAAAATTTCACCTTGACACCTTAAAATCACTTTGTAAGAGCATGTTTGATCACTGAAGGAAGGCTGCAAAGGCTGACACTAACACCCCAAAGGGATACTCAAATGAGATTACAGGCTGTTGATGCTCAGCAGACCCGTAGATCTATGAAGTTTCAGATGAATCGTCTAAGAAAGGACTGCCAGTAGACGAAATTGATGGTTCTTCCACTATGAATGTAGCACACCAGAAAAGGGAAAAATATCAGAAATGAAGACACTTGGATCAAAACCAAGGAAAAAAAAATACAGGCCAAGTAATTAATCTTTAATGGGCATGTAATCGTAGTTATTTTATTTTACCACATTGAAACAAAAGTTTCTTGTTTCATGTTTTAAGAGTCAAGAAACAATGAAAGATGACTCTAGTCTCTTTTAGTTTGAAGGGAGCGTGAAAGGAAAAGTGCTCAATGATATTTTCAAGTTTATAGAGTCAGTAAAGATTGAAAATGACTGCTTAGGTAGTCTAGGTAAAAGGGTGTACCAGGATCCCTTGAACTGCCATATACACCTTGGTTATAAAATGAAAGAAGAATCAACCAAGGACTTAATGTACGTGCAAGTAGTCTCCCCGAATGCTGTGTTCGGTGTATCACAGTTACAAGGTGGTAGACTCCGCTTCCTATGGATAAAATGATTGCAACCTATAGGGGTCTCCCTTTATATACTCGATGGTATGGGGAGCACAAGTCCATACTAGCACTGTCTGAAGCGAGATGGCAAGCGACAGCTGCTAGGTTTCAAGACGCCGAAACACGTCTCTAACTTAGACCACTAAATGTTTCGTTAAGTTTCAATGTTGCCTTAGGTTAATTGAATAAATTTTAAATTGATCTTGTATTTATGTTTCAATTCCAAGGTCCTACTGAATGTTGGATCTCACAAATCCATGAATGCAAGCTACATGCCATAAAATACCATTTCGTTCAATGAAGAGCTATCTATTATAAGGTTAAGAGTTTCAAGCGATAGCAAACAATGAAAACACACAGAAGTATCCACTACAAAACCTGATGCAAACTAATGAGAACGAAAAATATTTCCTAGAATGCCGAATGCTAGTAATGAAAAATATTTTTCAATTCTACAATGTAAACAAAACAAATGCAAGCACAAAATATATTTTTTATTTTTTCGATGTAATAGAGCAAACAGTGCACTAAATAACATGAAAAACGAATCTTCACACTAGTTCGATAATTCCAATGCAAGAGTTGAAACAAAGCAACTCAAACAACTCAAAAGCAAAAAAGACAAGAACTCAAACCAATGTCACAATCTCTCAAATCGAAGGAAGATGTCAAAACAGACCCATACAAGAAATGTGAGCTATTCTCATAGTGATAGGAAGAAAAACTGAATGAAAGAGACAAGACTTACTCAAGACTCATTTCACCAAAAGAAACCGCTCAAAACGGATCTAAGGAGCTGAATGCAATCAAGCAACTAACGAAAGTGACCGCGAAACAAGAGACCTGAAATCCAATAGGAGGCTCAGTATACCAAAGAACTAAAAAACCTAAAGCCAAGATACTGAAGGAAATGGACAAACAACTGAATGGAGAAGGTTGATCATAGTCAAAAACAAACCCAAAGCACTCAAAACAAGTGAAGAAAACACCCAGAGACACTAGGATGGACCAAAAATCCCAAAACAAGGAAAACCTTAGCACTTACAGGAATTGGCGTGTCTGTCTGGCTATAATCTGCGCTAGATAGGGGATTGCATGGGTGATAAACTGGAAACTCACACCAGTGGGTGCAAGTGTCAGGTTGGAAACCACGCCAATCAAGACAACTATAAAGAGGTGAAAATTTGGAAAAACAGAGGTAAAAATTGATCCTCTAGGGCTGAACAGAGGCCTCAGACTCAGTAAAAAAAATCTAGAAAGACAAGCTAAGAAAGCAAAGACCAAGAAGAAGATCTAATAGACAAACTACAAACTCGCACTGATCCCCAGTGGAGTCGCCAATTTTTTGGTGAAGGAAATACCCTCTGTAAATAGAGGCGATCCCACTAGCCCTAGAGTGGGTCTAGCCACAAACAAGACATGCTATGACATCAATTCCTAGTTAAGAATGGAAAAGGACCTGGTAGATCACCTACCTTAGGTCCTGCGTTGTTGTGTCGTCCAGAAGAATGGTCACCTCCCACTCCTGATCCGACAGATCATGATCTGCTCGTTCTCATGCCCAGATACCTGCACATACACAATAAACGAAGACTATACACAACATACTATTTTTCATTCCTAACTATCAGTCAGTCGAAGAAGACTAAATCGCATGCATTAAATAAACATAACGCAGAGATGGAAACAATATCATAGTTGAGTATATTAATTTAAATAAGGAAGAGTACAACCAGGCTTCAACGTTGCGATTTCCTCCAGTAGGGTTCCAACAGAAAACGTCTCACAAATCTTGTCGGGGATTCAGACGGGGCTGTCTCTATGGGATCCTCCTTGGTTCGACCTTCTCT
Source organism: Pinus albicaulis (assembly GCA_034641835.2). Lineage (NCBI taxonomy): Eukaryota > Viridiplantae > Streptophyta > Pinopsida > Pinales > Pinaceae > Pinus > Pinus albicaulis. Next base: position 841,703,120 of record CM076577.1, on the reverse strand, counting down.
ATAACGATTACTTAGCTATAATGTCTCTTCTCCAAGCTTAGCTTCTTGGCTATATGTTCAGCTACTGTTTCAGCTAGTTGATGTAAAGGGAGAAGGCATGTTTATATAGAGGGAGAAGAAGAAGTTAGGATCCCTATAATTGTGGGGGGATTCCTATCCTCTTATAATGTTCCATCAACCATTTCCTAAAGGTATAGATCCGTGGCTTATCGAGTTTAACCACTTGCAATGAGTCATTCCCGAGGTAGTTAAACGAAACTTCTGCCACCAATTTGTTAAAAAAAATTCCAAAACAGGTTGCCGTGGGTACAACAAAGGGACAGAGTGATAGCTGGCATGACCTCTAGTGTATATTTTCCCCATTGGTGCGAGGGATGAACTGGCTACACGTGCCAATGCCAAAACATGGGTTTTTGGGTGCTTCCTGAGGAAATTTTCAATAGGAGAAATCATATCCTTATGCAGAAGGATGCAAAGAAATTCTTTGCAGAGTATGACACTGCTCACAGGTCATGGGAAAGACCCTCCAATATGTAGGGCGAGGGATTGTAGGGACAGTGACAAATTGATGTATAAAAACAACAAATACACAATCATTACCATGCTTTGTAGAAGGAAGGACCAATAGATAGTCCATGGAGATGGATTCCTAGGGTTCGTCAGGAGTATTAAGAAGAGTGTATAGGCCTTGATTCTTGATTATTGGCTTAGTGATATCACATGTAGTGCATGATCTAATATATTTTCCAACATCTTGTTGGAGTTTTTCCAATAAAAATACTTATGTAGTACGACCACAATTTTCTTCGCATCAAAGTGTCATGGGACTTTACTATAGTGTGCCTCCAAAATAATCTTGGCACACTCACTTAAAGGGACACAAAGGTGGTCTGGGTAGCATAATAATCCATATTTGAGGTGGAAATCTAGAGCTTTCTTTCCATTCACTAGTATCTCGTATGTGGTGGTAAACTATAGCTGTTGTTTCTACTATTGCGACCATTCAAAAGTCTTGTGGCCACAAATTTTTGAAAAGAGTAGTCAGTGTTGCAACTCGAAGCCATCTGAGGGAATATGCAACATGATTGGTGCTTCCCTTCTGGTATTGAGTGTTCAAGTGGACAACTTTTGATGTTGATCATTTTTCAACTTCCCTTGTGTCAGTATAAACTTAAGTGGTTGGTTATCTATGTGGATTACCATCTCCTTCCCCATAATGTAATGTTACCATTACTGAAACACTTGCATGATCAAATACATCACTTTATCATAGGTGGGGTATTTTTGAATTGTATCAGAAAGTGTCTCACTATGATAGCCACTAGATGCCCTTAAAGGTAAAAATTTCACTAATAGCATAGTCAAAATTGTTATTCTTAATTTCAAATGGTTGTTGCAGGTGTGGGAATGTGAGTACAAATTTAGAGAACAAGAGATGATTTAGCTCAAAGAATGCCTTCAGTTGAGATGAACCATAAAATTTTTTATTTCACTCTACCTTTGGTAACCTGGCTAAGAGGCCAAGTGATATGAGAGAATCCCGGCATGAACCTTCCATAAAAATTGAAAGGCCCAAATAGACGCGAAGCTCTATTAGAGTAGTCGGGGATGGCTAATCATGACTGACTTGGATCTTAGCAGGATCCACATGCATGTATTTCTCACTAATTATGTAGCCCATATATTTCACATAGCTCATACCAAAGGTGCATTTCACTATGTTGGCACATAGTTTTTTGTATTATAGGGTTTGAAGAACATGTTGAATTTATAGTAGTTTCTCTTCACAAATATTTTTGAATATGAGGATTTCATCTAGATATACAACCACAAGAAATATGGTGAAGGGCCAGAAGACATTATCCACCAGCCTCATAAACATTATAGGGGAATTTTTCAACCTAAAAGGCATGAAAAAAAACTCGAAAATATCCTCCTTGAATTTGAAGGTATTATTCCATACATTTTGTGGGTTCTATTGACACATGGTGATAGCCATACTTCAAATACATATTGTTGAAGTACTTGGCACCCTTGACCTGATCAATAAGGTCATCAATCTATGGGATTGGACAGTTTTTCCTTATAGTTTTTTTGTTTAATTCCTAATAATCAATGCAAAGCCTCTAGGTTCCATATTTCTTCTATACAAGTACAATCAGGCTACCACAAAGTGAGGAAATTTGTTTGATGTGCCCTTTTTGCAACAACTCATGGATCTACCACTTTATTTCTTCATTTTCTAGAATGGAGCAGTGGTATACGAGCCCATTTGCTAGAGGTTCTATGGGAGTCTAATCGATCAAATTATTGACTTGACAGTGCAAATGTATGCTTTTGGGTGAGGAAATGATGTCGCTAAATTCTTCCATGACCTTATCCACCTGCTTCTGTCGCATGGGGGAACCCTTCATGGGGGCCATGTATGTGTCCATTATCTACCCCTTGCTTTGAGAGCGAATAAGAAAGATAAAAAAATTCCTGATCTAGGAGATGATCTTACTGCATTACTTAGAAGAGATCTAAGAGATGGTGGTAGGCAGGGCTACCTCCAGTATCCTATCTAAATTATTTCCAAAAGTAATAATAATAGCGTGAGGCTTGTACTCATACATAACATGGTTCTTCCAAAAGTATGGATGGCCTAATAACATATCAAAAATTTCAAAAGGAGCAACATCACATTGTATCTCATTTGTGAAGGGCTTGATTTTGCAGGGAAGGTGTCGTTGTTGGCTGACGCAGAGATATCATCCTTGGTGGAGGTACCCGACAGTGTACGACTATGTGTAGTGTGGTCGATAGGTCCAATCAATTTATGACCTCCATTGAAATGAGCTTCGTTGGTCTCCTGTTGTCGACAATGAACTACAACAAAGAACACTTCACCCAGATCTAGGAGTGGAAGAGACGCTTCTCCTCATCTAAATCTCCAGGTTAAGTCTTATGTACCTTGGTGGTGGTGACACTCCTCTTAGCTCCATTTACCCACAATTATGCATATAAAAATGTGTATCTCATTTATTCCCAGGAAGTTCCTTTTCCAAGTTTAATGAAACCTTTTTTTTTTAACCACTATGGTTATAAACCATAGAAAATATCCATTTAATGTTAATTCTTACCTACGCTTTGTGACTTTGGGTTAAACCCATTTTGCAAACATATAATATTTGGACCCCATAATTTTTACCCAATAAACCTTTATATTGACAGTCATATGCATCCATCAATCCATCCATCTTTGAAATCATCATTTACCGTTGATCTTCCTCATGCTTTCAATCCAACGACCTTAGCAAACCATCGTAGTCCCGATTAGCATGAACATTAATGTGCGATAAAAATGGTTTGTACTTGCAACGTGGTGCCTCCACCTTATCTCGCAACCTCCAATATTTTACCATTTACCTCTTTTGAGCTGTGTGAAAACCACCATTTGGGTTGCAAACCCATTTCGCAGTTTCGGTCCTTCCGTTGACTCAAATTTCCTCTCGCTCATGGTTTCCAAATCATAAAATTCAATTACAACTCCACTGTTCAATTGGATTTATTTAACCTGATCTCTATAATGTTTCTGCTGATTTTCCATTGAATGGTCACATTAATTTAAAAATTCACCATCGATCCCTTCTACACATCCAAGCTTATGTTGCACAACTCGACCAGGAACATTTTCCCTCAAACCGATGTTGTTACTGTAGTTCTCTTAAGTTTTAAAAATTATATTTCTCACTTGAATATGCATCTTATGCATAAGGTTCCAAGTACGATCTCTGGCTCTACATATTATACTCATAATATTGATTTGAAGGGTCATTTTATCTTCTGTGTCATCGTTCCATTCTGTGATCGATGACTGAGATTTAACACACACAATTCCACACAGAATTTAAATTATAAATTGAATTTTCGACCTCTTAAGAATACACAGTCTCATGAATTCATAAATCCTGTAGCACAAATACAGAATGACTGAATTTCCTTTGATTCTGCCCAATTTCACCCGCACACATATATATTGTGCCAAACTTTGATTCATCACCTGAAACTATGAATTGAATTTCTCAATGCATACTTAATACTTAGAAATCAAGATTCTATATATATAACCCAATATTTACACACGTTCTTCTCTCTGGCTTGATTTTATAATAAGTGGCCTATTCACCTATTCTCTAGCCTATAGGCTTCACAATCCAAACCTTTCCTACCTATCTATATCCTTAATCTCCCTATCTATTTAATGCCTTGAGGCTTATCATTTTATACAAAAGATTCTGTAACAATTTTTGGTTTAGATCCTCCCTCTTCTCCACAAACTCCTGAATCCTCTAAGTCCTAAAATATCTTCTTTGTTCCTAAAGATCCTCTATAATCCACAAAATCATGAAATCAATTCTAATTTAGGATTTACAATTAATTCTCAAATCTCTCATTCCCTATGGAATCTAAACTATCTTAATTCTTTCATGTTCTCCAACATTCGAGAACATTTAAAAAATTCGTCTCAATAATTAGTTAATTCGTATTCTAAATGTCTCGCTTAAATCACTCAAAATATTTAAAATTACATCAATTTAATACATATGAAACCAATCTTATTTGAAAATACAAGACCCTTATGTCTATTAAAATACAAAGAATTTTCTGAGCCTAATGCTCTTGCATCTGACTCCCAAGGTTAAAAATAATCATGGTCTCCCGATCATGTTCTTTTAATCTTTGTCTTCCTAGATCCCATACCTTGTTCTATAATTTGTCTTTTGTTGTTGCTTTTGTTTGTTTATTTTCTCTAGGTCTCCACACTTTATGTTGCTTTTCTGCACTAGCTATGCTTTTACAGTCTCCTATTTTCTTCCTCTTGCTGATGCTGCTTCTTTGCTTTCCTACTGTTATCTTCTTCTGAGACACTTTCATCATTATCCTTCTTCTCAGTTCAATTTATTTGTCTTATTTCTTCAGCAATTCCATGGACTGATACATATTATGCCATTTACTGCTATCTTCTTCACTTTGCTTTAGTTTTTTGCGGTTGTCTTCTAACTCTTACATCTTCACATTTTGCATTTCTTCAAGCCCTTTTGTTTCCCAATATTGAAATTGAGATTTCTCTTCCTATATTGAATCTCGATTCTCCAACATAAGTTCCAACAATCTATTTTCTTTGCTCCATGGATTAAATACTTCCATAGATTCTTCTTTTTCCTTCTTTACTTGGTTGCTCATATGTGTCAAATTTTCTCCATCATCTGCAACAAAATCTGCACTCACAAAATAATTATTAGAATAAAAAACATAAGTCCTCAGTACCTGTTTTTCCTTTAGCAACATTTCATTTTTCTGCTCTGAAATTTCCTCTTCTATCAACACATTAGTATGCTGATTAAACCACTCTAAATAATTCTCTAAAGGACTCTTGAGACTGTCAACAAGTCTCTCTTCCATATCATCTATTTCAATCATGTCTCTCTCTTCTTGTCCACTATAGTGAAATCCTTCCTCTGCAATCTCACTGTCATATTCTCAGTTTTCCAGCAAATACTCGAGTAATGTAATTTCTCTTTGACATTTCTTAAGTACTTCATCATCACTTATAATTCCTACATTTATACACAAATTGTTAGTTTCAAAATTACAAGGCTCAATAGTCTCAATTTTTTCTTCACGTATCATCTCTTCAAATTGAATCTCGTTTCCTTCTTCCACAAGAAATTGTTCCTGTGTTGTAACAACTTCATATGCATTAACTTCTTTTTGCTGCAATAAATCACTGTTTTTCTCATTCAAGAGACATTCTTCATCATTACTCTCTGTTTCAGAGTATTTATCTTTTGAAAGATACTCTTCCATACTTTCATCAATTTTTATGACAGTTCCAAAAGATTGTTCATCATCTGAAAAACTTGTAATCATATCAAAATCATAAGTTACAAAAACACAAGGCTTTACATCATCTGGCTGATCTGAACTTGTCCAACAGTTCAGGAAATCATCAATAATTGTTTTTTCAGCAAGGTAAAATTCTTGATGTCTTGAATTCTCACAATAATTAATAATATATATCACAGATCTCCAGTCTTCATCTTCACTCAAAATTTCACCCTGAAATGGAAACTTGTATTTCTCACTCTGTTTCTCTGAGTTTTTCTATCAACTGTTTCAATTGTTTTTGTTGTAGCTTTCTCAGTAATTTAGACCACTTCACTGTCTTTTTCCTCAAGACCCAACCTTGTCTTTAGTCTTCTTATACCATCATCTTTAATTTATTAAATTTTTATGTTATCTCAACAATCTCTTTTTCACGCTCCTCTTGATTAATCTGTTTCCTACAGATTTCCTTAGCACCCTTCTTCTTCATCTTGTAGCTTTCTTCTGAACCTTGCACATGAATTTCCATAGTCATATTATTGTTTCCATTTCTATGAGTTCATCAGTTACTCCCTCACTATGATGTATTCTAAGCCTCTACAACAACAAGTTCTTCCTGCTATCACGTACCTCACCAAGTTTTCCTCTGGACTTGGACTTTTGGCAAGTATGGTTCTCTATCTCTGGAACCTCCTTTTGAGCATTTCTCTTTGGTCCTTCTAGGCTTTAAATCTTTTTCACTTTTGAGAACACCATTGTCCCTTTTATCCAAACTCTGCTGGAATTATTCAAGGTTCTTCTCCACACTTTTCTTTCACTTAGAAACTCTTACCAGCTTCCTTCACACTATTCTTACATTTAAGGCTGTGATATTCCTTTCTTGAGCTTCTCTTCAACTGTTTGCAACCTGAATTCTGCAAACATAATCTTCAAACTAGATTAAAATAACACATAACACCTCACTTTCAAGATCTTTGTGTGACCTTGTTTCACCACTCATTTGCACTTTGAATGGATTGTTCTCTATTTCCTTGCTTCTGCAAATTATTCCAATATTCTACTACACTTTATTTCTAAGTGTATGATATCTGTCAGATTCAAATTTGATCTCCTTTTCCAGCATTTTGAATGGTTCATTTTATTTTTAATTCAAATTCTGCAGATCTGAATTTCCTCATAGTTTTAGGCTACCAAGCTTCCATTGCATCCCTTTTCCAATCTACAACTACTACCAATCAGATTTAAAATCTGATCCTATAACTTCTTTTTCAATCTCTATTACAGCTTTATAAAGAACTTTAATTCTATTTCACACAAAATCAATCATTAACTAATCGTACCTCTTTTCAATACATGCAGAATCCACTTCTTCTCTGATACCACATTTGATGCTTCTCTTAGTTTCATTTACCCACAATTACGCATATAAAAATGTGTGTCTCATTTATGCCTAAGAAGTTCCTTTTCCAAGTTTAATGAACCCTTTTTTTTTAACCATTATGGTTATAAACCATCCATTTAATGATAATTCTTACCTATGCTTCGTGACTTTGGGTTAAACCCATTTTGCAAACATATTATATTTGGACCCCACACTTTTTACCCAATACACCTTTATATTGATGATCATACGCATCCATCAATCCGTCCATATTCGACATCATCATTCACCATTGATCTTCCTCATGCTTTCACTCCAATGACCTTCGCAAACCATCGTAGTCCCGATTAGCATGAACATTAACGTGCGATAATAGTGGTTTGGACTTGCAACATGGTGCCTCCACATTATCTCGCAACCTCCAATATTTCACCATTTACCTCTTTTGAGCTGTGCGAAAACCACCGTTTGGGTTACAAACCCATTTCACGGTTCTGGTACTTCCGTCGACTCAAATTTCCTCTCACTCATGGTTTCCAAATCGTAAAATTCCATTACAACTCCATTGTTCAATTGGATTTATTTAACCTAATCTCTACAATGTTTTTTTCGTTGTTCCATTGAATGGTCACATTAATTTAAATATTTACCATCGGTCCCTTCTGCACATCCAAGCTTATGTTGAACAACTAGACCAGGAACACTGTCCCTCAAACCGATATCATTATTGTACTTCTCTTAAGTTTTAAAAATTATATTTCTCACTTGAATACGCATATGATGCATAAGGTTCCAAGTCTGGTCTTTGGATCTACACAGTATACTCAAAATATCGATTTGAAGGGTCATTTTCTCTTTTGTGTCATTGATCCATTTCATGATCGATGACTGAGCTTTAACACACTCAATTCCACACAAAATTTAAATTATAAATTGAATTTTTTACCTCTTAAGAATACACAGTCTCATGAATTCATAAATCCTGTAGCTGAGATACACAATGATAGAATTTCCTTTGATTCTGCCCAATTTCACCTGCACACATATATATTGTGCCAAACTCCAATTCATCACCTGAAATTATGAATTGAATTTCTCAATGCATACTTAATACTCATAAATCAAGTATCTATATATATAACCCAATATTTACACAGGTTCTTCTCTCTGGCCTAATTTTCTAATCAGTGCCCTATTCACCTATTCTCTGGCCCGTAGGCTTCACAATCCAAACCTTTCCTACCTATAAAAATCCCTAATATCCCTACCTATTTAATTCCTTCAGGCTTATCATTTTATACAAAAGATTATGTAACCAATTTTGGTTCAGATCCTCCATATTCTCAACAAAATCCTGAATCCTATAAGTCCTAAAATTTCTTCTTTATCCCTAAAGATCCTCTCTAATCCACAAAATCATGAAACCAATTCTAATTTAGGATTTACAATTAATTATCAAATCTCTCATTCCCTATGGAATCTCAACTATCCTAATTCTCTCATGTTCTCCAACATTAAAGAACATTTACAAAATTTCTCTCAATAATTAATTAATTCCTATTCTAAATGTCTTACTTAAATCACTCAAAAAATTTAAAATTAGATCAATTTAATACATAGGAAACCAATCTTCTTTGAAAATACAAGACCCCTATGTCTATTAAAATACGAAGAATTTTCTGAGGCTAATGCTCCTGCATTAGGTGGCAATGGTGGAATTGGATTTTGTTTCAATAATATTCCTCCTCTTGTCATTCTGAATGTCAGGTTTTGGCTCACAATCAGAACATGCATCAGAATCTAAAGCTTTCATCTTGGCCACCAATGTTTGTCTGGAGAGAAATTTGTTTTTTTTGTGAGTGGGGCTCTTATGGAGCCCACACCACTTTCTTGTTTCTTTCTTCATCTTTGAGTTGCAAATTTTTTCTTATGGCTTAATTGGGTTTTCCTGGACCGCTCCACCTTCACTTTGTCCTCTATTTTGTGGTTTCTGAGTGTTCTTTGCATGCTTTAGATTCAAAGATCCAAAATCATGCTTATTTTGTTTTAATTATTGTTCAATCTTGTAAGCATATTAGTATGTTTGACTAACATAGGATATTTACAGGAACTCAATTTATTCCTGAAGGTATTTGGGTAGGTAGTCGTGGTACTTGAGCACCAAATGTCACTCATGGTCTTTGATACCTGACTTTGTACTTAGAGTATGAAAAATATTTGTGAACTCATGCACATCTTGGTCCCTTTGCTGACCTAGTGTGGTCCACTGTATGTATTTTTCCTTACAGTTACCCACACGGTAACATTTTTTCTTTACAATGTATCAAAAAGAGTTCCAAGACGGGAAACCTATAAACAAATATGGTTCCTTGTCCCTTTTATCATAGTAAGTTTCCCACCAACCCTTGACATGGGGGGTGACCTAAAGGAGTGAAAAAGTAATATTTTCCCTCTCAAACAAACCCTTAACTAAAAAATAACCTTATAGTAGATTCAACCATTTTCCTACAACATATTCATATATTTAACCTTTGACTATAGGGAGATGAAATTTCACTTGTACCTCAAATGGGGAAGTGCCTTCGAAGTTACAATTTACTTTTGGATGAAGATGCATCATCAATGCACATTCGTCAATGGATTCATTGAAAGCTCTCCATCATCTCATTCCTTTAGCACACGGGGGATTCTTTGAGAAATAGTTTGATCGGATATCCTAATCCCTTGTCTTTCTTTTCTTCTACCTAGGGAGGTTTTCGGTGTTAGCGGGGACTGTCTTGCTCAGGCTCAACTAGTTGAAATCCTAACTCCTTATACCCCAAACTCGTTGGGGAAAGCCATAGAAAAATAGAGAAAGAGAAGACCACTCAGATACCACTCATTCATATTTATGAAGGATTTAAATTAATTACAGATCTACAAAAAAATCCCATTCATTAATACGAAATTACTTAAAACTCTTTACATGCAGAAAGATAATAAACTAGCTCAGGTGATGGTATCTTATCTCTGAGAAGATATGGGGCAACTAAATTCCTTATGACCTATGTTATAATCATTCTTAGAGACCTATTTATTATTTAGAAACAATGAAAAACCATAAACATCCAAAAACATAACCTTACGAGATGAAGCATCAAAAGTCGGTGGGCCGCATTAAGGTAAATTGATACATAAACTCCTTGGGGTCATAACTTTGGCACATGATATTATTCTTATGCATACGACACCTCACTAGAAATATCTACATGAAGAAAATTTCAGCTAAAAACCCCTCCCATTAACTATGCATATTCTCATTTTTCAAAAAACAATTGTTTAGGGCCTCAAAATGACTTTGGAGCTTTAGGACCCGAAAAACTTCCAAAGATAGAAAATTGTGCTATAATTAAGGAAATTAAAAGAAAAAATGGTTGGGATCCAAGTGGAATAGACAGGTATCCATCAATATCCACCTAGGTCATGATGTAATTTGGAGTATTTGATTTCATGTTGTAATTTGATTTTCTTTTGTGTAAAGAAATTTCGAGTACATGAAGAGTAAAAATAATATTTTTAGTATTTCACTAAGGAGAATAGACTATAATGAAAAAAAAAATCTATATTCAGAGGATAATGATAACTGGAATAAATAGGAGATTATAAAATTCAAATTATGAATATATTGTTGGTTTGATATACATTTCCTAGATGCATTTATATCATAAGGAAAACAAAAAATCAACATGAGATAGCTAGACTAAGGGATCCAAATCCAACAATACAATTTGTAGAAGCTACTTTGAGCCTTCAAGAGTTTCTCTGACCATATGGGGTATTCCAAGGTGTTTCTCTATTCTATCCAATCTATAGTCCAATTATCCAACATGGAGATGAAGGGACATGACATAAAGAAGGAAATATTCTTGGTGTTGTTATCGAAGCACTAGCGTGCACCCCAATAAGAATTTCTCCTACTAATAAAGGTTGATAGTTTGCCGATGTTTTGGTAATACATACCCAAAATCATTGCTCCATTCGAGATGCGATGGCGATTGAAGTCTTTAGGGTTGACGGCTCGGCTTCCCTAGTTCGTGCAGGCTCTTCTGCTCCAAGCGATGGCCGCCTCCCGCACCTTTTCCAGATTACAGACTTGTACCAGCAGGCTCGCCAACCACTTCATAGGGCTTTCCACGCAGTTGCTGTTGCCTCCGTCAGCGCGGCTGCAAGCTCTGCTTCCGATCCAGAATGCCGGGAGGCTGCAGCGTTCACAGCTGCTCACAACGCTTTTAAGTTCCTTTCAGGAGATCGCACGGATCTCTCCCCTGTGGCTGGCCAGCAGCGGATCTGCTTCTCGGATCTGCCAGATCGGCTTGCAGAGATTTCTACTCTGGCAATACACATCGCCCAGGATGCAGATTTGAACTGGCAGGTTTGCAAAACTCTGTTCAGGGTTTCTTCTGGCTTTGATGGTGCCGACAGCTGGGCGGCCACATTCCTTGCAAAGGCTATTGGCGGCTTTTATGCTGCCGTCTTCACGAATGCACACAATGCAAACAAGATCGACTCTGAAACCCCATCAGATCTCACCTCTGCTGCAAGCTCGAAGCGGTTCAGCTTCTCTATATTGCCAGACATGCCTGAAAAAGCATCCAGGGTTGAGAGATCCCCTCCCTATCATCGCCATGACAGATCTGCCCTAGGAAGCAAGCGAGACCCTGGCACTGTGTCCAGGACCCTCCTTGACTCCTTTCAGATCCAGATCTCTCAACCAAGAGGCAATACCATCCTGCAATGGGTCAGTTCTTCAGATTTGGTGCGGGATCTCAAGCTGGATCTAGAACGGCGGATTGGGATCCCTCCAGGCCCTCAAAGACTTCTCTTTCAAGGTAAACAACTTGAAGACCATCTACCTATTTCTTCTTACAGCATTAACAGGAACAGCTCCTTGGTGTTAACCCTTCGTTTGAGAGGGGGTGCAGTAGGACAGTCTTCTTCCGCTCCTCCCTTCTCATACAAAGATGCAGTACATTCCGAGATCCCCAAACCCTCGGAACCCCTCAAATCCAAGCCTTTTTTGGTTAACAAGGCAGAGGAAGTTCCCTTTGTAGATATCACCCATGCAGATCCTGTAAATCAACTCCAAGAATTTGCAGAAAGAGCCATCATTTGCAGGTTCAACGGACTATGGCCGCGATCTCAGAATCTTTATGACTGGATTCATGCAAACTGGACAAGTCATTGTAAGGTCAGTTTTTGTTCAAAAGGTTATTTTATTGTGCTTTTTAATGACAGCAAGCATTATGAAAAGGCGTTGGAAGAAGGCCCTTGGTTCATGGGAACTGCTGGACTCTTCTTAACTCCTTGGTTTCCAGATTTTGATCCGGCGACCGCAGTCATCACCAGGACTCCTGTATGGATCAGACTTCCAAACCTACCTGTCCACTTATGGCTTGTTGCAGTCTAAAAAGCTATAGGCAACACCTTGGGCAGTTTCATTACGGGGGATTACACGAGGGAAAGAAAGGGTCTCTACACTTATGCCAGAATTTGTGTGGAGCTGGACTTAAGTAAGGGGATTCCAGACCAAATCATTCTCAAGTTAAACGACTTTGTCTGGACCCAGACAATAGATTACGAAAATACTGCCTTCCGATGTCGACATTGCCACCAAACATGGCATCTACAGTCCTCCTGCCCTTCTCTACCGGCAAAAAAGAAAAAGGATAACCTCTCCAAGCACAAATCCAAACGATGGGCTCCCTGCTCTCCACCTCCTGTCGTGGATTCTAACTCTTCTAGCTCTGAAGATGAAGCCAGCGACGCTGATTTGGATCAGGCCCCTCATGCTGGGGTTCTTTCCAACGATGGACCGGCAATGTCCTCCGATTTAGCCTTCGCCCAGAAACGTGCGCATTTGACCTCCTCCTCAGATTCAGAAAAGGAGGGGCTCCCCTCGGAGAACCCCAGTCTTCAAGTTGTTGTTCCTCATTCGCCCCTGGATGGGTGGGTCAAAGTCACAAAAAGGAAAGGGAAAAAGCTTCGTGTTGAGACTTCTACCCATTCTGGGTAGAAATCAGTATTTTAGCTTTCCAGTTTTTGGTTGTTGTTCTTTGCTTGCTTCACTTTTCCGGAACCGAGGTTGATAGTCCTATCATTGCCGGTTGCCGGCTCTCTATCCCTCTTGATTGTATCACCATCATGTATCATATTTTCGATTAATAGATTTAGTCCAATTCAGAAAAAAAAAAGGTTGATAGTTTGCATGTATTGTTTAAAATTACCCATATTGTGTCGTTTGTCTAGAATCCAATATATCCATTGTACCAATAGGTCTGTGTTTGTGAGAATTTATTATCCATGGAAGCTTTTGCATCATCACTAGTAATTTATTCCTAGATAAGGCTTGGCATCAGGTCTCGATATTTCCTAAAAAAATCTTCCAAATGATGATGCATGCATGTGTGCCCCTTTGGGTTCATTAGTGATAATATGTTTCCCACCCCTAAAACTACATTAGATGACATGACATTGAGGCAAGAGTAGGTAATTGTCATTCTATATTAAAAAATGAATAAAGTGAATGGTCTTTGGTCAACATAGGAGCATCCCACTAAATATACCGTAGACCAATGATTTGTTCTAGAAAATGGATAACCCAAAAAGGCTTCTATCAAGGTGCACACAATAGACGATGATATAATAAATACCCAACACCATTTCCTCCAAAAAATTCGATGCCACCGTAAACCATTCTTACAATAAAACCCCCAAGAAAGTTCAAATTTAATGACTAAAACAGTAGGCGAGAAATGTAAAAAAATAGGGGAAAAAAGGCGGTCATGGCTAGAGTAATAAAGCCATGATCTAGGTCCTAAAACTCCATCTTAAAAACTAGTATAGCTTACATGAATTTGGTATACCCACAAACCCCTAAACTAGATTAAGCTCAACACATATTTCGTCCCTCTACAATTAAATAAACATAGACAACTAATACCATGTGAAGGACAAATCTAGGGAGCATTTTGATAGGTCGACACAACAAAGGATTAAACAAGAATTTCCAAACACCATTCTCTCATAATTATCCAGAGACACCAAAAATTGGGATTACAATAAAACTTGAAAAAGGATAATAGATTCATCATCAAGACAATGGACGAGAAAAATAATTTGAAACATATAGCACAAAATTAAGTGTTGTGGACATAAAAATATAACCAACCTGAGGGGTATGATACTTCACATTCAAACACAAACTAATTGCCTAGATGTCAGGGCGCCACAACCCTTGAAAAAACTTACCCAATAGTGGAAACTTCATTACTTGCATGTTCTAGATGTTGAAAACCTTAGAAATGAGAAATGAAAAATAATAAAACTACAACTAAGAAAAGAAAGGATATTACCCACAAGTTGGTTTTTTTGCATCCTATTGAGAGAAAAAGCAACCCCACTAAACTAGAAAACTAGTTATTCTACCTCCGCCTCAGAGTAATCAGACACCGAACCCCCACAATTGCACCACCACCAAAATAAAATTTCACCCCTTTTCAACTTCACTTGCTACACTAGGATCTACAGGCAGGTAAGTGATGAGCCACAATAAATTGTGTTGTGAATGGAATACACCATGAGGGAGGCCTTGTTGCACCTTCCGTGACACAAATTTGAGGCTTAAGAAACACAAAATACATGTACCAGCTCTTCTCCTTTTTATTTTTCCAAGCCATATGATGTCCCATTAAGGATATGGTCCTATATACTATTAATATGCAATAAAATTTATGGGGATGTGTTGCCATGCCCTTTATTCTTCAATCTGGTGGGGAGTGACAATTTGTCGCCTGAAACTAGCGCAATTTCACTTCCACCAAATCAAAATTGCATATTCGTTCACATTCACTACCCATACTAGGCTCTATAGGTATGCAAGTGACAAGCCACAATAAAGAATGTTGTGTGTGGAATACACCATGAGGGAAGCCTTGTTAACACCCTCCGCCATAGAAGCTTCAATCTCAAGGAACGCACGATACATCCACCACCTCATCTCTATTGTATTCCACTCAATGATATGTTGTCCCATTAGTGATATGGTGCCAAAAACCATCTATATGCATTAAACTTCATGGGATGTGTTATCACATCCCTCGTACTTCAAATAGGTAAGACAATGGAAGTTCACGACACCTATATATCCATCTTGAGAGTCACCCCTTTTGAAGCATTATCTATATATATATATATATATATATATATATATATATATATATATAAAGGTGTTTTTTGGACTTCTAAAATTAACGTATACTCTAAAAATTTGTGACTAAGTGATATCTAAAATATCCATATTAAAAAATGAAACCCTAAAAATTTATAAATACACAACTTACAAAATTATTTAATATAATCTATTCAAACAATCACATAGTTCACCAATACTTTAGACTGACCTTTCCAGAGTGCTAAAAACTCAAATATTTCCACGATTACTCTCATCCTTTACTTATTGTGAAAAAATTGTTATTATATTATTAATAAATTAAAACAATTAAACTAACAACTTAAAAAATAATATATATTTAAAGTTAACACACTTATTATCCCTCTCGCTAGTAGGATATATCACAATCAATTTGCGTTGACCCTTCAATTAATCGGTGGTTGACCAAAAATTAAAGAGACAATTTCTAAATTGAACATTATAAAATTATATATATGTATATATATATATATATATATATTCTGAATTATATTCATTTGCATTCAGATTGGTTAATGGCCTTGGTCCTTATTTTGCAATGATGTTTACACCGCATTTTACATTAATGAAGTGTAACATTCTACGATTAGTAATTGTAATGATGGATGGCGCCAATGAATTTACAAGTTTAGAATTAAATACAACATACGATGAGCTCATAGATACGATAAATTGAAATATTACGTATTAAAATGCACAAAATTTGCTGGTACACAATGTCAAGGAAATTTAATGTAATAGTTCCTCTGTGAAATTACCTAAAGTCAGTTGAGGTCGAGGCTTTTCTATGCTCTCCAAGTTCTTTCACTCCCCACTCTGACCCTCTACTACCTAACAAACCTTATAGAGAAAATTGTGAACATAATAACACAGTGAAGCCACATAGTTCCCTAAGCAGGTCAGGTTCAATTTACTCCTTCCTATTTGCAGTGGTATCATAGATGATTTTTTCGAATTCCGAGTAACTGACGACCTATGTGAATTTTCAAGGGTGTTGAAATAATACACTCCCATGTATAAAATCTCTATTAATATTAAATGAAAAGAAAACTTGAATGTCCTTTCTTCAATATTGTGAAGGCAAGTGGGCCCAAATGGGTGATCGTGAGGTCAGGTCCGACTTTGATGTCAGAGGTTTGTCCCCTCCTCCTTTCTTGCTTAAAAATAGGTTAATTATGTTATTGGAATAATAACTAATATACTTTTCCCACTTCAGAGTGGTTCACATTCCCAAGTGTCAGTGCTAGTATTTCGGTCAAGTACTAGTCTGAGTCGATGCTATCATTTAGGGTGGCCACTTTCATTGTTTTTGGGCCTGACCCCAGACATCTGACATATTCGAGGTCAGTGATCTTCATTGGTGCATCGACCTAGTTGGCTGAGGTCCATTCTCGACCATGACTAAATATAAAATATAGGTGTATATGCAATTTATATTTCTATTCATTTATATATTTTTCCACGTATGTATTACATATGATAATTTCTATTTTTTTATCTATATATATATATATATATATATATATATATATATATATATATATATATATATATATATATATATCACAATTTATATTATTATTAATTATTTGTTATATTTGTATTAATTTTTATAAATAAATAAATTATCTTATTTGCAAAACAAATAATAATTTTTTTTTTTGAGGTGGTAGTGGTTCAATGGCCCGCATGGGAGTGGCAGTATTAAGATCAAGGAGCATTCATATTCAGTGCTTTTAGGGGTTAGTTTAGTTTTTCTGGGCTCAACCCAGACCTCCGACCTAGTCAGGGTTTGTTCTCTTCCTTGGTGCATCAACCTGCTTCATCAGGGCGCATTCCCAGTTGTGAATAAATAAATGGATGTGTGTGTGTGTGTGTGTGTGTCTATGTGTGTGTGTGTGAATTTTATATTTTTGTTATCGACATGGTAGTAGCACATTGGCGTATGTAGTAGTATCCATCTAAAATCCCTGGTGAAGTGGGGCCTATCCATGCACGGTCTAGTTTTATTTGAGACTGCAAGTGGCAGTATATCATTGTGGAAAGAGCGCCCATCATGAAGGTCATAGCGCCATGATGCCCTTGGACGAAGTAGTCAGTTGAAAGCCCAATCGGGGTCCACTCTATCCTTTGGAGTGATCAACCTTGTTATTTATAGTCCCAACCGCCAACCTCTGACCTAGTCGAGGTCTGTTTTCATCATTGGTACATTGTATTCGACATCAATTACGTTCCTTCGTAAATTAATGTGATTGGCGGTGGGTCATTCGTAACTCAAACTACATCCGAATGGTAGATGTTTTGCTTATTTTTTAATCTTCAGAAATCTGCCTACTTCTAGATTAGTTCTTTTGCTACTTCATAGTGATAAGGTTATCCATGGTTGTCCAATATGGAGTTACCAGAACTAGGTTGATATGAAACTCTATGTAGGGTCTGAATGAGCACTTTCCTAGATATTGGATCCGGTTTCTTTTACCACAATTTATCTAGCATAGATTTTACTATGGATTTATTGCAGTGGTTGTGTAATCGACTCAACCTTCATAGAAGTGCTGCCAAATCCACAACTACTCACTACAACTTTTAGTGGTGCTATCCCTCACTACAAGGAAAAGACCTTCTAGCAAAGGTTATAATAGAGGTTTTTAGTGTTATAAAATTGGAAAATTTTGTCAAAAAACATCCATTAAAGCAACTGTTTGGGATAGTGGATGTTTTAGCAAAGGTTTTAATCGAACTTCATCGCAACTAAAAATATATAAGCAGTTGGAGACTTTAAAGGATGTCTTTTTTTTTGCAGTACGCTTAATGGAACAAGTAGCACCGGTGCCCTATATACATAAAAGTACAAGGTCTCCTACATAACTAAAATCACTGAGGCATTGAATGAAAATAATATCAATGCATAATACATACCACACTGGAGCTAAGAGATAAAAACGCCTTGGGGCATTCTTCTAAGGAACAACACTGGGACACAGAAAAATTATTTTTTTTGCGAGTGCTTTTTTTTTAACTTGTAGTGTTGATACGTATTGTTTGTAAAAATGCCCTGATGCATTACTTATAAAAAAGGACTGGTGACGTTAGTTTTCATAATGCATCAGAAAGGAAATATATTTTGTAGGACCGAGGAGTTAGTTATATGAGAGCACTAGTACATTAAGAATTACAATGCACCAGGGCATTAATCTCAAACAAGATTGATGCTTGAAGAGAAAAACACACTAGTTCTCTTCTTTTCTTAAAAGGCACAAGACATGAAAAAAATGTCTTCATGGTTATTTTATATAACATAACGCACCAATGCATTTGTATGTTATAGATGCACCTATTTTTTGAATTATTTTTTCTCTTTTTTGGAAACATCGACATGTGACAGTGCAATTATTGTAATTTTTAAAATCTGTTATTCATCAAAAATTAGCTATATGTCTTATAACAATATTCATATAAAATAAAATGTTACCAGTAAATTTGTATATGATGTTTGGATTAATTTTTATATTATCATATTTCACATATCTTTTTTATAATATTTAGTCATCCATATATTTAACCAGTGGTGTAACATTTCACAGCCACAATGGATAACATAATATAATAGATTAAAATGTATTTTGTTATATATCAATAAGAGGCTCTTTTTCATAGAAAATGGGATTGTTATTGGTAACCCCTTTTATTTCAATTAGGACACTATGTCCATTACATTAAAAAAATTGTTTGTTTTTCATAGACAATTATTTTAAAACATTCAACAAGTTGTATTGATATCCAAATTGATCATCATTGTTCATTGGAATTGTTGTCACTTCTCGAGCTACTTCAATGACTTCAGTTATTTGGAGGAGTGGTTTGTTGATTTCATCATTTTTTTTGTCTTCTTTTTCTTGTCGTTCCATATGTAAGCATAAAAGTAAAGCATAATGAGTGTATCTACAATGGTGAAAATAATGAAAATTTAAATATAATATACATTAATGTAAATCCAATAGAAATGTACTATAGCAAGAAGTGACTCATAAATGGTGCACACGGTTTCAAAACCAAGTCTCGTGCCTTTTTGCAACAAATATTTTGCTGGCATTGTTCCATACATTATTTCCTGTATGTTTTAAACCCTATTATAAATCATAGATTTATATAAACGATTTTTATGTTCTATTAGTTATAAAATCAGAGAATTAAAACAACATAGATACTTACAAATTCCACAATATATTTTTTATATGCCAACATATACTCACAACCCTCTTTTAACCCATTGTCAATAAATTCTTCTAATGGCTCTTATTTGTATGTTAGCACCTATTTGAAGAAATTCAAGGGCGGTTTTTGTAAAACGTCTTAAAATATACAAAAATGAAACCTTGATTTGTTACATGGAAATATTAAAAACTACTCAAAAACTTTGAAATAAATCCTTTTATTCCTTGTCATCCTATTTTATGTTTTCAATGAGTTCCATCTTATTTTATTTTTTGCAACTAAATACTGGAGAATTAATATTTCATAGTAAATTATTTTTTTATATGTACAAATTCAATCACGATTATATACATTTCAAGCACGTTGTTATTGAGATGGCTCCTCATGTAATGAAATTATTTCCATTTCTTTGACCATCTCCTTATATACCTTTTTGGACATTCCTACTAGAATGTTTCACATATCAGCGAGTTGATCATTTTTTATTTTCATAATATTCCTGAAAAAAAAGTAAAAAAATATTTTTATAATTATATATGAAAACTAAATATAAAAAAAAATATATTAATAAATGAATGGTTTTTACTAATATATACATATAATTCTATAGAATAATTTTATCCACTTAAGAATATTACCTCATGAATGATTCTTTTTTGTTGTTTTTTTTTTCCTATTGCAAGTCTGACATGTCTCATTGACCATTTATCTAGAAACGCTACCTCTAGTTTAGATATATTTTGGTTCTTAGAATCATTGGATTGATTTTTGTATTGTAAGTGGAAAGTACGTTTATACGTTTGTTCCACTAGATCCCTCATAGCTATGTAAAAGAATTCCCCCCTTTCAATTTCCTCTAGCACCACTCCGGATGAGCTAAGGACCAATTCATCGCCATTTACATGTTCTATAATTTTTCTTTTCTTAGAACAACATTGATATTTTCCTTCATTGTTGCTCCTTGTAAAAAATTAAACATATATGAATTAATAAATTGATTGAAACATGTTATTTGATACTCCCAATTATATTGTTAATGAAAAAAAAAAAAAAAAACTCATATTGAATAGTATTTTTTCATTCACTTGATTCATCATTCTACAATTTTTATATCACGCTTTTACAATCTTTTGCACTTAGATTAGAAATAATATTGTCAACCTTGTTCATTTTTTGGCTCTGCATGACACACACCAACCAATACATATTAGTTAAACTTACATATAGTTCAAAAATATTAATTTTATAAAGAATTTACAAATAACTTGCCTTCTCTGCTTGTTTTGATGTGTTATCATATTGTTGATCAATATTTTAGCTAATTGAGACCTTTCGAGCATTTGTTATCAATATACAACCTGTAATATTCAATATAGAAACCATTAAATATATTTTACAAATAAATAAAATAATGTCCAACCAAAAAAGATCTAGTAACGAGTGTGTTTATCTACATAAAAGAATTGGTGCGTTGACAACATTAAATGCATCTAACATTTAATTGTTCAACACCGCCATGGAAAATTAATTTTAAATTATTATGGTGTGTTTTCTAAGGATAAACACACTGAAATGATTTAACATTGTTAATTGTAATAGGCACGCTAGTGCGATATATTAAAAATGGGGGCAATGATTAACATAATGGACAAATATAGAGTCTTATATTATAGTGGTTCATTGTATTACACGGAGAGAGTGAATGCTTTGTATTACACAGTGTGCACCGTGGAACATATAGTCATTTTAAAAAAAATGGAGAGGGCCGACAGGGTTTTGATCTAATTCAATAATTGATTCTCCTATATTACATGTCAAATGCCCTATATATAATAATGACACAAACCCATTAAATTTAAAATGCCTAAATTGAAAACCTTAATTGCTAAGTGGTAGAGTAAGTTAAACGCAAAGGTGAAATTTTGCAGGAAGAAGCAATGGTTTAAGGTAAGTAATGATTTTTTTATTTTTTTCTCTAAATTGTAATTGAATTTAAAAAGGAAAGAAGACCATAAAAAAAATTTACTAGTAAAATATATAGTCATTTTTTTATTATATAGTTTTTTTTTTTTAATTTTTTTATAAATTTTGAAAAAATCTAACTAAAATTGCAAAATATTTTAACAGTAAAATTTAATGTTTTTTCTATCCAGGATTTTGCGTAAATCACCATACCTTTCAACTCATGTTCTTTCGACGGATCAAAAATATTTTGCAGTGCTCTCCGTATGTAGCTCGTGCAAATAATCTTTCTTTTAATTAAACCTTAACAAAAAAATCTACATTTTTTTATTAGAAAAATAAGAAATAAAATTTTAAAAAAATTACTATGCAAGTTTTTCAGTGAATCACCATACCTTTCAGATTTCGATCTTCTGAATAATTCTACTTCTGAAGAGAATTTTGTTGTTGCATAGTGGTCATGATATGTCTCTTTTACAAATAACTCACTTAAAATATTGGGTCAAATAATTAAATGGTGAATACATTTTTAATATTTAAATACTTTATGTAATTAGATTTTGAAAAATCAACTACCGCTCATTTTTCAATTTTAAAAAAGAAAATAAAATCATGTTTTTTTTTCAATTTATTTACACATAGGTGAATTCGATAGTCAAGCCTACTAGTGCGTTTATAAAATAAATTGTACCAATATTACCAGGGAGACCAAAAATTTCAACGCACCAGCATAATACAATTTTTTTTTCAAAATCCCGAAACGGTGCAATTAATATTTTCAACGCAGTTCTTGTAACAAAAGGGTATCATGGATGTAAATCTTGTGGAACTTTTCTGAAGTCTAGGTGGTCCGACCACCTACAAAAGCTGGTGTATAACTATTGCAGGGTATCCTCCCAGAAGAACACCCTTACAAAATACCAACATCCGCTTTCAATGTAAAACCAGATAGAATCTGAAGGCCAGAAATAATGACACCAGCAAAATGGCTTAGATCATATGAGAGAGACAAGGAGAAGGATTTTTCATAAATGTTCAATTAAAATGGGGAGCCTATGTTCGATGATGTATAATTTTTCGACGCCTCTGTTGATAAATTTCCAATTGGTATCAAAAGGACATTTATCTTATATGAGCTCCCATATTGGGAGAATCTTAATATTTCCCACTTAATAGATCCCACGCATATATTTAGAAATGTTTCATATTCATTATAGAGGAACATATCATCAAAATAAATTGAGACATTGGTTGCTAGGAGAGATCTTATTTCTAAAAAAACTAAAAAGAAACATTAGATAAGAAAATAAAATAGAGGAGAGGTTGGTCCCTCTTGGTCTTTCAAAGAAGGTGATGTCCCATGGATTTTAAAGAGAGATTATATTTCTTTGGAAAAGGAAGCTATAATGCGTGTGAGAGTGGCTCATTTATATGGGTCTTCACTATTATGTTGCTTCATTGTGGAATATCATTTTTCAAGGTTGAAATCGCATTACCATTTGAACCTTCTAAGAGTATGTTTGTCAAAAACATGATTTTATTTTTATTTTTATGTAATTGGATATTTTATAACTAATTTTTATATAACATACTATTTACTGTGTAGTGTCATTATCCTCTTCTTGTGTGCGGGTGTGTGAAATGTGACTTCCCCCAAGACCTACGACGTCCCATTTCTAAATTATATACAATTTTTCATTGGATCACATCAAAGGAGATTCATATGGATAACATTTCACAGTGGTGTCAAGTGATATATAATATTGTTTGTATGTTTGAGGAGTTGCTAACGAGTTTCATGGACTTGAAAGTTCATATTCTAATTCATCTTGTAGATGAGGTTCAATTAGTTTGGGTCGTTTCTTGTCATTATATGTTCTTCATAGACAGGTACCTGAACAAATTGAAACGATTTGCTTCAGAAAGGGAAAAACATAAGGGGTCTATGGCAGAGGGGTGTATATTGTATGAGTATCTCTATTATGCCAATGAGTTCATCCAGTATATTGATAACACATTAGGTGTGGCAATTTGGTACGACGAAAGGGATAAATACTAAAGATAAGGGGAGATTGTCTAAATCAATTGAAATAGGCACATGATAATGAGTAAGTGCATGCTTATCATTCGTCAAATTACTAAACAATAATTGTTCATGTTGAACTTCATATTAATGCGTATTTTCATCTCATATATATATGTGTGTGTGTGTGTGTGTGTGTGTGTGTGTGTTGTTTTTATTTTATCATCAAAAAAATAATTATTTTGAATATGGAAGAGGAACAACTATGGGTTTCATTATAGGATGAGAAGAGGAGGAAATGGGATAGTAGCTAAAAATATTTTAAACAGTTGATTGGTAGAAGAGGGCATTATCTTGACCATTGAAAAGAAAATATGCCAATGACATGTCGTAATAGTTGGATTGTTGATCAAGTCAGAGATAAATATCATGCATATTGTCATTACCAATGTGTTCAAGAGGATGCGTTAAACATCGGGATTGGGTGCAGACACTCGGTAATTATATATTTGTTCCGAATATTTTTAACTTCATACTGAACCATTCAATTGTAAGATCTATATATATTTTTTTATTTTTAATTATGTTTAGGTTATTAGAACATGACACTGTGATTTTTTCACTTTTGTACAGGTGTGATTGTTCCCATATATGTGGGTATATAGACAGTATTTTAGCACGGAGGATTCCAATGATGGATGCATGACACAAGACTGTGGAGTGGAAGTCAAGATCAACCAATCTAGTCATGGTAGCCACCACGATCAAAACCTAATGCATTAGGTTATGTTGTAAATATACAAGAGATCATTCAAGTGGGATTCACTTCATTCTAATATATTATTTTTAGGTATAAGTTTTGGGACACCTTTGATAAAAATAATGTAAAGGAAATCATGATAATGGGACGATATATATCAAAACTATAAATACGTGGCATGAAGCTAGGGAGCCTTATGTTTTCCCAAAACACTGTAACTATGAGTTTTTATGCCCAAATGTGTCGGATAGGGATTGGTGGTTTGTATTAAGACATGAACCTAAATGAAAACACATTTTTAAGAACAAAAATGTTATCATGCCAAGACAATAATATAATCAGGGTGATGACAATGGAGATTGATATGGATTTGTCTTATTTCATAATTTATACTATTATTGTATATTTTTATTGTCATTATTTTTCTAATTATATTATTTTTTTATTCTTCTTGCTGAAATTTTATAATATAATTGGTAAGATTCACAAACATTTTTACACGATTTTTTGCAATGGAAACATTTTTATAGTAGAGACAACTCGGTATTTCCAATTTTGTACATTATCTATGATAATAAGGATTGAAGGTCACAACCCTTCTCAAATAGGAACATATCAAGTGCACCAAATTTGTAATGGTGATTAAGACGAACTTGTTTGACTTTAAAATAGACTTGGTGATGTTCTTTGTCTCCTATTTAGATTATGTGTAATACATATCTATTTATTATGTATTTAAAACTAAATTAATAAAAGTAGAAATGTCTTTATCATTGTGAACATGATGTAATATTAGCTAGGAGAAATGTGAAAAACATGAATTTTAGTGACTATCATGTGATAAGTATGTGGAAAAAAATAATATTTTCCAAGTTGTTCTTTAAGAAATAATCCAATATGTTATTTTTCAAAAGTTTAAATCTAATTTATTATCATTTTTGTATTATTTAAATCATATTTATTATTAAAAAAGTTCAATTTAAACCAATACAATATCAAATAAAGAACCAAAATAGCATCAAAATGTTATATATTTGTTACTAGAAAAAATTCACTAGCCTCTTTAAATGAGAACTTCCAATAGAGAAAATCTCCAACTACAGGTAACTTCACATGAACCCTTATCATGTTAAATTTCATTATCGTCCTCTTTAGAGATAGAAATGTTTAATTTAAATTGATAAGAGTTGTTATAAATATTAAACTTAAATTTCTTGAGAATCTCATAACTTTAGCAATAAATTAAATCTTATAAAAATATAATTTTTTAAGTTATATTGAATCTAAATTAATTGCGTCGAGAGGTAGTCTTCAACTCAGTATCATAGATATGTTGTCACGTAAGGTTACATTTAAAAATAGTGAAATAATCATTTAAATTAACAAATTAAAAATAGTAATAACAAAGAAATTAATGTCGGTCATAATTACAATACTTCAATTTACACCTTAATCTTATATAACTTTATATAGAAATATAAAGTTTTCGCAAGATAAGAAATAATATTATTGATATTACATTATGTGTAATTCATTCTATGTTCCATTTACATGTGATATTTAAAACAAAAATATATTTATAGCAAAAAATGTTTTACTCACAACCATAAGTAAAATATTTCAATGTCGACTTTAAACAACATAATTTTATAGATACTTTACACAGAGAAAAGTAAAGTAATTTTAATTGAAATTTTTCTTATATTTTCACTTTAGTGAGGAAGATTGAGATAATTCTTATTCCATTAACAATTTCTTTTTAATTCAATTATGAGGGATATTTGTAAATATTTCAACGTTTAGTATGAATTTGATATGTAATATTTTAAAAAATATTAAAAATGAAAATAATTGAATGTAATTTTACAATCATAGTTTCAACCATACTAAACATTTTAATTTATAAAAATATCTTTGTATTTTTTTTAAGACATTTTGAATGCAATTTCATATATAAATGTTTTCTATAAGTTCAAAAATACATAATATATAATAAATATTATTTCATAAAAATAAACATAATTACAATAACCATCAAACAATCATAAACATCATCTAAGATACACATTGGAATTCACTACCATCATCTAATTATAAACACCTCTATAGCATCTAAACGCCATTATGTAGCACACAAATCTAATAATCTAATAGGGCATCATCATCGTGATCACATCTAACAAGATGAAAACATTGTGATATAACATCATCACCACACACATTCTCAAATTAATATAAATATCATGTCAAATAATTGTCATCATGCACATACACATCTACCTATAGGAACATTAAATGAATATAACTAATATGACCTAACAATATACACATAAAAAACAACAAATTTACAATGATCATCTTGTCTTTTAAAATCTAAAATGCATGTTGACAACGATGATCTCAAGAAAATTTGTCATTTTTAGAAAGTAACTTTGACAATGCCACAAAAAATTTTGTGAAATTTTCAATAAATATTATATAATAACCAGTTAGACCATGGAAATTTAATATCTATTTCAAATATTTTGGAATTGGAATATTTGAAAGCACTTCTAGTTTTACGAGATATACCTAAATCCATGTATAATATATAATATGTCCAATAACAACACCTTTGGTTAGAAACATGAAACATTTTGCATGACTTAAGGAAATGTTGGTTTCTTGTAATTTGATTATACTTTTTCAAGGTTCTCTAATGCTTCCTCAAATGAGTCACTCTAAATAGTAAAACCATCCATTTACACCTCAAGGAATTCATGGAATAAGTCCAAAAATATTCCTAGGATACTCTTTGAAATATGGCCAAATAATTGCATGATCCAAAGGGTAAAACTTGATAATAAAATGTCCCTTAAGTGAATGTAAAGTTGATTTTTTCTTTATCAGATAATTTAATATGTATTTTTTTATACCACTAAAACCATTTATAAATTAAAATTACATTTTTCTTGCTAGGGCATTTACAACTTGGTCAGTGAATGGAAGAGGGAAATTTTCCTTCATTTTGCATCAAGAATCTTTTGAAATTCATATTTATCTACTTCTTTAGGGGTTAGGTTTATACACTTATTGCATTGTGTAATATGAAAAGAGTCTAAATATAGATATAATGAGAATTTTCATAAATTCTTACTTTACACAATTATGAATTCATAGTGAAAGATCCCAATTCTATTGACCCAGCAGCATTCTAGCCAGCAGATCCAGCATTTTCAGTTGCAAATCCAGAGAATATATATGCCCCTAGAGAGTGTGCTTAGCTTAGCACGTGGCATAGCAGGGTTAATGGGCTTGCCATCTACTTGTACCCTAGAAGTGCAGCCTGGGTTGGACCTGAAAATCATTATGGGTGTGTACCTCTCTTGTCATGGTAGTCTCATATGCAGGAACTTGATTACTTTTGTAGGTGTTGGATCAATTTTTCATGTTGTGATTCAATAAGTTGAGAACTTATATGAAAAAACTTACCTTGGTTGATTTCAAAAAGCATGTTATAGCACTCTTCCTTTTCCATGATGGCTACCAAAATTATTACAAAATGAATATAGGGTTATTGGATCACTAGTTTTTCACATCAACCTTAGAATTTCATCCAACAAAAGACAAAACAAATCAAAATTTTATGTAAAATATAAATTAGATAGAAAGGTTCTAATTTGGATTTCCTTAATGTTTTCTTTGAAGTTCATTACCGACATGGAAATATAATATGTACAAATTATCCATCATCGTTTTCATTTTCATACCATAAAATATTTTCCAACATAGTGCGGGACTTTGCCGATAGTTATAAGCTCACTTGTTTCACTGAATCATCATGAAAAATATACATTTTTTTTATCTACAACTTATAAAAGCATGTTCAATAGTAATTTAAGGCTTACCAAGTATTATCGGATATCATTTGAAAGAATATCTGGGTTATAATACCATTATGTCTATTGGGTACTCCAAATAACCGAAAGAGACAATACAAATTTCTAATACTCCTACTATTTTTATCTTGGATTTGTAAGTTAATTCAAGTACCATGGTAGTTGGAAAAAATTTAGGTATATTCAATTGTTTAAGTTATTTTTTATCATGATGTTGATGGCTACTCCAAGGAAAATGAAAGAATTCAAAACAAAAATTCTATTAATGTGCACAGAGAAAATAAGGATACTAGGCTTTACATATTTATCCATAAAAATTTGTCCATACTTAAATTCTATAGATTTCACAAATAATTGGATGGTGGGTGGTTTTGATCTAGGGGGTCGAGAAAATGGTAAAAAAAAAAAAAAATCTCAAAATCACTTGAAATGAATGCAATGTCGTAGTTATCATCATTTTTATTCCGACGAATCTTTACTTGCCTCAATCCGGCACTCTATGAGAAAGTTATGATGTTATGAATTTTTGGCGAAATAGTAAAAAAAATCAACTTGGAGGGTTTCTTGTGCAAGGTATGGATGTTGAAGTGGCAGTCCATATGCTAATATGGTAGGATTTACTGGGTGTACAGACAAGAAAGTGGATTAATCACAAGAGGGAATGTGGAAATCTGTATTTGGTTATATGGTTAGTGAGGTGGTCTAATCATAGTCTACCACATGCAAAAATTAGAGGGTGCCACATGGCCCTATGAGAGGCTCCCAAGTGTCTCAATGTTTCAATCGAAAAATTGGTTGAACAACCGACAAGCCTCCATAATATTTGAACTATTGACCACATGTTCATCACTCCACTATTATACCATTACACCAAACATGGGACTTGATAATCATACATGAAACGTTTTATTTAAATTTTAACAGATTGGTGGTTGGTAGAGAGGGTCGAGCCAACGGGCGTGCCCAACCCAGATTTTATGGAATTCAATACGACCAAACCTCAAATAGTGGCATGTTCAATAGGTGGGCTCTTGGTTACATGAATTTCTAGTGGACCATTAGTAGAGGAGAGGAGGGGGTCGAGTGCTTGGAATAACCACTCGCGCCTCTGTCAATATGTTTGTTGAATGTGACTGGGAGAGGGTGCTATGGGTAGTGTCTGTATTAAAAAATTATTATTTAATATATAAAAATACCGAAAGAAAATTAGAGGAAATTTCAGCCTCAAATCGACCTCCTAAGGAAAAATAATAAAATAATAGTCAAAATAATAAAATAATAGTTATGAATTTTGGAGGGAAAAGAAGAAAACTACTTTTTTTAATTGTATTTTTTACTTATCTCCTTATAGGTTTACTCAAATTTCAAATGTAGAAAGTCGCTGGATGTGGAATTAAATTGCCCATCCAACGAGTACCCATCATGCATTATTTTGAGAAGAAACACACTGATAAAAATTTAATATACATTAGAAAAATGTTTTGAACAAATTTTTTAATGTATCTTCAATTTTTATCATGCATACTTTTGAGAAGAACCACACTGAAAAAAATTGAAGATACATTAAAAAAATGTATTCAACACAACACATTTTTTATATTATCTTCAATTTCTATCAATGTGGTTCTTCTCAAAAGTGTGCATGATGGGTAATCATCGGATGCGAAATTTAATTTTGCATCCAACGAGTGCCTACACTTGAAATTTGAGTAAACCTATAAGGAGAGAAGCCAAAAACACAATTAAAAAAAGTAGTTTCTTATTTTCCCTCCAAAATATTTACATGTAACTCTTTTTAAATTTAAAGTATTTTTATTTGTTTACATATTATGACATGGAAATTATGTGAAAATTTCATGGGCACTTTTAGGCTAAAATTTCCTCTAATGAACATCTACAGGGGATTCAAACCCACGACCTGCTCCCTAGCAATGAACACACCTACCAATAAGCCATAGGAAAT
Source organism: Pinus albicaulis (assembly GCA_034641835.2). Taxonomy (NCBI): domain Eukaryota; kingdom Viridiplantae; phylum Streptophyta; class Pinopsida; order Pinales; family Pinaceae; genus Pinus; species Pinus albicaulis. The sequence continues at coordinate 841,672,822 of CM076577.1, read as the reverse complement.
TTTTTCAAACAATTTGCAGAGAAGAGGGATTCGTAGACCACTTTGCAGACATAAGGGTCAAGGGTACATATTTCTCTCATTTTCTAACCTTTTTGAGCGCAACAAAAGCCTAGACAAGTGTTTTTTAGCATTCTTGACAACATGGGAGTGCTAATTCTATAATTTGAAGATTATATTTTGATGTAATTCACATTTGATCATCTTAATAAAGTAGTAACCATCGGTATATGGGCTCAGATACATAGCCCAAGATAGGTGAATTCCATTATCAATTTGCACTTTTCTTATGCTGCATTTTCATCCTCCTTTTATTTTAATATATATATATATATATATATATATATATATATATATTTGATATGACTCAAATGGGGAAAGTATAATATAATGAGAGAACAACACGGTCACAATGATAAATTTCTAATAATATAAAAGGTGATGGTGGTGAAGGGAGTAATACTCCACCTCCTCATCCTCCTTCACCTTCTTCCTCTCCTCGTTCTTCACATAGAGCACATACTTCTACATATCCAAGATGACATGCTAAATGTCCTTTGCTTAATCTTGACATTAAGTTTGAATTTCAAATGTATGATGGATAATTAAATGCCTAAGATTTGGATAATTTGGTTCATAAAATTAAATTTTATTGCAGGATCCAAAATATTGATGATGGTGCCATAAATATCCAACTTCCTTCTCTTTGTTTGGGAGTTGCACCTCTTATCTCGTGGGAGGTTAGAATCAAGAATAATTGATGAAAGTTGGTAAAATTATCTCTTCTTGGAATGATTTTATACTTGAATTAAGGAATAAATTTTATCCATTAGCTTACATAAAAAATAAATAATGGATTGGAAAAATTTCAGACAAGCTAAAGGTTAGAGTTTCCAAAGTTACACAAAAGAATTTAGAAAAATAGCATTAACCTTGGGTGTCGATTTGATATCAAAAGATATTCTTCTTAAATATATATAGGTGGATTGTATAGTTATTTGAGACACAGTATTCTTATGTTTAATCCAAGCAATCTAGATGGAGTATGTGTTCAGGCTACTCATTTAGAATCAAGAGGAAATAATGTTCCTCAATTCCAACAAGAAACCCTTTAAGTTTGGAGGCACATGAAAGGGGAAAGCTAAAGGCAAAGGCAAGAAGATTCCTACAATCAAGAAAGATGGAGATAAAATTGTTTGCAAACATTTTTGAAAATGTGGCCATGATGAAGATAATTTTTGGAAATTACATCTAGAACTGAAACCAAAGAAGTTCAATAAAAAGTGGAAAAAACTATTGCTTCTACAACTCAACAAGATGTAGCATTTGAATCAAGTGATGAAACTAAAATCACAACCATGGGAATGAAAGGTATAAATTCTAATCTAAGTAGTATTTCTTCTATCAAGTCCATTGAATCTTGATGATGGAAAATTTCCTGTGACAAGAGAATGTAAATTTAAATTTTCCATCACTGCTAATTTTATAGATGAGGTTGAGCTTGATGTTGTGCCACTTGAAACTTGTGTGATTGTGTTAGGGAGTCCATATATATATGATAAAAAGGCCATAATCTATCTTCATGAGAATAAGTATCATATTTTCAAAGATGGAATTGAGTATATTTTTGGAGAACATCACAAAAATATGAACTTTTGTCTTGTTAGTGCAGGGAAAATGAAAATGCTTGTGAATGTTAGTAATAATTTTGTACTTTTGATGACAGTAATAACTTTGTATTGTTGATTATAAAAGCTAAAGATACTGTTGAATCTGAAGCTTTCTCAAGATGTGATTCTAAACTCAACCATGAATTGCTTGAATTTGTTAATACTTAAGACAATATTATTCAGGAACATAAAGGGTCACCCATAAAAAGAGGAATCCAACATGAGACACAATTGAAAAAGAATGCCCCACTTATGAATATTTACATGCATATAATGTAGAGATCAAGAAGAAAATCCAAGATTTTCTTGAAAAACAGGTCATTAGACCTAGTATATCTCTTTGTGGGTATCGTATTGTGTTGGTTCCAAAGAAAGATGGTACATGGCGCATGTATGTGGATGTCTGGGCTTTGAACAAGGTTACATTAAAGAATCATTATCCTCTTCCTCACATTGATGATCTTCTAGATCAATTAAAGGATGTTGTTTATTTTACTAAGTTAGACTTGAGAAGCGGTTATTATTAGATAAGGATTGTTGAATATGATATTTGGAAAATTTATTTTAAGAAAAAATAAATGTTGTTTAAATGGTTATTAAATCCCTTTGGGCTTTTCAATGCACATCCTACATTCATGAGAGTTTTAATGATGTATTGCAACCATTCCTTGATTATTTTTTCATAGCCTATTTAGATGATATTATGATTTCTAGTAAGAATTGTAAAGAGCATATTAAGAATCTAAAGAAAATTCTACATGTCTTGAAAAAGGAAAGTTATATTTGAAAATGTCTAAATATGAATTTGGGAAAACCTCTTTATTTTACTTAGGTCATATTATAGGAAGTGGTAAATTGAATATTGATCCCTCCAAAGATGAATTCATCGTGAATTGGCCTAAACCCAATAATGTAATAGAAGTTTGGAGTTTTTTGGGAGGAGCCAAATATTGGAGAAATTTTATTGCTAACTTCTCATCTAGTGCAAATCCATTACATGTTTTGAGAAGTGTGAAGCAAGTCTCTAAGTGGGGAGAAAACAAGCAAGAAGCCTTCGACACTTTGAAATAGAAAATCAGTACAACACCAGTTCTAGCACTTCCATATCTCAAGCGGCCATTTGAAATTAAAAAATGATGAAAGAAAATATGTTAAGGGAGTCATATTGATGCAACATGGTAAGCGGATATGTGATCATTATGAGGTATTTTCCAATACAGTAGTTAACTATCCAACTTATGGTAAAGAGTTGCACGCTTTAGTACAAAGCGTGAAGAAATGGAAGCATTATTTGATGGGTAAAGAAATCATTATTCATACTAACCATCAACCTTTGAAATATATTCAATCAAAAACCAAGCTACAACAAGCTAGACACTTTAGATTGATGTGATTTATGCAGATATTTAATTTGTTCATCAGGAATAAAGAAGGTATATACAATAAAGTTTAAAATATGTTACCAGGGCCTATTGTTAGTGATTTTTTGTTTCTTAAGCATAACTCAATAATGCATGAAATTTATATTGAACAATATTCTGAAGATGAATATTTTAAAGATGTTCATGCAATCTTGAGCCAAGGAAATCATGTTTAATAAATGGATTATCATGTTCATAACAAGTTGTTGTATCATCTTGGAAAGTTGTGTGTTCCAAAGGGTGAAACACTTAAGTTCATAAGGGAAGGCCATACTTCTATTATTGTTGGTCATTTTGGTGTAGGAAAAATAGTTTCTCAACTACAGAGGTATTGTTATTGGCCTCATATGAATGAAACTGAAGAAATATATGTAAGAGGATGTTCTATCTATGTTATTAGAAATCCAAGTATCGGAAATTAGGTTTGTACGGTCCACTTCCTATGTCTTCTCGTCCTTTGGAAATTTTTTCTATGGATTTTGTAGGGGGGGGCTAAATATGTCTAGAAAATGGCATGAATATTTATATGTTGTATTTTATTGTTTTAGCAAAATGTGTGTGTTGATGCCTTGTAAGAAACATGTCACAACTAAACAAAACACACAAATTTTCTTCCAAAATGTATGGGTTCACTTTGGATTAGCCTCTTCTATTGTTTCTAATCTACATTCTTGTTTTATCGAGAAATTTTGGTAAATTTTACAAGAACTCATGGACATAAAGTTGAAGAAAAACACAACATTTCATCCACAAACTAATGGTCAGATGAAGGTAGTGAATAAAATAATAGCGCATCTCCTTCGAGGCTATTGTAGTAATCATCCTAATGTTTGGGATGAACATTTTCATTACATCCAACATGTCTACAATCGTGCCAAAGATTCAACTACAAAAGTATCTTAATTTGAAGCTTGTTTGGGTTATTTTCTAAAGTATCCTTTATATTTTATCTTTGGTAAATAAATTGCAGTGGACGGGCATAGTGATGTGGACAAATCCAAACATTTAATTGAAAAACTCCAATTACTGCATCAAAGGGTATAAGAACAACTGGATAAAATCCAAGCTAAGTACAAAACAAGGCATGATAAGCATCGGGTTGATCATGATTTCCAGGTGGGATATCAAGTTTGATTGTAAATAAACAAGGAAATATTGCAAGGTGAAGGTAACAAGTTCACAACCATCAGATATGGTACTTTAAAATTTTTGGAGAATACTGGTAATGATGCTTTCCGACTAGATTTCCCACCTTATATACAAGTTTACTCAATTGTGAATGTGGAAGACTTGATATTTTAAGAGCCTGCTACAATCGTTGTTCAAGGGGAGAATATTGAAATTCCATCCATATAATATTTTTCACCTAAATAATTGAATTATTTGTATGTAGAAATTATTCTTGATAGAAGAATATGGACTTCACGCAGAGGCAATGTGGAGTATCTTTGTGTGGGGCTCGAAGGTACTAATATAAGTAAATCAAGGTAGATAGAGATCGAGAAAGTGGGGGAGTTGTACCCTCACTTAAAAGATGAGTAAAAATAGACTTTTGGTGGTATAAACGCTTCCAGTGGGGAGGAATGATCCAGAGGATACAAAAAATTCTTAAAAATCAAATTTCTCAAAATATCCCGAAATAAACTCCAAGTCATAGAGACCCTCACTCTAATTTGAATGATGCTTGAATTGCCTCAATCTAGAAAATTATGAGTAATTTATGATGCTTTAAAGTTTTGTCCAAACAATAAATAAAAAATTTCAGTTGTAGGGTTGACTGTGTAGTGTACAGATGTGGATGTGACAGTTCATATGCTGATGTGGCAATGTTGATTGGGTGTATGGATAGGAAAGTGGATGAATCACAAGAGGGCTTGTGGAAATAATTGGTTGGTTGTATAGTTGTTGAGGTAGTCCAATAATAGTCTGCCATGTGGGCCAATGATAGGGCGCCACATCACCCTATGAGATATTTCCACGTGTCTCAATTTTTTCCACCAACAATTGGTTGAAAAAACGACAAAACTGTGGAAGATTAGAACCGATGGGTTCATATTAATCACTCCACCAATCTATTATTCCACCAAATGTGGGACTTGATAACCATAGTTGGTGTATTCTATTTAAAGTTTAATGGAATTTTGGAGGGTATAGAGGGTCGGGCCAGTAGGCATTCCCAACCATCCCAACCCTAGTTTTATGGAATTTAATATGACCAGACCCCAAATGGTGGTGCATTCAATAGGAATTCCCATAGTTACATGTGGGTTTAGTAGATCATTTGTGAAGGAGAGGATGGGTCGGGTACATGGTTTTACCGCTCGCATCTCTTTTCTTAGGTTTGTTGAATGTAATTGGGAGCAAGTGCTATGGGCGAGGCCCATATTAAAAATAAATAATTTAAGATATTGTTAGGGTCCTATAAATTTTATAGGATGAGTTTTTATTGTACCTAATTATTTAGGTTTCATAGATGTAATAATGATTCATTTATGAAATTATTTCCATGATAAGGTTTAATGGTTTTATTTTTGAAGTGATGTTATAAGGATGTTAGAGAATAAGAACCACCAGCTGCAACAATCATTTGACAACTGAAGGGACATTTTGACCATGACTACCCTTTGACTGCACAAAGTATTAAATCATGTTTTCACAAAGAGTATCAGTTTGAGAGAGAGTATCGGGGATAAATTAGCATGCTTCATACTCCTAGGAATCCATTCATATACAACAATGATCAAAAAGCCTCTTCAAAAACCAAACTTGGCACTTAACTGCACTTTGACTGTGTAAAAATATCAAACATTTATCTATTTGGGTCATCATTTTAAAAACTGTTTTATAGACACCCCAAGATGAATTTTATGGTCGTAATACAACATACTACAATAACACATCTCAACTTTCTAACAACTATTATGCTTTGGGATATTAGAATACATCTTTGAAGGGCTATTTTCCAGAAATTTTCCTAGTTTTAGGCCCTTCGTGAAAATGTGGTTTCTGAACGACTAGAAATGAATTTTCAAAAGATGAAAATATTTTTTTTTTTAATATATGTATATACAAAACTTCTCTTTCTTTTCTAACAGCTATTATGGTTTGGGATATTCGAAAGAAACTTTGAATGCACATTTTCCATAAATTTCCTATTTTAGACATAGTTTTAAAATGTTGTTTCAAAGCTTGTGGAAATGAATTTTAAACAACTACAAGAGGTTTTTGTTGTTAACATACATTTATAAAAAAACCTCTCTCATTTTTTACAAACCTATTTCGTATTGATATATTCAAAGGTATCACTGGACCCTATTTTTCATAATTTAGTGAGGAAAAAGCTCATAGACCATTAGTGACATTGATGCCACCTCATTAAATTAGACTTGATATCAAATTTGAATTGCTATTCCTTACCACCAGAAATCCTGAGGATAGTTCCAAGAAGCTTCAATATTTGTAGTTATTTAATATTGTAGTTCTAGTTGTACAACACAATTTGGAGATAGTTGTAATAAATATTAATATCTCCAATCAAGATATTTGGTGAATAATTTGTATAGATACTTCATAATTTGAAGCAATAGATGTTGGAAATTGTATTGAAAAATACTATCATTCATTGTAAATCTATTCACTAAGTTCAAGTGACCTTTTTCATTAATAGAAGATAAGTTGTTTCAGGATTCCTGTGTCATATTTATGTGGTGCAGTGCTTCAACTATACTATGTTTTCTCTGCTTTCATATGTGTTTCTTTTCTCTATTGTTTTAAAGAAAATTAAGTATGGGATTTGTTTTAAAACACCCTGTTCTGGCTTAAAGAAATGTCAATGTAATCTTCTAAATTTTAAAAATATAATTGAGATAGCAAGGCACTATATTTAAAGTGAATCCTAATCTATTCTTCCATATCCATCTCATAAAATAAAATGATCCAGTAGTATTCTTACCTTGCCCCGTTCACTTAAGCTTGATTATTTTTGCATTCGATCATCTTAAACTCTTCTGGATCCATTGCCCAATGGCCTTACTTTGTTTTTCCAACTAAAACAATTCGAAAACCAAACTCTGAGCTTTCATAACTAGCCTAATATATCAATATAAAAATATCTAAATTTGACAGAGAGATCCCTCTCTGAAGCTAGTAGGGCTAGATCCTAGCTTCCAAAGCAGTTTTTTGGTTACCTCTGGGTTTCCTTCATAGAATTGGGAAATTATGGAGTGATAAAATAGTGGTGGCTCCACTATGGACAAGGTCTCATCATCCTCGGGAAATATTAACAAGTTTGAGATCTGATTAATGATGGTGGATAGTGATCCGACACAAGAAGGCTGAATTTTTCACCTAGCGACTCCATGTTCAAAGTATCTAGAGCTTCAAAAAAATTTATGCCGCATCCACTACAAATTGATTATATTTATTTATAAACAAGATGACAGGGTATATGTAAAATCATAGATCTTATGAATTTGTAAAAGAATTCACGGATAAGTTAGCAGATTTTCAAATTGATGAAATTATTTTAAGGACAATGTTTCACTCTTTGGGATCGAGCAAATTTTCTCCTGAAGGTAACATTTATATTCTTGAGTTAGTTGTTGAAAGATATGAGAATGATATTGAACTCTTGTACCTTCAGATTCAGTCCTATAATTTCCAAGATCTTGAACATTTTTTTGAAAATGTTCCTTCGCTGAAACAAGAGGAGATTGTACTGCCTTTTGATTTTCAGAATGATGAAAGTTATGTTTGTAAACATAAGAATAAAACTAAATATTTTAGATCATGTTCTAATATTGAGGATAAAAATGGAAAACACATCCATGTTAAACTGGTTAGTGAATACCTGGGAGATCAACCAATAGACCATGTCTTTGTTGATCTTGTAGCAAACTACATGGAGGTTATTTTAAGCTTAAATATTCAATCATGTTTTTACTATAAGGGCTTAATCCATAATCAGTTTCCATTACATATTATATATTTTATTTTGATGAGAAGCAGTCAAGAAGTCCACTTATTGCAACAACTACTTCATTGGCTTCATTGGCATTTTTCCATCATTTAATTCAACAACTTCTCAGCATACTAGGGTGTTTATATTTGTGAAAATAAGCTCAGTACTCTGAGCATATTTTTCAAGCATTATATCCAGGTTTAGTTTTAGATTGATTGCAATACAACTTTCAGTTCGATGTATATTTTAGATTTCATTTTGCAGAATGGTTTTGATTTTAGTCTGAAAGTTTTCAGTCACAAGGGTTTCAACGCAAAGCATGTTGCAGGTTTGGGATCAACCCAATGGAAAAGGAACTGATATGAAGACTTAGAGATGTGTGGTTCTCTGTTGCCCCACAGAGGGTCTAGCTTCCCATGTTGGATCCATTGTTAGGGTCCTATAAACTTTCTAAGATGAGTTATTGTTCTACATGATTATTTAGGTTTGAGAGATGTAAATAATAATTCAGTTCTGAAATTATTTCCATGATAATTTTTAGTAGTTTTATTTTTTAAGTGATGTTATAAATATGTTAGAGAGAAATAACCACCAACTGTAACAATCATTTGACAACTAAAGGGACATTTTGACCAAAATTTCCCTTTGACTGCACAAAGTCTAAAAGTTTGTTTTGACAAAGAGTATCAGTTTGGGAAAGAGTATCAGGGCTACATCAACATGTCCCATACTCTTATTAATCCATTCATATAAAAAAACTATCAATAGGCCTCTTCAAAAACCAAACTTGGCACTTGACTGCACTTTGACTATGCAAAAATATCAGACATTTCTTTCTTTGGGTCATCGTTTTGAAAATTGTTTCGTGAACGACTCAGGCTGAATTTTGGGAAACCATATGTGTCTTTTATTCCTAAGACACCACATTACAATAACATAGTTCATGTTTCTAACATATTTTATGGTTTGAGAGATTCGAATGCATCTTTGAAGGCATAGTTTCCAGAAATTTTCCTGTTTTTAGTCATTGTTTGAAAATGCAGTTTCCGAACAACTGGAAATGAATTTTCAAAAACTAAAAATGGTTTTTGTTTAGAAAATACATATATATAAAAACATATCTCTGTTTTCTAATAGATATTATGGTTTAGGATATTTGAAAGAATATTTTAAGACACATTTTCTATAAATTTCTTGTTTTAGTCATAGTTTTCAAATTCTGTTTGGGAATGAGAGGAAATTAATTCTAAAAAAATGAAAGAGGTTTTGGTTGGTGACATAAGTTTCTACAAAAATCTCTCTCAAATTTTACATAGCTATTTTTGGGTCATAAAGGTGATGGTTTAAAGGTAACCTCAATGCTTTTCATTAATTATCAACCTAGGGAAAGTCTTGTTATTTCAACTAATGACATCCTTTTGGATTAAACATCAAGAAAACACTCATAAAAAAGATACAAACATTAACTATATGAAAAATTGAACAAAAATCATGATGAAACTAATTGAACAATTATAAAAGCATTGTTTTCAGATAAGAGGACATGAATGGTAAACTAGTCTATTGAAAAAGGAAGTTGTAGCATCTCACATTCACAATTAACCAATTAAACGATATATTATGAAACACAAATTCTGTAAATAAACATATAGCACGGAAGTATCAAAATAACCCCCAGGTCTACTCCCAAAAGCCACCAGAATCCTACTGCTAAGGAATACTCATAGGTTTTCTATTCCAAAAGCACCAAATTCTTTATTAATCCATAGAGCAATACACTAGTACAACTTGACGATTCTCTCCCAATACGTCTATTATAGAAAAATATATTACAGCCTACCCATCTTGTTCATCTTTGGCCTTTTATAGTTTAAAGGAGAATTCAAAAGTAGTAACAGATCCTTCTCATTATGGGCCCCTACTGCTTCATGGCTATCGTTTGAGTACTCGAAGTGTGGAAGTGCTTGTCCATCTTCTGCCGATTCATAGGAGCCGATATGATTTCATTTTCCTTCCTTGTCGGTTGTATTTTGGTCATCAACAGTTCGGTTGTTTCTCTTCCTCGTTAATAAATATAGTGACAAGTCAATTCCTACATTATTAAACACTCATTTGACCATTAGTTCACTATGCCTTGTCTTTACATTATTTTCCTTTACTTTATTGCTAATATGAATGGAAAATACATAAATGTACATGAAAGAATGTGGTAAAGATGGGGTGAAACATACCTTCTTCTTGGCCCAGCATACTCCCCTACTTACCTTTTTGCAGGTCCTCATGCAAATAAATGGTTGAGTTGTATTTGGGTTAGAGAATATGCAAGTTATACCTCCTCTTTGTAGAGTCTAAAGCCATGTCTTTGTTTAATCTTTGCAAATTTTGAGTTCGTGTGCCCCTCTGGTGACTCATAATCATGATGATAGTCCTCAGGGGGGTACCAAGTGATGGGGCACCCGTATCTGCACCCTATCCATGTAGGCCCATGTTCAAAATTAGGTTGATCTACAGAAGGAACCTGGAAGCAACAACTTTGAAGTTCCTGTAACCAAATGGCTTTATGTTCTTCACATTGTTTGTAGAGGCTGGCCATATCTATTTGGCTGCTGCCAATGTTTCTTCCTGAATGTTTTGGAAGTATGTCCACTCATTCTACACAATATCCCTATGGATAGGTCCCATTTTGTATATCACTCCTTTAATCTGCATGAATTTCTTATGTTGGGTAAACAAGTACAGGGGTTTAGTAGGTTCCCCCATGACCCATAGGTCAAGGTCATGCTCTATTCACTGAAAGGTGTTGTAGGCCTTAGCCCACCGAGTTTGGTTCTTGGCAAAATATAGGAAAGCCTAGAACTAAATGTCCCCTATGAAGGGGCTGGGGTTACTATCCCTATCCTCCTCTAGAAATAAATTGTTTAAATATAATTCACGCAAAAGATGTTGGACCTGATCATCCTGCTCATTGCAACATTGGACAAATTCCTCAGTGGTTTTAAAAGTAGTGGGCTTCCTTGTCATGACAGCCTTGATTTCCAACAGTAAATATTGTTCCACTAAGAATAGAGCATAATTAGTGGTTGGTGCCCTGCAAGTCAATAAATTAGAGTAAAGAGAGAAAAACATACTGGTTTTCTTCTTAGCTTGTTCCATTTGATCCTGTTCTTTATTTACTTTTCTCCTTTCCTCCCTGAGTTGGGAAAATGTTTCGTCCTTAGTTGCAGAAAGGCATTTAAACCTCTTCAGTAGTGCCTAATGTTCCTGTAAGGGTACTACTTGCTTTCTGCATTGGGCCAATTCACGCTGGACTTGAATTAATTCGTTGTGCAACTTTTGATTGGCAACCTTTTCTACTAGGGGAGTCTAGGCAGGTTTCACCTTTGTTTGAGTCCCCTTATCTTCTATAAGTTCTAGATTAGTCTGCATAGAGGCTTCGGCAGTGTGTATCAAATTCATTTGTACAAAGGCTTCAAACTTATTCATTAACTCAATCTGTACATAAACTTTAGTGGTATCTATTAAATTGGTATGTACAAAGGCTTCATCATTGTCCATTACGTCAGTCTGTACAAAAATTTCAACAGTACCTACCATTTTGGTAACAAAATCTATTTGGGTTCCCATGGTAGCCAATTCCTTCTCAGGATTTCGAGCCTTATTTTCTTCTTTCAACTATTTCTTCATATGTTTTATCATTTTTCTCAATCTATTGCACTTCCTGCTCATTTTCCTTAACTTATTTTCAGCCGATTTCTCTTTTAGCAAGGTTTTGGAAGGGGAAGGAGGAGTAGTGGCTTTGGTTTCAGAAATTTTTGTGCCAGTTCTAAGGTTATTAGCAATGGTGTTTTCTTCATGCACCCAAGAATTTATTTCAGCATTAACGTCCTGACTGGGTGAGATAATATTTCCTTTAGGTGTCAGGGGAACTGTACCCATGCTTGTGTTTTTTTCTAATGGGACAGTGTCCCTTGACCGATTTTTGTCTGTTCTTCCCAACTCACCCATTCATTATCCGAGGGAGATTAAACCCTTAAAGCCCATAATTCATCATGGTGGGGTAGTATTTCATTGTGGCCAGAGCTGTTGGCAGTGAAAGACTGGTTCAACAGGTCCCTCTACCCCTCAGACTATTCAAATGGGCTTCCAATTTCACTAGATGCTCTCATTTACTCAAGAACTTGAGCCATTTATTCTTCATAGTCTTGTAAGGACATATTTTGGGGGCTTAAAGGTGGTGCATGAGATGGTCCCACCTCATCTGGAAATACAGAGGTACCTTGCTGTAGTTGTAGCCTTTTAGACCGTCTCTGTTTCCCTAGTTCTGTGGTCGAAACATGGGTCCTTTTCCCTCTTCCTCTCCTGGGTATGGTTTTTCTGGGAAGTTCAATCTGTGTTCTGATAGGGTTTTCCTCAGGGGCAGGCAAGGTAGGATTAAAGAAGTTGTCCCAAGCTATCTAATTTTTTCCTAGCTCATGAATGATCATTAATTTAATCAAGCCATGGTGGTTTACAACTGCTTGGAGGTTTCTGACTTTTATAATTCGAACAATAGTATTATGCAATACAAAATTCAGGAAAAAAGATAAATTAACTAAAATTTTTCGCTTGAGAATAGCTAATAGTTTAATTTGGCAGGACTTTACCACATCCTGGCATCTATCACATGTGATGTATCTTTTAATGAACACTGCCTATTATGGCCAAGGCTTCTGTAAGGACGCAGGGTTAATCCCTTTCCCTTTTCATTCTAATGGTTCGCCTGGGTCTTGGTATAATGAGATTTCTTCTTGTAGAAGAACATGTTTTTTTGTCCATCTCTCTCCTTCTGTTGGTATTTCGGAGACCTCAGTGATGATATCCTCGATGCTCGGTATAATCCTTCCTCTTAGTATGGCATGTCCCTCCCACAGGTTTTGCAAGAATTAAACTGCTATCTCTATGTTAAACCCTTGTAGTCTGTGTAGATATAGAATCCAAATTCAAGTTGATTCCCCACCATGGCTAATGTATTATCTGAACTATTTTCTTCTTCTGTTTGCATTTCTTCCGACCCTGTTGGTTAAAACAAAACACTACATGCGAGAAAAAATGTAACCTCATATCATAAATGAAATGATCTTTTCGTCCCATCATCGTATTCGAAGGGAGTTGCGTGGGTAATTCACATGCTTATTCATTATTTATATTTGCAGCCCGTCCATTAGGAAAATGGAATCCACGACCTTAAGCTCAAGAGAAGGGGAGAGATTGCAGCAATCATTAATGCATATGGGGAAAAGGTCAGAAATCAATAATCACAATTGTATGAGAGAAGGGCGTCCATGGCCTTCGAGCTCAAGAAAAGAGGAGATATTGTGACAATCATGAATGCATATGAGGCAAAGGTCATAAATCAATAATCATCACAAATGTACATCAGGTGAAAATGACCGAAGAAGGGGAGAAAAGCAGGATAGTAATTATTATGACAGGATTTCCTATTTTGACGATGTAGCATGATGGAAGCATGACAGTGACAGATTATGATTGGGGCTTCCATACCTTTATTCAACCATGAAAAGATAATTCATTCATAGTTAATTATGAGGGTAGATAGTGATAACACTTATTCAAGTAGTGCATTTTTATCAGGAATGGATTAATAGGAAATAAGGCATTTATAAAAGTAATTTCCTATTGTTAGAAAAATACTTCCATATCACAAACAGAGCCACTGTTGCCAGCAAACATTCATAGCCTCAAAAAAGTTTCTATTTTAACCCATAAATGAGCTAGAATCCTCTATGTAAAAGTAGACATTTTTCTTATTTTATGGGGGGATCATTGTGTTGGTGTTGTGGCCAGATAGTCAAAGTGCCACTCACTGGGGTTGTAATAGAGTGATCAGGTCAGCTCATGATGATACCTCCTGTCCTTCAAGCAGCTTGAGATGTCGAGAAGGTCACTACCCTGGTGTGTTTTCCATTGTGGGCATGTCACCTATTAAAACCTTATCATCATGGTAGGCTGGTTTGTGATGAGACCACCTATTCTTGCTTAAAAATGTGCATATAGACATAATATTTTATTTTTGAAAAGTAGGAATTTTTCTTCTTTTATGGAGATACCATTGTGCTAGTGTGGTGGCCATATGGTGAAAGTGCGACTCACTAGGATTGTAACAGAGTGATCAGGTGAGATAGTGATGAGACCTCCTATCCTTCAAGAAGTTTGAGCTGTCAAGAAGGTCACTACGCTAGTGTGTCGGCCATTTTGGGCATGTCACTTGTTAAATCCTTATGATAATGTTAGGTTTGCTCGTGATGAGACCTCCTATTATATCCTAAAAATTGCACATAGACATAATATTTTCTTGTTCTTTATACATTAAGGGAGGCTCATTAACTCTTTAAGAGTTAGGGATGGTGTGAGAAGTAAAAATAATGCCAACACAATTAATACTCTTTATTTCTATATCCTCATGTCAAGCAGAGTTACTACTTGATAGTGTAGAAATATATACCATCATAAGTCTATGAAAATGAATTGTGCGATAATATGATTGAATAGGAGATGTCTAGCCCTTCATTTCATAGATAAACCATGTCAACTTCTGGAGTAGATATTTCCATCAAAGTTTCAAAGGATCACCATATTAGTAGTATCACTGCGTTTCTCCTCTTCAGGTGCCAATTCCCTTCCAAAAATGGATTTTATCGCAAGGTTGTGTTAAGGGGAGTGGATATTCGAAAAGAGGTCATAAAAAAAAAAAAAAAGCATGCTTAAAAAAACAAAAAATCAGTTGTTCCATTCGATTCAACAACAAATTTTCAATTGGACTGAACAAGAGTCGTTCAAAGGTTTGAACAACAAAAATAAAAACATAAAAAACAGTCGTTCAGTTGAATTGAACAACAACTATTCAATTTGATTGAACAACAATTGTTCAATTGGATTGAACAACAGTCATTCAAAGGTTTGAACAACAAAATAAACAAACAAAACATGGTCGTTTAATTGAATTGAACCACAGCTATTCAATTTGATTGAACAATAGTTTTTCAATTGGATTGAACAGTAGCCATTCAAAGGTTTGAACAACAAAATAAACACATAAAAACACAGTCATTCAATTGAATTGAACAACAACTATTCAATTCGATAGAATGACAGTTGTTCAATTGGATTGAACAGCAGTCGTTCAAAGGTTTGAACAACAAAATAAACACACAAAAACATGGCCATTCAATTGAATTGAAAAGAAGTTATTCAATTCAATTGAATAGCAGTTGTTCAATTGGACTGAACAACAGTTGTTCAAAGGTTTGAAAAACAAAATAAATACACAAAAACATGGTCATTCAATTGAATTGAACACGACTTGTTCAATTCGATTGAAGAACAGTTGTTCAATTGGATTGAACAGTAGTCCTTCAAAGGTTTTAACAACAAAATAAACACACAAAAACATTTCCATTCAATTGAATTGAATAGCAGCACAGAAGAAAGGATAAGAGAAAAAAAATGTAGCTGTGAGCATGAAGAAGAGATGGAATGTACAACAATCAGAAAATCTATAAATTACAGGGGAAATATATATAATATTTACAAGAGGAAATAAAATATTTTGATGAACTTAAAGCTGCGGGGCCATCACCCCCTGCATCTAAAATTTGTATGGTGGGATCATCACGCACCTGCTAGCAGAAAGACTCTTTTGTAAGTGGTTTGTGATAGAGGCACACGTAGTGTCCATTGAATAGAAAGGTGGAAGCAGATCCATATATTGTATTCAAGGTAATGGTAACATTTTTTATTACTTCCTAAATTTTGTATGGACCAAGCCACCTTGTTTGTAATTTACCCAAGAAGTCTTGGAATCTGGAGTTGTAGAGAAGTGCCCAATCGCCTTTCTGGAATATCTTATTTTTGATGAGGCTCTCATGCCACTTAGCTATTTTTTGTTGAATAATTGAAGTGCACTATAGAGAAAGTAGTTGTGTTTCATCCAATTCATTTATTTGTTGGAGTCTTCTAATCTGGGCCTTCGTCAAATCCAACCCCACTTCCTAGGTTGTTCTTAGAGTCTTTATTTCGAATTCAATAGGAAAAATTGGTTCCCTTCCAAATACCATATGTATGGAGAATATCCAGTGATGTTTCACCATGTTGTGTGGTAAGCCCACAACGCCTTTGGTAGTGTAGTAGCCCAATCTCGTCGATGTGCTGAGAATATTTTAGTGAGAATTGCCTCAAGGACTTTGTTGGTGCTTTCGACCTGCCTATTCACCTGTGGGTAGTAGGGAGAGGTGACTCTATGGATGACATGGTGGCTCTTTAGAGTGGTCGTAATTTTATTTCCCACAAAATGTGCCCCTCCAAAATTTATCACTTCCCGAGGTAATCCATATCACAAAAAGAGCTGAAAAATAAAATTGATCACAGATTGTTCTGTAGCTCTTGATAACGCCACTATTTCTACCCACTTCATCACATAGTCTGTGGCAACCAGTATGTAGGTCTTCTGATTTGATGGTGGTTTGAATGGTCCAATGAAGTCCAGTGCCCACTGTTCAAAAGGTTTCACTACTAGCTATGGTTGTAATGCCATTTTGTCGGCTTGGGCTGGGCGGCCTATTCTTTGGCAACTATCACAGGCTTGGACATACTTCTTGGCATATTTAAAAATTTTAGGCCAATAATAGCCCATTTGAAATACTTTGTGCCCTGTCGTGTGTTCTACAAAATGGACACCACACGGTTCACCATGACAGGCCCATGGGATATCATAAATCTCGTCTTCTCAGATGCATCTGTGTATATGCATATCAGTTCCTATATGAAAAAGATATCCACAAATCCAGGAGAATCTAGCATTGCGCTGAACAATCAGCTTTCATTCCTTTGATGTCAAGTGTCTGGGCAGCTTTCCTACTGCCAGGTAATTCGCTACATCTGTGTACCATGGTGTTTTTACTGCTACAATGAACAAATTCTCATCAGGGAACTGATCGTCCACTGCTAGTGGGTCATCTAACTTTGGAATTCTAGATAGGAAATATGCAACTACGTTATCCTTCCCCGAGAAGTCTTTGATAGTTATGTCAAACTCATATAAAATCAACAACCAATGAGTCACTCTTCCATTTCTAATAGGTTTATTGGCTAAATATGTTATGGCGGAGTGGTCGGTATGTAGGAATACTTGACAACTAGTTATATAATGTCTAAATTTATTAATAGAATAAATGACAACCAAGAACTCCTTTTCATTCATTGTATAGTTTGATTCGGCAGGAGTGAGATTCTTGTTGATATATTAAATAGCATAAGATTTTTTATCTTATTCTTGAATGAGAACTGCCCCTATCGTTGCGCCTGATGCATCTGAGGAAATGTGAAAGGGCAACTCCCAATTGGGGCCACGTAAGATTAGTGCAGTCAAGACCCATTTCTTTAAATCTGAAAAGGTATTATCACATTTATTAGACCAATGGAATTCAACATTTATAGTTATTGCATACAAGGGCACATCGATTTTTGAGAAATTATTTATAAACCTACGATAGTACCCTGCATACCCAAGGAAACTACATACCTGTATCTGCTAACAAGGTGTGGCTAATAAAATGATTAACTCTATCTTTGCCAGATCTACCTGTATTACAATTGTAGAGATGTAGTGCCGTAGTATTAATCCTTCAGTCATCATCATGCGACATTTTTCGTTACTCAAACACAATTTGGTAGCAATACATCGTTCCAATACTTTTTCAAGTCTTTACACTGCTTGATTGAAATCATCTCCATATGGAGTAAAGTCGTCCAGGTATATTTGAGTCCTTCATTTATTAAATCACAAAAAATGCTGAGCATGGCTCTTTGAAATGTTGTTGGGGAATTTCATAACCCAAATGGTAATACCCTATAGTAAAATGTACCCCATGGGTAGGTAAAGGTTGTTTTATCCTAGTCTTCAAGGGCTATATGGATTTGATTGTAACCACTGAACCCATCAAGGAAGGAGAAGAACCTCTTTCCTGCTAATGTGTCAAGGACCTAATCAATAAAAGGGAGGGGGAAGTGGTCTTTCTGTGTTTATTTATTAAGTTCTCTGTAATCCACACAGATTCACCATTTCCCATTCTTCTTAGGAATGAATACTAAAGGAGAGACCCATTTGTTGTCTCAAATAGGATAGATGAAGTTTACATCAAGCATCTTTTGCAATTCATAATTTACAATGTCTTTTAGATGCAGGTTTAATCTCCGTTGAGACTGCCGAATAGGTCGAGCATCCTTGTGAGGATCTATACCCTTCGTGTCTGGGTAGTCCCAAGAAAATGCTCCCTTATTTCTATAAAACCTTAATGAGATTTTGTTGTTGGTTACTATTCAGAATACCATTGATATTTAAAACCTTTCCTTGTTCAATTTCAATTGGCATGTTGTTGCAAACAGCAGTTGTGGGTATGTTGTGATTATCAATGTCTACCAGGGGGTCTTCCTGTGCTTCATTATCAAGAACTTCCTTTAACATCTAGAATTTTAAATTTTCATAAGAAGATGGCTGATTCATGAAGTTATTGATTACATCATCTTCAGTTTTATCTTTGAATTCAAGTGATTCAACTATTGTCAATGCAGAACGGATGTTTTGCTCCCAGTATGTGGCTGCTTGTGAATATTTACAGTGGGTGAACTTGGTTTGGCAGGCGGGTAAATGAAAATATTTTTTATGGCATCACCTCTAGCAATGGTCATGTTTGTTGTATGAAAGCCTATTTAAGCGTCAACTATTGCTAACCAAGGTCAACCTAGTATTAGGGGGTGTCCATCTAGCCTACTTTGTGGGTTAATAACTAAAAATTCTGTCGAATACTCCCATGAGTCCATAAAAACCAGGATGTCCTATAATATTCCTTCTGGTTTGATAATAGATCTGTCAGCAAGTTCCAGCGAGGTAAATGTTGGTTCTAACATTGTTATGCCTAACTTCTCGTAGGTTTCTGTAGTTAATATGTTGATGTCCACCCCTAAGTTGACTAATATGTTTGAAAATGAGTTTCCAGATATTTGTACAGTCACTATGGGGTTCCCTTGATCCTCATATTTTGCTAGTGTTTCTTTACCCAAGAGTAAGCCTGACATTGGTCCCACCACATGAACAGTTGGTATAGTTTTTTCCTTCCTCACTTGCTTCTTTCCGCACTGATCTTTAATTGTGTTGGCATTAATAAGAATGTCTTGTATAGCCTACATAAGAGGAATTTTAAGCACATTTTTTTTTAATTCCCCTAGGAGATCAAAATCTGAAGAGACTATTGGTTTAAGCAATGTTAATCTCTTAGGAAATGGAGGGTAGGAAATAATAATGTTTTCAATGTATTTTTGGTCAAGTGTGTCCCTCCCTTGCTTTAACTCTGTTTTAGTCATAGTTGATTGTTTAGGTGCTGTCAAAATTTTGGATTCAAGATGTGGAAGGGTCGTATCTTCTTTAGGTGAAATAACATGTCTTGATCTCAGCCTAAGTTCATTTCAGTGCTTCTTTTCATTCTTGGGGTTTGGGTTTTCGAAAATCTGGATTAGTTGAACCAGCCTGTTATTCGGATTAGGATTGGGTTGAGGTGGCAGTTGAGGACACATGATAGGCCGAGGATTGTGTTGGAATGGGTATGGAGCTGGTAATGCAGGTTTATTCTGAGCCCTTGTCCCCATTGGTAGATTGGACATTCCCAGGGGTCATTGCAAGTTTTGAGACCAATTTGTGTTTTGCGAAGTGGAGGCAAGACACTGGGACTGATAGGAATTGTTTTTCCAGTAAGGGGGAGAAAAAGGAAAACTTGGCCAATTATTACCTGAAGAGGGTTCTGTTTGACAAGGAGGCATAGAAAATTATTGAGATGGCTAGGTAGAAAAAGAATATTGGTTCTACCATGCCATTTCAGGGTTTTGTTGATTAACTTGTGAAGAAGAAAAGAACTGAGGCATTTCTTGTGGCATACCTGCTCGTTCTTTCCACTGTCGACACAGGTTCATTAGATAGACTAGTTTTGTCTCTCCTTCTGCCTCTTTAAAAACTAATTTCAATCCCAGAAGTGAAGGGAAATGGTCATTGGCATGGTCCTTGGTACAAATAGTGCATGTCTCGGCCATGTCTAATGGACACTCCTGTTGTTTGTGCTTCTTTCAACGGCGTGGACAAAACACAACAAAGTTTTGTTCTAATATAGCTTGCTTATGCTTGGCTTGTAGGAAATCTAGCTACGTTGTCAGGGTACCCAAGATATCAATTTTAAAATCTTCTAAAATATTACCAAATTCTTCTCTAGTCACGTTGTCACTGGACTATTTAGGATTCCTTGTAGATGAGTCTCGCCCGATTGGCCTATTTCACGTACTACCTTGAGAACACCTGATGTACAGTGAAATAATGTCATCATATTATTCTTTATAGATGTCTCCTTTTCCCATTATATTAAGTGTTTCGACCCATTGTTCTTTCATTCCCTTAATCATTGTTTCTTTAAAGATGTCTTTAGACAGTGTAGTATATGGAGATATTTGCAAGTTATATTGAAATATTTCAACATATTATTCTAATGTCTCATTGTCCCTTGCAGACATATTGAAGATTTCATCTTTTAATTCTCGAGTCTGACTATAGTCTTAATATTTTTTAAGAAAATAGTTTTTCATCTTATCCCAACTATTAATGTTTCCTCCACCAAACCCTATAAACCAACGTAGTGATGTCCCCTTGAAAGTAGAGGGGAATAATTTCAGTTTATGAGGGTCAGTGGTGTAGTCATATCCCCTACATAAGACATCAAATTCAAATAATAATGCATTTAGATCTTCCCAGGTCAACCCATGGAAGGTGGGGATGTTTTGTAATGGAATCGCTTCCATAGGGGCATTTGCAGTCGGATCGAAAATGGGATACTCCAATGTTGATGTCTGCCTCTGGTTCTATTTGTTTGCCATTTTATCAAAGATATGCCAATAATATTCAGGGATTTCTTGTTCTGGGGGAGTAATCTAAGTGGAATTAGGGAGTTAATGTGGAGGAAGCCTTACAACACTTCCCCGATCTAGGATGTTGGGTATCTCTATCTCAACCACTCTCTCATGGGATGCAGGCTCTAGGTTTTTACCTATACTCCATTTTTGGTTTCTCCCTCTCCTTCCTGAAAACTTCAATAACCTCTCTCACTCGAAGGGTCAGGACTTACGTGCTCAGCAGTCTGAAGTCTTTGTTAAGACCCTTATGTTTCACGGTGAATCTTGGCGTGGGTTGTAGATGGTGAGGATTTTGCCTGAGGGAGTGTAGTAAGACTCTGAGTAGGAATGGTTTTGGGTCCTATAGATGCTTGGGATTTAGCCTTCTTAATGATTTCGTATATATATGTTGTTTTTCCAAGGACCACTGATCCTTTGGGTTTTGTGGATTTAAGTGGGTTTTTTTGATCTAACTATATATTTTTCTTCCTAGTCATAAAACAAGAACACCTAACCTACTAACCTCTGCACAATTGATGAGAATCGAGCTGGAGAGCAAGAATTTTTCTTGCCGGTATGCAGGTTCTTACCTCTCGTTTTCAATACCCAATTCTTTCACAACAAAAGGAAAAAGAAATAAAGGACATCACTCTTAAACACTCTCCCCGGAAATGGCACCAAAATGTTGGGTCATAAAGGTGAATGTTTAAAGGTAACCTCAATGTTTTTCATTAATTATCAACCTGGGAAAGTCTTGTTATTTCAAGAGTCTAAGCACAGTATATGCAAGTGACATCAGGAGACAACTACTCTAAATTTTCATAAGGAAGATTGTCTAATTCTCGAAGTCCAATCAAATCAACTTGGAAGTGAATTATGGAATGCTTCTGATTATTCAAGGGACCTAACTCTGTTCTAAGCCTATGCATAAATAACTACTAAGGACTGAAAATAATAAAATGCAATTGAACAACGTGCTTTGATGAATTGAACAACAACCGTAATGAATTGAACAACAACTCTAATAAATTGAACAACAATCAATTATTCTAAATTTTGCAATGGAATTCTCTTTTAATCAACTAATGACATCCTTTTGAATTAAACATCAACCAAACACTCATAAAAAAGATCCAAACATTATCTATATACAGAATTGAACATCAATAATGCTGAAACTAATTGAACAATTATAAAAGCATTGATTTCAGATAAGAGGACATGAATGGTAAACTAGTCTGATGAAAAAGGAAGCTGTAGTATCTCACAATCACAATTAACCAATTAAACGATATATTATGAAATGTGATAGATAATTGTAATCGCAAATTTCGTAAATAAACATATAGCACAGAAGTAGCAGAAGAATCCCCAGGGCTGGGCCCAAAGCCACCATAAGCCTACTCCTAAGGAATACTCAGAGGTTTTTGATTCCAAAAATGCCAAATTCTTTAATAAATCACAGACCAATACATTAGTAAAAATTGACGATTATGTCCCAATAGATCTATTACAGGAAAATATATTACAGTCTACCCATCTTTCCCATCTTCGGTATTTTATAGTTTAAAGACGAATTCAAAAGTAGTAATGGATCCTTCGTATTATGGGACCCTGCTGCTTCGTGGATATCATTTGAGTACTCCAAGTGTGGACGTGCCTCTCCATCTTCTGTCGATCCGTAGGAGCTGTATGACTCTGTTTTCCTTCCTTTCCAGTTGTCTTTTGGTCATCAACAGTTCGACTATTTTTCTTCCTTGTAAATAAAGATAGTGACAAGTCATTTATTATGTTATTAAACACTACTCTTACCATTAGTTCACGCTGCCTTGTCTTTACATTATTTTCCTTTACTTTATTTCTAAGATGAAGGGAAAATACATAAAATTACATGAAAAATCATGGTAAATATCGGATGAAACGTACCTTCTTCTTGGCCTAACAACTATCTCTTATTGAGATATTCAAAGGTATCACTGGACCCTATTGTTCATAATTTCGTGAGGAAAAATCTCATAGACGGTTAGTGGCTTGGATGCCACCTCATCAAATTAGACTTGCTATCAAATTCAAATTGCTATTCCTTACCACCACCAATCCTCAAATATAGTGCCAAGAAACTCTAACAGTTTTATTTGTTCTATATTTAAGTTCTATTTGTGTAACAAAGTTTGGAGATATTTGTAATAAGTTTTGATATTTCCAATGAAGATATTTGGTGAATAATTTGTATAAATACTTCATTATTTGAACTAATAGACATTGGGACTTGTACTGAGAGATACTACCATTCATTGTAAAATTGTTCACCGAGTTCAAGTGACCTTCTCCACTAATACAAGACAAGTTGTTTCAGGATTCCCATGTCATATCTATGTGGTGAAGTGCTTCTTGCTGTTATTTGTTTACTCTATTGTTATACATTTTTCTTTTCTCTATTGTTTTAAAGAAAATCAAGTTCAGGATCTGTTTTAAAACACCTTGTTCTGGCTTAAATAAATATCAATGTTTTCTTTTGAAGTTTAAATATAGAATTCAGATAACAATGCTCTATATTTAAAGTGAATACCATCTCATAAACTACAAGGATCGATTGGTATGCCTACCTTGCCCTGTTGCACTTAAGCTTGATTATTTCTATATTTGATCATCTTAAACTCTTATGAATCCATTTCCCACTGACCTTCCCTTGTTTTTCCAACCAAACCAATTCGAGAACCAAACTCTAAGCTTTCATAAATAGCCTAATATATCAATATAAACAAAACTAAATATGACAAAGAGATCCCTTTATGAAACTGGTAGGGCTAGATCCCAGCATCCAAAGAAGTTTTGTGGTTAACTCTGGGTTTTATTTACATCCTTGGGAAATTACAGATAGATATAACAACGCCCAATAAAACTGACGATGGGGGATTTGAACCCTTGACCCGTGACCCAACAATGAATGTGCCCAACAATAGGCCATAAGCTATTTTGTTGAAACAGTTTGCAGAACAAAGGGATTGGTAGACCAGTTTATAGACCGAATAGTATAGGGGGCATATTTCTCAATTTTTAAATTTTTTTAATGAAACAAGAGCTTAGACAGGGGTTTTTTAGCATTGTAGACAATGCGAGAGTTCAATCTTGTATTTTAATGTAATGAGCATTAAATCTTGTATTTTGATGTAATGGTTTCTCCAAATTGAAGCTTGTATTTTGAAGTAATTACCATTTTATCATCTTAATAAAGTGATCACCATTGGAAGCTAGAGTCAGATACGTAGCCCAATATGGGTGAACTCAGCTATCAATTTACACTTGTCTTATGCTACATTTTTGTACTATTTTTACAATATTATTTCCGTAAACTAATCCATATTTTTGTACTTTTGAAATTTCAATCCATTGCCTAAAGGGAAATAAACTTACCTACCAATTAATCAATAAAACCTTCACGTTTACTTTGGATTTGGTTTATTCTTCTCTCTTCTTGGATTCTTTAAACTTGATTACTTAACTTTTATTTCTTAGACATTTCTTTCATTAGAGGCTTGTATTAAAGAGTTTTTATGAAAATATTTTTTAATTAAGTGATAGCGACAATATTCAAAGTGAGGTACTTGTTTATTCAGATTTAACCTCTTTAGGCAAGGAGATTCTTTGGATTACTCAATATACTCCATATGAGTACTTGTATGTTATATTATGGTAGGAGTATCATCATCAAGTTCCTGATTAGGGGTTTCCACCTCTCCTTCATATTTAATGATCATGGGTATTTGTTTTAGGAATACCTTTCCTAAGCACAAGTGGATATCTTGTAACCATACCTATGTGACTAGATATGTGTGAAAAGGTTGCAACATAAATTCGGTAACAAGTTGAGATACTTAATTTTTTGGGATAGGGACAATCTGGATAGGGAGTTGTGTAGGTTTAGGAGGTTTGTTGGATTGAAATTGTAATTATTGGGTTTCACAATATGTTGTGGGGCTTTTGTTGCATAAGGTTTTGAAGAGCATTTGAGGGTGTTTTGAGTTTCCATGGGATGCAGGTAAGAAAGCATTTTAGGGTAAATGGGCCCTCGCCATGTTTTTTCCAATGATTTTTTTTATGTTGGGTCCATCATTTTTAGGCCATTATCGGATTCCAATGTGTATATTTATAACTAGGATAATATGGAGAACTTAAAGATGTAGGTTTTGATGACATGCATATTGTAAAAGTAGGAAGATACTCTCATTCTATTAACAATCATCCCTATAAATAGAAGGAATATCTTTCTTGCATTTGATGGGTCACTAATAAGTGTAAAAGTATTAAGAAGGTAGGAATTCACAACCTCATTCAAACCAATAGAAATTATTACACAAAAAATGATATCGGTAAAAGACACCATTTACCATTTTCAAGAAAAGGTGATAATATGGTTTTGTGCCCCAATGGAAAATGTTATATTTGAGAAACTTAGCGTTTATTTCATATGAGAATTAAAGAACATGGAGTAGGAATTAGGAATGAATCTACTTGAACTTTGGCATTGGGACAATATACCTTCAAATTAAAATATCATGTGTGCGAGAGGAAAACACTATCCTTCCTAGTGAAAATCAATATTACAAACATCAACTCATAGAATATTTTAATATAATTAGGCATTTGAACAACCTAGGTAAGGATAAAGGCTTTGGCATAAGTGAGAAGTTGGTCCATTTACTAACCAACAATCAACCGATTGCGTTATATAAATAAAATTAAATGATGATAATAATGATTAAATTTAAAATGTAATTATTAATAATTTCAAATTAATAATATAAAATTAGTATATAAATATTATATTAGTTAAAAAAAAAAATTTCTAAATTATGCTAATTCTATTATAGAAACATAGTGTTACAAAACTGCCACAGTTCAATTATGTGAGCCTGAGACTGGGCTTGATGTCCATGCTTTGACAGAGTGAAGAACTGCCCTATATGGGAGACCAGTTCTGTTAGGAGAGATTGCACCGCCCTTGACAGGGAAACCGGTGTATAGTCCATTACAAACAAAAGTAGAGGGAAAAAAATCTTCAGTATCGTGCAACTTCTGCTGCTGTAAACAACCAAAGTAACAATGCATCTTTCAGAAATAGAGGAATTCAAAACCATGTAGAAACCAGGCTAACCGGAGTCACTACTTGTGGGCTGGTGAAGGTGGTTCCTCCACTATGTGACACCAGTACTTATCTTCGAAATCTTCAGCTTTTTCATCCTGGTCACCAATTTCACCTGCGCCTTCATTCTAGACACCTTCATTGCCCGTAGGCATTGCAGCCACCTGCATTGAAAATTGACCCGTGGAGGGAGGGGCAGAGGAGGGGGGACCAACCAGGGGTTCAGGGGAGAACGCAGCAGGGGCAGGGTGCAAACCAAGAGGGGAGGGGGGAGGCTCCAACAGAGGAGGAGGAGAGAGAGTCGATTCCTCACGCACGGTGACAGTAATGTAGGCAGTAACAATGGGACGATCATACGAGCAGTCAAAGAAGAGCTCCGCCCTCTTCGATGTTTGCCTCAAGATATGACTTCCCGATGGGCATGGCGTAGCGGAGAAAGGTCTATAGGGATTCGAGGGAGGCTGAGAATCGTGAGTAGAACTGGGAGAGACTTCACTTCCCCAGTGGCAGCGGGTGGCCTGGCCCTGTCGTCCCTCAAAACCTTCAGAGGAAGTCGCTTCGCCCCTACTGGGAGAGGGTCTTGAGCTGGCAGGCCAACCACGGGTTGAACCACGACGGCAACGCATTCTATGTCGGAGCCTAGGCATGGCTGGCTCGACTGCTTTCAAAGGCCCGGGACTATTGGAGCAAGAGGGGGCAGAAACGAAAGCACATTGAGAACCAAGAGGAGCTTGCAGATTTGCGATGGTGGAGTAGAAAGCACTGTGAGAGAAATGAGAGCCCAGCGTGGTTTCTATGCAACCGAGCAGAGATCAGCGCCACCCTGTCTCTGTGCGGGCGTTGGCCTCAGCACAGGCTTCAGGGCAGACGCTGCAAATAAGATCCAAAGAGCAACCGGCAGAGCGAGAATGTTCCAGAAAGCTGGAGGCGAAGGCCATTATGAACCGACGGAGCAGATCGAGGCGAGGAGAATGGCGTAGATGGAGAGTAAATGCGTCGGAAGCTGGCATATTAATGTTCATATTAATGGAGTCGCAGGGGGCCAGTTGGCTATCCCATGCGAAGCTCCTTGGGAGACGCCCAGGGACTGATGCCCCGTCAATCCAATGAACCATCCGCATCCGGAATATATTAGTTAAAATTAAATATAATTTGAAAATTAATTAATTTAGTTTTTTTTGCTAGGGGAATTGGCAAGTGCTCGTACTAATGTGCTACTAAGTTTATTCCAACCTCTACCACTATAACACTTACGTGAACTATGGGACCCATGAAATAAAATTAAATGATGATAATAATTATTAAATAATAATAATAATTAAAATTTAACATTTAATTATTAATAATTTCAAATTAATAATATAAAATTAGTATATAAATATTATATTAATTAAAATTAAATATAATTTGAAAATTAATTAATTTAGGTTTTTTTTTTTGCTAGGGGAATTGGCAAGTGCTCGTACTAGTGTGCTACTAGGTTTATTCCAACCTCTACCACTATAACACCTCGATGAACCATGCGACCCATGGATAAAATCCGTAATTTGAAACTGGAATCACTTGGAACATAATACTTCATCTTCACAACTATCACGAAGTTAGCTACCCCTTAGAAGATAATTAATTTATATTATTAAAAATATTTTTAAAATTAAAATGTTATTACATGAGTAAAAATATCTAAAAATTAAACGTCTTAAACTTATTTAAACTAATTCTACGTTAATTTAATTCTTACTTAAAAAGAAATAAAAATAAAAAATAAAAAATATTTTCCTTAATAATGCATTTACTATTAAACCTAGGGTTAGATGTATGAATAGGGTGATAAATTTTAGTAACTTTTACTTAAATAAAATATTTTTGTTTAACAATAATATGACCACTTTTTTTTTCTTTTTTAGATTTTATATAACATTGTTAATAAACTTAGGAATTTTAAAGTAAAATATTGTTGTATTAATATTTGTGGTTATTTAAGTTTATAATAGTTGAATCCGGTAATATTATAACATATTTAATTGGATCATCATGGTAAATTAATATGCATGTCAAATAGTATAAAGAGAATTTTATTATATTCTTAATAAATTAAAAAGTACTAAATTGAAAATTATAAACGTTATCAAGTATTTAACAATATTATAAATTCAAGGTTAATTTATTTTTAAGAGTATTATATATATATATATATATATATATATATATATGAATGATCTGGATTTATGCAGGAATGCAACATAATACAGATATAACCATAAATACAGAGATGCAGCAGAAATAATGCTTCATTTTATTAATAAAAGAATGACTAAAATAACAGCTAAGGCGCTGGTAGGCGTATCCCTGAGAAGAGATGTGCTGGCTACAAGTCTCTGAACTATGTTACAATGAGACATAATGGAAAATAGCGAGCGAGGGCACTGGTATCGTATCTCTGGGAAGATATGTGATGGCTACAGGCCTCCCCACTATGTTACAATAATTGAAATGATGGGAATAAGCGAGTTAGGGCACTGGTAGTGCTTATCTTTGAGAATATATGTGTCGGCTCCTAGCCCCTGAACTGTGTTACAATGAGGCTCGAAGGCCTATTTATTGTTGAGAAATAATGTAAAATCCGTAACATCCAAAAACTTAACCCTAGGAGATGATGCGCCAAAACTATGGGTCACGTTTGAGTAAGTTGGTGTTTCAACTTCACGGGGATGTAACTTTGGCATCTGATCTTTGCTTAATGCACGCAATAGACATGGGTCTATGACCCATCTTGTTCCAAGTTTTCCCAAAAAATGTCGTTTAGGGCCCCAAAACGACTTCGGAAGTTGAGGACCCAAAAAACTTCAATAAATAGTAAGTTGTGCTAAAAATTACAAACTGAAATAACTGATGGCAGGGGTTCAAATCGACTCGTTGGGTGGCCACCAATATCCACTTGGATCTTTACGTCCCCAAAATGCTCCAGGAGTGCAGGACTTGAAAACCTACTAAAAATAGTAAGTTGTGCTGATGCTGAAAAACTGAAAGAATTAATGTTGCAGGTCCAAATCGACTCGGTGGGTGGCCACCGATATCCACCTGGATCAATGAAAAAATTTATATTTTGCATTATGAGTAAAAATAACCTTTTGTCTTCTATTAGGGAGACTACTATGCCATAATCAGAAAAAGACTCTTCATAGAAAGGAAAATCATAGTTGAAAACAACAAGAGAATGAAAATTTTGAAATGTAACTAGAGTATTGGCCTAAGACACATTTCATAGAAGTATTTATATCATAAGACACCCAAAACATCGACATAAGATAACTATGTTAAGGGATCCCAATGCGAGACTATAATTTGTAAGGGGGTATGCTAAGGTGATGCTCTAATTTGTTCAATATGGATTTCAAGTCTATTAGATGGCGATGAAGGAACTCCAAATGAATTATATCATCCTAGTGCTCTTCTCAGTCCACTAGAGTGCACCCAAATAATAATTTCATCTACTAATAAAGGTCGATAGTTTTCATGTACTGTTTGAAACAACCCCTGGTGTTCCCCTTATGTCTAGTATCCAATATACCCATTCTACCAAGACCTCTATATTTCATACAGGAGTTCTATGTGTGAAGTTTTTTCCCTTAGTTCTAGAAATTTCTTCCTAGATAGAGGTTAGCATCAAGTCCTAATATCGCCTAGAGAAATGCTCCAAACCATGATGTTTGCATGTGTCCCCCTTTGGGATCATCCTTGATAATATGTCTCCTTCCTCCAAATGCGTGCTCACTGACGAGGTATTGAAGAGACACATAGATGATTAAAATATTGGATCATAAATTGAAGAAAGTGCATGGAAAATTTCCAACATGAGACCTTTTGCACCAAATATACCTTAGACTAATGGTTTGTTCTAGAAAATTGATGACTCAGAAAGGCTTCCATCAAGGCACGCACAGTAGATGGTAGTGTAATGCATACCCAACATCATTTCCTCCAAAGTCTTTGATGCCACCATAAAACAATATTATAGTAAAACCCCTAAGAAGGTCCAAATTGCACTATGGAACCAACGGGAGAGAAATGTAATCAAGCATGAAAAAAGAAGGGGTTATGGTCACAATAATACATCCATGTCGCAGGCCTCAAAAATACATTGTAAAAACTAGGACAGGTGACATTACTCAACTAGTATCCCCACACACCCCTAAATTATATTAGACTTGGTACATATTTCCTCTCACTACCACTAAGGACACATAAATGACTAATATCACGTAGGGATAAATGAAACAGGCATCGTGATATGGAAATACAATGAAGGAGTGAACAAGAAATTTCAAACACCATTCCCTCCAAATCATTGAGAGACATCATAAAGGGGGTTTATAATAAATATTTAATGAAGAGAGTAGATTCATCGTTAAGGCAATGGAAAATTAAAACAAATTTAAAACTACGAGAGCCAATAAGGTGTTATGGACATAAAAATATAGCTAGCCTCAGAGGCATGTGACTTCATCATTAAATAAAAAGTGAGTGGCCCTATACTAAGTCCTCCACAAGGCTTGAAACAACTTACACAACAATACAAACTTCACAGATGTTGAAAACCTTGCAAAATGAGAAATAAAATATAAGAAAACTAGAATTGAGAAAATAAAGGATATTACCCACAAGACGGGGATTTTTCGGCCTATGGAGAGAAATATCCACCCCACTTAACTACAAGACCCAATGGTTTGCCTCTGTCTCAATGTACTCAGACGCCAAACCAACATACTTGCACTAATACAAAAACACAATTGCATCTCCTTTCACCTTTACTGGCCACACTAGGCTCTACAGGTAGCTAAGTTAAAAGACACAAGAAAAAATGTTGTGCATGGAATACACCATGAGGGAGGACTTACTAACACCCTCTGCCACAGGGGTTTTAGGCTTAAGAAATGTGTGATACATCCACCACCTTTTCTCTTGTATATTTATCTTAGCCATATGATGTCCCATTCATGATATGGTCCTATAGGCCATTAATATGTATTAAAATTTATGGGGATTTTCTAACATGTCCTCCAGTTCTAAAATTAAGTGGGATGGTGGCAGTTCCCCCTGCCCCCCTCTCAAACGAGTGGAAAAGCACCACCACTAAATCAAAATTTCATCTCTATTCACCTTCACTTCCTATCCTTGGAGGAAAATAAGTGACAAGCCACAAGAAATAATGTTGTGCATGGAATACACCATGAGAAAGGCCTTGTTGACACACTCTGCCACATGAGTTTCAGGCTTGAGAAATGTGTGATACACCCACCACCTTCGCTTTGTTTACTTCACTCAGCCATGTTAAACGCATTACTGATATGGTCATGCATACCATCAATGTGCATTACAGTTCTTAAAGAAGGGGAGAGAGTGACAATCTATGTGCCCACCTATTTCTCTCGAGATTCCACCCTTATGGGGAATTATTATATTCATTTTATTTAATTTATATATATATATATATATATATATATATATATATATATATATATATATGATAAAATATTATTAAAGTATTTTTTGGAGCTATGCGATTAGGTTATGCTCTAAGAAGTTGCCACTAAGTGATATCTAACTTATCAATCTTAAGAAATGAAACCCTAAAATTTACTTATACATAAGTTATAAGATTATTTAATATAATATCTTTAAATATAGTAATATAGTTCATCTCTACTTTAAAGTGTCTTTACCTAAGTGTGAAAAAGTAAATATTTCGACCCTTATAGATTTAATGTTAGCACACTTATTAAGAATAAGCATTGTTAGGGTGATGTCATTATCTATAGTAATTGATTATTAATTGAACGAATGTACAATTTTTTAAAGGTGGATTTGATTATTAAAAACCGAGTTGTCATTTTTGTGATTAATCTTTTTTGGATTCGAAATTTGATAAACGAAAAATTTATAATATGAAAACTCATTAGAATCTTGACAAATCAAAGGTAGATCTTAAAACAGATAAAGATCTTAAATTTGTCTTTGTTCATATTGGAGAAAACTTAATCCATCTGGGCTCATATTGAATGTCTCACTCTACGGTATTAAACTGTAGTAAATAAACTCTAAGAGTGTGTCTTTTTATTATATATTTTTTGGAATTTTTTTATTCATATTTGATATGTCAACTTAACAATTATTTGAGTGTGTGTTCTTTAACAATCAAGGGATTCATAAAATATCATGTTGAGTAGTGTTGATGTATTCTTTGATAACTTGGTGCTTTTGAGAAAGAAAATGTGTTGCAAAAATCTAGACAGATTCTACTTCGGTATCGTTATATTTATAGAACCAACTCATGCATATCATAACTACTAGAATTTTTTGAACTAAACCAATATGAAAAAATTGCATATTTTGAATATGTTTCGGTCGGCGTCAAGTTTCTCAACATATTAGTTATAAACTAAAAATATAAAAACTACCCATTATAGGTGACAGACCAATGTAATATACCATAAATTTTTCAATTTCTTTTACAGTGTATTTTGGGAGATAAGTAATTTTGATGTCACTGAATCATAAATCCCTTCAGAAATTTTTTGCACCCATTTTATTAGAAAAATAATTTAAATTAGTAAATATCTATGGAATTCCATAAAAGTTATATCTTTTGAAAGTAGATTGAATTCTAAAAATGGTAGTCTTGGTTCCGAAATTTATTTCATAAAATTTGATGGAGTTTAACCATTCCAAGTTTAAAAAATGTGTTAAGAGCTCACCTACAACATAGTTGCAAACGTTGTAGTTTGGCCGAACTTTTGTAGTACGTCAACTGAAATTTTATCAGTGCACCATCCCATTAATTTTAACGACAAACAAAGCTCGGTTGAACTTTTATTAAAATTTTAGTTGACCTTTTAATTTCAAATTATTTCAGCTAAATAAAATTCGATAAAGCCCCTCAAAAAAAAAAAATTTCACAGCTCTATAAATAGCTAACGGAAAAATTATTTGCGCACATTTCTTCCACTGTATCTTCTCATGGAAGAGTACTATATAAAGACAAGTCATAAAGCGGTTGGGAGGATTTCATTTTTTTTTCTTCCACCAGGGAGAAATTAGTTTTTGACTAAAAAATCTTGAGTCCTCCAGAGGTTCCTCTAGACGACTGGATGGACCTAGAGCAATCATTCCAGAACCTTTCAGCTGCTCTAAGGACATTTTTTTCCTCAAATTTTTCTTCTTGAGGAAATACCACCATCAAAGATTCTTGTTTAATTATGACTCTCGCTACAAGTGTTTTTTCAGGGTTTCCTAATCCCCTCATATTCGAGGTTATCGCTTTCATTTATTGGGAATGGTTTGGGAAAATCCACCATCCTTTCCTTATTTTATTTTTATCCCTTTCACTTTGAGAATTTCTGCAATAACTGATTGGTTTCCAAGTTTTTTGTTCAGTTAAAAATATTTTTCTCACAATTCAATTAATTCATCTTTTTCTTGTTCACTGTTGCGATCATCTTCCCAAGATAAATTTTTAGTCATGTGATGGGTGATGACTCTTTCTATGTCCTTTTTCATACTGCCAGGAATGACACTCGGGGGATCAGGGGTTGGGGCCGCCTTGGAGGGAGTTGATTCACACCCAACTTCATTTAGATAAATCTCTACTGTTTTTTTACCTTATTTGACTACCAAAGCCTCCTCCATGCATTTCACTTTTTCTTGTTGTAAGGGAGTTTCCATTTCTACTTCACATAGAACTTTGAAGGGATTAAAAGAGGAGGGGGTTGTGATGTTGGCTAAGGTTTCTCGAGGCTTTTGAATTGTTCCTTTTTCCTTTAGGAGCTTCTTTTTTCGATTTTTTCCACTTCTCCTCATGAGCAGAAGGAACCTCTATAATTTTATCTTTCCCAACTTTGGTGCAGTCTCTAGAGAAGTGTCCATAGTCATGGCAGTCTCTGAATTTGAAAGGTATACGTTCATAGTCCAACATTTTTCAATGCTTCCATTCTCCCAAATTTAAATTGATTTCTGCCAACAATCCTTTTTCTAAATCTACCTCTACACATATTTTAGCACAGGAAAATAGGAAGCCTTAAGGTTTAGATTTATCCAAATATTTCCCAACCCCATTACCAATAGCTTTGAGATAGTCATCGCCCCAACGTGATATTGGGAGTCACGCAAGTTTGACCCACACTGGTATGGTATTGGGATGTCCTCTTATGGATTTAATTATAGATTCCATTTATGTATATATATTCCTCTAGAGCCAAAGAAATATGGCCCATTTTGAAACACTACATCTTTGTCCTCTTTTATTTCAAATAATAAGATGAATAAGCCATTTCAAAAAACCGACGGAGAAATATCTCCCTTCATTATTGGCTTCCATGTTTTACTTAATCATATTTCCATCGACCTGGGAATGGACACATACTAGTGAATTTTCCTATCAAGGCTTGCTCAGTATAGAGCAGGGAAGTGCGACGTGCACCATCCGGAAAGGAAACATTTTTTATCTCATCATTTATCTTAACAAATTTGGACGCAAGAGGAGTCGTCCGTGCACACTTGGGGTGTATGGGGAGCCTCCCCCTCCTTAGTGGCCATTGAAACGATCAGCAAAGTTGGCAGTAGAGGAAGCATAACATAGAGTGTCCTAGGGTTTTCCCTTTATTGATCCATGCTTCGCCAACCTTATAATATTATTATAAAGGCCTTTATAGAGACTTAAAACACGTTTTTTTCTTTTTATTTTTGTAATATAGAATTTTAAAAAAAAATGCATGTTATTATTGTATTGTTATTGGAAGTGGAGAATTTTAAAAAAAAAATTGGAAAGTGCTTTTATGTTTTTGCAAAATTATGTTTATCTGCAAAATTTCTTGATGTTTTGTCAAGCATGACAGTGTTTTAAGTGAAGATGATGCCTTATGTGAGTGCATATTAAAAATCATATTTTTTTTTTTAGCCATATGGAAGATGGCCTCTTGGAATCACAAAAGAAACTATAAGACAAAGGAAAGATAACTGTCATGGGTCGCAAAGTGAAACTAAATGAAACTAAGAAAAATAATAAAAAAGGAGAGGTATATATTCGTACCGTGTTTAGAGAGGCTCAGAGCAGAGTCAAGGAACTGAGAAGTATAACATAAAACATAAGAAATATAGGTTGATTAGTGTAGTGTGGATATGCTACCACCTCTTATGTTTACTGATTCCCTAGTTTTGAGTTTCATTCAATAGAAATGGATGAAAGAGTTATGCGTAATGTAGAAAAAACTATAACTTTCAAGGAAACATGGAAGATCTTGCAAGAAGAATTTGGTGCAAGGGGGAGTGAAATGTAGTAAAAAGTTATGTCACAAGAAAAGAAGTCAGCATAATATATGAGAGTAGATGAGAAATACTTTGAGAGAACAACAAATCTTGGAGAATCCCACTCAAAAGTGGATGATAGTCGTGAAGACTACAAAATTGAAACCCATTATGCAAGCATGAATATGGATGAAGAATATGCAACAAAGGTTGCATAGAGAGATACAAAAGCCTATGTATGCAAAACAAAGCAAGAGCATATAAATTCTCAAGGACTCCACTATAATATGGATGGAGTAGGTGATTATGAATCCCACTTGAAAAAACACACATGGATGATGACTGCAAAGTGAGATGTGAATTGATGAATCCAACCGTAGTTATGATTTTGGTAAAGTTGAAATTCTGAATGAGCACATGCATGCACGAATATCCCATAATAAAGTGGATAAAAATTATGGTAAAGATTTTTTTGTAACATGGATTGATTGTGGAAATATGGTAAGTGTCACGTTTAATGAATAATTGAAGGTTGAAGTTTCCTTTGTAGTATAGATATATGAAGCAGATGGAACTATACATGAAGTAGTACATGATCTAGCAGTAGCTGATGATTAGGAAGAAAATAAAATGATTAAAGAGTTTTTGATGAGAATATCCATTAACAACATAACAATGGAATAAAACCTCCATGAAGTATAAAAGAAGGAAGAGAAGGGAGAGGTAGATAAGGAAATTTTTACTGAAGATCATAATAAATATGTTTTTAACATTTTTTCTCGTATGTATATGTTAATAATAGCATGGGCGAAAAAGTTGAAAACAAAGTTGCTAATAATTTCTATCCAGATTTGAAGCTCATTGAAGAATGGATTCAAAAATCAATTGAGAAAATTAATGCAACTCTTAAAGCAGCAGACAGAATAAAAGAATTGAATGAAATGGTGAATAATGATCTTGTGTGCAGATTACATGAAAAAAATAGTAGTACCTGATGATGAAAGTGAAGATAATTATATGGAAGTTTCTAAAAACAAGGAAGAATGCATTAAAACCCTTTTCCACCAATGGAGTCAAGAAAAGATAAAATTTTAATATGAAGAAATATGACAGAAGGAAAAACAGGAATATGAAGCACAAGTGGTGGAGGGAAGAAGACAATTTAAAGACGGAGAGCTGTGGCAGAAGTTCATAGTTGAACAAATCATTGAAGAGGAAGTTGTAGAGGACGGACTCAGATCAAATTCAAGGCAGGTAGCATTGTAGCAATAACAAGTAAATAAATATGGAGCCTATAATAAGAACGTGAAACAAAGAATGAAGCACTTTTGAGGATACAAAATTTGGAAGAAGAAAAAAAGAAAATGGAAAATTGTAAAATTTTGAGTCATTGTAAGTCTAGACGAGCCAAGAAGCATGTTTGTGTGATAATTGAGTAAATTTTAATTCATTTTTGATTCAAGTTAAGTCATGTTGAATCATACATAGTAATTAAGAGAGAAGATTTTGAATCTATTTATGTAGTGTTGCATTTTAAATAATAAGAAATCACAATTTCCATAATAACTCAAACTACCAAATTCAGAAAACCAATATTTACTTTCTTTATATATATATATATATATATATATATATATATATATATATATATATATATTTAAAAGATAAATAACTAAATTGTAATAAACTAATTGCTTAGATTAATGGTAATAGATATTTTAGAGCTTGTAACACAGATGAAAATAGTCTGATGCTGATTAATATTTGGACGGAAAATTACAGTGCCAATCTTCTGTCGACATGGTATCTAACAGAAATTGAAAAATATAATGCAATCAAGGTAACACTATGAGCATAAAAAAATTTAGTAAAGCGAGGAGCGAAAGAAATGGTACAATCTAGAAGAGCATATAGCGAAAGTAATGGTACAATTTAGAGCATATAACCAAAGTGTTTCGCCTTGCCACTCTTCGGCTTCATAACTATACTAGAGTGGAAAGCTTACCCTCAATGTTAGATAAGAAAATAGTGGAATTTTCCTTGGAATCGAGGACCCACACACTTCTGTCATATCTAGCTGGGACAGATCACCTTCAACTCTCCAATCGAAAGTGTGAAGCAACTGAGCCAGTGCAAGCTCAATAGTGGGAATAGCCATGGGAGCCCCTGGGCATCCTCTCCTTCCTGCACTAAATGGTATCATACTAAATTTTGATTGACCTTTTGAATTGACATGTTCATCCTTCATGAATCTCTCCGGTTTGTATTCAGAAGCATCTGCCCCCCAGGCATTCAGATCCCTTCCTATAGCCCACACATTCACAATCAACATTGTTTTCTTAGGGATATAGTATCCTTCGACTGTCACAGCCTCAACAGATTCATGCGGAATCACTAACACCACAGTTGGGTATAATATTATCATCTCTTTCACTATGCAGTGGAGGTATTTCATCTTTACTAGATCGGATTCAATCACTTAGCGATGTTTTCCGACTACCCATTCGATTTCCTGCTACTATTTTTTCATTACATGGGGATGTCTAAGCAGCTCACTCATTTCCCATTCTAACGTAGTCGATGTCGTCTCCAAAGTAGCTATGAGCATGTCCTGCACAAATACCAACTCAATCAATACAAAAATATTAGAAGATTTAAGTCTAAGAATGAGGAAAAAAAAAGATAATAGAATGGTTGAGGCCGGCGAGACATATATACAAGCACAACATCCTTGACAGTTTCCCGTGTCATTTTTTAGTTGACCTCAACTTTCTCCAGCAACACATCGATGAAAGCTTTTAAATATGCCTCTTCCTCTTTCTGGTGATTCAAGATTGACGCCATGCGATGAGCTGCAAGATGGTCGTCTATTATTTTCTCTGCAAATTCATTGAATGCTTTATGCACCTTCTTCATTCGTCCTTTGATACCTTGTAGATGAAGACAATCCAAACAAGGAATAGAGTCTCCAATGTTAAAAGCTCCAACTGTAGATACCATCTCTACTATTAATGCATATCAAGCCAATCCAAACAAGGAATAAAGTCTCCGATGTTAAAATCTCCAACTGTAGATACCATCTCTACTGTTAAATCCTTAAAACTTCCAAAATCACCACCCAAATCATGGTCAGTAAATTTTCTCCCTGCCAGCATCCGCCAAATTATATTGGAGCTGGAAGTAGAGATGGCATTTCTCACATTCAAGCCCATTCTTCCCTTCTCACTCTCCTCCCAAAGTGAACGGATCATCGCAGATGCCTCTTCCTTTCGCACGGGCCTGAAAGACTCGATTCTTTTGGTCGTCGGAGTTCTAATACACATATTTTTCTCATTTTCCTCCAGTGATATCTATACTGAACGAAGATCACGTCTCAATAATTGAAAAACATGTATTTCCCCAAGGATGTTAAAGGTCGGCTGGAAAACACCAAATCATGGGTTTTAAGAAAGAGTTTGGCCATCTCAAAAGAAGAAACAATGACAGTAGGGACAGAACCTAAGTGCAGAGAGAAAATGGGGCCATATTTGTTAGCCAGGCCTTTCAGAGTACGGTGAGCGAGCTATACCAATTTGTAAAATTATTAGAGCAAAAATATGGATCTAGTTGAAGAATAATTGCACAAACTTGCCAAGTTGAAAAAGAAAAACAATTAGAATTGACAATGAAATTGATTCATCAATATTAGGTTGAGAATCAATATATAAAGAAATTATGTTAAGCTTAGTTGTACATGCAATAACTATGGATAGTTAAAGCTCACTGAAGCTAAGTGTGCTTTATGTTCTGCTAATGTGCACATGCACCACATGTAAGCAGTGAGTTAACTAACTAAGCCATGTGCACATCGCATGTAAGCACTCGAGTTAACTAGCTAAAAACAAGTTCACATTGCATGCAATCTCTAGAGTTGAACTAAAGCTAATCTAGGTGCATGTACACCAACACCCCCACTTAAGCATAACTTAGGTGAGTGTGATGCAAAATGAATGAATCCCGACAACAAGGCCATTTTAGGTACCCATATACAATGCATGAAAAGAGGAAAGAGGGAAAACCCAGTGGGAAGAAAAAGTCCCCCTCAAAATATAATTGAAAAGTAGAGAAAAGACAACTGCTAGGAAGTCGTGTCCTTCACCCCAAGATGATCTCGCTGAAATTGAAACTTTTTCTTGGTGAAATTCTTGGTGAAGATATCAATAGTATTCTCAGACATGGAAAATAATGAAGATCGATGCTCCCATCTTGGATATGGAGGAATAAGCTTCATTTTTTGAAGTAAATTTATCAACTCCCATGTTTGGATCAAGGACTAAATTTCCTTATACATGGTTGCATGCCAATATGGATTCCCTGCAACTTCGTCATGCATTTGACGATCAAATTCATGTACCCTATATCCATGCATGAGAATGGATTTCTCTAGGTTTGCATGCAATGTGCACTTGTTTTTAGCTAGGTAACTCGAGTGCTTACATGTGATGTGCACGTGGCTTAGTTAGTTAACTCACTGCTTACATGTGGTGCATCTGCACATTAGCAGAACATAAAGCACACTTAGCTTCAGTGAGCTTTAACTATCCATAGTTATTGCATGTACAACTAAGCTTAACTTAATTTCTTTATATATTGATTCTCAACCTAATATTGATGAATAAATTTCATTCTCAAGTCTAATTGTTTTTCTTTTTCAACTTGGCAAGTTTGTGAAATTATTCTTCCACTAGATCCATATTTGTGCTCTAATAATTTTACATGGTATCAAAGCATGCATGTGCATGTGTGGCCTTCGAGATGCCTTTGTGGTTGCAAATTTGTACATACATGGTGCCATAAGTGCCTTCTTAGATGCATGCATGGGCATGCATGGCTCTGCGACTGAGAATGAATGTGGGGCATCATTAAATTGAGAATGCGTCAAATTTGTGTCAATAGTAGAGGAATCAAAGTCCTCTTCTATTATTTTGAAAGTAGTGTCTTCATCATTAGCAGAGGAATATATTTCCTCATGTGCAATGTCTTCGTTATTGGATAAGATAAAATTCTCATCTACAACAATTCCATTAACAATAGAAGAAGCAAAATATTCTTGTTCAACACTGTCTTGAGAATATTTCTCCACATTTTTGGAGTCTTCACCACTTTCATGGCTGCTATAATAATTCGATCTCTTTTCCTCCAAATGGTGTTCTTCTAGATCATTTTCATCACCATATAATCCTTTCAATGTAGTCCATATTTCATGTGGTGATTCAATATTTATGATCTCATAAATAATATCACGAGTCACAGATAGACACAATCTTCCATAAGCCATGTCAGATTTGTTAAGCCAATATGACTTCTCATCCTCTGATATTGGTTCTGTCTCAATTCCCATGACTATTTGGTACAATCCTTTGCTCCTAAGATGAAGCAAAATCATTGGCTTCCATTCATTGTAATTTTATAGAGTCAGAATCCTGGAAGATGAGAAATCCATTATGGAAAATTCTCTAATATTTGGATCTACAAATCAAATCTTCAAACAATTTTCAATTCTATGCTCTTCAAACCTGCAAAAAGGTTGTTCATGCAACTTCTCCAAACCCTTTTAGCTCTGATACCATGTAAAATTATTAGAGCACAAATATGGATCTAGTTGAAAAAGAAAAACAATTAGAATTGAGAATGAAATTGATTCATCAATATTAGGTTGAGAATAAATATATAAATCAATTAAGTTAAGCTTAGTTGTACATACAATAACTATGGATAGTTAAAGCTCGTTGAAGCTAAGTGCGCTTTATGTTCTGCTAATGTGCACATGCACCACATGTAAGAAGTGAGTTAACTAACTAATCCATGTGCACATCGCATGTAAGCACTCGAGTTAACTAGCTAAAAACAAGTGCACATTGCAAGCAATCTCTAGAGTTGAACTAAAGCTAATCTAGGTGCATGTACACCAACACAATTGGTGGAGATTCCCGATTATTGGCCATGGAAAGTGTCCTGGAGGAAATCTGCCCCTAATTCTTCTCTCCTCCAATAGCCGTATCCACAGCAAATAGAAAAATAAACCAAAAATAGCTACTATGACAGCACGTTCGCAGCCTACCATAAGTGTTACAGGCAGACGAAGAGGCTGAATAGTAGGAAAAGTATGAAATTCCATATCGAACACACTTTATAACAGACACATTGATTGGAAGGAAGAACCATAAGCTATTTAAAGACACCCTGAGAATTATGAATTCACTCTAACCAACAATAGTTGTTGTTAGGGGCAGACAGAGAGACTGAATAGCAATAAAAGTATGGAATTCCATATCGAAGACACTTTATTGGATCGAAGCTCGAAGAAGCTTATGCAATTTAAATATTAAACTTCTCAAATTTAATATAAATAAACAATGATTTTTAAATATTCCGAAACATAGTTATCTTTAAATATTCCAAAATAGAGTTGTCTTTAGTGATATTTTTTGGAAGTTGATTTTTATATATTCTAAAAAAGGGTTGTTTTTAATGAGATTTTTTGGAAGTTGATTTTTAAATATTTCAAAATAGAATTTTTTTTAGTGAAATTATTTGGAATTTTTTCTGGTGGTTTTTTTCTGGCTTATTTTTTCTAAAATATGTCAAGAGTTTATTGAAATCACAAGTTTGATGGGTAACCATTGCACAATCCAAGTGACTTAGATATTTTTTCAGAATATTGAATCCATATATACATTATAGAGTCAAAAAAATCAATTTAAATAACACAAATAAAAATTTCACCCCAATTGTTTTTGCCAGATCCTATATCTAAATGTCAAAAAAGTAAAAATAAAACAACTCCATTCCAAAACCATATGTGACCTACTGATCCTAATCTGGAAAATCAATAATGTAATGGTAATAATGTAAATGGCATAAAAGCAATAATGTAATGGTAATAATGTAAACCTTCAAATTTTATATAAACATGGAGTGATTTTAAAATATTCCAAACCCATACATCACCCACTGATATGGAATAGCAATAATGTAATGGTAGTAATCTAACCGTATTCTATTTAAAGAGGCCCTGAGATTTATGCAAGGTCACTTTAACCCTATAAATTCAAATTTAATATAAAGAGACACTTATTTTAAA
Source organism: Pinus albicaulis (assembly GCA_034641835.2). Classification (NCBI taxonomy): domain Eukaryota; kingdom Viridiplantae; phylum Streptophyta; class Pinopsida; order Pinales; family Pinaceae; genus Pinus; species Pinus albicaulis. Next base: position 841,630,227 of record CM076577.1, on the reverse strand, counting down.
ATATTCCAAAACCATATGTGACCCACTGATCTGGAATTGCAATAATGTGTTGGTAATAATCTGCATTAAGGGATAATACATATCATATAATAGAGCGCATAATATTTCTAGTGGATAAGGAATGGTCGATGTTTCTTAGTAGCACAATTTTGTTTTTTGAAGAGAAAAAAAAAATTGGTTTATATATTGTACCAGCACATTGTCAAAATATTCTGTGAAATTTGTTTCTACAATAGGAAGTCAAAAATTAATTTTATAGTCACCAAGATACCTATAATATGTAGCTAGTTTATCCTATACAGTCTAATCAAAATCCACGTCTTTCCTAATTTGAGATCATATAGAATAGTGTAATTCCTGTACATGTCACAACAATGCACTAAAAATAGTATAACAGAAACTCATTTACCATCCATCCATGAATAGGGTGGCGCACGGTAAAGTGAGCACCTAAGTCAGAATGAGACATTGGAGAGTGCCATCAATCTGAAATGTATAGTTCTCGTCCATGCATACTGAGTTCCAGAAACACAAAAACAACATCGTTATATTATCCTTTTTCATCAATACATTAAATTTAGAAAATTTTGACAGTCCCCACAGCTCCATTGCTAGTAGTATCATAGAGCTCAGAGTGTATTTCTCGAAATGTCCCCCTCAAGCCTTTCCTGGATAGCCTGTCCGCCATCATATTCTTCTCCTTGAAGATCTGATTGAAGGATATGTAGGTGAAATATTTGCGCAGTTCAGTAATCATGTCGATCCAAGTTGCTACGTATCGAGGAGCCAAAGAATTGTGGTTTTTCAAGTGATCTATCAGAACCTGTGAATCACTGAATACCCAGAGCTTGTAAATGCACAAGTGTTTGGAAAACCATAGTAATCCCCATAGATCCAACATATGTGCCCTCATGTTAGCTCCTTTTCATCCGAACCAATCGAATTTTTAGTGGCGTTGTGGAGTGATCATCAACCAAGCACCACATCCATACCTAGAGCTTTCTGACGCACCATCGAAAAATACAACAGGGTAGTGGATTTCAAAAGGGCAGCTTATTTTTGTGAGATCACGAGGGGGACGGCTTCTCATCTGCATGGCCTCCCAATCGAGGATAGCCTTTGAGAAGATCCATGTTTGGGATGGGTGTTGTTCCTAAAAAATCGTTTTGTTCCTTCGACACCAAATCCTCCAGTGGAAAAACGGTGGAATACTTTTGTAACTTTTGTCTTGTGCAGTCTACGAGTATGTGCAATAAATGACTGATGTAAATTCCTTAACCTATATCTTAAGGTAATTTCTAATCATTTTCCATACATATTTGGGAAAGATGAATGTGTAAAAGATATGGAAGTTTGTATCCTCACCATCCATATAGAGACTGCAAATCCCAGGGCCAATCTTGCCCCTTTTCATTAGATTATTCCAAGTTAGATTTCGATCCTTCCAGACCAACCATAGGAAAATGATAATTTTCTATTGTATCTTGGTCTTCCATATATCTAGAAACTAGCATTCTTCTAATTGTGTGTTGTGATTTTATATCATCATTTTGTAAGTGTATGATGTTCTTATATGTCCATTTGTCAGTGTGTCTCCCCATGTAATCTTATCCCCTTCTCTGTTTTTTCTCCACCCTAGTTCCTTCAGGAATGACACATATGCATTTCAATCTGTCGTTGGTTGACCGACTATGCCCAACTCATCAGCCTGCTTCCATGGTGGGGCCATCTCTTTCAATTTTAAGATCACCTTCTCCATGTAAAATATGCCCCTGTCCTACAACAATTTTGACAATCTGTTACTGATAGCGGAGTCCAGGTGAAGTCCCCTAATATCCCCAGCCCCGATAAATGTTTTCCTACCATTCCAAAATTTCCATTGCAACATCTCGAAGAAGATGGGCCAAAGCCTCATGAACCCGTTCCAAATAATAGATCCCCTCTTTTCCATCCCTCCCTCCATACACTACTACATTTGGCGGAAATTCCGACACTTGGTTCCGACGCTTTTGACCAAATGTCAAAAATTTCCCCAAATTTTTTCCATCCCGCCCGAAACCGTCGCGATACCGACATTTATAGAAAAGTGTTGCAATACCGACACTTAGAAAAGTGCCGCAATTGCGACGTTTGGAGGGAGACGTCGCAATTGCGACACTATGGCCCAAAGCATCACTATTGCGATGACTGCCTCCAAACGTCGCAAGTGTGACACAATGTCTAAGTGTCGCAATTGTGACGTTTGGAGGCACCCGTCGCAATAGCGACGCTTTTTCCGCCGTCAGTATAACGACACTTATATGCACGCTACATAAAAATAAGAAACTTATATGTGCACTACATAAAAATGATTTTATTCTTTCGTATCTGTCGCAATAGCTACATTAACGTCTGATATCACGCGCGCATTCGCCCTCCGCTCTTGCAGAATAGCATTCGCCCTCAGAATTCACCCTCAGCTCTTGCAAAACAAAATTTTCCCTTAGCATTCACCCTCAGCTCTTGCAGAACAACATTCTCCCTCAGCTCTTGCAAAATGGTAAGTTCTTACTGCAGGCCCTTCCTCCTATAGTAGGGTTGACTCTATTCGGGTTTTTTTAGTCAATTCCATTGGATTGTGTTAGGCTGTAGGGTTCTCTCTAGATGTCAAGAATCAAGATTCAATACCCTCTATTATCTTCATCACCCAATACAATATTTAAATTTTTCCCAAAAGAAACGCTTATTAATTTGGCAGCCATTATTTCTCTCTGCTTTAAAAACCCTACATTTAAATGAAAACAAGCATTGCATTTCAACTACAAAAATCTATTAGTGTTCAAATGTACATGTGTGCTACATTAACGTCTGATATCACGCGCACATTCGCCCTCCACTATTGCAGAACAACATTCGCCCTCAGCATTCGCCCTGAGCTCTTTCAGAACAGCATTCACCCTCAGCATTCGCCCTGAGCTCTTGCAGAATAGCATTCGCCCTCAACATTTGCCCTGAGCTCTTGCAGAACAGCATTTGCCCTTAGCTCTTGCAGAATAGCATTCACCCGCAACTCTTGCAAAATGGTAAGTTCTTACTGCAGGCCCTTCCTCCTATAGTAGGGTTGACTCTATTTTGATTTTTTTGGTCAATTCCATTGGATTGTGTTAGGCTGTAGCGTTCTCTCTAGATGTCAAAAATCAAGATTCAATACCCTCTATTATCTTCATCACCCAATACAAGATTTAAATTTTTCCCAAAGAAACGCTTATTAATTTGGCAGCCATTATTTCTCCCTGCTTTAAAAACCCTACATTTAAATGAAAACAAGCATTGCATTTCAACTACAAAAATATATTAGTGTTCAAATGTACATGTGTGCATCACTTTTGTAGGGTATTCCTTTTCCACTTTCACATTATCCAAGAATGTGTGCAGTATAGTTCATATTTTTTGTGATTTAGATTATCTTGAAAAAGGAAAGGTAAATTATTTCCCATGGAAAAGAAGGTTTTCCCTTTTTACTACTGGAAATGGTACAACAAAGTTCCATTTCTACCCGAAACTCCTATGAAACAGGAACCAAATAAAGGCCATGTCCTCAATGGACATCGTTTGGCTTTGAAAATGGCCATTGCACCGTGTTGTTTCTTATATTACACCACGATAGTTTCTTAGGTCATTTCTTGTTTCTTGAGATGAAAAAAAACCAAAGAAATTGTGAAGATCCTTTCAATAAATAAATGACCATTTCTCAATCATATCTCAACTATTTTTTATTTTATTCAGTGGTTGCTTACTTTGAGAGAAATTTGACACTTTTATAAGGAATATAACATAAAAACACAAAATGGAAGGAATTGATGAGGTAGATGACCTTTAGTTGTTGTCAATTAAGAATTGATAATACATGATGCATGTTCTGTACTACAAACTAGATTCCTTCCTGGAGTTAGGACACAAAGTATTGAATCAAAGTTGTAGTTTCTAACTTCTTGTATTGGTTCATCAATCTTGAAATTCAGACATTGCATGTCTTCATTGCTTCATGTTTGAATAATTTGCATCATATCGTACAATAGGAAATTAGGAATTATGATTATTATTACTTTATGGATCTGTTAAGCTACTTTTAAGTTTGCATGGTTTAATGTGAAATTATTCTAGTGTGCCCCTAGGCCCAGGTGAAGGAATGCCAAGGACTGAGAACCCTAGCTTTTAAATGGTATTGTTTATTATATCTAAAAACCCCTCAACATCATTTCTTATTAGTTCTTAACAATAGTGTTGTAAACAATTTGAGAATTGATATAGAAAAATCTCGCACTTCTCAAGATAAAGTCCTAAAGCTAAAGTTTGATACCATGTGTAATTCAATAGCCCCATTGTCACCTCACCAACCTATTTTCACTTCGGGCTAGCTCTCCTCCAACTCAAGGTGGGTTCTCCCTAGTAGATGTTAGGGATCTAATGGCCCAACCAGACCAAGTCAAGAGCCCCCTAACTCTCTATGTTTACTACTATCAATCAAAATATTGAACAATAGGGTCAGACATGCATCCTGAAGATAAAATTGCCAGGGTATTTTTGGGTAATTTCAAAGGGAAAGTCCCAAAACACATATAATCAAGGAATTATAACGTGATTTCAAACATTAAATATCAACAAAATCCTTTAAAGGATATTGAAAGGAAAAAGGTGATGGAAGATAGAAAGTGCCTTAATTAAATGCTCTAAGGATTTTTCAATAGTTGTGCCAAAAGCTTCACTTCAAGGCCCTTCAAGATCGTCTCCAACAATGCTATACCATCAGCTTCAACAATGTTTCTCCAAAAATGTCCTCAAGGTCTTCACAACAAGTTTACTAGAAGTTGCTCCAACAATATATTCAATAAGGTCTTCATTGTCAACTCATCTCTTGTTTGGGTGCCTTAATGTGCAATGACATGTTTCAAATACTGAATTCAATGCAAGGAATATTTGAAACTCTAACTCTCTCATCTAGTGTCTTATTAAAAATTATTTCAGTTTTCATTTTGTGTTTTCAAGTTATATATTGTTTTCAAGTTTTTACATTTATAATTTTATTGCAATGTGGCAGACTGATCAGACCTGTGCAGGAACAACCCCGAGACGGGATGATCGTGGAAAGAGGCTAGCGGAAGAACATGTAAAGTGCCAGCATTGTTCTATCTTCAGGTATTTTAGTTATTTACATAATTGAAATAATATTAATTTTGTTCAAATATTCAGACACCTAGCCATGGTACGCCTGATGATTCCCTCTTTGAGGAAGAGCTTTCTTCATCCCTATCTCCAGTGTTCTTGTTGCGAAAAAAGGCACAAGATGCAAGGTCAGAATTTAATACTTTGATAGACGTGCCTCAAAAAACTGGAATAGAAGAGAGGATAAAACAAATTATGAGCCAATTATAAACATATCAGGTAATAGTAAAAAGTCAAAAGGATATTTTTTTTGTTCTACATGAGATGAATTGTGATAGTTTGATTTTTAATTTTTACATTGACTAAACTAACAAAAAGTTCTTTTGTATGTAGCATTTTCTGGCACTTGCTGAACCCGGTGTTGGTGGTAGTGGGACACAAGGGCAAGAGATTTCCCAACAACCCTCTCATACACCTTCTACTCCTTTAGGTGCTAGCCAAGAAACACACCCTACCCAAGCAGACACCCAGCCAACCGCTGAACGTGTTGGCAATGATGAGGCCGATATGGCCAACTACATTATTGCGTTTCCTGGAGCTACACGTGTCAGCTCCACAGGGACCATTAATGGCACGTTGTTGGTGAACGATGAGGGTGTCCCTATAAAGCATGTACAACTCCCAGGTAAATTTTAATATTTTAACTATTTCATGTACTTTATCTAAAACATATTTATCATGATTTTTATTTTTAAATTAATGATAATATCTTTCTTTTTTTTCTGTGTAGGAAACAATGAGTTCTACAGGTTTTTGGAGAGCCATACGTTGGTAATTTTTGGCCCAACCATACGCACAGGGTGGAATTCCCAGAATTCCAACCTGAAAAAAGAACTTCTAGATTATCTAGAAGCCCTTTTTGGGGTCGGCACATTTGACAGAACAGCGGTGGCTCGGGTAGCCGGCAAATATTTGAAATATACCAAGGACACCTATAGGACGCAATTGCAATTTAACCCTAGATATGAGCGTCCTCTCACAGTTCCAGAGAGTGAGTGGAGAGCACTCATCCATGACAAAAAAGAGAAAAGGGCAAAGAAAGAAGGAAAAATGCCAACTGGACCCGCAAGGTAAATTACAACTTTAATTCAATAGCTTTAATTTTCTCTATGTCTAAAATAAAGTGTGCTACGTCATATCTGACTTCAATATTTTGATGCTAGGTTGCCTGACACCTCAAAGGCAACCAAAGCTAGGATTGAAAAAAAGGGCCATCACAAGCTAGGCCAGGGCGGCTACTTGAAATTAGCCGCAAGAATTGTAATTAAGTAGCTAAACATCTTAAAATTAATTGTATCGCCTTCCAACGTTTTTGTAATCCTATCAAATATGATTAAAAATACACAATCATATGTAATGTAGGGTGATGACTTCGGAACAGAAACTACAGAGGAAGATAAAAATATCGCTTTCCATTTCGACTATTAAGCTATAGTTGAACGTCGCAGAAGCTTGGGGTAGGTCTCAAGATCCAGAATTCCTGATAAGGTAAAACATTAACCTTTCAATATGTCTTTTTTCTTCCATAAATTTAATGTCTAACAACTTTGTTTAAATCAGGGGAGAAGCACTACCGACGAGGCAAATAACCCAGTTTTAGAGCCAGATGTAGATGATCCTCACGTGCAACCTGATCATTGTAGTGGGGACCAGGGCGACAATGCTACTATCAGTGAGGGCCGTGACGATAATTAATTTCCACTTATAATTTTTTCTAATTATACCTTGATGGTTGTCCTTATAACATTTTTTGTTCAAATGACAGAGAATGTTTCCCTTGAGGATCTTACCACCAGAGAGGAAGACAGGGCAACAGTCTCAACGGCGACAACTGGTGCACCAGGTAAATAATCTCATTGCAATTTTTTTTATTAATATTACCGAACTAGTTTAATGATATTTAAAAACTGATAATTAAAATTTAATATTATCTGTTTTTGGAGGCGATGCCCCGTCACTGGATGAGACCAGACATCGTGACAATGCAACTAGGTCAGCGGCGACAACTGGTGCACCAGGTAAATAATCTCATTGCAATTTTTTTTATTAATATTACCGAACTAGTTAAATGATATTTAAAAACTGATAATTAAAATTTAATTATTATCTGTTTTTGGAGGCGATGCCCCGTCACTGGATGAGACCAGACATCGTGACAATGCAACTAGGTCAGCGGCGACAACTGGTGCACCAGGTAAATAATCTCATTGCAATTTTTTATTATTAATATTACCGAACTAGTTCAATGATATTTAAAAACTGACAATTAAAATTTAATATTATCTGTTTTGGTAAGCGATGCCCCATCACTGGATGAGCCCAGACATAGTGAATACGCAACTAGGTCAGCAGTGCGGGTTGAAAGGCACGAAACAGGAGCAGAGCATGATGATATTGATGATGTAATTAGGAGCTTTAAAAATAGGAAGAAGAAAAAGAAAATTTGACAATGTAAAATATTGTATTATTATAAGACAAACGTTACCATACTTGGAACGTTTTTTTGAGTTATATAAAAAACTCATTTATCATACTATTTTTATGTCAAGCATTAATTGCAATGTTTCCTTGTGTACTTTTTGTTGAATTGTTTTTTTATTAGTTATTGAATATATTTTTTTATGCTCATGAAAGTAAAAAATGAAATATAGATTGGGTATCGGGGAATTGAGAGTGATGTGAGGGGGGGGGGAGGGGCCATAAGAGCTTCCACCTTCACGTGGTTGGCCCTGTTTAGTAGAGAATAATTTATTGGAGCGATTTAATCTTGGAGCAAACCTCCCTCGATCCAGCGTAGCAACAAAAAATCACTGTTGACTTAGTTGCTACTCTTTCAGATCGTGGGAGGCTTGTTCCAAGTTCATGCGACTCCAATAAATTGTTCTTGAAACGAAGAGGAGATTATTTAGGTATGTTTTGAAATTTTCAACATATGTTCTAACATTATCATAAGAATGCATCTTAGAGTAAAAAATACTACATCAATTACTTGTATTTATTGTATAGATAATGATGGATTTTGATTGACTTGGCAGTGCAGGTACAAATCCTCCTGCATCATGAGCAATACAACTTGTCAACCAGGGTCATGTCCAGGATATTTTTGCTTGTGCGCTTGACCAGGTTCGTAATGTCACATTTTGTAAGTTCCTTTACAGTTCATAATTCAATATTAAGCTTGTTCATGATTAATATCTAGGTTTTTTGTATGTGTTTTTTCATCTATTTGATTGTAAGCAACTCTGCATGTTTCCTGTTGTTCACTATGATTTCTCCCATTACCACTCCCAAGATGAATCCGACTTTATTTTTACATAGGTTACTTTATTGTTACTATGATTTCTCCATTTATGATTTCATAGGTTACATCATGTAAAGTTGTCAATCTCAGGTTGGTGATGAACTTTAGTTCTCCAGATTTGGGGCTTTTCTGATATTTTCTCCCTCGTGTCATTCCTGCATCACCTCGTTGTTTGAGCATGCCAATTTTCTACCACTTTTACCAATTGGCACATGTCAATCTTTGAGTGGTGCCACATTTCACCTATTTTCAGTGAGAGTTTAGGGTTTCTCTAACATAGCTTCAGAAATCCGATTCAGTGCCTGCTTGAATATCGTCACATAATACTCATCGTTTGGATTGATGAGCATGTTCTGAATGGTTGGTTGATTCATAAGAACCACCCATATAGTCATCTTGAGATATTTCAGAAGTTTTCTTGGGTTTCCTTTTTCACCGTTTCTAGTGGGTGGCATGGTGTGGGGTCATACATCAATACTAGTGCTCTTGTAGTAGGGAATTTGTTTTTGGGGATATAAAGAAGCATTTGATGTATATATCCCATTGGATGCATTCATAGATGGGCATGAGAGGTCAAGAATTTAAATTAAAAATATGCAACCTCTAGCATGGAAACCTGAAGGCCGTGAGAGACACTGGTTAAAGATTTTTTTGTGCTGGCCTTAATATAGTCGTGATTTATTTCTATTATCTTAATGCAAATATATAGTTCGATCTCATTAAAATGAGGATTGTGGTTGTATTTCTCTTTGGTTGTTTCTCTCTTAATGCTCCAAAAGTTGCGATAGTTGTTTAGTTTGCCTGTTACAACTTAAAAGTGGTTTTTAGCAATGGGAGTCATATTTTTTAAGGTTCATACTAATATGAAGATCTTGTAATTCTATATTTAGGATAAGATAATATGGCCTCTGCTTTGGGAAGTATGACAACAATTGCCACATCTACCTCATTGGGTAACAATGGAAAGGGGAAGAAGTTGGGTGCAATGTTTGATAATTATGGTAGACAATTGTCTTCTCTTTCAGTTTTTTCACCCATTTCCTTTAATTGCTCAAACAGAAGAGGGACTCTGAGATTACGCGATAGAGAGAAGGTAGTTAATACAAGATCTATGGAAAAGGAGTTGTACTTCAACAAGGATGGCTCATTGACAAAAAAATTGCAGGTCAGAGAAAAAATTATGTTTAAAGGAAGGTCACCTGCACGTGAAACTTCACTGCGGTGGATCTTTCCTTGTCCACTTATATTCAATTTTAATGTGTTATTTTAATTTTTCATGGAGGGTTGTTTTTGCATATGGTCTGGCATTCAATTGCACACTTATTGAAAGCATTGTCAATTTGTCTTGCAGGCGGTGTGAACAAACTTGCTGATCTTGTTGGAGTCACCCTTGGGGTGAGGGGAAACATGTTGTCTTAGAGAGCAAGCATGGTTCTCCGAAAATAGTTAATGATGGTGTGACAGTAGCTAAGGAGGTAATTTGTAGATGTGTGCTCTGGTTTTCTTTTTAACGTTGTATTAGTTCCCCCTCTTAAATGTCTTAGATTTGGTAGGCATAATTTGGAAACTCAAAGGTGAAAGGAAACATATTTGTTACCCAGTGGTCTACTTGGCCTATGGACTAGCCACATTAGAGTAATGCATAAAGCTTTTCACAACAATAAAAGGAAAGGGTTATAGCTGAGTCAAATTTTATTGTTATTGACAGTGTAATGAAATGTATCTCAATGCTATGGTTTTGGCCTTTTTATTGGTTGAATTAGAGGACCCAGTTGAAAATATTGGGGCCAAGTTGGTAAGGCAAGCTGCGACAAAGACAAATGATTTAGCTGGGGATGGAACCACAACATCTGTTGTTCTTGCACATGTTGAAATATTGAAAAATTCCAGAACAATGTATGGAGAATAAATCTCCCTTCTTTTAACACAGAGAAAATAAAAATTTTGTTGACAGGAGACATAGTTTCAATACTTTGAAAACAAACTTCTATTCCCTTAAATAACTCAAAAAAAAACTATTACACTTCTTCCTCACTGAGAGGGATTACAAAATTATGACTGCTACAAAACGCAGTGCATAAAACCAACTCACTGTCTGTTCAAAACAAACATACTCTGTCTCTAAAACACTCAACTGTGTTTTTCACTTTCACACTGTTGTGCATACACACTTAAAAAGTTACACTCAGTATTTCACTTTTTACACACTGCTGTGTAATAAAAAATTTACGTACTGTCTATAAAAAAAACTACCAAGATTTTTTGTCCTTTTTATTTTTAGATGTTGTAACATATAAAACATATTATAATAAACCCTCTTTTAAAAAAAATAAAATTAAAACTAAATTCTATGGCCCACCTTTCATTTCGCATATGATATATATATAACATATGTTTAAAACATATGTATATATTAAAGCATACATAAAATTAAATTATCAAAACACTAAAGAACTCTTTCCGTCAGACTTCAAAAGTCTGAATAGATTGAATTTCAAACCAAATTCGCATTCCAAAATGGGATGTTGACGTCTGCCTAATTTGAAACGTGAATTCTCAATCCAATGTGCCTTATAAAAAATTCGAGTCCGGTTTTCAGGTTTTCAGATTCCCTTCAATTTCATGCGATCCAATATTAATGCTCCACGTGTCCTCCTTTTGAATTTACAAAACTGGGGGGTAAATTTATGTTTGTTTAATTGCTGATTGGTGAATTGCGTTAATGTTGGTTGTTGTGTTTAAATACAATCCTGTACAGGAATATGGCTGCGGCCGTCTACAAAAAAAACTTGCAGGAATTTTAAATGCTGAATTAAATTTCTGGATGGCGTGCAAGCAACCTCAAAAAAAAAATGTTGTTGCTACATCCATCCTTCTGCTGCAGCAGTTGAAGTTAAAATTCAACAGCACAGGGTTTAATAAGTGAGGGTGTAAAGGTAACTTTTTGTCGATAGTACTGGATTAAGATCATCTATTCATTTTTGTAGGGTCTTCTAGTGTTTGGTTTTTTAGTTTTGGGTTGGGCTTACTGAGTCTAAGATAGTTTTTGATTGAAAAAATTGCTATCAGGTATTAAAAAATTTTGGTTCTTTTGTCAAAATTTATGAGCTTGTTAGGAAATACAAAACTGACAATGGTTGTATCTTAAATTTGTGGAAAATAATTTGAAATGAAACCTTTTGTTTAGGTTGTTGCAGCAGGTGCAAACCCCATTCAAATTACTAGGGGCATTGACAAGACAATAAAGGCCCTTGTTTCGGAACTCAAAATTTTGTCAAAGGAGGTAAACACTTGCCTTTTGAGTAGGTTGGTTTTCCTTTTTGCTGATGGTTTGGTGTATCTAATTAAATTAGTTGCCTAAGGTATTTTTGGTTGCAAACTCCTTTTCATTTTTCATACAGTATTGGCCTTGTGGAATACATTTGATTTTGTGGTCTTGTTAGATCTACAACATTTGTAGTTGTTTATTCTTATGGCCGAGGTGCACTTTTATTATGGAAATAGTTGATGCAATATTGTCATTTAATCCTTACTGCAGGGTAGCATGTTGAGAAGTTTCTTGTGAAACATTTGGTATTCAAAATGACGCTTGATCCTATACAACATCATGCACTTGACTTCAAAATTAATATTCAAAGTGTGCCATACAATTCTTGCAAAATTTCAAATATTTATGTTGTTTTAAACCATTATCTTTTTCATGTATTGGATGCTGAAAATGAGAAAAATACTTTGGTATGAAACCAACTGGTGAATAATTTCCAGCGAAACAACCACTTCCAAGACATGATTTAGAAGTAGAACATATGTACTTATGAAGCATAGAAAGATATCATTGATGCATTGTCAATGTTGGGTTAGGGTTATTTTTGGAGAAAATAACTCCTTATTCCTAGAATAGTGATCTTCAATACAAGTAAATGCCAGAGAAGAGAGATCATCGTGTGACATAAACCTATTAACAAAAGTGAACAGGGAATGATTATTAATTATGGCATACTAAGTTGTCAGTGATTTTGACTATTTGTCTTTAACATGTAACAATGTTAAATTCCAAACTTACATCATCATGGTTTGGCATCATGAGCTTGACTAATTGTCCACCATGCTCATAATTTCATTGTTGTCTTCATATCTATAAACAACATTTCAAATAATAATAATAAAGTTCTATAAGAAAAATCCAGACCTCCATGTTGCTGCTCCTTGTGAGACAAAGTCAAAATTTCATTACACAATCTGACACATAAGAATCTCCTATATCCTGGTGGTATGTATCCAAATTCTTATAATAGTGTCTTCAAGACTTATGTTGACATTGCCAATGAGATATTTAAGCAATGAAAGATGGAGCCTTCTTCATTTTTGTATATTTAACAGTATTTTATTAATATAAAGACTGATGGTTTTGTATTTCTGAAAATGAAATGTAAAAATAATTTATTGTGGTCAATTGAAAAGTTTTTTTTTTTAAAGCTTTTCATTATGGAAGGGCAACATAGATATATGCCCTTCTAATTGAAATTCGGACCTGCCATTCAAATTTGATCACTGTGTGGGACCTTAACAAACAATAAAACTATTCCGCCGTGCGTTATATAAAACATATAACAAAACCTTTGTCAAAACTTCAAACAAACCCTTTAGCCGTGGGTATTTCATCGCGAATTGATCATTTTACCATGTACCTTCTTCTAGAGGAATATTCTTCCACTTGATTAGGTACTTCATAATGGTTATATTTCAAAGAGATACAGAATGTTTATCTATAACTTTTTGTGGTTCAAGAATCAACTTTCATTCTTCATCTAATTTTGGAAGTTCTATTTACATTGGCATATTTTTTCCCAAAACCTTTTTCAGGCAAGATACATGAAAAACCTTATGAATGAAAGAAGAAGGAAAATATAACTTCTATACCACTTGTGCAATCCTATGAATAATTATTTAGGGCCATAACATTTTTGAGCTAATTCTTTATTCTTCTTTTTCTTGAATGAAGATTGCTTATAATGCTATAATCTAAAAAATGCCCAATTACCCTCCTCAAATTATCTTTCACTTCAATGTCGTTCCCCTTGTTGTTTTATCATGTTTCATGTCATTTGAAGGTTTTCCATAATAATTTTCAAATTTTCTTTAGTATTTTCCATATGTGACTCTGTTTCCTATACTTTGGGCTTATCTTGCAAAAAGTATGAGATACTAGGAGTTGGATATCCATAAAGGGCCTTAAATGGGGAAATTTTAGTAGATGTGTGATAGGTAGTATCATATTACCATTCTTCCTTGACGAACCCACTTCATCCATTAAGATTTCTTTTCTAAATAGTAACATTGTAGATAACCTCAAAAACATTTGTTAACTATTTTTTTTTGACCATTTGATTGTGTTTGATATGTAGAACTCATGGCAGCTAGTGTTTCTCCACTCATATTAAATAATTCTTTCCAAAAGTTTCTTGTTACTATTACTTTAGGAAAACCATGAAGACTATGAATTTCTTTCACGGACACTTCTGCCACTTGGCTTGTTGTTTATGTACTTTGAGCTCTACAAAAAAAATCTACAAAATTTGTCTATATAAATGACCACAAAAATTTAATACTTACCTTTATATTTCAGTAACCTTGTAATAAAGTCTATTGATATATCTTCTAGTCTTTGAATATGTATGTGGAATGGTTGAAGTAACCCTAGAGATTTTACTATCTCTCTTTTATTTATTATGCAAACCTGACCTTCTCTTACAAAATTTTGAATATCTTTCTTCATTCCTTCCAAAAATATATTTTTTGATCCTTTGAGATGTTTTAAGGAACCCTGCGTCCTACAATCAGAGAGACATGGGACTCCCTTAATATTTGTTTATTCAAATATGCTTTCGTGCATAAAACTATTCTACATTTGCACCAAAGTATATCTCTCTTTCACTCCCAATGCTCCATAGAGTTCATCCCATCCTTTATAAATTTTAGTTTTTGTTTAGTACTATTGTCATTTTTCCATTATGGCAAGCTTCTTCTAGACACCTAGGAATAGAAAATGTAATTGGATATAAATTTGAGGCCTCTTCTATTTTAGAAAGAGCATCATGTACTAAATTTTCCTTACCCCTTTTGCAGATTATCTCAAAATTAAAACTTTGCATTTTTTCTCCTCATTTTTGTTAATCTTCCAATGAAATCCATAGCTTCAAAAAATAATTTAAGCTATCATGGTATATCTTGACTTTAAAGTACCTCCCAATAATATACTATCCCCATTTTTTATTGTATGTAATATTGCTTCCATTTATTTTTCATACGTAGATTTCACCAAATATTTTCTTTGAATTCCTTGCTTTTAAAAGCCAATGATATCCCTTATTGTGTTAATGTTACGTAAATTCCTTGTCCTAGTACCTCACACTCTACTATGAATGTTTTACCAAAAGTATGTGCAACCGATGTTGGTGTAGAAGACATGTCATCCATTAAAAGAGAGAATGCCAAAGTAGCCTCATCATTCCATATAAATGATATTTTCTTCAAGAGATATGTGAGTGGACTTGAAATGCATCCATAATTCTTAAAAAATGATCAATAATATCATGTAAGTCTAAAAAATCTTCTAAGAACCTTGATTTTCTTAGGAATAGGTCATTTTGTAATAGCTTGCATCTTTTGAGGCTCCAACTTCACTCCTTCCTTTAAAACAATATGAACCAAATACTCGAATTCTTATTTCCCAAAGCACATTTGGATATTTTTACATAAAAATGATTGTTCTCAATAATTTATATAACTTTTCCACATGTTTAGTGTGGTATTCCCATGATTTATTATAAATATGTGTATTATCAAAGAAAACCAACACAAATTTTATAAGATGGGATGAAACAAAATTGTTCTTAAGTCGAGCCTGCCGGACTTCAAACGGCGATAAACCATAATTCAAACCAAATTCGCGTTCCAAAATAGCCTGCTGACGTCGGCCAATTTTGTGACACGAAAACCAAATGAATTCCGCCCTAATATTTTTCGTGTCCGAAGTTGGGCTGGCGTACGGAGGGAGCGTTGTGACGCGAATTTATTATCAAATTCGACCTAATCTTTTTCGGGTCTGGATTTCCACTATGCGAGCAGCCCAAACAAAGATCCGCTCCAATCAATTTATGCCATGTGTCCTCAATCAAAACTTACCCTGCTCCCGGCTGCAGGTGCATTCGATGGTGTTTAAGGTGATGGGACATGGATGTGGCGATTTCATATCAATCGCATTAAGTTTTAACGCTGTTCAATTAGGTTCCAAGGTTTTCACATCTAATCGCATTAAGTTTTAACACTGTTCAAGATCGGACCTCCACTCCTGTTAGCAATTCCGCATGCTCCAATATGATCCGGCCTTCGGCTCTCATTAATGATCAGAGATTAATTATGACGAGCATCCTTCGATTGCATTGCAGTCGGGTTGATAAAATGGCATTTCGCTATGGTTTTTCAGACGAGCCAGTTGCTGGGTTACACTGCCTGCTCACTGTGACGAGAAGGAGAAGTGGCCAGCTGAACTGTTGCGTAGACCTTGCTACATATCTGCATTTCTCTCATTGTGGTCCTTGTTTGTCTTCCTCTGTTTCTTGGAATTCTGCTTCTCTGTCTCCTCTTGTGCCCACTGCTAGTGAGACTGCACCCATGCCTCACGTGTGTCAAAGGATGCTTTGCTGCAGGGGGAGCACTAGAGGTCAACCGCTACGCGCTCCCTCCAGCCCTTCAACCGAGTCGTCTTCCAGCCAGTCCAGTGATTATTATGCAGGTCGCTATCCAAATACTAGGAGTGGGTGAGGTCGGGTTGTAGGATCTAGCCATCGTATGGATTCCCCTGCTCCTCATTTCCCCACCGCTAGTTCACCTTCTCCCACGACGCGCACTGCGCAATTTTCCTTAAATTTCTCTCTCAACCGCCCACGAATCACAGCTTCAGTCACTGTGGTTTTCCGCGAGGAGGCCCAAACGGAGGAAGAATGCACCCGTCCGACGGGTCTGAGCTCGGAAAAAGCCAGCCAGCATTTGGGCCTTCAAGAGGGGAGCCGTGGCATGAATGTGGAGGTAGCACCTAGCGATCCTAGACCTTCTGAAGAATGGTGCCGAATCGTCGAGGAGTCGGAGGAGTAGTTTGGTTAGTTTTTTTTTTCCTGCTTCGCGGCCCACTTAATTGGGCTGCTTTTAGATTATTTTACTGTGCTAGACCTTTGTAATATTTTTGAATTCTATAAATTAAACGTTCAAGACTGGTTTCCCCGTATGAGGGCAGTATTCTTAATTTTTTGATTTTTTGATGACAAATTTTCCATGAGTCTGGGCAATGATTTTGACTTCGGTGTAATTTTATTCCCACTGTTAATAGATTAACTTTACTTAGAAAAAAAAAAATTCCCTGTTTCTATTTTAAACCTGTTTTTTGAAATACAAAGCCATGTTTATATGGTCTACGTATTATACTCTTTCTCTATATATCTACAGGAACCTTTTTGCTATGAACAGGGTGGATGCTGTAGCGGGCTACTAATGGAAACAAGCGAGCCTGAACCTTACATCTCGAATGCAACAGATGGTTACCAATTTTGGAATCAAGCGCGTCTGATCTTACAAGCGAGCCTGGGTTTCTGCAGATGGTTATCACACTCCTCACATGATTAGTGTTTTTCTCTGTTCAAGTATTTTGGGTACTTTAATTTGTATTTGGAACAATGGACGTCGGTACTCTATCTGTTGCTTTACTATTCTACATAATACTATTTCACTTTCTTATAGATGCCTCGGGCATATTTGGTTGCTTTCTCAGATTTGTCGATAATCTCCATGTGGACCGTTACTGGGTTTTATATCATGTCCCTGTATGTGACATGGGGTATTTTTCTATCATTGTCTGGGGTGGGACTTCCACTTTTCTGGATGGATATTTGGGTTCCAATATTCAGATGTGAAAAATGTAATGACTTCATGGACTGTTTTACTTCATATAATATATTCAAAACAACGTTTTTTCTCTTGTGAAAAAAAAATGATTAATGCTTATCACTCTGCCTTCAAAACTAGCGATGCTGGTCTATGTTGCTGGTTTATTGATATGGTCTGATGGTCTTTTTATATTTTGGACATATCACACTCCTCACACGATTAGCGTTTTTCTCTGTTCAAGGATTTTGGGTACTTTAATTTGTATTTGGAACAATGGACGTCGGTACTCTATCTGTTGCTTTACTATTCGACATACTGCTATTTCACTTTCTTATAGATGCCTCGGGCATATTTGGATGCTTTCTTAGATTGTCAATAATCTCCATGTGGACCGTTACTGGGTTTTATATCAAGTCCCTGTATGTGACATGGGGTATTTTTCTATCACTGTCTGGGGTGGGACTTCCACTTTTATGGATGGATATTTGGGTTCCAATCTTCAGATGTGAAAATGTAATGACTTCATGGACTGTTTTACTTCATATAATATATTCAAAACAACGTTTTTTATCTTGTGAAAAAAAAAATGATTAATGTTTATCACTCTGCCTTCAAAACTAGCGATGCTAGCCTATGTTGCTGGTTTATTGATATGGTCTGATGGTCTTTTTATATTTTGGACATATCACACTCCTCACATGATTAGCGTTTTTCTCTGTTCAAGGATTTTGGGTACTTTAATTTTTATTTGGAACAATGGACGTCGGTACTCTATCTATTGTCTTACTATTCTACATACTGCTATTTCACTTTCTTATAGATGCCTCGGGCATATTTGGTTGCTTTCTCAGATTTGTTGTTAATCTCCATGTGGACCGTTATTGGGTTTTATATCAAGTCCGTGTATGTGACATGGGGTATTTTTCTATCACTGTCTGGGGTGGGACTTCCACTTTTCTGGATGGATATTTGGATTCCAATCTTCAGATGTGAAAATGTAATGACTTCATGGACTGTTTTACTTCATATAATATATTCAAAACAACATTTTTTCTCTTGTGAAAAACAAATGATTAATGTTTATCACTCTGCCTTCAAAACTAGCGATGCTATTCTATGTTGCTGTTTTATTGATATGGTCTGATGGTATTTTTATATTTTGGACATATCACACTCCTCACATGATTATCGTTTTTCTCTGTTCAAGGATTTTGGGTATTTTAATTTGTATTTGGAACAATGGACATCGGTACTCTATTTGTTGCTTTACTATTCTACATACTGCTATTTCACTTTCTTATAGGTGCCTCGAGCATATTTGGATGCTTTCTCAGATTGTCGATAATCTCCATGTGGACCGTTACTGGGTTTTATATCATGTCCTTGTATGTGACATGGGGTATTTTTCTATCATTGTCTGGGGTGGGACTTCCACTTTTCTGGATGGATATTTGGGTTCCAATCTTCAGATGTGAAAATGTAATGACTTCATGGACTGTTTTACTTCATATAATATATTCAAAACAACGTTTTTCCTCTTTTAAAGTTTCATTTTTATTTTTTAAATTGAACTCGTCGTCACTATACCGACGCCTTGCAAGCGTCGAAATTGCGACAGCTTAAAAACGTCGGAAGAGCGACAGTATAAAAATGTCGGACGAGCGACGTTCAAAATGTCGGACCACATTTCATCGGAATTGCAACAGTTTACAAACGTCGGAAGAGCGACGTTCAAAACGTCGAACCACATTTCGTCGGAATTGCGACAGTTTACAAACATTGGAAGAGCGACGTCCAAAACATCGAACCACATTGCGTCGGAATTGCGACAGTTTACAAACTTCGGAAGAGTGACGTTCAAAACGTCGGACCACATTTTGTCGTAATTGTGACAATTTACAAATGTCAGAAGAGCGATGTTCAAAACGTCGGACCACATTTCGTCGAAAGCGCGACAGTTTACAAACATCGGAAGTGCGACGGTTTGGGAAACGTCAGAAGAGTGTTGCTTGTTTGGAAGCGATGGAAAAAGTTTTGATAGTGCGACACTTTTTAAGTGCGTCGGAACTGCGACGGTATGAAAAAGCACGTTTTTCCCTCCCTCAAATTGTCGCTCTTACGACGACTATGTGTCGGAATAGTGACGAATTGACCGTCGGAAATTCCGCCAAATTTTATAGTGATAATGTATAATTATTCCACGGTCTTTGAGCTACTGTATTTATATCTAATGGTTTAATGCCAGATACCTAGGTTCTGTAGCCCTCTCTAGAGTGATTTAATAAGTAGTGCTCTCCTAAATGTTTCCACCTCCAGGAATCCCCATCCCCCCAGCTCCTTTGGCCATGTAATTTGATCCCATCGAACAAGGTGGTATTTATTTTCCTCTCGCCTACGACACCAAATGAAATTGGCCATTGTACTCTTAATTATGTCTGTGATAGATTTTGGAATATAGAATACTTGATCTCAATAAACTAAGAGTTCTTGTAGTACTTCCTGCACTAAAATCAACCTTCCTCCTTTTGAGAGCCACTTATGTGTCGAACCATTGATCCTTTTTTTATATTTTTCAATAATCCAGGTCCAATCGGTTACACGATATCTTGAAGGTTTATGTTGAAAACCCAGATAGGTCAATCCTTCCCCAAGTGGATAGGAATTGTAATTAAAGATATTCCAAATCTGTCTGATTAAATTTCGTTCCCCATTATATTGATATATACATGATTTACCTTTATTTTCCAGCATCCCTATGACATGAAAAAAATTGTCAAATATATCCTTCAATCTTATCCAATTTTCCTGAATTAATAGCCCAAAGATCAACATGCCATCCATGAAAAAGATGTGGGTGGTCTCCCTTAGTTCGGTGACTTTGATGCCCTGGAATTGTCCCAATGCAGCTGCCCGAGTGATCAGTAGACTAAACATGTCCATGACAAGGATGAACATGAGTGGTGAGAGTGAAAATCCCTGCCTCAAACCCCTACCTAGTTTGAAGAATATGCTAGCCAAGCCATTTATGAGGACCACCATGGATGTTTTACTGACGCAGTCCATAATCCATTCAACAACGCTACAATCGATTCCAATATTATGTAGGGTCATTATGAGGAAAGCCCAGTCCACCCTGTCATAGGCCTTACTCAGGTCTACTTTTAGTACCAAAGCTTCCAGTTTCTGGTCCATAATAGTGTGTATGATCTCTTGGGTGGACGCCACAACATCACGAATGATACGGTTATTGAGAAAACTAAATTGTTCAGGTGATATATGTCTTGAGAGTACATCTTTAATCCTATCAACAATGAGTTTCGATGTAATTTTATATAGCATGTTGCACAATGATATGGGTAGGTAGTCACCGAAAGTCACCCCACCTTTCTTTTTTGAAATAAGTACCAGAAATGTTTTGTTGATAGCTCCATGTATAATTCTTGGCAATATTTCCTCCTCAACCATATCACTAATATCTGTGATCAATATGTCTGCAAACTTTAGGAAGAAGTCTAGTGTCCATCCGTCTGGACCTGGGCTTTTATCTGGTGTGAAATATTTAAGAACCCCCACCACCTCCTCATCATGAAATTCCTTGTACAACCTTTGATTACCTTCCTCTGTGAACATCTGGGGGTATTAATCTATCACCTTTATTTGTGCTTCCACCTAGATATTCTCATGTTTCTTGAATAAAGTATCAAAGAATTTCACCTCTTGATCATGTATCCATACAGTAGTGTTGAATGAGTGTCCATCTGCTTCGATACTCCAAATATCATTGGTATTTTTTATACAATTTGCAAAAGAGTGTATATATTTTTCATTCATGTCACCTTCTTTCAACCAAGTTGCACAACTCTTCGGCCTCCAAGTCTGTTCTTAAATCAAGAGGATTTTCCTTTTCTCAATCACTAGATTTTTTATCCGTTTCCATTTGTCAGGAGACAACTCCCATCCAATCATATGGTCGAAGATCAATGTCGTTTCTCCTTCAATCTATTCCAATGCATGATTCAATTTATTTTTCTAAGGTTTCTCCCATTACCGAACCCTATCTTTCAGCATTCTCAAGTTGGTAGATAAGTATTCCATGGCATGTGTTCCATACTGCCTTTGGTGGAGTATGAATAAATCTCTAGCCAAGGAATTGAACTCCTTATCCTCCAACCAAGTCTCGTTGAATTTAAAGGGATATCTCGATTGTCTCTGTTTAAAATTCCATTCCAGTATAATTGGTCTCTGATCAGAAATTATAAGTGTTGCCACCCAAGATTTGAATTTTCCCATATGATCCAATAGTGTATCCTGAATTAAGAATCTATCTAGTCTCTTACCTATGTAATCATTGTCATTCCGTCCATTAATCCAGTTCAGGCCAACCTTTTCCAATTGTAAATCCTTAATATTTGAATCACGGACCATGTCCCTGATGTAATTCAATAGGGGATCCAAATGACCACCACAACCCAATATCTCTCTACCATGTAAGGTATAGTTTAAATCCCCATAAATGATGGAGTGGCCCAGGGATAGTATCCCGCATTATTCCATCTTATTCCAAGATGTAACCCTGTCCCTGTAGGGGGAATAAATTTTGACCAGGGAAATCTGATGCTTAAACCCATGGATTTATCCAGTCAGGATGATGCATTCTAAAAATAAACAATCTTTTAAATCTGCCATACGTGGGTCCCAAACAACTGTTAGGCCTCCCGATCGCCCCTCCACACCTTTCACAGCCATGTTCAATGCTAGAAACATAGCACGTAAATATGATAGAGATCGATCAGCCGTATTCATAGTCTACTATATAAAAAAATAAATGGAAGATCTCATCTGAAAATCTCCCGCAATGATAGGAATTTGTCTCTCCCCCTAGACCTTGCAAATTAAGGGAGAAAATGATCATAGGGAAACCTTGGATGTGGGTTTCAAAGCTATAAGGACCCTATGTAAGGAAAGTGTCACCAAAACCTCCCACAATTCCCCCAGAAGACCATCCGAGTCTGTCACCCCAGATGAGATTGACCTTTTCTTGAGACGGGGCCTGCCCTTGCCTCTACGAAGAGTGACATGGGAAATGGATGTAGGGATGATGAAAATGGGTGGGGAGGAAAGGTACCCAGTATGAACAACCAGGGTAGCCAACTCGACATCTGGGTTATCCATTAATATCGCCAAATCAATGCCAATGGAATTAGTAAGGGATGTAGGGGCATCTAGACCGGAGGAGGAAAAAGGTAAGATAGGTTCGCCCAAAACAGAAGAGGAAGGTAGATCCCGACCAAGCAAATACAAGTCATCCTTAGGAGTCCCTGGTGGTAGAGGAGAATGCGGAAAATATTTTGGTCCCTTAAATTGGGGAGACTCAGACATAGTATGATCAGGGAGATGGAGTGGAGTGCGAGGAATACCCTGTACAAAACCAGTATAGTGATTACCATCAGATCAAAAAACTACCTCACCTTTATGAGACTTAGACTGATAGCCATCAGTTATTCCTCAGACAAGTACTGATCCTGCCCTTCTGTTAACAGATTGAGATAGTAAATGATATGGAGGAGAAGATGGCGTGACATACTTACCCGAAAAATCGTCCCGGTTAGGAGGAAGGTTTCTGAGTGTAGTCGACATCTCTCATGCTTTCCAGATATCTTCAGTAGCCTGGTTCTCGACCACTACCTAGTGTCCAGGATGTCCCTTCCATCGTAGGGTGCAGTTTCAAACCAAGTGCCAAACCTCATGAAAATGATGGCATCGAAAAGGTAACTACCAGTAGTCAATAATTTTCTTGTGTATCAAATTATCCCAAGCCATGTCAATATATGTTAGGAATCTGCCAGAGAAGGAGATTTCTACCAATATCCGTACCATTCATTTGTCATAGATCCCTAGGCACCTAAGGTTGACAAACTGTCACTATCCAATACTATCTCCAATGGCTCGTAGAACATGTTCAGACCAAAATTAAAGGGGAAGTCCAGGCAGCTTCACCCAGACCATGTGGTTTGATGGAGTGTCCATAAAGGGATTAAACATGACATACCATCTGTGCAGTGCTAAGAAACATTGGACCAAAACCCACATCCTCCTTAATACCACCCCCATTTTTTCCAAAGCCATAAAGTGGAGACTGAACCACCCTTATTGGAGATTGCAAATTTTCGGTGGGTAACCCAATAGGTGCGTCCATGTAGTAGTGAGCCAGTCACTCATATTTTCCGACCAATTATTTTTGAAGCACCACCTCCCCACCAAGGCATGAGAGTGAAGGCTTTTAGCTCTATCCCAGATAAAATCATTACCAAAGCTTAATATTTGGCCCTTTTCCGACGACTTGAATGGTTTGCAGTGGCGAGATTTGGTAGAATATCCCCCCTTAGTTTAGTTCAGAGCTCATAGGTGGTGAATAATGAGGCCGAGAGATAGATTCATTGGCTACCTACAGAGGTATAACACAATTTCGAGGAATGAAGCAAGAATGTGACACCTGGACTTCACGATGTGTGACCCCCACCTCCTCCACCTAGATCGCATGTACTATAGCCGCAGTATTCAATGTTGTCTAGTTCCACTAGGAACGAAGAGAGGTCTAACATAACTTCCAATAAAGGAAATTAATGCCCAAATCCACCGTCACTATAAAAGTTGGTAGCCATAGGATGTTACAAATTTACATGGAAAATTCCCCAACATGACCAACCACCCAAACCCGGAGTGAGTACGAGGATTAAATACCCAATTGAATAGAAGCAACACCACCACCCCACAACGAGATCAAAAAAAAATATTGTATTAATTGTGGTTCACAGTAAGTATGAAAACCAGAGTACCATCAACATTAGAGACTTAGTCACCAAGTGGTGAACCCTATCCTCGAAAGAATTTGAAAATTTCGGTGTCAGGCGCCTACCACAAAATTCATCGAAAAATCAATCTAGATAGAATGAGATAGAATGAGCCAGAGGAGGGGATGATTACAGTCTGTAAACGGAACTTCCATAAAGCACATATTCCATCACATGGACATATCCCAATGTGCCTAGAAAAGAGAGAGAAAAAATGAATAGATGTCAAAACAATCAATGGCATTATAATTATAGGAAACCACCAATGTTCCACCATTGGTGGCAGAGGAAAACTTTAAAACTCCTACAAGGGGTGGGTTAGTGTAAATGGAAAAGTCCATATGTCATCGAGTCCAGCAGTTTGGATATATTTCACCCCATCACTCGCTCTGGAGCGCCATGTTATCAGGTGGGTAAAAAAAATCCAGAGTCAGTGTCCCATGTCATATCCTCGGTGAACCCAATATGTAGTTTGTAAAGGTACCTGGACACCTTACCTTGATGTTCAAACAATGGAGTGCATTCTCAACATTGTTTTTTATGTTGTTTATGTAGCAGAATCTGCAGGCACCAAGCATTGTTCTTCGCCCAACGTCCCCTGTTATCGTAGCGCCGAACCTGGACCTCAACCTACCTCTACATATGTAGGTCAAGATAAGAAGCTCAAGAACTAATGAAATTATAACCTAGGTAGACAACACCATGCTCCTTCCGTGGTTCTTCATAGAACAAACCTAGGGAGATGGGATTGTAGTAATGGCCAATGTTATTAGTGAGACCATCCTCAATGTTTGGTCTCATTTCTGTCTTGGCCT
Source organism: Pinus albicaulis (assembly GCA_034641835.2). NCBI lineage: Eukaryota > Viridiplantae > Streptophyta > Pinopsida > Pinales > Pinaceae > Pinus > Pinus albicaulis. Next base: position 841,605,118 of record CM076577.1, on the reverse strand, counting down.
TGAGGTCCCTCCCGGCCTATCCTTATTTTTGTATTCTCTCATTCCAAATATTACATTTTTTCCATTGAATTTCTTTGCAAATGATCTGATGGATAAGTGTGGATGAGTATGAAATTTGCATCCTTAATTTTTCTTTCAATAGCCAATTTAAATGTTTCCACCTCAAATAAGTAGTAAGCTACTAATTTAGTTGAAGGGTCTTCAATTTCTTGAAGATTTTATTTTATGTGGTGATTTATAATTATCATAGGAATCCCCATGATGGGGTTCTCCACTAACAACTTCACAACAATGATATCCACTCATAGTGACCAATCCCTAGGCTTATAATTTTGATAATTAATAGGGACATGTATCTTAGTCTCAAGAAAATTTCATACTAAAATAAGGTAAATTTCACCCTACTCACATCCATTACTAAGCCATACCTTGAGTGTGCAGAATCCTTATAATAGTGGTGGCATTAGAGGATGTTGGGGTGGCTTCTATACTGAGCTTTCTCTAACACTTTCAATTTTTGTTCTTGGTTTTTCCTATTTCATTTCCTTTGTCCTTTGTTATTTCTACATGTGATCACTCATCAGCTTTTCCATTTTCCATGCTACTATAATTACATCTTGGGTGAGGCTTCTCCATTTAGATTTCCCCTAGTATCTATCTTCTTTTCTTGCACATCTTGAACCTTCTTTTGATGTTTTTTTCTTATCTTCACTTGCAATCTTCCATTTTTTTTTCCAAGTGCTATGTGTTCATCCTCTCCTCCTTCCCACACCTTATTTTCCTTTCATCTAGTTCCTCTTTTCTCAGGCCCCTTCCTCCAAGTCATAACGCTAAGGTTTGGCTCCTCCTCTAGTACATGATGACGACAAGGAAGGTGACAACTACCACACTCTAGAGCAAAGTAAAGTGTGAAAAGGTTTGAAGAATCCTTTTGTGATAATAACCTCCCAAGTCATCTCAAAAGAAATTCACAATGTTCAATAGGAAGTTTAGGTTGAATATCATTTCTTCTTAGAAATCGATGTGAAATGAGAAATTCAACATGGGATTCAAGAGATTTGTAACACTCTCACTACATGCACTTTCTACCTCCAAAATATTGATATAGAGTTGCCAATCAAAACAATAATGGGAAAGATATTAGTGGAGGGTTGTGAAGAAAAAAGAAAGTCTCTCCCACACTTAAATGAATTGCAACTCTAGCTTATGAAAATGAACACTGAATTATCTCTAACCCTGAATAAATTGATTTATTTGAATGTCTTGACAATTTGGGGCAAGACACACTAGACGCTAATCCTATCTAGCTGGATTCCCCCACCATTTAAAGGTATGTGCTTTATTTTCCACTTTTATGCTTTTAGATGAATATTCAAAATGGTACACATGATAGTAGAAAGCTCATTAGCCTTAACATGTATTTAGGTTTTATCCTCATTTTAAATTTGTATGGCTATGTTATCAAATTTTTGACTTATTTTCTAGTAAAAAACCACATTTCTATGCTACTAGTTTGCTTTCGAGTGACACACATTTGTAGCCATTACTAAGACTCGTTCTATATTTTTTAAATTTAGCATAGCTTACATGACACTTGTAGCCATTAGTAAGACTCATTCTATATTTTTCAAATTTAGCCCAGCTTACATGATACTCCATTAGTAAGACTCATTCTATTTTTTTTAAATTTAGCCTAGCTTAGAGGAAAAAAAATTGTTCATATTAGATATCGTTTGTTGGACATATGAAGTTTATTTATTTTTAATATATATACTCTTTTCTATATACATTTTTTAATAATTTTTATAAAAACCACACTCAAAGGAAGTGGTTTTGGTGGCTAAAAATTTTATGTAATTTCGTTGCACCTTAAGCATGCTAGTTTTGTTCATATAATATCTCCAATTTCCATTGTTTTATGGATAAATCCCTCGTGCGGACAAGAGTGATATCCCTAGTATTCCAATAGATAAATAGAAACAAACAACCATTTGAATACCTTTTTCTCTAAACTATTAGCATTCATATTATTATAACTTACAAATGAGGAAGTTATGCTCCTACCTTTCAATGAGACGTTTGATGTATACCTTTGCCTTTCACTCAAAAACAATCCTTTAATGCTGAGAAGAACCTACAATCACAAACATATAGATGGATTGAGGAGGTTTTAGATCCATCAACACAAGGATGAGATATTCTAATGAAGGGATTATGGTTCCTTTATCCAAGGGGATAAGCTCCATGAGTGGGGGGATATAGCTCGAACTGGCGCGACTCTAGAGGCTTCTAATTGGAAGGATATTCGCCAACTAGGCTTCTAGAAGATACTTTTTCGTCTTTACTTCCTTTTACAAAGGTGAAATTTTTTTTTGGCGAATAGAGCGGCGATCGCCATGGATAATAGAAAAATGATCAGCGCATGCGTGGAAAATGACAACAAAAAATCCTGCAGGTAACCTTTTAAGGGTTTTAAATAGCTTTTTTTTCAGTTTCCAAGACTTGGTTCAGGAACATGAATTTTTTTTAATTCTAAGGAAGCATGGATATAGATGGTGATAGATCCATATTGACAATCAAATTTCATGTTGACAAAATAACCTATAACAGATTGCCCCCTAAAGTGCGAAGTCTGAGAAAGGTTTTTGAGCGAGTGAAGAACTTTATCATTCAAGGGATTGGATTGGAGACACCAGTAAAAAACCTGTAAGAAACATTCAATGAAAATATATATAATCATCATTGATGTAGGAATTCTCATACTAAGAGAAAAACTAACTAAATGTTCTGGTACAAATATGACTTTAGCATTACATTAAAAGTAGACTATCATGTCCCTCAAACTCACTAACAAAAAAAAATAAAAAATTCAACTGTGTATGTTATTAGGAACTGCACTTGTACTACTATTGTATTTTGGTTTTTTCATGGTTTGACACTTCTCTCTTTTACTGAAGACATCCTTTTTTTTCAATTTATCAGTTTATTAACCTTTATATTTAAAGGCATGGGTTGCCATTATAACACCAAGCACTTACCATGATAAATTTTGTCAATATCCCAATACCACTACGAATGATTTGAGATGATGTGTATTCACTTATCACTTACTTGACCTTAGCTCATGTTTGAAGTACATATCATATGTGCATATAAACATATTGGTTGTATTATGGTTTCATTTATTTTTCACATCGAAATTTATATATCAACCAGATTCAATTGTCGATCGTCTTATTGTAACTACTACGTCTCATCTTGGTTTCATTGATAACTATGAGGGTTCGAGTGTATAAATGAGCATCACCACGGAACTAGTACTTGTCTGATATTATTTATTCTCTGTTTTAATGTTACGTCTTGTTAAATGTTACTTTGTTCACTCCTCGAAGGGTTGCATTGTATCTCTGGCGCGTCTGATTTATGAGGATAAAATTATGCGTTGTTTTTCATGGACTTTTGTATGGCTGTTGATGTGAATTGGTACTATGGAATCGGTTTGTAAATATTATCGCTCGTACTGCAATGATCTTTTTCTTTTTGAGGTCCTTTCTCACTGGACTTGTCCTGGTTTGGGCATCGCTCTCCACGTGGACGGTGGAGATCCACGATGAGTTAGGTTTTGGCTCAATTATAAAGTTCAATTTTTCCACTCTGCAACTTTCATTTGTCACTTTGTATATTTTTTTCTCAGAGAATGCCGAGGTCTCTCGACTACTCTTCTTCTTTTTACTTTGCTATCCGGCGTGCTCTTACACGAATTTGTGTAGGCATCCCAGTGCCGAGAGTTTAATCATTTCAAGTAACTTCATGTTAGATCCTTTTGATCTTCATTTAACGTTAAGTCCTCCTCAGGACTTGTATAGCGATGCAGTATACTCTTCCTTTTTAATTTGTGTTTACGCCGATATATTGGTGTTCACGTTTCTCTCCATATTGGCTATTGATGAAATATTTAGTAGATTGATAATCTCTTGTATTATATCTCAGCGTGCTTCCTACTTTGGTTGAGGACTTGTGTTTACAGGCGTCGTATTAACACCGAATTGAAATTTATATGATGGTTCATGGTTTTTGAGTCAACGTATATTTGACCTTCATTTTTCTGCCTGTGTCTGTAGAGTGACTACATAGAGTTGCCGATTACTATTCATATAGGTTTTTAAACGAAATTTCCCAGCGTCGCCGCTTTGGAATTTGCTAGGAATTTATTTTTAATCTTTCTAGTGTCATTACCATACCTAAGTCGACGAGTGCTAAGTAATTGTCTCAGTTTGGCCTTGCTGACCCTATCACGAGGTTATGAGGTTCTTCTTAAAACTTACCTCCAGTCTCAATTTTTGTTTTGTTTCTTATAATGCATCCAAGCGTATCCTTGACGTTGTCTTAATATATGCAGATGGTTTGTTTTCAATACGCATAGCTCTTCTGCGCAGTGTATAGTCCCACTTCTGAGGTAATAATTTGAAAAAAATTTGAATCCTAGTATGGTTTGATTTCTACGTGGTTTATATATCTAATTCTTCTCAGTTGCTTGCAGAAGAATTTTAGGAGGGATTTTCTTCTTCCTACTGTCTTTGGGTATGTCGAAACCTACTTGGTTCTCATAACTTCTTATATACGTCTATGTCAAATTGTATTCATACATATTTACTTATTTCCCTCAATGACTTTGCAGGTACGTTATTTACCCCGTGAATAAATTTTTGAGGACGACGTAAGTATCTTTGCTATGGAACCATTATAACGATTTGCTTCTCGTTCGGCATAGGTCAGCATCTATTTCCTATTGGAAATGATTTTTGCCTCAGTTTCTTATTTATCTTGGTTCACAGATTCCCATAGGGATGGACTATCCTTTTTTCCTCAGTTGACTTATCTGAGATAAAAACAAGGAATATTAGTGGTTTAGACACCGAGTTATAGGGATTTTTCCCTAACAGAATTTTCTAACTCAGATTCATTTATAAGTATTGTCCAGCAATATATAATTACTCTGGACTTTTATTTATTTTTATTTTTTCTACACAAATACATATAAGGATTAATAGACTATCAAATGAATATTGTTTGTGCTTATGCTGTGGAAAGTATACGACGATATTCATAGATTTTATTTTTATGAATACCTCAGCTCACTAGTTCAATTGGGGGTTAATTCAGATGATTCCTATTCTACAATACTTTACTTCGAACTCTCTGTAATATTCATGTTTTCTTTATTGAATTAAGTTAGTCAATTTCTCTCTCTCTCTCTCTCTCTCTCTCTCTCTCTATATATATATATATATATATATATATATATATATATATATATATATATATATATATATATATATATATATATATATATATATATATATATATATAATCGACTGTGGCTTCCTGACATGATAATAAAATAACTCACTCTGGAATTATTTTTTAGCCTTCACCGGTGCTTCTGCATGTACATGATTGTCTAAAATGCTATCTCCACTGAGCAAAGATTGTAGCTTTCCTAATTTTTTATTTGAATCCCACAGGGACATACTTGTTTTCTCTCTTGTAAAGAATTCACAGTGGCTTCTATCCTTGTATAAGAGGGTTAATCAAATCTTATTAATGATTTCTTTGTCTATGTTCTTATTCACCTCATAGTTCTAGAGTTTGACTAGTAGTCCTGTTTTCTGCAATTCATCTAACACTAACTGCTAAATTGACAGTGCAACCTTTCAGCTAGTTAGTCTTACCAAAAGCAGACATAGATTTATAATAGAATTTTTCTGTCCTAATTATCATTAATTTATCATATGTATTTCTGGTTAATTCTATTTTTCTGCAACTGAGTAATAAAATTGGCTACATGCAATGTACTGCCCATAGCTAACCAGAGACTAATATTTCCTACTCCCTCTATTCTACTCTTAAGTCTAAACAATATTTCTGTGTACATACAGGCACATATCTACGTATAACTTATCACAGTTTTCCAAAGATTACTATAGTAGATAATACATGTTTAACTCTTCTTTTTTTTGCATTTGTTTGTTGAATGACCATTTATTACAGAAGCAGATCAAAGTTACTTTAACTATGCTAGGGAAGCATTTACACTTTCTCCAGATTTAAAACATCAAATGGTTTAGAGGTTCTGGTTGACAGTGTTCCCTAGTATTCTTTCCTACTACCATAGAGAAGTTAGGAGAATTATTTCTTCTATTTAACTCTGTTAAAAGTAGGAAAATTCATTTCACATCACTTTAACTCAACATAATTACCATAATGTTTTTCACTACTATTCCATAATATCAAAAATTAATTACTCATCAAAACAGTATGCATACCTCTTCTTGCAATTGACCAACCTCCCAACCTTAGAGTTATTCTGTCCTCAAGAACTCACCCCCGAGCTGAGATCATCTCCTAGAACAGATCAACCCGCAATCTATTATGGAGTAGCTTATTTAAGCTGATGCTCACCAAAGCCTATTTCCAATTCTACGTCCAGAATTACAGGATGCTTTTCTTCCTGTTTGCCTAGGCTTCCCTTATTTAGGGAATTTTAAAGCTGCTTTATGTTTTTTTCTCGGCTTTTTACCTCTTCCTAGCTACTCTCCACCTCATTGGGGAAAAAACTAGATTTTTCCTCAAAAATCTAATTTGGAAATAACTTCTTTCAAGAATTTTTGAAATATTTTTGGGGAAAGTATTTGCCTCTTTCCATCCTCATGGATTTAGCAAGTGATCTCATAATTCTCATTTGGTCAATCTGCACAGAATTATATTATTTAATTTCCACAATTAAACACTTAATTACATCCACAAAATACTTATCCATTGGGGTCCATTCCCCTTTGGATTAAAGTTCAAATGTCTCGCTTGCAGTAAACATAAAATAGGGGTGTTACATATTCCCCCTCTGAAAACAAACACCGTCCTTGGTGTTGATAACTAACTACTAGAGTTCATTTTGCAAACAAAGATGGATATTTTTCCATCATTTCAGCTTCTCTTTCCCAGGTAGCTTCTTCAGAAGTAAAGTTCTTCCATTGCACCTTTACTCTTGCTACTGTTCGATTCCTCAATTCAATTTTTTCCCGCTCCAATATTTGAAGCGGCTCTGGAAGGAACTCCCCTTCTGGTTCCACCTGTATCACATTCCAATCAACAAGGTGAGAAGCATCATGTATATATCTTTTTAATAATGAAACATGAAATACATCATGAACTTTAACATGGGGCGGTAGGGCCAGTTTGTAAGCCACGGGTCCCACCCTCTCTAACACCTCAAAAGGCCCACAATATCTAGGAGCCAATTTTGCACAACTTCCAGCATAAAGTGTGCTCTTTTTGGGTTTAATACGCAAATACACTTGATCACCCACTTTAAACTCTCGATGTACCCTCTTCTTATCAGCATAATTTTTCTGGCGGTCCTGAGCTGTCTTGATGTTTCTCTGTATTTGTTTGACAATCCTTTCCATTTCTAATAAAGTATCTGGGCCCAAAACTAGTTTATCTTCAGGTTGGCTCCAACTTAAAGGAGTACGACACTTCCTTCCATAAAGTGCCTCAAACAGGCTCATTTTGATGGAGGATTGATAGCTATTGTTATAAGAAAATTCAGCCAAGTGCAAATAGTCTTCCCATTTTCATGGTCTATCCATCACATAGATTCTCAGCATATCCTCCAAGATCTGATTTGTTCTTTCTGTTTGACCATCTGTCTGAGGGTGATATGCGGTACTAAATTTCATTTTAGTACACATGCCCCCAGACAGACCTTTCCAAAAGGCAGTTGTGAACTTAGCATCTCTATCTGAAATAATTACTCTTGGAACCCCATGTAGCCTTACTATCTCTTTTAAGAACACATCTGCTACTTGAGCCGTCCCAAAAGTAGATTTTACGGGTATAAAATGTGCATCCTTTGTTAAAGTGTCTACCACTACCATCACTGAGTCATGTTGGTATTTTTTCCTGGCCAACCCAGTGATAAAATCTATCGAAACAGTGTCCCATTTCCATTCTGCAACTGGCAAGGGATTTAGTAGACCAGCTGGATGTTGGTGTTCAACCTTGAATAGTTGACATTCCATGCACCTAGCTAAATATTCTACTACATCCCTTTTCATTCCTGGCCAAAAAAATTTCTTTTTCAAGGCTGTAAGAATTTTCTGATATCCCGGATGTCCTGCATAGGGCTATTTATGGTATTCATCTAGGACCTCTCTTTTAAAAGATTCTACATTGGGGATATACAATCTGTTTTTATAGCAGATCAGCCCTCGCTGGTTTTGGGTGTATTCAGCCATTTCCTTCTTTAGTATTTTCATTTGTAGATTCTCATAATTTGGATCCTAGTCTGCTACCTTTTTCACTAGTTCTTCTAAATAAAAATTAGCACTGCTTCCAATGCTATTGATGTTTTGGCAAGCATTTCTGCTCAGTGCATCAGCAATTTTGTTTTCTTTCCCTCGGATATGTTTTACTTCCATATCAAATTCACTTAGAAAGGACAGCCATCTAGCTTGTCGAGCATTCAAATCAGTTTGGGAAAAGAAGTATTTAAGACTAATATGATCAGTCATCAATGTAAATCTCTTTCCAAGAAGATAGTGTCGCCACATCTTTAATGCATGAATTACAACAGCCAATTACAAATAATATGCACTATAGTTCTGTTGATGTTTCTTAAGTTTCCTAGACTCATATGCAATTACAGAATTTTCTTGCAATAGAACTCCTCCCAACCCCTCTCTATAGGCATCGGTACATACCACAAATTCTTTATCAGGATCTGCAATCTTCAGTATAGGGGCTATAGTGAGTTTTAATTTTAATTTTTCAAAACTGTTCTGGAATTTTTCAGTCCACTCAAATTTGACACCTTTTATTTGTAATGAAGTTATGGGATACGCTATTGTAGAAAATCTTTCCACAAATCTGCGATAATAACCTGCAATCCCCATAAATGATCTCACTGCTGAAACATCAGTTGGCACTGGCCATTCTCTAATAGCCTTTATCTTTTCAGGGTCAACAACCAACCCTTGTTCAGAAATAATATGTCCCAAGTATTGGATCTTGTCTTTATAGAATTCACATTTACTGAACTTGGCATATAACTGGTTTTCCTTCAAAGTTTGCAACACTATCCTTAAGTGCTCTTTGTGCTCCTCTTCACTTTTGGAATAAACTAAAATATCGTCTATGAACACTAGTATGAATTTATCCAAGTACTTGTTTAAAACACTGTTCATTAAGCACATAAAGGTAGCAGGGGCATTTGTCAAACCAAAAGGTAGGACTACAAATTCGTAGTGACCATACCTGGTTCGAAAGGTTGTTGTACTAATGTCTTCTTCCTTAATTCTGAGCTAGTGATAACCAGTCCTTAGATCAATCTTAGAAAATACGGAAGCTCCTCTTACCTGATCAAAAAGATCATCAATTCGGGGTACAGGGTATCTGTTTTTAATTGTCAACTTATTCAGCTGACGATAGTCAATGCACATTCTAAAGTTTCCATCTTTCTTTTTCACAAACAACAGCGGTGCTCCCCAAGGAGATACACTCGGTCTGATATAACCTTTATCTAGCAATTCTTGCAATTGCATTTTTAGTTCCATGAGTTCAGGAGGACTCATTCGATAAGGGGCTCTGGAGACAGGTGTTGCTCCAGGCACCAAATCGATTGAAAAGTCAATCTCTCTTTTCGGGGGAAGATGAGGAATCTCATCTGGAAAAACTTCCTTAAATTCTTTTAGCACTGGCAAAGTGTCCAACAGATTTTCTTCCGGTTGTTGTCCTAATTCCTCGACATGTACAACATATACTTGATAACCCTTCCTAGCTGTTCTCTTTAATTGCAGAGCTGATATTTGTCTTACAGAAATTGGTTTTTTTTTTCCTTTGAGGATAAAGGGTCTCCCTTCTTCATGTATGCAATGTAAATTTTTATCCCAACAGTTCATCATAGCCTTTCTCTTTTCTAACCAGTCCATTCCTATCAGCAAGTCATATGAGCCTAAGGGCAGAATGTTTAAATTTACTTCTGTCTAAACATCATTCAATTTAAGTGTTGTTTGAGGTAGCTTATGAGTTACTTTTCGCTTGGTGCCAGTGGCTAGCTGGACCAACCAAGACTGCTGAAATTTTTCATTTTTGAGATTGTATTTCTCTACAATTTGTGGACTAATGTAACTCAAAGAAGCACCTGGATCAATTAAAACTGTGACAGATTGGTCAGCAATCTTACCTTCCATTTCGACCATAGTAGCCTGATGTTCTGCTTGTTGGTTTTCCAATGCTGCACTGATAGTGGGTATATTCCTTGCTATGTCATTCACTGTGGTAGCTTCTCGATCCCTCACAATCATTTGAACATTTCGGTGGGGCAAATCCCTCAACAGATGAGGTTCTCCACAACCCCAACTTTTCAATGGTTCCCACATTTTAACTGCTCCCTTCTTCTTATTGTCTCCATCTATTTGTTTTGAACCCACTTGGGACTGAGCAGTTTGACTTTCCTTGGGTTTGTTAAATTTCTTCCGCTGATGATCCCTGCCAAAGTTCTTCAAATAAGCTGGTTTCTGTTTCTTTCCTTTGAACTCACCCTTGTTTACCCATCTTTTCCCGTGCTCACCCTTTCCTTTAAACTACTAGTAGCACAATCTAGCTTTCCTCACAGCTTCGTCCATAGTTTTTGGATGATCAAATTCTATTTTCTCCTTGTAAACAGCAGGCAAACAGTTCAAAAACCTTTGTACCTTTTCCTTCTCTTCCCAAATATAAGGAACATACCTTAACAGATTTGTAAACTTGGTGAAAAACTCGTCTATGGTGAGTTGTCCCAGTTTGAGTTCATGGAACTCTTTTTCTTTATCATCGTAATAACTTTCGTTCAAATAGCGGTTCTTAAATTTGACTTGGAAATCTTCCCAAGTCACTGTCTTTTCATCTATGGAATGGACCATTTTCGTCTCCTCCCACCACATAGTAGCCTTACCCTGTAATTGATAAACAACTAGTCTAGCCTTCAGATTAATTTCATATTCATAGACTTGGAAATATTTAATCATATTCAACAACCAAGCCTCAGCAACTTCCTCCTTCTCCCCATCATAGGAGGTAGGTTTGATCTTTCGGAATTCTCCCTGTAATTCCTTTCTTTGTTTAGACTAATGTCTAGTAGTGTCATCTTCCTCAGAGTCATCATAAAACTTGCCCTTCTTCCTCTTTCCGGAACCTTCACCCTCCTGGCCGTTCCGTGAAGTCAATTCTCTGATGAGCTTTTCTTGCTCCTCACTGGCTAATGACAGTCTGTCATTCTGGCTTCTTAGCTCAGCCATTTCTCGTTGCAAACTGTGCAACATGGCCATCATCGGAGCGTTGGGATCTAGTGTATTATCTTCGTCACGCAGATCAACATAAATTTCATCACTTCCAGCCATTGGAATTTTCTGTTTCAGCACCACACTATACACTACACCACACATATCAGTAATAATAATTTTTTTTTTCAACAAAAAAAATAATAATTTATACAATGAGCACCACAACGACAGCCCAGTTTTGCTAACGTGGGCTCCGATACCATTTTCCATGTCCCTCAAACTCACTAACATTTTTTTTTTTTTTTTCAACTCTGTATGTTATTAGGAACTGCACTTGTACTACTATTGTATATTGGTTTTATCATGGTGTGATACTTCTCTCTTTTACTGAAGACATCCTTTTTTTTTAATTTATGGTTTTATTAACCTTTATATTTAAAGGCATGGGTTGCCATTATAACACCAAGCACTTACCATGATAAATTTTTTCAATATCCCAATACCACTACGCATGATATGAGATGATGTGTATTAACTTATCACTTACTTGACCTTAGCTCATGTTTGAAGTACATATCATATGTGCATATAAAAATATTGGTTGTATTATGGTTTCATTTATTTTTCACATGGAAATTTATATATCAACCATATTCAATTGTCGGTCGTCTTATTGTAACTACTACGTCTCATCTTGGTTTCGTTGATAACTATGAGGGTTCGAGTGTATAAATGAGCATCGCCACGGAACCAGTACTTGTCTTATCTTATTTATTCTCTGTTTTAATGTTACGTCTTGTTAAATGGTACTTCATTCACTCCTCGAAGGGTTGCATTGTATCTCTAGCGCATCTCATTTATGAGGATTAAATAATGCTTTGTTTTTCATGGACTTTCGTCTCGCTGTTGATGTGAATAGGTACTATGGAACCGGTTTGTAAATCTTATCACTCATACTGCAATGATCTTGTTCTTTTCGAGGTCCTTTCTCACTGGCCTTGTCCTGGTTTGGGCATCGCTCTCCATGTGGACGGTGGAGATCCGCGATGAGTTAGGGTTTGGCTCAATTATAAAGTTCAATTTTTCCACTCTGCAACTTTCATTTGTCACTTTGTATATTTTTTTCTCAGAGAACGTCGAGGTCTCTCGGCTCCTCTTCTGCGTTTTACTTTGCTATCCGGCATGCTCTTACATGAATTTTTGTAGGCATACCAGTGCCGAGAGTTTAATCGTTTCAGGTAACTTTGTGTTAGATCCTTTTGATATTCATTTAACATTAAGTACTCCTCAGGACTTGTATAGCGATGCAGTATACTCTTCCTTTTTAATTTGTGTTTACGCCGATATATTGGTGTTCACGTTTCTCTCCATATCGACTATTGATGAAATATTTAGTAGATTGATAATCTCTTGTATTATATCTCGGCGTGCTTCCTACTTTGGTTGAGGACTTGTGTTTATAGGCGTCGTATTAACACCGAATTGAAATTTATATGATGGTTCATGGTTTTTGAGTCAACGTATATTTGACCTTCATTTTTCTGCCTGTGTCTGTAGAGCGACTACATACAGTTGCCGACTACTATTCGTATAGGGTTTTAAACGAAATTTCCCAGCGTCGCCACTTTGGAATTTGCTAGGAATTTTTTTTTAATCATTCTGGTGTCATTACCATACCTAAGTCGACGTGTGCTAAGCAATCGTCTCAGTTTTGCCTTGCTGACCCTATCACGAGGTTATGAGGTTCTTAAAACTTACCTCCAGTCTCGATTTTTGTTTTTTTTCTTGTAATGCATCCAAGCGTATCCTTGACATTGTCGTAATATATGCAGATGGTTTGTTTTCAATACGCATAGCTCTCCTGCGCAGTGTATAGTCCCGCTTCTGAGGTAATAATTTGAATTTTTTTTTAATCCTAGTATGGTTTGATTTCTACGTGGTTTATATATCTAATTATTCTCAGTTGCTCACAGAAGAATTTTAGGAGGGATTTTCTTCTTCCTACTGTCTTTGGGTAAGTCGAAACCTGCTTGGTTCTCATAACTTCTTATATACGTCTATGTCAAATTGTATTCATACATATTTACTTATTTCCCTCAATGCTTTTGCAGGTACGTTATTTACCCCGTGAATAAATTTTTTAGGACGACGTACGTATCTTTGCTATGGAACCATTATAATGATTTGCTTCTCGTTTGGCATAGGTCGGCATATATTTCATGTTGGAAATGTTTTTTGCCTAAGTTTCTTATTTAGCTTGGTTCACATATTCCCATAGGGATGGACTATCCTTTTTTCCTCAGTCGACTTCTCTGAGATAATAACACGAAATATTAGTGGTTTACACACCGATTTATAGGGATTTTTCCCTAACAGAATTTTCTAACTCGGATTCATTTATAAGTATTGTCTATCAATATATAATTACTCTGGACATTTATTTATTTTTATTTTTTCTACACAGACACATATAAGGCTTAATAGACTATCAAATGAATATTGTTTGTGCTTATGCTGTGGAAAGTATATGACGATATTCATGGATTTTATTTTTATGAATACCTCAGCTCACTAGTTCAATTGGGGGTTAATTCAGATGATTCCTATTCTACAATACTTTACTTCGGACTCTCTGTACTATTCATGTTTTCTTTATTGAATTAAGTTAGTCAGCTTCTATATATATATATATATATATATATATATATATATATAATCGACCGTGGCTTCCTGGCATGATAATAAAATAACTCACTCTGAAATTATTTTTCAGCCTTCACCGGTGCTTCTGCATGTACATGATTGTCTAAAATGCTATCTCCACTGAGCAGAGATTGTAGCTTTCCTAATTTTTTATTTAAATCCCACAGGGACATACTTGTTTTCTCTCTTATACAGAATTTACAATGGCTTATATCCTTGTATAAGAGGGTTAATCAAATGTTATTAATGATTTCTTTGGCTATGTTCTTATTCACCTCATAGTTCTAGAGTTTGACTAGTAGTCCTATTTTCTGCAATTTCTCTAACACTAACTGCTAAATTGACAGTGCAACCTTTCAGCTAGTTAGTCTTACCAAAAGAAGACATAGATTTATAATAGACTTTTTCTGTCCTAATTATAATCAATTTATCATATGTATTTCTAGTTAATTCTATTTTTCTGCAACTGAGTAATAAAATTGGCTACATGCAATGTAGTGCCCATAGCTAACCAGAGAATAATATTTCCTACTCCCTCTATTCTACTCTTAATTCTAAACAATATTTTTGTGTACATATAGGCACATATCTACGTATAACTTATCACAGTTTTCCAAAGATTACTACAGTAGCTAATACATGTTTAACTCTTTTTTTTTCATTTGTTTGCTGAATGACCATTTATTACATAATCATATCAAAGCTACTTTAACTATGCTAGGGAAGCATTTACACTTTCTCCATATTTAAACCATCAAATGGTTTAGAGGTTCTAGTTGACAGTATTCCCTAGTATTATTTCCTACTACCATAGAGAAGTTAGGAGAATTATTTCTTCTATTTAACTCTGTTAAAAGTAGGAAAATTCATTGCACATCACTTTAACTCAACATAATTACCATAGTATTTTTCACTACTATTCCACAATATCAAAAATTAATTACTCATCAGAACAGTATGCATACCTCTTCTTGAAATTGACCAACCTCCTAACCTTAGAGTTCTTTTGTCCTCAAGAACTCACCCCTGAGCTGAGATCATCTCCTAGAATAGATCAACC
Source organism: Pinus albicaulis (assembly GCA_034641835.2). Lineage (NCBI taxonomy): Eukaryota > Viridiplantae > Streptophyta > Pinopsida > Pinales > Pinaceae > Pinus > Pinus albicaulis. Next base: position 841,590,034 of record CM076577.1, on the reverse strand, counting down.
CCCAATCTATTCTGGAGTAGCTTATTTAAGCTTATGCTCCCCAAAGCCCGTTTCCAATTTTGCGTCCATAATTACAGGATGCGTTTCTTCCTGTTTGCCTAGGCTTTCCTTATTTAGGGACTTTTAAAGCTGCTTTCTATTTTTTTCTCAGCTTTTTACCTCTTCCCAACTACTCTCCACCTCATTGGGGAAAAAAATAGATTTTTCCTCAAAAATCTAATTTGGAAATAACTTCTTTCAAGGATTTTTGAAAGCTTTTTGGGGAAAGTATTTGCCTCTTTCCATCCTCATGGATTTAGCAAGTGATCTCATAATTCTCATTTGGTCAATCTGCACATAATTATTTTATTTAATTTCCACAATTAAACACTTAATTACATCCACAAAATACTTATCCATTGGGGTCCATTCCCCTTTGGATTAAAGTTAAAATGTCTAGCTTGCAGTAAACATAAACTAGGGGTGTTACATAGACACAGTATGGGCGCAACCATCTATTATGAATAATTCTAGTGTACCATGAATGCATAACTCCTTGCAGCCTGGATGGTTGAAACGATATTAACGATATTGATTTCTTCTTCTCAAACTAGTACCAATCTATCCATGTGATTGATTGTTTTGAAGTCGAACATGGTAGAAACCACTTGATTACTGGTCAATGATGAAAATGATTAACTAGTGTGAGAGAAGCCACCAGTGATGACAATGGATTTCAAAGTAATTCAATACAATCTATGAAGTGTGAATGAATGACTTGCAGTCGAACACACATAGAGTCATTCCATAGAGTCATTCAATCGAAGGCCAATGATGAAAACCTATTGTCGAAGGCGAGAAACCTGACATTAGGTCATGCAGATTCCAAGTTACTGATAGGATTGTAAATCAAATTTCTAGATAATAAGTTGATGTCGATAGAAAGTGATCTGTTTCAGGAGGGCCTCTGACATGAAACCATTAGGTCAAGTTTTGAAGAACTTTTTTGCAAGGATTAACTCAGGTATGGTCAATGCAAATGGAGACAAATGTTTGCAATGAATAGTGAATTTGAGGTTGTACTTTCTCTTGGACACATAATGACACTCTACATGACTTCGTAGCATTTGACTTAAAGATAATACCCAAAACCAGATGAATAATTTCAATGAGGTTTTATTTACTGTAATAAGAAAGGACTACCCAACCCAGAGACAAGCGTGAAAGAGTTTCGTGTTAAAGAGAGACATGCTTCTTTTTAAAAACAAGTATAAAAGATGGATTCTTTTTCTCACTTTTTCCCCCACCATTACTGGCAAGTACCTCATTATTTTTATAAAGATTAAGGAGGATAAAATTTGTTTGTCATGTAAACTCATCCTTCGGATGAGTCAATCTCAGTATTTTTAACGAACCCTAAGAATGAGTGGTTCGATCCTGCTGTAATCGACAGATCCTACACTATTTAGTTTTAACAAGTCCAACATAGGATTGACTCAGTGTTTTTCAGTTTTAGGGAGTCAGATGAAAAACACAAGTAAGCTTCGTTGTGTTCCTTTTCGTAAGTTTAGTCTCTCAAACCTGAAAAAGGATAAAATAATGTAAGAGAGAACTCTATTGACCATGCTTAGTCAGCGTATACCTTTTTCGTAATTAGTCTAGCTCAGTCCGGAAAAGGGGTAAACTTATATTGAATAGAAAATTGTTCATTTATTTTAACGAGTTCAAATAGTCAAGTTCTCGGAGATATTTTCAAATTTAGACAGTCTGAAAAGGGCTTAAAAGATGACTCCAAGGTTTCGCTTTTTCGTAATTTTTTAGAGCCCGAAAAAGTGATAAAATTTTACTCATTGTCAAAATGATTCGTTTTCAAACACAACCTATTCCCTTTACAAAAAATCAAAAAATTATAATCATCTCCTCTCAATCATGGTAAAAACATTAAAAAATTAACTTCTAAGGGTAAAAATAAACAAAATAATATTATTTTATTCATGAAAAAGTATAAAAAGTGGTCAGAATAAGTCATTTTTACCTTTTGAATTTAAGAACATTGAAAAAGAGTTTTTACCATAAACCTTTCGTAGTGAATATCAGGAGAACTAGCCAACCATTTCGCAAACCATTAGTTCCATGTATTTCATTTCTTCTTTATCTTTCTTTTAACTCATTTAATATTCAATTTAAGTTTTTAGGTCATTTTTAGCTGGAAATAAGGTTTTAGAATCCACCCTTAGGGGTGCGCAAGTTTTTATTGCAGAACCCGCGCACCGCGGTGATTTTTTAATATTAAAAGTCATCAGGCTGCCATGGTTTTTATACATAAATCATGCACAAAAACAGACTGTGTATGAATAAAAACTACGCAAGTGTTGTGGGGTTTTCAAAACTAAATTTATATCCATAAACATTGCTCCAAATTCTCCCACAATTTTTCTAATATTCCTAAATGATTGTTTGCAGGAAAACAATCATGCTTTGGTGGAGAGAAATAGAGCATGAATTTCATTATAATGAAGCCATGGATAGCCCAGCAATGCTTCATGTGCTAAATAATTGTGGTTTATGTAAATTTTTGGCAATACAAGGAATGAAAGCATAAGTGGAACTCATGACCTGGCCAGTCAATGCCTAGGATGTCTAGGAATAGTGCTTAATCATCGGGGATCTGAGGATTGTGATCAAGAAAAAAGATATTTATTTCCTCATCGGATTACCCGAAGAAGAAGAGACATATCCTTATTTGGGACACGAATAGGGGACTGCCTACTGCTTCTTATATCAGCATAAATTCCATCAAATGATTAGACCTTAAGATCATTTATTTTATAGTTACTTGATTGTGTGGTAGTGCAACTCCACATGGGGTTACCAAATAAAAAATGCAGACTATTGTTGATTTTTCCAAAGGAAAATTTTTAAATTGGTGTCAAGGAGTATTACTCAAGAGGAAAGGCCAAATCACGAGAGAAAATAATGGGAAGTTGAAGAACTTTGGCTATGGATCTATTCTCATATCTTTCTCTTTGGAGATTATTTCACTCCTGGTACATCAACAATCAACAACAGATCTGACGGGACATAGGGAGCCATGCATGATGCGATGGGTTTCAATGATGGCATGCCATGGTGGCGATGGTGGTCATGTGGTTCGATATACTCCTTAGTTTTTAATATGGCTCAGGAGCCAAATATCCATGATTGAGAATTTTCTTTGTGCAGGGTTCATTTCAGGGGTGACCCTAACACATCACTCCCATCGGGAACAAAGTGGGATGCATCAGGTAAAATATTTCATTTTGATTTTTTCTGATATCTAATTTTTATTTGATTTTTTATCGTCCAATACTGATAAAAACATAAAAATATAGATGTTGGCCAAACATGACCGACAGTGCTTCATCGTTTTGATAGAGGAGAAACACAACCTATAGCAGCAGCTCCACCACTGAATGATGTAGAAAAGGCCTTTAAAAAGCTATAACACAACCTATAGTGTTTGACTATTGGCATCCGAGAGACTTGGATGGATGATTTGCCTCTTAGGTACCAAAGACATGTGACTGGGGTTCCAGGTCCATTCAGGCGATATCTACACAGAGTGCCGCGTGATATACTCTGCTACCATGACCATCATCATTGATAGTTGATGGTAAATGTAGATAGACATTTTTTTTTGTATCGGTATCTTTATATCATAAGGTGTTTGAACCCTATCATCACAAACAATGTAATATTTTTGACATAAAACTATTTTGACCTAATGATATAACTACTTTTGATATTTGAGTATCTTTTTCAATATGGATTGAATATTATTTTCTCTTAATTTTAATGCTGCAAATGCCTACTTAAAAATTTATTAGCACTACATCAACCAATGTGTTTAAATATCCTGAAATGTGTTGATATTCAATATAATCAAACTTTTTTTCCAAGGGACGAACCCTTAAAAATACTCTTAACAAATATTGATTATTGAGAGCATAAAAATCATTAAAATGTAATACAGTGAGTTGTGAATCTAACTTAACAATGAAATGTCGAATGCCAAATGAAATGGAATCAAATAATAGCTCAATAGCTGCGCTGTATTCTGCAATATTTTCCGTTGTTTGACTAAGGCAAATTCCATGAATAGAAACTAACTCATCAATGGGTGAATATATAACCCAAGTAGCGGAAGATATGTTCTGTGTACTAGGACATGCGCCATTAGCAAAGGCAATGTAAGTCTAAAGGAACGTTGACATCTGTACTATCAATAGTAATCAAGATAAGCAGCAAAAATAGTGAAAACTCATCAAGAAAAATAACTAATCTAAGGCACATTGTTCTAATCTAAGGCACACTCTTCTAAAATGTAACTAATGTACAAACAATATCTTCATACGAAAATACATGCATAATATATATTGAGATATAGGCCATTTCTAGGCTTATCTAAAGATACGTCGTCATAATCAACAAACTCATAGGTCCCTTTTGCAAGCACACACTTAACAATATAAGGACCATGCCACATTGGTTCGAATTTACCAACGCCTAGTTTATCATGAGATTGGTCGTATACTAAAACTAGGTCACCTTTTGAATAGATACGAGGGTTGATGCTTTGATCATATTGAGCCTTAAGTTTTTTTTTTATGAGATTCGGCAGCTAATGCAGCAGTGCGGTGAGTCTCATCTAACTGTGATAGGTATAATAAGTGTTTTTCCTCTTTAGAGGTAGTTGGTAATAAATCGATGTATAGTTTGAGAGATGGGATTTCACATTTAATGGGTAAAACCACTTCTAAATCGTAAACAAGTTGAAAAGGAGTAAACCCTATGGATGTTTTTGCGGAGGTATTGTATCCCCACAATGCAAAAAAAAACACGGTATTCCAATTCATTTTATGACTTCCTACAATCCGTTTAATCATGTTATAAAAAACCTTATTAATAGCCTCAACTTGGCCAATAGTCTATGTGTAACATGGTGTAGAATTATCATGGCGTAGGGCAAGTTGAGCCGAAATTTCGATCATCATCATGTTTCGAAAGTGGCTACCATTGTCCGTAACGATAGCTTGAGGGACACCAAACCTAGAAATCACATGATTGAATATGAAAATAGCTAAATTTTTTCCATTAGTCGTGAATGTAGCCATTGCCTCAGCCCATTTGGTAAAGTAATCTACAACGAGAATAATATACCCATACCCCCATCTGAGTGAGGGTTACATGTAACAAAATAGATGCCCCATTTTTCGAAGGGACCGACAACGATGATTGGGTGAAGAGGAGCTAGAGGTGCACGCATCATTCGATAAAAATATTGGCAACCGTGGCATTTTCTAATCGCAAGGATGTAGTCTTTGAATAGAGATGGCCAGAAATTTCCAGCGCACAATATCTTTTGGGATATGGTAAACCCAGACATATGATCACCAAACACTCCATAATGGTAATAATTTAGGACCCTTTAGATTTCTTCATGAATTATACAACGAGGAAAAACAGAATCGGCACCACAACCATAAAGAGTGTCGCCAAAAATATTGTATTGTTGAGATTGGTATCGTATTCTACGTTGATCACGTCGTGAAATTTTTCGCCGAAAGGTTTGGGTTTAAATATATATAATGATATCTCGATACCAATAATATAGTGTACTGATTAAAAAAGATATTAATTAGGAAGATGGTCCGCTGCTACTATTTTTAATTCAATATAGGGAAAGTCACATATAAGTTCAGTAAAAATCAGTGATTTCTTAGACTTGGATTTCTCGAACTCCAAATCAAACTCTTGTAGGATAACTATTCATTTAGAGTATTTTCCCTCGAGATTTTTTTTTTCAAACTATACATCATAGGGTTGAAATTAGATATCACTATGATTTTACGTAACAATATGTAATGACGGAATCATTGCATAGATTGAGCAACTGCGAAGGCTAATTTCTCCACATGCGAATAATTGATCTATGTTGGGGTGAGATTTCGACTTAGGTAATAAATCACATGCTCACTGTCGGAGTCATACTCTTGAAATGAAACCATTCCAATTATGGAATCGGACGCAACTAAATACAAAAATTAATCTCGATGATAATGAGGTGGATGCAACAACAGTGCATGGGTCATCGTGTGTTTTAGTTCATCAAAAGCCTTATTGGCAAGATCGTCCCAAATGAATGGAACATATTGTATTGATAACCAAGTGAAACATTTAGTTAAATCCACATAGTTAGAGATAAAACATCGTAGAAAGTTTTATTTCCCTTGCAAACTCTCGAGTTGGCAAAGAGTAGAAGGAGGAGGTTAATTGACAATGGCCTCAACCTTGAATGAGTCGACATGAATGCCTTCGTTTGAAAAAATGAACACAAGGAAGCATCATGATTGTACAGAAACACACATTTGTGTGGATTCAAACTAATGCTGTAATGCCTACATCGTATAAATATGGCACGTAAATTTGTAGGATGATCTTGTTTGCGTAAAGAATGAGTAGGTAAGTCACCCAAGTAGGGTTGCACAATGTGTTTTATATCGTGAAATGCATAAGACATAGCTCTTTCAAAGGTTGTGCAATAATTTTTTAGTCCAAAAGGTAATTTACAATATCAAAACGCTCCCCATGAACATATAAATGTTGTCTTGGGTTGATCGGCAGGGAGTATGTTTATTTGATTGTAACCAGAAAATCCATCGATAAACGAAAATATTTCGTTTCCGGCACAATCATCAAAAATTTGGTCAATATAAGGGGTAGTATAATTATATTTGGGAAAATCCTTATTAATATCCCTATAATCAACACATACTTTGATAGTTCCTTGTTTCTTGGTAACTGGAACTATATTAGATACCCAATCCATTAAAGGAATATGGTAAATAAACCCTACATGAAGTATTTTTTCAACTTCAGCTTTGATAGCAATGGCTTTTCACGGATGTATCAGAAGTAATATATGTCTAATAGGTTTAGCATCTGGGTATGCCTTAATTTCGTGAATCACAATCTTAGGATCAATACCTGGAATTTCTTCATAAGAGCATGGAAAAATGTCTCGAAATTCTAGAAATAGGGCTTTGTAGATATTGATCTCTTAAATTGAGCAAGAAGCACCTATATGAATGTTTTTTAGCTATTCTTGGTTTGATTGACATGTCAATAGGAATTTTGGTGGAAATATTTCCTAAATTTGTCTCAGAATCCGAATGAAGAATGGACATGGGATTTTGACGTTCCTTGACATAATCAATTGAAAATATGGATGAAAATTCATTTTCGAGTCTATCAAGGTCAGGTAAAAAATAAGATCGATAATGAAGATCGCCCCATGGTAATTCATCCAATGACAAGATTTCTCAAATATATTCATCAGTTAAAAAAATTTATTGAAAATCATCAAAAAATGATGTCATGGTTGAGCTTGATAAGGAAGATATTGGGAAAAATATTGAGAAGGGGGGTGGGGATGAATTAGTATTTAAAAGAATCAAAATATTTTACTTTTCTTTACTTATTTCTATATGTGACTCTGATTAGTCCAACTAGCGTATGCACAATGCTATCTTAAATGAAACATGCATATACCTAAATAACTTAATTTTCAAATAAATATTTAGAAAATTTACTTAGCCTAGTTCATCAATTATGGAGAAGAAATTTAAGCAGTAAACATGTGCAGTAATAAGAGAATAAATTATTAATCAAAGGCATCACACATGAACACCAAGATTTAAGGTGGAAACCCAAGTGGGGAGAAAACCATTGCTACAGTTGTATTTGTATTCAATATTTACTATATAGAAAATTTCTTACAATGTTGTACTGATGCAGACTCATATCAGTAGGCAGGCACCAACCTGTAGAAGGTTGCAACCTTCCATTGTTCTCCAGCTACTACTGGAAGGTATTTCCAATCCCGTGTTCTCATTTAACAGCTACTACTGGAAGGGAGCTACAACCCTCTAAAATTATCACCAGCTTCTACTGGTAGGAAGCTTCGACTTCCACACTGAAGGCTTCAATCTTTAGAACCACTAAAAACCATGTTTCATAAATTTTCAAACTAGATCCAATAGCTTCAACACAACACAATTTGTAGATCAACACCAATATCCATAAACCAATCTTCAAACAAAACAGTGAGATCATTGTAACCTGATCACAACAGTAAACCGAAACTTCTGAATTAACACGCAAAATCAACTTCAACTCTGACCATTCATAAAACTAATTGTATGCGCTACTTTACTTACTGAAAACTGTTTGTATACGTGCTTTCCAATGGATGAACCTGCATATAGATATTTATATATTAAAATTGGGAAACTAAATAAACTCAGAACAGATTAGAGACATTTAGTCATACATTGTCAGATTTACAAAACCTTATACAGTCAGCAGCATCATATTCAATCACCCAGTCAATGATTATATTTATACATAATCAACTAGCAGCATAAAAAATATTCAAACAATCCAGATCTTCATGAAGACTCCATTGACAGACAGAAGAAACATAGCATAAATTATGAGACATTTTCTTCATCAATCTTCATAAACACACTAACTTCCATACGTGCTTTTGCTAAAACGAACTGGCGGGTACACACGCTTTCACCATGACGAACCAACGTATAGATCTGTAAAAATTATAGGACTACATAACACTTCATAGAAGAAAAATTTCTTAGATCATATCCTATACTTCAGCAACTATGCACAAGATCACAGATCTAGACAACTCACAAACAGATCAAGGAAATACATAGTCATTTCCAGTCTAGAGATCTCGATCCATCATTGTATTCATAGGTTCATAATTATTTCAGATCTATCAATAAACTATAACCCATTCCATACAGATATACTTCAGAGTGATGTATTCAATCAATACCCATGCACATGCACACTCTTGCACTGTGATCTTCTCCTCCTTATATAGCTTGAGCCTAGGTCAATATCATGAGACAAAAACCACACAAGTGTAGGTGGTATTCTTGGACGGGATCAAATAGTCATTACTGTGCTCAATATTATGGGCTAATACCATGTTAAATGCCTTTGGTATGGTTAAAATGGGTGTGGTAACACATATGCGAATTTTTTTCTTTGTACTTGCGTGTATACATGACTTTTCTTCACCAAAACTGCATATACTCTAATTCTGGATGTATGCTCAAGTTCCCTTCACCAAACCTGCGGGTATACGCGGGTTCCCTTCATCAAACCTGCATATACATCTTGAAGCTTTACCTTCATCATTCCTTTGTCATAGACTAGAATACTTTTCTCTATCACATCTGAATGGACCTGTAGATACATCAAATTTACATCCTCAACACATAGGTTTCTATCAAAAGGCAACTGATCGAGTAGGTTTCCATCAAGGACAACATAGCATACTACATCATAATGCCAACAATATCCCCCTTTGTACTTAATGGAAACCATGATGGTGTTTGATCACCATAACTTGTAGATACCTGATAGATACATCAATCATAAGAATTATTCAAACACCAAGTTACTCTCCCTCTTTGACATCAACAGAAAAGGGCGAACTTGTAAAGGAATGTTGAGGTTCGCACTGCACTATACAGACCATACTCCCCCTGAACACATGCTGAAGCTACAAAAAAGATTTGTAAGACTCTATAACCTTTCATATAACAAAGGATGCCTACATATACCAATTATGCAACCAAGCGGGTTTACATGTTTGACTAAATCACAAAACCAAGTGGGTTTACAAATTTGGAAAAGTCCCTACATGACTCAATATGACAATATTTACATCATATGTCTCAACATGACCCTTATATCAAATTACATATATGATTGTATCATCAAGATCAAAGGACCTCAATAGAGATAGATCTTCGAATATGCTTTAGTAACCAACATAATGCCAACAATGCATTATATCTAGCAAGGTTAATTCCCCCCCTAAACTTGTGCATCCTGAACATTTTTAACAACCAATTTATCAAAGCATATTCATCAAAATGAAAGGAAATGTAAACCAGAACTGTAGACACTACCCAACAACACCTAAGCAACATAGCCAAACCATATATGTCAGCAACATGAAAAATATTGTTCTCAAGGTTGATCCACTGATTTTATTGGAAAATGAGCCATATTATATTGTATATAACAAAAATTGCGTATGTATGTGACTACGAGTCATGAAGCATGCGTACCAAATTTAATCTTCCGAAATCAAACAGATCAGATAAGTGAGACAGAGACAACCCCCACCTTCTGTCTGAGATAATCAAATGCTTCTCTGGGAATAAGTTTAGTAAATATGTCAACAACTTGTTCTTTGGAGGGAACATACTCCAATTTAACCTTTTTCTGAAGCACTTGTTCTCATAAAAAGTGATACTTGATAGGAATGTGCTTGGTTTTGGAATGCATAATAGGATTTTTTGAGATACTAATGGCACTTGTATGATCACATAGGATGGAGATGGGAGGAGAGTATCTAATTTGAATATATTGTAATGTTTTCATCACCCAAAGAAGTTTTGTGAAACATGATGTTGCATCTACATACTCTTCTTCTACTGTAGATAAGGCAATGGAACTTTGTTTCTTGTTGAACCAGGATACTAATCGGGGACCCATAAAAAATGCACCACCACTAGTGCTTTTCCAGTCATCGACATTTCCAGCCCAGACTGCATCTATGTAAGCATGAAGAGTAAGATCATCATTCTTAGGATACCATAGACCAAAATATTGAGTTCCTTGTAGATATTTGAATATTCTTTTTACGGCCTAAAGATGTGACGTTACTCCTTTGGATTGGCTTAGAATCTTCCAACAATCCCAACTCCATGGATGATATCTGGTGTAGTCCCTGTTAGATAAAGTAGACTTCCAATCATAGATCTATACTTTGGTTGGTTTACCATGGGAGAATCATCATAAGAACTAAGGTTACATCTAGTCACCATTGGAGTGCTCACAAGTTTGCATTATTCCATCCCATACTTCTTCAAGCTCTGCTTGAGATATTTTCCTTGTGAGAGAAATATGCCAACTTTTTCTTGTTGCACTTATAAGCCAAGAAAATATGTTAGCTCCCCAATTAAATACATTTCAAATTCCTGCTACATAACATAAGAAAATTTATGACTCATGTATTCTTCATTACTCCCAAAAATGATGTCATCAACATAAACAACAATAATTAATAGTTTATCATCCTCAATTTTGTGTATAAGTTACTTTCTACATATCCTTTTCTGAAACCTTGTTGTTGAATATATTTGTCAAGGCCATAGTACCATGCCCATGGGGATTGTTTTAGACCATATATGGCCTTTTTAAGTTTGCAAACAAGTTTTTCATAATTCCCCAAAATGAATCCTTCTGGTTGTTCTATATAAAATTCTTCTTCCAGATTACCATTAAGGAAAGAAGATTTTACATCCATTTGATAAACCTTGAATTGTTAAAAAATTGGAAATGCAAGAAACATTCTTATGGCTTCAAGTCTGGCTATTGGTGCAAATGTTTCTTCAAAATCAATACCTTCTTGTTGAGCATACCCTTTAAAAACAAGTCTAGATTTGTTTCTAAATACATCTCCATTTTCATTTAACTTATTTTTGAATATCCATTTTGTTCCAATAACATTTTTATCATGAGGTCTTGGAACCAATTCCCAAATATTATTATTTTCAATTTGGTCAAGTTCTTCATTCATGGCCTACATCCAACATTCATCTTTACTATCTTGATTTAATTTTTGTGGTTCAATGGTGGATAGAAATGCTAGATGACTGGGAGATACTAGAAGAGTTCTTCTTGTTTGTACCCCTGATTCCTTTTCTCCCAAAATTTTAGATTCTAGATGATGCTTTTGAACGTACTTGGATGGAGCATTTTCTCTTTCTGATGGATCTTCTTCTGGTGCTTCATTAGGTTCTCCTTATATATTATTTTTATTTGATGAGGGAAAACATTCATCATTATCATCCTCATTTGTTGTTATTTCCCTTTCGGGATCTATGAGAGATTCATCAATCACAAGATTAATACATTCAACAATATTCTGAAGTCTCTTATTGTAGCATTTGTATGCTTTACTTATAGAAGAGTAACCAAGAAATATTCTTTCATCTGTTATAGGTTAAAACTTACTAAGTTTTTCGTCATTATTTTTATATAACATTTGCTTCCAAAAACCTTAAAGTGCTACACAGTGGGAGTATTACCATACCAGAGGAGTTTTATCACTATTTACATGAACATGAGCCTTATTGAGTATATATACTATATTATGTATAGATTCACCCCAAAATGTGTGAGGACTCCCATATTCATCAAGCATAGCACGAGCAATTTTTTGAATCATTCTATTCCTTCTTTCTACCACTCTATTTTGTTGCGGAGTTCTAGCTACATAAAATTTTATTTTTATGCCATATTGTTCATAGAAATAAAAGAATTCATCTGATATGTATTCTCCTCCTCGGTCAGATCTAAGACATTTGATTTTTAGATCTATTTCATTTTCAACTAAATATTTGAAGACCTTAAATTTTTAAAATGCTTCATCTTTATGTTTCAATCAACTAATCCAACACATTCTAGAAAAATCATCAATGAATAAGATAGTGAATTTTTCTCCACGAGGTGACTTTTTCCTTACAGGTCCACATAAGTTAGTATGTATAAGTTGAAGAGGCTTACTTTTTTATACTTCTTTGGAATAAATTGAACCCTAGTTTTCTTACCGAATTGGCATGACTTTCATATGGTACTTTCGGTAAAGTGATGTTGGGTAGATCACGAACAACTTTGAGCCTACTTGATTTTCTTTTTTCAGAAAAGCTCATATGTCACAATATTTTGTGTCGTAACAAGCTTTCTGTAGATTTACCTAGATAGAATTTATTTTGGAAATGTTTCAATATACACATATTGCTTGGTGTTCTTGTTCCTTTTATTACGGTATTTCCTGTGTCAAGTTCACAAACCACACACTCTTTTGATCGAAAGACAAATTCATTTCCTTGATCACACATTTAACTAACTCTCCACAAGTTATGTTTTAATCCATCAACATACATAACATTGTTATATTTAACCTTTTATTTTAGAAAAATAGGTCCTTTACGCTTAATGATAGCAAGAGAGTCATTTCCAAAAGTAACATTATTTTCTTTCTCTAAAGCATCGAATGAAATAAGTTTATCTTTATCACTTGTCATGTGTTTTGAACATCCGCTATAAATGTACCATTGATTTTCTTCTCCTTCTAAAAATAAAGCTATGCCGCATATTTCTAACTGTAAGTCCTTCCTCCTCCATACCTTGGAACTTGTAGATATTTGTTCTTTTGGCTGAATTTTCCTCCTGCATTCAGATTCCTCATGTCAAAATTTATTGTGAAATAAACATTCAATTTCATCATGAAGAGGAGAAACATTGTTGTAAGTATTCTTCTGTACTCCTGTCTCATTTCTTTGCTTTATTGCTTCTCTGGTTATGATGGTTTTGTATGCAACACATTGAGCAGCTTTGTGACCAAAATTATGACCTGCGAAACATTGTCCGTTAAAGAAGAAATTTTTGTGATCATAGAACCTTCTAGTGTTTTTTACCTTTTGACTGATATTTTTGTTATTGTTTATTCTTGAATTTTTATTATCATGCTTTACCTGGACATTTTCTGTCCTTTTTCTTAGTGTTACACCATTGTTTTCTCATCTAACGTGTTACTTTTAGATGGACTAAAGTACACCATGTAAGACCAATTTTACCATAGTAAAATTTCTTACACTATGAGAAATAATTTAATAACCCATAGTTTATTAAATTATTTCTGGTCTAAACAGGAAATCCCATGAGGAATAATTAAATAAAACCTTATTTTTTATTTTACATTAGGGATAATTAACTAAACCACTGGTTAATTAATATTCTTGGTCATATTTAACCCAAAACAGAAGAATGAATTAGATAAATCATTATTTATCTTATTCTTTTCTAGGAATAATTATTGAAATCATTATTTAATAATATTCCTTGTTACATTTGACTAAATAATTTATAAATAATTGAATAAATCAGTATTTATTTTATTATACCTTAACCTCATCCTTGAAATAATAAAAAATCATTTATTTATTTATTATTTCTAAATAAAGGTATTTAACCAATTCTAAATTCCTTTTCCATCCAACAAAAATAATAAACTATTCCAAGTAAGTTGGATCTAGATTTGGTTAATAATATTTTAACTATGCACAAATATCTAGATTAACTCAAAATTTTGTTATAAATAGAAGGGTTTTCCATTCATTCACTACCTTCTGTCACCTTTTTTTTATCACCTTTTGATCTATACTTTTGGTCTGACTTTGATTCTCCATCGTTGTCATATTTTTTCTACTTTTGCTTATGAGCTCCCTTTGAGTTCTATTTTTTCTGGGTTTTCTACACCATCAAGAGAGAGAGATCTTGGATCTAAAGTGTTGAGGACATACAAGAACCCATCCCATTCAGTGGGACTGGTATCATATTTCTGTGTTCCCTTCCTAGGTGTCATATTATAAAAAATTATTTATAAATTCTTGTCTTCTCTATTGGATGTATGGAGCAACCCTTGTTTATTTTTGTTGTTTAATGTATTTAACTGCATAGATCTAGATTTTTGTAGCATTTATTACCTATTGTAGATCTAAGGAAACTGACAACCACATTTGATGTTAAGGTTTTTTGTTATGCACAGCTAAAGTGAGTTTTTTCATATGCTTGCAATTAGAATTCACTCTAATAACTCGCGACTCCACAAGGGTGTTTAATTATGACTACAGTCGTTTTTCAGATCCCTGCATGAACAACTGCTTCAGCCAATAGGGTTTTTCTTCAGTTCCTTATTCTGAATTGCTTGATGCTCTTTTTAACCTTTTTTACCCTAAAACAATAAAAAACCTAACTTGTGTGTGTTTCTAGGCCATTTGCATAGGTAACAGGTATCAACCGCGACAGAGACGACAACTTTTTCTGAAACCTACTGCGAGACAGTCAGAAGTGCAAGTCACACTTTTCATCCCAAAACCTGCGACCTCGTCTTTTAGGTAGTGGAAAAATGCCCAAAAACTACGACCTCAACAGAAAACATGTCAGTACCTGCAACCTCAACTTTTTTGCGGGAATTTTCTGTTATTTTTAGAGTTTGTATGAGACATTGTTCAGGGTTCTCTAACCTCCATCTTTGCCCATCTTGGACCTGTACTTTCTTAGTTTTACTCATTGAAGTAGGAACCAATCCCCTTAGGGCTTTAGTACGCTTCAACCTTTTTAGGAGGAGTTTAGTTGAAGCAGGTCTTTTGAGATTTCAGTGTTTTTCATCCATTTTTCCGATCTGAAGCTATATTTTCAGATTCATTTCAAATTGGTTATTTTTCCATCCAAAACACCTCTTTTCAGCATTTTTTTATCATCCCTTTAGGTTCCCTTACGTTTCCCTTTAGGTTGTATCCTTTCACTTCCTATTTTTCAGCATTTTCCCCTATGGTTTCTTGTTGTTTTCGACAGCTCTTTTCAGCAAATCTGACCTTTAGATCCTCGTCCCTCTTGATCTTAGATCTATTGGCCATATTGTGTGTTTAAAGTAGATTTAGCCCACCCTTAGACTAGTTTCTGGGAAGCCCTCCTTTTTGGGTTTAAATTTATCCATCTTTAGCTGTTTATTTTACCGTCACTTTCAATTTTACTTAATGTCACTTTCAGTTTTATTTACAATTATACAACATATTTTTTCTTTTCTATATACACACATATGGTATTAATTAAAATTAGCACACTTATCACACACACAGACACCTAAAGCAAAGAGCACCTATTTTACACTATCGGCCCAAGACTAAAACATTGTAATTTAATTAATCTCCACCCCCATTCCCTTGTTTACCTCTCTTCCTTGTTGGGATTCGCGTATCTTAACCACCATTTCTCCCCCAAGGAATTCATCCTGTAGACTCCAAGGCTTTCATCCTCAATTTCTGTTAGGGATAATTACTCCATTGCGTAAGGTCTGAGTTATTCCTCCATCGAGTCCCCATTTAGACTTTGATTCTGGTTCATGGGGTTCTCCTTATGTTCCTATCCCTGGTTCTCCTCCACATTTCACCTTAATCATGTCTGGTGTAGGATCTACCACTAGTGGTGGCCCCAGCTCTAATGTTGGAGCCGCTACTAGTGGATCCACAACAGGAACAGTCTCAGATACTCCTTTGCTTGTTTATATGGTAGGCCTGATCCTTCCTGAGTTAAGCCAGTTGATTAACGACAATATACACCATGATCTAGGTTGGATTTCTATGCAAACCAAGCTTCTTTCAGAAATCCCTAATTTTGAAGGAAATGCTAGAGAGGATCCTACCAACCATGTTCATTCTTCGTGCATGTGGTGTTCATCTAAATTTATCACTGATGACTATGTCCACCTTCAGTTATTCTAGGATACACTTATTGGAGAAGCTTTGAAGTGGTATGCCGATTAGGCCACTGCATCTCATGCCACCTTTGCAACTCTTGCAAAGGTGTTTATGTCCTACTTCCAGCTTCCCCTTCGCTATGGCACCTGCACCGAACTTTTGACCGATTTCCGTCAAACTTCTATCACCCGCCTATTTGACCATATTCAAGAATGGTGCAGAATGAAGATCTTATGTTAAGCTCTAATTTTCGAATACCGTGTCTACATGGACTGGTTTCTCATATCCCTTTTTTCCTCTATTGGTAAAGATGTCGCATATCACTCTTGTTAGACTGAGGAAGAATCCCTCCAAGTTGCATTGATATATGACTTCATATAAGTGCAATCTGCTTATGTTTATACCATCTCACCTGATCTCCCTAGACCTGGTGGTACCAATGCACCAGGGGCATCTCACGCCGTCGACCATATCGTGGGATCCCTTTCACATCCGTAAAATCATCCTCCTATGTGTTATGGTTTCCTTCAGGGAGGGGCCAGCTCCTCTAGAATTTCCCCCCCTCCCCGTAGCATGTATCCAGGACACAGCATTCCTCGTGCCTTTGCCCAAATGCATCCTTTGATGCCAGGGCCTACTTTTTCCCATCTTGTTTACCCCAATTTTTCTCAACCTCACTATCTGTATCCATAGCCAGGTGATCCATCTCATCCAGCACAAGCACCTCTACCTCCCATGCCTTCTTAAGCTCTGCAGTAGTAACCACCCACCCCTCAGGGTTAGGTGTATGAGCAGCAGAGTGTGACTAATCCCCCCACTTCCCAAAATGAGAGGAAAGGAAACCAGAACTTACCCGCTCTAGGTAATCCATGAAAAAATCTCCAAGGGAATATATCTAACACTGCATCCTAGAAACAGGGTGATCAACCCAAGTAGAATAGGACTCCTCGCAAGAATAAGCCTTGTTCTTGTTGTGGAGTCCATGGTCACTATACCCACGATTGTTCCCTTTTACCTAAAATACATCAACTCTGTGAATTTCAAGAAACATCTCGAGGATAGCAAGCCTCTACTTTGGTTCCTCCTAATGCGGCACATAATCCACCGGTTATGTTTACCAATCCTTTCCCTCAGCAAGGATATGTGGCTGCCCAACCACCTGAAGGTCAGGTGCCCGCTCAACCTCCCCTATCTGGTACCTATGATTACCATATCATTATGAGGAACTCTGACCAGGCCAATGCCACTGATCTCAAACTTCAGACTTGGTCACACCAGTACACCAAGCCTCCTGCTCCATCTGCAACCGAGCCCTTATCTTCAAGTCCCACAGAGCCAATTTCGACACCCAATGGTCCTTTATATATCCCTCAGCCTAATACATAGGTACATACCAAGATCCCTAAAGGACCATTATGCTGAAACGCTGCTTCTAGTAAATCCACCCACACGTACAGTATAGTAGATGACTTGGCGCAATCCCCTATCACCATGTCAATATTGGAAGTCCTCTAGCCATGCCCTTCACAATTGAAAGCTCTACTAATTCCTATGGGTGTTGTCGATCCTTCAGATGATAATTTTGTTGTCTCGAATGTCCACAAGTCAGAGCATCCCCCCTTCCTACATTCGTCGCCTTCCAAATAATTGTCAAGATCGTGAATGCCAACGTCTCTCGATGTATCATTGATGGGGGGGCATCCACCTACATGATGTTCACTTCTGTTTGGAAGAAGCTCAGATAACCCAAGTTAGCCCCTTTAACTATCAGCCTCTGTGCATGGCATGGCCACTCTTCCCAACCCCTTGGCATGTTCCACAACTATCCTATTACTCTTGCGAGAAAAAGTGCTTGTGTTGACATTGAAGTCATTGATGCCCCCTTAGACTACAACTTTCTATTGGGTCATAGCTACACTTATGCAATTTTTTTTATCCCATATTTTTTTCACTGTAAGATGTTTTCCTCAAAATGAAAATATCGCCACTATAGATCAGATGACATATTAGAAACCGAAGTCTCAGGCCTTTCCAGAGTCCATTATTTCTTCGATGGCCAATAAACAAACTTTTGAACCTTCAACCAATGTCTCACTCAAAATCTATAAATATTCCACTTTTCTTGGCTTATTCCTTGGTCTCCCCCCTGTCATATATAACCCTATCTCATCAAATGTCTGCATGATGCAATCTTCTTGGTCCAACCTCAAATGATCTCGTTCGACTAGTCAACAGCCTCACCCTTTGCAACCTACTCCTAGTAATTCGACTCAGCCTTCACAACCTCCTCCGCAAGGCCCTCCATCTGTAGTTGGTGTCCTTGATCCTATTTATCCTCCCTGAATGGTTCCCCCTAGCCTTAACCATATGTGATTTATTTCTCCTGGCCATTACCCCTATGGTCAGATATCATTTCTTGCTCCCCCTTCTGGAGTATTTTCGGTACCTGTTATGGCTACCTTGACCCTTCCAAACATGACCTTGGGGATCCTAGTCTGGTAGTTGATTCCCCAACCAATACCCCACATGTTCAACTCAGACCTTACACTTCCTTGACCCCTGTTCAATCGGTCTCTATGACCCCTCCCTTTGCTCTCGTGCCTCAACCACCTCAACAGGAATCCACTCCTGTTGCGAAAGCCTCATGTGAGGGGGGAAAAGCCCGCAAAAAGGCACTTAAGAACAAGGTTGCCCAGATAACACCTAATCCTCCTAAGCCTTCAAATAATACACCTTCGTGTGCTTTGTGTGATTTTGTCAGTCATGCTCGCATCAAACCTATGGTCAACGTAGCATTTCCTGAGTCTGGTGTCCCTGAAGTGCATATTACTTTACCAAATTCAACCAAGAAACTCAATAATGTACACACAAATCACCCTTGTGCTTTATGTGATCTCCATGGCCGCTATAATCACCTCTATACCCACCTCACTGATTATCACACCTCCTGGGAAGTGGTTCGCCAATACGAGGCTGACCGCAACGAGTCTACCTCTCCCTTACTTGCACATTATGATTTGGAAAAACCTTAGGTGACATCTGCTCCCATTGACATACCCCCTCCCAATGTCAAGATGACGGAGCCTTCGGCCACTATCCTCTACCTGTCATCATCTATGAGATCCACCGTGGAAGACCCCTCTAGGGCATCCCCTCTTGTTTCGCCTGAACTCCCTTCAGTGATCACCTTGGGCTCAACATCAGTACATTATTCATCTACTTGTTCTTATGTCACCCTCCATGATGATGTTCATGTGAACGTCTCTTCTCATGATGATGAGTCAGGTAGCTTCACTGCATCTTGTGGTCATCCTTCAACCAGCCACCCCATCTTATACTATTATGATGACATTATGGAAGCACTTACCACCCCTAACTTTATCTATCCAACCCATAAGAAAAATGACACCATATGTGTATATGGTGACTTTTGTGACCTGAGAAAAATCTGTCCCCATGACACTTCCCCGATACCATCCACTATTCAGTGTGCGGGGTGTAGAAATTCTACCCATCATGTTCCCCGTAGTAGTTCTTGTTTTATTTCTACCTTGGATTCAGGTTGCCAGAATTATTGATAACCCTCTCATATGTTGTCTTGTGGCACCTTTCAGATGGATCCCCCATCCACACCATATATCGGCTATGCCGATGGTGCAAGTCGCTACTCCTGGAATCTAGCCTCGGCAGCGTGGGCCATTTTCACCCCCTCCCATTCGCTTTTACTCTCTAACGGTGCATGCATTGGTGTTGTCACTAATAACTATGCTGAATATGATGCAATGATAGGTTTGTTAGTTGATTCCCTTGACCTTTTCATCCTTCACTTTGATTTTTGTTTAATTTATGTTCTGAAACCAACTCCAAAAATAGAAGAAAAGAGAGATCAAGGCCTTATGAATAAGCCACTTCGATGGGGCAACCTCCTTTACATTACATAAATGAACAATTCTTAGATGATACAAATGAAAAAAAATCCTTATATATATAGGATTTCATGGGGTCACAATATAATGCTAGCGGACCTAAAAATAATAATGTAAGGGAACAATAATAACAATATTAGGGTTACAGGGGTACAACAATAATAATAAGGGGGTTACACCAATAATGATAAGGGACTATACTAGTAATATAGGGACCTAACATGCATGTGTCCTTTAGAAAAGTGTTTTCCTCAATTCTTGAGTAGATCTGAATGCTTATGTATAAAATTCTCATCCTCCCATGTAGAATCTTCAGTGGGTAAGTTCTTCCCTTTGATGAGATACTCTGAAATTGATCGATTTTGTAGCTGTCAAGTTCTTTTTTTCGTGACTTCTTTAGGTTCCAATATGATTTTTCCTTCCTCATCAAGTTATGGAAATATTCTTTGAACTGGAAGTTTGTCCCCTAAACCTTCTTTAAGCATGAAACATGGAAAACTAGATGCACTCGCGAAGAAGTAGGAAGCTCCAATTTGTATGCCATAGTATCAATATTTTGCAACACCTTGTAAGGACCATAGTACTTTGTGATAATGATTATCCCTCTTAGATTTCTTGAGGGACATTTTTTGTATGGTTGTAGCCATAAAATACCCAATCTCCTACATCAAAATGTCTCTTAATGTGATGTTGATCTGCTTGTTGTTTCATTTGATATTGTGCCAAATTTAGGTTATCCTTTAAGAGTTGGAGAACTTCTTGTTGATGCAAGATGTGATATTACACTTCTTGAACCTTAGAATTTTCTCTTAAAGAAGATGTGATGGATGGTTGATGATATCCATAAAGTACCATAAATGGGGTCATTTTTGTTGCAATATGGACGGAAGTGTTATACCACCATACAACAAGAGGTAACCACTTGAACCATTGTGTTTGAAGGAAGGAAGTGTTATACCACCATTCAGTGCTATACAAAACAATGAATATATCCTTCCAAACATTTATTCACTATCTCAGTTTGACTATCAGATTAAGGATGATAAGATGAGCTATGAGCTAGTTTAGCACCAAAAAAGAAAATAATTCCGTCCAAAAATTTCCAGTTAAAATGGGATCTCTGTCACTTACAATAATCTTTGGGTTTCGATGTAGCTTTTGAATTGTTTCCATAAATGCAGTAGAAAATATACTTGCTTAAAATGGATGAGGTAATGTACAAAATTGTGCATACTTGATAATTCTATCAACTACCACCATGATGACACTCTTTCCTTCGGACTTACCTAAACCTATGATAAAATCCATTAAAATCTCCTCTCAATGTTGACTTGGAATGAATAAAGGTTGTAGAAGACTTGGGGTTTTAATTGTCTCAAATTTATTTTGTTGGAAAACCAAACATTCCACGACAAACTTTTGAATATCAGATTTAAGTCCATCTCAAAAAAATTATTTCTTCACCTTGTGGTAAGTTTTTAAAAATCCTGAGTGTCCTGCTAAAGGCGAAGTGTGCAATTCCAAAACAATATTTTATTTTAATTGGGAATTCTTGGAAATATATAAGTGATCTTTGTACCATAAGGAACCATTTTTCCAACTAAATGTATCATATGTACTAGGATCTTCCTGCAACTTTTATATAAGTATCCACACTTATTCGTCCATCTTCCATTCATCCCTTTCTTGAGTTTTCCAATCTGGTTGGATAATAGAAATGGCACAAAGAAATTCTTTCACCTCTTCATCCTTTCTTGAGAGTGTATCTGCAATAAAATTTAGCTTCCCTTTTTCTTAGATGATTTCAAAGTCATAACCCAACATCTTTGTGACCCATTTTTGCTGCTCTTCTGAAGATAGTATTTATTCCAAAAAGTGTTTGAGACTATCATCATCAGTTTCTACCTTGAAGTGTGTTCAGATTAGGTAAATTTTCCATTTCTTTAGTGCATGTAGTATTACCAACGTTCCCTTCTCATAAATAGATTTCTGTAAATACTTTCCTTTGATTAGACCACTTTTAAAAGAAATGGGTCTTCATGCTTGCATTAAAACAACACAAATTCCATTTCCTGAGGCATCACATTCCACAAAAAGGCTTTTGTGAATTTAGGCATAGCTAAGACTGGTGCTAGGAACATTACCTCTTTAAGATGTTTAAAGGCCTTAGTTGCTTCAGGAGTCCATGAAAATGCATCTTTCTTCAATAATGTTGTTATAGGTGCTGCTATTCTCCCATAATTCTTAACAAACTTGCGATAATACTCTATTAACCCAAGAAATCCTCGCAACTTATTTATGTTTGTGGGGAATTTCCATTCCGTAATGGATTTAATTTGTCTAGGGTCTACCTTAACACCCTCGTGAGATACAATATGACCCAGATATTCCACCTCTTGTGCTACAAAGAAATACTTGGATGTTTTTGCATATAATTTTTTCTCCTCCAATAGTTTGAGCACCCTGTCAACATGTTGAACATGATCCTTCCAAAGCCTATTGTAGATTAGTATGTCATCAAAAAATACTAGAACAAATTTTCTAAGGAAGGGTTTGAAAATGGAATTCTTCAACCCTTGAAATGTAGAAGGTGCATTTGTAAGGCCAAAAGGCATGACCAAAAATTCATAATGACCCTCATGAGTTTAAAATTTTGTTTTCAGAATATCTTCAGCCTTCATTCTAATTTGATGACATCATGAATGAATATACAACTTCGTAAAATAAATTACTCAATATAATTCATCCACTAATTCATCAATCATAGGAATGGGAAATTTATATTTAATAGTGAGTTTATTGAGCTCCCTATAATCCATACACATGCGCCATGATCCATCCTTCTTGTTCACCAGTACTACTAGAGCAGAGAAATAAATTTGACTAGGTTGAATTATACCAGCCTCTAACATTTCTGCAATCATACGTTCAATTTATCTCTTTTGGACATAATAATATCTGTCAGGCCTGATGTTTGGAGGAACACTTCCTGGAATCAAATGAATAGTGTGATCATGATCAAAAATAGGTGGGAGACCTTTGGGAGTTTTAAACACCTTGGAATGATTGTCCAAGACATTTTGGAGATTTGGGGAAATAGATGATCTTGATGTTGGAACTTCTAGTGAGCATAATTGTGCAATTATGCCTCATTGTTCTTTCTTCGAAATATTTTTCACGAAATTAGAGCTTATTCTATTTCCTGGCTTCCCTGTGATACCCCGTAATTCGATTTCCTTTCCTTCTGAAAAAAAAATCAAGAAAATTTCTTGAAAATTAAAATCTACCGTCCCCAAATATTGTAACCATTGTACTCCTAGTACAACATCAACACCTCCCATTAAAATGGAAATCATTCGACTATTTAATACATATTCCCCCATGGTTGGTTTTATATTATGGAATTTTCCAAAGAAATTTATAGTTCCTCCATTTGTAACCATCACTTAGCATTCTGGTGCTGGGTATAGGAAACAATTCAATTCTTTGGCTACCTTACAATGAATAAAATTATGGGTACTACTCGAATCAATCAACACTATTACCTTTTTCTTTATATGTCCTTCTATCTTGAGAGTTTTAGGAGTGGTAATTCATGCCAATGCATTACACGATATGGTCGGACTCATTTCTTCATCTTGTAGGGTTGGTTCCTGGTGTATATCCTCTTCTTTTGAAGTTTCTTTTTCATTTTGTTCCTCCTCTACACAATCTATGTAAAATAATTTCTTCTCAGCACACTTATGACCTTTACTGTATTTGATATCACAACTGTAGAAAATCCCTTTTTCTCTTTTTTCTTCCAATTTTTGTGGTGTCAACCTTGTAGGTTGTGGAAGTCTAGGAGTAGCAACACTTCCATCATTATCGATGTGAGTGGTAGGCTTCATTGCCGCCATAATTTTACATTCAATTTTTCTTGCCAACCTAAATGCCTTCTCTAATGAATCAGGTTCCAAAACAAAAACTTCATGATGGATGTTATCCTTTAAATTCCCTATGAAAACACGAATCCGATGTTCCTTTGGAATATCAGTTACCTTTATATTCAATTTTTGGAAGTCCGTAATGTGCTCCACCACTGAATCCTTTTGTTTGAGATTTATCAATTGGATAAAGAAGGTGTTTCTCTTTGTATCCTGATAATGTGCTATCATTTCCCCCATAAAAATTTACCAAGTGACAATTTTTTTACGGGAGTAAAGCCATCGATACCATAAAAATGTATTTTTTTCCAACTGTAAATTTGAAATGCGTACCTTTTGTGTGTTTTGCACATTATTGAGATAAAAATATTGCTCCATCTGTAGTATCGATGCTACGAGATCCTTGCCATCAAACTTCCTCATATCCATATTTCACTTCAAGGAAAGGACCCTCTAGTGGAGGTTATAAAGGAGGTTTTTAGTGTTATAAAATTGGCCAAAATTGTCGAAAAAACATTTCTACAACATCCATTTATGGTTACGAAGGTTTTAGCATAGCTTTTAACGGAAATTCAACACAACTAAAAAACAATGGGCGGTCGAAGGTAATTACGAATTTTTTTTCATCGATGTGCTAATCAGGATTTAACGCACTAGTGTGTACCCGTAGACAGAGCCCCGGGGCGGTCGAAGGAGAACGCACCGGGCCATTAAAGTATAAAACAACACCAGGCGTAGTGTTGGTGATACAACGCACGGGTCCATTCTAATTGGTCTTTGGATTTGAGCGGTACCCATAGGTCGTATCAATGCATTGGTGCATAGACATAGTGAAACGCATCAGTGCATAGTATCACACAAATGCACTGAGATTTATAATTGGTATCGGTATTCATGTTGTGCCCATATGTCGTACAAAAGCACCGGTGCATATAGACACAACAATTCCCTGGTGCGCAGTATCACACAAATGCACCGAGATTTATAATTGGTATCGGTATTCGTGTGGTGCCTATAGGTCGTACAAATGCACCGGTGCGTATGACACAAAAAATCCCCGATGCATAGTATCGCACAAATGCACTGAGATTTATAATTTGTATCGGTATTCGTGCAGTGGCCATAGGTAGTAAAACGGCACCAGTGCATATAGACATAAACACATTGGGGTGCCATATTGCACAAATGCCTCGATATTTTTAACTAGTTTTGGTATTTTTGTGGTGCCCATAAGTCGTAAAAATGCACTGGTGCACTTAAGAATACAAGCACACCGGTGTAAGGATACATGCACCGCTTTTCATTTTGTATTTTTTAGAAACATCGACTTGTGACAGTGCAATTATTGTGATTGTTTTAAATTCATTATTCATCAAAAGTCGGCATATGTTATAAAAATATTCATATTAATTAAATTTTTACTAATGCATTTGAATGTGATGTTTGAATTAATGTGTTATATCATATCATAATTATTGTGGTTTTTTAAAATTCATTATTCATCAAAAGTTGACACATATATATATTATAACAATATTCATATGAATTAAATTTTTATTAGTGAATTTGAGAATGACAATGGAGAATGCAATAGCGACAATAGAGAATGAAATAGAATAAATTAAACATTTTTTATTATATATATACATATGAATAAGACATTCTTTGTCATACAAAATGGGACAGTTATTTGTATCGTTTCATCTTTCAATTGGGACACTATGTCCATTACATCAAAGAAAATGTCTGATTTCATAGACATATTTCAAAAAATACAACGCCTTGCCTTGATATCCAAACATAGTGATCATCATTCTTCACTTGAACTGTTATCACTGCTAGAGCTACTTCCATGACTTGGGTTATTTTCAGGAATGTTTTGTTCACGGTGTTGATTGTTTTCTTCTTCTTCACCTTCCATCTACAAACATAAAAATAAACTGTAATGAGTGTATATACATTGGTGAGAATAGTGAAAACTGAAATATTAAATAATATACATCAATGTAAATCGAAAATAAATGTCGTACCAATGCAAAAATTGACTCATAAACTATACACATTCTTTTAAAACCATGTAACATGCCATATTTCAAGATTTGATCCGTTGGCGCAGTGGCATATTTTTTTCCTGCAAGTTTTATACCCCATAAAAAGTCATATATTTAATATAAACGATTTATTTTTTCTATTAATTATAGACGGAGCTAAGTAAAACAACATCGACAGATGCTTACAAATTCCACAATTAAGTTCTGACATGTCAACATATACTCACAACCCATATTTTACCCAATTTCAAGCAATTCCTCTGGTGGTTGTTCTTTGTATGTTAGCACCTATTTGAAGAAATTCAATGATGATTTTTGTAAAAAAACTTTAAAAATATAGAAATAAAATCTAATTAAGTTTTTATAATGAAGTAACAGTTACTCACAAACTTAGATATCAATCCTTTTCTTCCTTTTCGTCTTGTTTTATGTGCTGAATGGGTTCCATTTTATTTTCCTTTCTATAGGAAAATACTTGAAAATTAATATTTAATGCTAAAATGTTTATTTATTGTACTTAATGATCGAAAAATTCAGTGATTACATATTATATTTGAAGCACGTTGTTGTTGAGATGGCTCCTCCCACGATGCAATTTTGTCCATTTCTTTGACCATCTCCTTGTACACCTTTTTTTACATTCCTACTGGCATACTTTTGATCTTAGATCGTTCATCTTTTGAGATTTTAATAATCTTCCGGAAAATGTAACATGACAATAAACTATTTAATTTTTATATTGATATATGAAAAGGAAGTATAACAAAAGTGATATTTATAAATAATTCCAGACAAACATCTAAAGGAATATTACTTTTTCATTCCTTATTTTTTATTGTTGTACGTTTTTGCTATTAAAAGTCTCACATGTCTCATTGACCAATTCTCAGGAAACTCTTCCTATAGTTTAGATAAAATTTGGTTCTTGGAATCATTGGATTGGTTTTTGTATTGTAAGTGGAAAGAACATCTATACATTCATTCCACTAGATCCCTCAAATTTCCGTAAAAGTTTTACCCCCTTTCATTAACCTCCAACACCACTCTAGATGAGCTAAGGAGAAATTCATTTTCATTTGCATATTCTATTTTTTTTCTTTTCTTAGAACAACATCCCTTTTCTGAGTTGTTGGTCCCTGTAGAACATCAAATAGATGTGAATTAATAGATTGTTTCACACATGTTATTTAATAATTTTAATCATATTATTAATGAAAACTAAAAAAAGAAACTCATATTGGATTGATAGTATTTTTTCATTCACCTGATTCATCCTTTTGCAATTTCTCCATCAAGATTTTACGCTCTTCTGGTCCTAGATCAGAAGTAACCTTATCGAGCTTCATCATTTTGTGTCTTTGCATGATACACAATAAACAATACATATTAGTTAAACTTACATATAGTTGAAAAATAATATTTTTTCTAATGAATTTACAATGAACTTGCCCTTTTTTCTTTTCTTGATGTGTTATCAGTATTTTTGTTACTTGATCTCTTGTCAGTCATTTATTTATCAATCTCAAAACTGTACCATACCATTCATTAATATATTTATAAATAAATTTTCAACTTTTCAAATAAAAAAAAAACCTCAAGAAACTGGTGCGCCATTCATGGTGTACTCACTGATGCTGGTACGTGGGTGTCTTCCAAATTCACCGAAAAAATAGTATAATAGACTGTACGGTGCTCTATTTCAATAAGGAGCACTAGTGCGTTACATGTCAATCACCACACCGGTTAACCATGATAAATAATAAAAATCATCCAGTGTTAGTTTTTGTAACATAAACTGGTGCCATATTTTTCATATGGCGCACCAATAAAAAAAAAATTGTTTATTCATTTTTTATCACATTAATTATGCGGTGCGCTTGTACAATACAGAGCAGCAATGCGCTATGTTATGCCAGGGACATCGATAAAAAAAAATATGTTTTTTTAAAATTCACGTAAGGGCTGACATGGATTCGAATCCGACTATGCTAATCATCTCGTCAATTGGATTTCTTAGGTCTATATTTAGCAATACAAACCCTATAAATATAAATTGAAAAGCCCTAATTCTGAAATCACATAAAGAGGGAGAAGAAAGGGCAAAAACAAAAAGAATGTAAGGTTTGTGTTTTTTGAAAGTTTTTTTTTTCCAAACTGAACGTTCGGGGTGCGCCGTAATGAAATAGCGCACTGGCTGCATATTTTACAAATGGCACACTGAGAAAAAATATTTTTTTTTCTAATTTTTCATCACAGTACCTTCGTAGTGCGCTAGGATAATAGAGTGCACTGGTGCAGTGAGGTACACAAGGCACACCGAAAAAAAATAAAAAATTATTTTTTTAATTTACGCAAGGGCCGACATGGATTGGCATCCGACTATGCAGGTCATCCTATGGGTTGGATGTCTTAGGATTATATTTAGAAATACAAAGCCTATAAATATAAATTGAAAAACCCTAATTCTGAAATCACAGAAAGAGGGAGAAGAAAGGGCAGAAACAAAAAGAATGTAGGGTTTGTTTCTAAAATGAATTTTTTTTGCGAAACAGCACGTTTGAAGTGCACCGTAATGAAATAGTGCACTGGTGCCATATGTTACATAAGGCGCACTGATAAAAACATATTTATTTTTTTATTTTTTATCATTGTACTTTTGTGGTGCGCTGGTATAACGGAGCGCACCGGTGCGCTATGTTACGCAGGGCGCACCGACGAAAAAAATCTAATTTTTTTTTTTATTGACACAAGGGCCAACATGGATTGGGATCCTACTATGCAAGTTGTCCCTTGGGTTGGATGTCTTATGACTATACAAACCCTATAAATCTAAATTGAAAATCCCTAATTATGAAATTACAGAAAGAGGGAGAAGAAAGGGCAGAAACAAAAAGAATCTAGGGTTTTTGTTTCTAAAAATGGATTTTTTTTTTCTTTCTGAAAATTGCAGAAAAGGTAAAAAAAAACTGCAGAAAAAGTAAAAAAAAACAATAACTTTTATTTTTTTATTTTACTTCATAAAAAAAACTACAGAAAAAAGCAAAAAAAAACAATAAACTTTACTCACATCGTTTGAAATTATATGGTACAAGGTTTGAATCACTAGAGGTTTGGAATTCTGATTGTCTAAATACTTCTGTTCGAACATATTTCTCTGCTCCACAGTGCTTTCATGCTCTGTTTTCTCTAGGTATGTATCCTGCAAATATTTGGCTAATTGTTTTTGCAAAAATAGTGAAATAATGAAAAGTTTTAGTATTTAAAGAAATTTTTTATGAAATTAGATTTTCGAAAATATTTTGCCACCCATTTTTCAATTTACCACTTTTTTTTCATCACTTAAAGAAAATAGGGTTGCACTTTTTTTATTCGCTATTATTCGTTTACTGGTGCGTCCTTTAATCGAACCACACTGGTGTGTCAGGTTATAAAACGGCACCAATGCGCAATACCAAAAATGTACCAGTGCGGTTATCTCTACATTATGCACCGAAATTACGTTTAGGTTTGTGCACCAAAATTTATTGTTGTTTTGCTCAAATGTAGGGAGAAAATATCATATATTATATGGAATGGACAATTCTTGGAAATCTAGCTTGTTCCATAATATTTCTCAAAGTCCATTGTGGAGTTCTCCCTATCCATTTGGAGACGTAATATTTACTTCAGATTTGTTTTATATTTTCACTATCTAATTGAATTTATGTTTTTTTATCCATGCAGTCAATCATGCACAACTTAATTAAATTTAAAATGTATACAAATTTGCAAGTTCATGTAGATTCAACATTGAGTTCAGATGCACAAAATATTCAAACTTCTCCAAAACGTTAGAAGTTCTTATCAAGAGCTGTATACCGCAAGGCGCATTTGGTAGATGAAAATGTATAGCCGCTTCACCCTGCTAATTGTAACAATATTTCATATTCTAGCCACCATCCTGGGACAATGATGGTAATTATAATTATAATTTTTTGGTATATATATTGATTAATATGTAATTATTTCAACGTCAAACCAATTTATAATCATGCAATATTGTCAACGTGGTTACTAATTGATATCATTTATTTTGTACTAATCATGTTCAATTTTTTTTTTAATTATTAGGATTCTAGTGATGATGAACGACCTATATACCATCTTCCGTTGCACCCCACAAAAATATCAAATCGAGAGAAGGTTGAATTAAGAGAAAAAATCAGAGAGGAACAATACCAAGAATGGTTGAATCAACCATCGATTCAATTCCCGCTACGTCCAGATTCCCCAAGTAGGAGTGACTACAACAATAGTAGTTCTTCACAAGCTGGCAATGGACGCAATCAAATAGAGGTTGGTATGGATGATTACTTAAGGGATACGACTGCCATGGAGACAATGTTATTAGATGCATTCCAAAATGATGACAAGCTAGGGGATGATGCTCATATCGCTGACACCTTTTTCGAAAGCCTTAAATTTTCTTCCACCACCCCTCTCTTTGGACCTAGTGGTCAGTAAAATTCTACCTAGTTGGGGACAACGATGTTACTCTACAACTTGAAAGAAAATTTTGGCTTGTTGAATGCATGTTTCTCAGAAATTTTTAGGTAAGTTACCACAAAGTACTCCCTTATATAAATTTGAAATATAATCAGTACGATGCAATGAACATTACAAATGGTAAATTTTTATGAACGTTAATAATTATATCGACATTAATTTACATTTCTTAATATATTTTTCCATGATCACCAACTACATGTTATTAAAAGATAAGGTTTTTCCGAGTGATAATGTCTTGCCCGGTAGCTACGAAGAGGCAAAGAAATTGTTGAAAATGTTGGGTGTTGAGTACCTATGATATCATGCATGTCCAAATGATTGTATTCTATATAGAGGAGAATATGCAGACAAAGAGAAGTGTCTGAAATGTGGGCATGGTAGGTATGATAAATCAAAAAAGAAGGGTAAATCACGTACTGGTCCTCCTTTTAAGATATTGAGGCACATGCCTATAATCCCAAGGATTCAAAGGCTCTTTCATTGAAAAGAATTAGCTATGTTGCAGGGATGGCATGCCTCGCACAGAAGTGAGTTGGGTGTTATGCGAATCCCAACTGATTCAATAGCCATGAAGCATATATAGGATACATGGCCCGAAAAACTCAAAGATGAATTACGAAGTCTGTGACTCAGCATAGCCATGGATGGTGTCAACCCATATTCCCTCCAAAACACCAACTATTCTGTTTGGCCTGTAGTAGTGATCAATAACAATACCCTCCCATGGTTTTTCGTGAAGAACGAACATCTTATGTTGGCTCTCATAGTCCCTAGTAGAAGATAAGTGAAGAATATGGATGTCTACTTACAACCACTGGTAGATGAATTGAAGTAATTATGGGATGCGATAAATGTATGCGATGTATCAAGACCCATCGCAGCAGAGAGTATTTTTATGTTGTATGGCATATGTGCTTACATGACACATGATTATACAGGCCTAGGAGTTTGTTCTGGTAAATTACATGTTTAATTTATTGCTTTTTTTATATATGTAACAATATTCTTTCACATATTAGTTATTTAATTCGTTGTAATATTTGTTTTGATCTTCATGATATTCTTTAATGTGACGTGCATATTAATTAATGTATACAAATATAATCTCGCAAGTGTTAGGACCTCATAATGTACCATTTTGACCACATATTTTGTTACCACTCTACTCTTTTTAGTCCATATTTAAAGCTTACATTATCACTTTCATCCATTTTTCCCAGGTATACAATATTCTTCTCTCTTTTTACTATATGTTTAATTTGTTTGCATATATAATTCCATTAATTTTATATTTATTATTAATCGAAATTTATGGAATTTCTTGAGAACTTTGTGGATTTAAAGAACCCTGCAAAATAGTCATTTTGAAGATTGTGTTGTTGAAACAGTCAACATGGTACGCAAATCCCGTTCCTGAAACATACCATGATTTCTGATTTTGAAGGTTCATTTCAAGTATGACGGAAACGAGAAAACACAAGCAAGGGAAGCTATTACACGGGCCATTCTGAAGCCAGTATTCTTGTATCCATCGTAACAAAATTCTGCTATGGAAGAACAGAAAGACCTTTTTTTAGAACAAAAGATTAGATTTGGATAAAAATAGAATTTCTATGATGTAATTGTAATAGATGTCTCCTCTTTAAAAAGAGGAGACATCAGCATTAGAAAGATATTTAGAGACTGCGGGAGGTTCGTTTTTCCTTAACAGAGAAGGAGTGTGACTCTATTGTAATATGTTGCTTTTTGGAAGATGAATAAATGTTTGTTTTGAGCACTTCAATTTAATTCCTTCCTTTGGGGAATATTGTGAGAATGAAAGGGCTCGCCTTCTTCACAAGATTCACCCATTTGTTCCCATAGTCTGTTAATTGTTTATGTTATTCGCACCTTGATTAAACCTTGTTTACTAAAGTTAATTATGCAGTCTTGAAATCTTGTGCTTATCGTTAGAGCTGTGTTTTCATTTGCACCGATTTCATACAATTCATTCTTGAGAAGTTGTGAGTTACTTTATTCAGTAATCTGTTATGGAATGAGTGTGTGACAGTTTGTTTATCAGGAAACAGCTGCTGAAGATTGCTACTTGGAGGAAGAGGGTACTGTTCTCTGTTATAGTTTAATTAATCTTCCTTTCTGCAGAATGATTTCCTTTCATTACCTTTCCTAGGATTCTTTTAACGAAAGTCTACAATAGAAGGATTGTCTCTGCTGTAACACAAGTAGGCTTCAGCTTTGTTAAAGTAAGGTGTGGTCTGTTAGATTAGTGTAATTAGTGTGATTAATACTACAACATTTCTTTTCTTTTGAAATTGAGCATATATATTGTGTGATTGCCTTTGAAATAAACAAACCTTCTTGGGTTGACAATTTATGTACCACTTGAATTGTTAAACAATTAAAGTGACCAACATTTTGTCTTCATTCCTCGGGAAGGCAATTATAGATTTCAAAATCATTGATGTTTTTCTTCTAGATGTGAAAATTGTATGAGAGGACGTGGAACCCATAAGAAAACTAACCCCACAGGTGGCAAGGGCAAAGGAAGGAGAGGAAGAAAGACTTTTATTGACGAAATTGTATCAAAGGCTAAATCTTCTCAGAGATTAAGCTCTCGAAGACCAAAGCCTCAACGCTCCCCTCAATCAAATTATGAAACATAAGAAGTTATGAGCCTTGAAAACGTTGAGGAACCAGTAGCAAGTGTTGAAGAACCAGTAGACAGTGTTGAGGAACCAGAAGAAGGCACTAAAGAATTAGTAGAGAACGTTGAGGAATCAGCAGGAAACATTGAAAAACCAGTGGAAAACATTGAGGAGCCAGTAGAAAATTTTGAGGATCGAGCAAGTGAAGTAGAAGATCAAAAAATGGAAGGAAATAACGAAGTATTCTTTGGTGGAGTACGAGTAGATCCTGAAGGAGAGGGAAAAGATGAAAATTCTGTCTCTACCTTGATATTTCCTATTAGTGATCTCCCTAGAGGAGAAAATCCTATGAATAATATCCCACTGTCAGCCTTACCCAACTTCCATGGTTTATCCTCTGAAGATCCTAACGAATTTCTTTTTGAATTTGATATATTATACAGAAGTTATGATTATGTGACTAATGCTCAGAAGCTGAAACTGTTTCCAGCAACACTAAAAGGAAATTCGTTAAGGTGGTTCATGGGCCTCAGAATCCAGGTAATCACAACATGGGAACAGATGAAACAGAAATTTCTGCTTAAATATCAATACTATTGTCGGACAAGAGAAAAGAGGGAGGAACTATTCAAGATGGTACAAAAGGAGGAAAATAATTTGGAGGACTTTGTGGAGATACTACAGTACAATCTGCAGAGATCCGATCATCCCGGTATAAGTAAAGATATTATTAAAATAATATTACTGAAAGGGGTGAAGGATGATTGTTTAGACATGCTAAACATGCTTGGTAAAGGAGATATATCTAAAGAATCATATGATGAAATTGTTGACCTTTGTAAAAGATGTTCAAGAGGATATGCAAGGAACAGATCAAACAACAGAGATGCCACATATTCAAGAGTTCCGAAATCAGCCATTGGGGGAGAAACAAGAGCTGAAATAGGTAATTTACTTGAAGAATTTAAAACTGAAATGTCAAGTTCTTTTGCCTCACAAATTTACACCTTGCAGGTTAAAAAGAAGAAGCCTGAAGCAGAAGCATATTTGGCTATCTTTTGCCCCAAATGTAGAGATAAACACCCACTAAGGGAATGCCCATTGGAAAAGATACCAATTTGCACCCTTTTTGAGAAAGATCACGAAACAGAACAATGCCCTTCTCTACCAGGAATAAGGTAGCATTGCAACCAAGGGAAGAAGAAGCTGAAGCAGTCTATCTGCTAACACAGAGGAGACAATGGCAACCACAAGGACAAGGTATGAATCCTAATATGCCATTTACATCTTCTAATCGTTGGAACAATTATCATTCTTTTAGTCAGACAAATTACCCTCCCTTCAACCAATTGCAATATCCACCCTTTAATCAAATGAATTACCCACCCATGCAACAAACAAACCCTCCCTTTGTAGATCCTGCAATGTGGACTCCTTGGCCTCCACAAAAACCATCTTATTTTAATCAATGGAATTCAAATTGGAGGGGCCAACAACTCCCATTTCCAAATCGATTTCCTCAATTTCAACAACCACTTCCTCTGCCATCAGGTGCTCCACCAAATAATCAAATGAGACCCCAACTACCTGTACAACCAAATCCTAACCCCAATAATAAAGTTGTGCAAGTCATTATATTCAGAACCAGCCTACATTTCCTACTTTCCCTGCACAATGTAATGATATTCATTTAAGATCTGGGAAAATAGTAGAACCCATCATTGATGATATAACTTCTTCTGATTCTCATAAAGAAGAAGCTGAGAAACATGACTCACACAAAGAGGTACAACCAACTTCTAATAAGGGTGCTGAAATAATAGAGCCACCATTCCCTGAGCGTTTAGTTTTAACTAAAACGCTTGAACCACCTACTTTTAACCTTTTAGGGGAATTGTAAAATCTTTATGTTAAAATTCCACTTTTACAGGCACTAAGAGATGTACCAATTTAATCCAGAACCATGAGAGACATTTGTGTTAAGAAACCTAGTAGGAAAGCTAAATATCCCCTTACAGTTCATGTTATGGGTCATCTATCTGGATTAATGTCCGGTAAAACTCCTCCAGTGAAATATGTGACCCCAACCATCCTACTGTGACAGTCCAAATTGGTAAAACAATAATCCCTCAAGTTCTGGTAGATTTAGGTGCTGTTATAAACATTATGACTCTCGAGACTACACAATTGTTACAGCTAAAGAACACAATTAGAGATACACCAACCATTCTAGAGTTAGCTGACTGTTCTACAATTAAACCAGAAGGATTTGTTGAAGACTTAGTTATCTCAGTTGAGTCCTGGAATTACCCAGCTGACTTTGTGGTGTTACAAACTAAAACAAAGTTGGGGGGGCATCCTCTAATTCTAGGAAGGCCTTGGCTAGCCACAGCCGATGCCTTTATCAATTGTAGATCTGGTTCGATGACAATTTCCAATGGATATGAAACTAAATAGCTTACCATTTACCCTAATGCTACACCCTTGACTAACAATGAGAATTCTGTGTGGATGGATTATGATGATAATGTTGTTCAACCTATTTTGAATATCGGACAAGATTTAAGTCTCAAAGACAACACACAGGATGAATTAATTAATAATTTCATTTGTGAACCCTCCTTTGTGAATGTTTAAACACACAATCAACTGACTGCACATTTTGAAACAGATACCCAAGAGAAACTTAAATTCCAAAATTCACCGCAAACATCAACCACCATCTCTTCTAAAAGCATAACAGTAGAAATCGAAACTGGCAAAACATTAAACACAAATCCCAATCTGACAGTTGCTGAAACACAGCAGTTAATGAAGTTACTGATTGAAAATAAGGAAGCATTCACATGGGATTACACGGATATGAAGGGAATCTCTCCTGAACTATGTACTCACCGGATTTATATTAAGGAAGGTTGTCGACCAGTCTGCCAACCCCAAAGATGAATGAACCCTAATTTAAGAGAAATTGTTAAAGAGGAACTTCAGAAATTGCTTAATGCAAGATTCATATACACTATATCTGACAGTGAATGGGTTTCCCCACTGGTAATAATTCCTAAGAAAAATGGGAAATGGAGAGTGTGTGTATATTATAGAGCCTTAAATAAAGCCACTCAAAAAGATCACTTTCCTTTACCGTTCATTGATCAAGTGTTGGATAGTTTGTCAGGAAAGAAATTATTTTCTTTTTTAGATGGATTTAGTGGGTATAATCAAATCAGAATTGCACCCCAAGACCAATACAACACCACTTTTACTAGCCCTTGGGGAACATTCTCTTATAGAGTTCCTCCATTCGGACTATGTAACGCACCAACAAATTTTCAAAGGGCTGTTATAGGAATATTTTCTGATATGCTGAATGACTCCATGGAAATATTTATGGATGATTTTACCCCTTATGGTGTATCTTTTGAAGATGCATTACAAAATCTTGAGAAGGTACTCAAACGTTGCATACAAGCTCACCTCTCCTTAAGTACTGAAAAATTTCATATGATGATGAGTGAAGGGGTAGTGCTTGGACATTTTATCTCATCTCAAGGAATTCAGATAGATCCATACAAAATAAAAGTCATTCAGAATATTCCTCTTCCTAAAACGCAAACTGATGTGAGAATTTTTCTGGGACATGCTAGATACTCCAGAAGATTCATTAAAAAAAATTCCAAGATAGCTTCTCCTTTATCTGTGTTGCTTATGAAAAATGCTGAATTTAAGTGGACTGATCTTTGTCAGGAAGCCTTTGTAGAACTCAAGCATTAGTTATCCATAACTCCTATTTTGAGAGGACCTGATTGGGCACTTCCCTTTCATATATCTTCTGATGCTTCAGATACTGCAATTGGAGCTATCTTGGGACAAGAGGAAAACCATATTCCTTATGCTATCTACTTTATTAGTAAGAATATTACCCCTGCTGAGCTTAATTATACAGTTACCGAAAAGGAATTTATAGCAGTAATTTAGGCCATTAATAAATTTTGACATTACATTACTGGGTATTCTACCTTTGTCCATACTAATCACTCGGCTATTAAGTATTTAATGAATAAGTCTGTCACAAATGCTCGAGTTACCAGATGGTTATTGCTACTGCAAGAGTTTGATATTACAATTGTAGATCGCCCAAGTAAAGAAAATGTTGTGGCTGATTTCATTTCACGGTTAAAAACTGATAATAATATTGCAGTAGATGATTCCTTTCCTGATGAGTATTTATTTGCAGTATCTTTTCACTCACCTTGGTACGCAGACATTGCCAATTATCTGGTTGCAGGAAAGTTACCATCACACCTGTCACATAGAGAAAAGAGAAAAATTATTCAACAAAGTGTCAGGTATAGCTGGATAAGCGGGTGTCTTTTCTACACAGGATTTGATCATGAAATCCGAAGATGCATTAGAGAGGATGAGGTGTATGACATACTAAAAGCTTGTCATGATGGCCCTTGTGGAGGGAATTTTGCTGATAAAAGAACAACACATAAAATTCTGAGAATGGGTTATTATTGGCCCTCACTGTTTAAGGATGCAAAGAAATATGCGCGGGCTTATGATAGTTGTCAAAGAATGGGTCAACCTAATCATAGAGATGAAATGCCATTAAACCCCCAGGTAATACTTGAACCATTTGAAAGATGGGCCTTAGATTTTATAGGACCCATTAATCCTCCATCCAATGAAAGGATTTATATATTAGTCTGTGAAGATTATATGACCAAATGGGTGGAGGCAAAAGCACTTCTTAGAGCTAATGAAGAAGTTGTCCTAGCTTTCCTATTTGAAGAAATCTTTGTTAGATTTGGAATCCCTAGAGAGCTAGTTACAGATGGAGGACCTCCTTTCAATTCTCATGGTTTCAAATCTACCCTTCTGAAATATCATATTTATCATAGAATGACTACACCATACCACCCCCAAGCCAATGGGCAGGTGGAAAGTACAAATAAAGTAATAGAAGCCATTCTAACCAAAACAGTGAAGGATAACCGGAAGGATTGGTCTCAAAAGCTCCCTGAAGCACTATGGGCTTATAGAACTACCTAGAGAAATACTACAGGATTTTCTCCCTATGAATTGGTTTATGGTAAAAGTGTTGTTTTTCCTGTGGAATTTGAAATTAAAACTTTAAGAACTGCTTTAGCTATTAACCTTGATTTG
Source organism: Pinus albicaulis (assembly GCA_034641835.2). Taxonomy (NCBI): domain Eukaryota; kingdom Viridiplantae; phylum Streptophyta; class Pinopsida; order Pinales; family Pinaceae; genus Pinus; species Pinus albicaulis. The sequence goes on along the minus strand of CM076577.1, from coordinate 841,551,324 downwards.
ACTGATGTGCAGACAGCCAGGTTGCAGCAGCTTCTTGAACTGGATGAAAAGAGATTAGATGTCATTCATCAGACAACCATGATTCAACAACAAAGAACAAAGTGGCATGATAAAACCATCAAGCACAAGCAGTTCCAAAAAGGTAATTGGGCCTTATTTTATGATTCTTGGTTTGAGAACTTTCAAGGCAAGCTACGTACAATATGGCTGGGACCTTATGAAGTAGATGTTGTTTTTCCCAATGGAATAGTAAGACTTTTAACAAATGATGATTTTGAAACACCTCTACTAGTAAATGGTCATAGGCTTCGTTTGTACCAATGCCCTGTTTCTAAAGAAGATTTTAAGGCTACTTGCATGACAGATGCACATTATCTTTTTCTAGGGGAGTCTTCTGCTCCTCACAGCATTTAATTGTTTTCTGCACTGTATTTTTAGTATTATATTAGATTTCTTAAAACTAATAATCCCTGTCAAGGGTTGGCATGTTACAATTATATTTTGCAGATTAAGGAAGAACTTACCAAGGAGGAAAATTTCATCACAAGAAGATCTAAGCCTCAATCTAAGAAGATTTGCTTCCCTTATTTAAATTCATTTCCTCATCTCCCAGTAACATTTCATAACTTATTCCCTCATTCTTTCTTTCCCTTTTCATATCATTTTCCTATTTTTCCCATTTTACTCACTGCTGAAACACCATTCTCCAGCAAGTATTTTCCTTATTCCTTACTGCTGAAATATCATTCCTCAGTAAATACTTCCCCTATTTTCCCATTGCTAAATCATCACTTTTTAGCAACATTTCCCTTATTTTTCCATTGCTGAAACACCACTTTCAGCAGCATGTCATTTATCTTTTTTGTTGCTAAAACACCATTTCCTTCCCCTAAAAACATGACTGTGCAACTTTTTCAGTCCTTCACTTTTATTCTTCATACTCCTTGTGTGAATACTATCCATTCAATGCCTCTCTCTTATGATCAAGCAGACTCTAATATGATCCTCCTTACATTTCAGAGAATTCTAAAGTTCTTCCATCAGTATCGAGCTATCATAAACAAGCACTATATATTTCGAATTACAAAGCAAAGGTTAAAATATAAGGTATGTGAATTTTATGTAATACAATTAAACGATAGTTTAAAGAGAATATTTCGCTCATTATGACTATAATCTCCACACACTTAAAAACATCATTTCACCATACATGGGGGGGATTTCGAAATTACAAACCATCATTTCACAGCATGCAAACTACCGTCACTCTTTACACCCATTACTTCGGCCCTTTACCGATACTCCATGTTCTCAGTCACAACGATTACTCTGTTCAAAGCCTGGTAATTCTTCTCTTTGCCTCTGCATTTTACCTAAGCGAGTAACTATGGGAGGACTGGCCATTAGACATGAGCTCGGCTCAATAGCTCTCCTTGAATTGTTTCCGGATGCTTATCAGATCTTCCAATAGGCATGATGGGTGGCATATTTTGAAAGACTTAAAGAATTTGACCCAAAACAGGTCCTGGAATTTGCACAGAACCTTCAGGAGGACCATTCTACAATCTAGGGGGTCCGAATTACGGTTTCAAAGGACGACATACCGCAAGTCTTGGGTTTTCCAGTCACAGGTGCTCAGTGGTTTAGTCGGAAGCACATCATCTTAAACGCGCAACATGACTTCCTTCTTCCAAGAGAACATGTTGAGATCAAAGGTCGTGGCATAGGAATGCACTCATTACCTCCTCCATGGCCAAAGGTAGCTGAATTTGTCAAACATTATTTAACTTGAGAAGGTCACTATCAGGTAGTCTATCAGCACGACTTTGTTTTAATGAGCCACTTATGACATGGTAGACTAGTAAACATTCCTTATTATTTTCTTGGATGTATTAGAAATATGTCATATTACTGTAGATGGGTAAAATTTCCACTACTTTCCCTTACCCATCATTTCCTTTGTCAACTATTGATTCAGAGGGGCTTTGCTCAACAAAACCCCCCTCTAAATAATTTACCTTTACCTCCCGAGCAAGCTCCCGAAATTCCCCAAGAAGCTGAAAGCCCCCAAGAAATCCCTGAAAGTTCCTACGAGCAGAATATCCTTGATCCCCCACCGATTCCATCCTCTGAACCAGTCAATCCAGTTAACCTATCTTCAAGCCCATCTCAGTTAGCAGAGTCATCTCATCCTACCGTCCACATCCCTAGTGATGATTATCAGGCTGAAACACCACCATATTCCCCCATACATAAAAGAAAGAGGCGAATTACAACCGCCTCTGTATCAAAAAGGCAAACAAGGGATGCATCTAAAGCAGCCACCTCCTCCGATAGCCCTTCTCCTAGGGAAAAATATTCTCATAAAAAGAAAAATCAAGCTACTACTTTTTTTTCTTTCCTACCTAGGATAAAAATGAAGACAACCATTGAATCAGAAACCATTCCCATTACCCCTGACCCTGCAGCCGTTTTTCTAAAACTCCAGTCATCATCACCTTTCCAAATCCCAGAATCATTACCCGTCTCATCTTGTGGCACTGCTCCAAAAGAACCAGATGCCCAGGGTAATATGACATCATTTTCTACACAACCAGTAGTTGCTCCACAAGAACCAGCTACTCAGTCAGTAGCTGCTCCACAAGAACCAACTACTCACTCAACAGCTGAAACACAAGAACCAGCTGCTGACATGCAAAAGTTAAACATCTAAAATGCTACTACAAGGAAACCAGCTGTAGCTGTAACACAAGAACCAACTACAGCTGAAAAACAACAATCAACTTCAGAAAAAGCAACCGATACACAGGGTCCAGTCACCATGGCCTCCCTTTTAGAGGAAAATGAATTTTTAAAGTCATAATTAGAAGCCTGCAAGAAAGAATTGGTAATGACAAGGGAAGCCTTTGACAAGGAACTAAATCTCTATACCCTGGCCCATACAGCATCCATGCAAGTAAACATACAGAGAACGATCCATATAGAGAATACATGTGCCATCAGTGTGGAAATATCTATCAACAGGCAGGATACAAGATAGTTAAAGTGCCAATGCCTGGAGCATCCACATCATCTACAGTTAAGGAAGAATGACCTACTGTTACACAAGAACCAGTAGGGCCTTCAAAAAATTTGGAGAAAGAAACCAAGGTACAGGTATCCTGCCCTACATTAATTGATTCTTCTACTCAGACTATGCCTCAGCCCATTACTTATAATGCTGGAACACAAACTACACCATGGAAAGAGTTGGAAATAATGAATAAGTGGAAGAAGCAGTATGCTATTGATCAAGACAAAACTTTACAACATCATAAATTGGCCTAGTAGAATCATATGTATTCCAATTGGGAGAACTGGGAGCAGACACTTCAGCAACTTAGAGATTCCAAGAAAGAGAATAAAGAATTAAAAGATAAACTGCTCCTAATGTTTCAACTAGTACAAAAACTATTAGCCACCAGGAAACCATCTTTGAATTATTCTTTGTTTCTTTCAGAACACCTTGTTTATTTCCAGTTGAAATCAGTTAAGGACGGAAGACCTCATGAGGTGCTCACAGCTGAGCAGTTTGTCAAAAAATTTGCAGAGGCCTCCACTAATGATCAACATCTATTATGTGAGCTGTATCTTCATAATGAAGTTTTTCCTGAAAATAGACAGATCAATCTCAATCCTATTGTTGGTGATGTTCAAATTAGGGCGTTTGTTTCCTTTGTTGCTAACCAAATTACATGGCAAACCGATTTTCTGGCAGCTAGGCACAATGAAGACAATCGCCTTCTATGGATAAGACCAGAACCTCGAAACCCTGCCATTTTGTGGCAGAATATCATCTGTTTTTACAGAAGCCAGGAATGATTAGACATATATAGCGATTGCAGGCCTCAGTACTCCAAGAGTGTCACCAGTTTATTAGGGCTCAAGAAACTACTGCTCTGAGATCAAACAACATTTTGTGGCAACAATCCTCTAAGGAGAGACAAGAGTATAATCCTTTTAGCCCTATTAACCTTGAAACTGCATTTTCCAGATTACCTAACTATATCAGATGTGTTTAGGAATGTGCTGAAAATTGGATAGGCTACCATTTTCACTTTCCTATTTTATGGATGCCAGCAGAAAAATATCAGGCTCATTACAGGTTGGCTAACAGGGATGAAGCAGTAGCATGGTAGAAATTGCAAAGTAACCAGGGATTCAGAGCTTTAACAGATACCACCTTCCATAGCTATTGCTTGAGTAATTTGCATGCAAAAAGTCAGTATCTCGACACTGACTCAGACTAAAAGTTCCCTGAGGACATGCAACCCTTTCAATTGGGAGGGATGTTAGGACCTCATAATGTACCATTTTGGCCACATATTTTGTTACCACTCTACTCTTTTTAGTCCATATTTAGAGCTTACATTATCACTTTCATCCATTTTTCCCAAAGGTATATAATATTCTTCTCTTTACTATATGTTTAATTAGTTTTGCATATAATTCTACATTAGTTTTATATTTAATCATTAATCGAAGGTATATAGTTGCTGAGACAGTTTAAAGACCGCAGATAATCTATTTTGAAGATTTTGTTGCTGAAACAATCAACATGGTACACAAATCCCGTTGTTGAAACATCCCGTGATTTGCGATTTTGAAGGTGCATTTCAAGTATGAGGGCAACGAGAAAAGACAAGCAAGGGAAGCTATTACATGGGCCATTCTGAAGCCAGTATTCTTGTATCCATCGTAACAGCATTCTGCTATGGAAGAACAGAAAGACCCTGTTATAGAACTGAAGATCAGATTCGGATAAAAATAGAATTTCTATGATGTAACTGTAATAGATGTCTCCTCTTTAAAAAGAGGAGACATCAGCATTAGAAAGATAGTTAGAGACTACGAGAGGTTCATTTTTCCTGAACAGAGAGGGATCGTGACTCTATTGTAATATGTTGCTTTTTGACAGATGAATAAAAGTTTGTTTTGAGCACTTCAATTTAATTCCTTCCTCTGGGGAATCTTGTGAGAAGGAAAAGGCCCACCTTCTTCAAAATATTCACCCATTTCTTCCCATATTCTGTTAACTATTTATGTTATTCGCACCTTGATTAAACCCTGTTTGCTGAAGTTAATTATGTAGTCTTGAAATCTTGTGCTTATCGTTAGAGCTCTATTTTCATTTGCATCGATTTCATACAATTCATTCTTGAGAAGTTGTGAGTTACTTTATTCAGTAATCTGTTATGGAATGAGTGTGTGACAGTTTGGTTATCAGGAAACAGGTGCTGAAGATTCCTACTTGGAGGAATAGGGTCCTGTTCTATATTATAGTTTAATTAATCTTCCTTTCTACAGAATGATTTCCTTTCATTATCTTTCCTAGGATTCTTTTAATGAAAGTCTGCAATAGAAGGATTGTCTTTGCTGTAACACAAGTAGGCTTCAGCTTTGTTAAAGTAAGGTGTGGTCTATCAGATTAGTATAATTAGTGTGATTAATACTACAACATTTCTTTGCTTTTTAAATTGAGCATATATAGTGTGTGATTTCCTTTGAAATAAACACACCTTCCTGGGTTGAAAATTTATGTAGCACTTGAATTGTTAAAAAATTAAAGTGACCAAAATTTTGGTGTCGTTGCCAGGGAAGACAATTATAGATTTCAAAAGCATTGATGTTTTTCTTCTAGATGTGTAGATTGTATGAGAGGACGCGGAACCCATAAGAAAACTAACCCCACAGGTGGAAAGGGCAATGGAAGGGGAGGAAGAAAGACTTTTATTGACGAAATTGTATCAAAGGTTGAATATTCTTAGAGATTAAGCTCACAAAGACCAAAGCCTCAACCCTCCCCTCAATCAAATTATGAAACAGAAGAAGTTGTGAGCCCTAAAAACGTTGAGGAACCAACAACAAGTGTTGAAGAACCAGTAGACAGTGCTGAAGAACCAGAAGAAAGCACTAAATAATTAGCAGAGAACGTTGAGGAATCAGCAAGAAACATTGAAAAACTAGTGGAAAACATTGAGGAGCCAGTAGAAAACTTTGAGGATAGAGCAAGTGAAGTAGGAGATCAAAAAATGGAAGGAAATAACGAAGGATTCTTTGGTGGAGGACGAGTAGATCCTGAAGGAGAGTGAAAAGATGAAAATTCTCTCTCTACCTTGGGATTTCCTATTAGTGATCTCCCTAGAGGAGCAGCTCCTATGAAGAATATCCCACTGTCGGCCTTACCCAACTTCCATGGTTTATCCTCTGAAGATCCTGACAATTTTCTTTTCTTTTTGATATATTATGTAGAAGTTATGATTATGTGACTAATGCTCAGAAGCTGAAACTGTTCCCAGCAACACTAAAAGTAAATGCATTAAGGTGGTTCATGAGCCTCGAAAGCCAGGTAATCACAACATGGGAACAGATGAAACAAAAATTTATGCTTAAATATCAAGACTATTGTCAGAAAATAGAAAAGAGGGAGGAACTATTCAAGATGGTACAAAAGGAGGACGAGAATTTGAGGACTTTGTGGAGAGACTGCAATACAATCTGCAGAGATCCAATCATCCCGATGTAAGTAAATATATTCTTAAAACAATATTACTGAAAGGGGTGAGGGATGATTGTTTAGACATGCTAAACATACTTGTTAAAGGAGATATATCTAAAGAATCATATGATGAAATTGTTTACCTCTGTAAAAGATGTTCAAGAGGAGCTACAAGGAACAGCTCAAACAGCAGAGATGCCACATATTCAAGAGTTCAGAAATCAGCCATTGGGGGAGCAACAAGAGCTGAAATAGGTAATTTACTTGAAGAATTTAAAACTGAAATATTAAGTTCTTTTGCTTCACAAATTGACACCTTGCAGGTTAAAAATAAGCAGGCCGAAGCAGAAGCAGCTTTGGCTGTCTTTTGCCCCAAATGCAGAGATAAACACCCACTAAGGGAATGCCCATTGGACAAGATAACAAATTTCACCCTTTGTGAGAAAGATCATGAAACACAACAATTCCCTTCTCTACTAGGAATAAAGGCAGCATTGCAATCAACAGAAGAAGAAGCTGAAGTAGTCTATCTGTTAACACAGAGGAGATAATGGCAACCACGAGGACAAGGTATGAATCCTAATATGCCATTTACATCTTCTAATCGTTGGAACAATTATGCTTCTTTTAGTCACACAAATTACCCTCCGTTCAACCAATTACAATATCCACCCTTTAATCAAATGAATTACCCACCCATGCAACAAACAAACCCTCCCTTTGTAAATCCTGCAATGTGGACTCCTTGGCCTCCACAACAACCGTCTTATTTTAATCAATGGAATTCAAATTGGAGGGGCCAAAAACTCCCATTTCTAAATCAATTTCCTCAATTTCAACAAACACTTCCCCTACCATCAAGTTCTCCACCAAATAATCAAATGAGACCCCAGCTACCTGTACAACCAAATCCTAACCCCAATAATAAAGTTGTGCAAGTCATTGATATTCAGAACTAGCCTACATTTCCTACTTTCCCTACACAATGTAATGATATTCATTTAAGATCTGGGAAAATAGTAGAACCCATCACTGATGATATAACTTCTTCCGATTCTCATAAAGAAGAAACTGAGAAACATGACTCACACAAAGAGGTACAACCACCCTCTAATAAGGATGTTGAAATAACAGAGCCACCATTCCCTGACCGTTTAGTTTTAACTAAAACGCCTGAACCACCTACTTTTAATCTTTTAGGGGAATTGCAAAATCTGTATGTTCAAATTCCACTTTTACAGGCACTAAGAGATGTACCAATTTATGCCAGAACCATGAGAGACATTTGTCTTAAGAAACCTGGTAGGAAAGCTAAATATCCCCTTACATTTCATGTTATGGGTGATCTATCTGCATTAATGTTGGGTAAAACTCCTCCAGTGAAATATGGTGACCCCGGCCATCCTACTGTGACAGTCCAAATTGGTATAACAATAATCCCTCAAGTTCTAGTAGATTTAGGTGCTGTTATAAACATTATGACTCTCGAAACTTAACAATTGTTATAGCTAAAGAACACAATTGGAGATACACCAACCATTATAGAGTTAGCTGACCATTATACAATTAAACTAGAAGGAATTTTTCAAGATTTAGTTATCTTAGTTGAGTCTTGGAATTACCCAGTTGACTTTGTGGTGTTACAAAATAAAACAAAGTTGGGGGGACATCCTCTAATTCTAGGAAGGCCTTGGCTAGCCACAGCCGATGCCTTTATCAGTTGTAGATCTGGTTCAATGAAAATTTCCAATGGATATGAAACTAAACAACTTACCCTTTACCCTCATGCTACACCCATGACTAATAATGAGAATTCTATGTCGATGGATTATGATGATAATGCATTTCAAGCTATTTTGACTATCGGACAAGCTTTAAGTCTCAAATACAACACAAAGGATGCAGTAATTAATAATTTCATTTGTGAACCCTCCTCTGTGACTGCTTAAACACACAATCAACTGACTGCACTTTTGGAAACAGATACCCAAGAGAAACTTAAATTCAAAAATTCACCTCAAACATCAACCACCATCTCTTCTAAAAGCATAACAGTAGAAATCGAACATAGAAAAACATTAAACATAATTCTTGATCTGATAGTTACTGAAACACAGCAGTTAATGAAGTTACGGCTTGAAAATAAGGAAGCATTCGCATGGGATAACACGGATATGAAGGAAAATTGTACTCACCGGATTTATATTAAGGAAGGTTGTCGACCAGTCTGCTAACCCAAAAGACGAATGAACCCTAATTTAAGAGAAATTGTTAAAGAGGAACTTCAGAAATTTCTCAACACAGGATTCATATACCCTATATCTAATAATGAATGGGTTTCCCCATTGGTAATAGTTCCCAAGAAAAATTGGAAATGGAGAGTGTGTGTAGATTATAGAGCCTTAAATTGATCTGGATTTATGCAGGAACGCAAAAAAATAAGCACATAACCATAAATACAGAGATGCAGCAGAAATAATACTTAATTTCATTAATATCAAAGAACTGAAATTTGCTTATAGACAGAATGGAAATAAAACTAGCTAGGGCGCTGGTAGCTATCTCTGAGAAGAGATGTTGTGGCTACAGGCCTCTGAACTGAGTTACAATGAGGCTCGAGGGCCTATTTATTATTTAGAAACAATGGGAAATCCTAAACAGCCAAAACCCTAACCCTAGGAGATGAAGCGCCAAAACTATGGGCCACGTTTGGGTAAATTGGTGTTTCAACTTCCCAGGGGCGTAACTTTGGCATACGATCTCCGTTTGACGCGTACCATACCTCGTTAGAAAGATCTATCCGAGGACTACAAATTTGGAACAAGAAACATTGGTCCATGGACCCATGTTGCTCTCCATTTTCCCAAAAAAACGTCGTTTAGGGCCTCAAAACGGCTCCGGAAGTTTAGGACCCGAAAAACTGCTAAAAATAGTAAACTGTGCCGAAACTGAAAAACTGAAATAGACAATGGTGGAGCCCCAAATGGAATAGGTGGGTGACCACCAATATCCACCTGGATCATTCCTCCCCCCTTAGGAAGCAATGGTCCCCATTGCGTTAAGTTCCTCCATGAGATGAGGAAATTTCTGCTGAACTTGGTCCCTGGTGAACCACTTTCCTTGGTGCGGGAGTTGGCCAGCTTTGACAACCCGATATAGTTGGATCTTCTGCTGGCGAGTGTTCTTGATTTGCATGTCCATGATGCAATCTGTGGTGGCCTGTTCCATGCAGTCTGGATTTAACTCAGTTGGTGTGAGTTGTTCTGCAATGTCCGAGGTGTCCAGTAGAGGTGGGAAGTAAGGATGAAGGTGATCCACATTGAAGACTGGGTGCAGACCAAGGAATGGTGGAATACTGAGCTCGAATGCATTGTTCCCTACAGCCTTGGTGATGGTGTACGGCCCGTGTCGGAGCGGGCGAAGCTTGCGGTGGGGTCCAGTGAGGCGCTCCTTCTGCAAATGTAGCCATACTTTGTCACCCACCTGGAAGTTGTGTGGCACCCGGTGTTGATCATGGCGTTGCTTGTACTTGGCATTGGCTCTGTCCAATATATCATGAACTTGTTGGCGGATGTGTTGAATGCGCTCGATGAAGCTACTGGCTTTTTCAACTTCAGACTGGACATGAGCTGAATTGGCCTGAGCAGCTGCAAATGGCATGGCTACGTCAATGGGACATAGTGGCTGGAATCCCAAGCCCACCTGAAAGGGGCTATGGCCGATTGAACTGTGGAGAGCCTGATTATAACTATGTTGTACATAGGGGAGGCTCTCGTCCCATGTGCATGGATGCTTTGAATTTTACATGCGCAAAATGTGTACAATCATTCTGTTGATGACCTTTGTCTGGCCATCTGTTTGGGGATGGAAAGCTGTGGACTTGGTGAGCTTGGTATCTGTTAGTGTCAGTCTTTGCAGCCTTCCTCCAGTGATCAAAAATGCTCTTACAAAGTGATTTTAAGGTGTCAAGGTTAAATTTTGTCATTTCAGTGAGTCTTCAAGAAAAATTTGGTCACTAGGTATTAGGTCTAGGGTTTCATTAATAAGATTTTCAAAATACCCAATAATGGTCAGCAGGCACATGAGGAGTTTGAAATAAGGATTCAGTACTAAAAATTTCATCATCATATGCTTAATAATGTATTTTTCTTCAAAACTCTGTTTTGAAGAAATATAGGGTATTTCATCTTTTTATGTATAAATGTAATGTAATTTCAAGTTTTCTCAGTTATAATATTATTTTCACTGGCAACCCTAGTCACCTTTTTCAAGCTCCAGCCAATCCATTCCCTGTAGGACAAACAGAAAGCACATCATTCAGTCAAAAAGCCAAAATGAAGCAAAACAGAGTTTTTTTTTTAAAGTGTCAAAATCTGAAACATTACAAAGGGGGTTCTTTTGAAATGGAGAATTAAAATCCTTGGTATATAAATCATTTTCATCTTTCAAAAGCTCATTCTTATGCCAAGAGGACAGAGTGAGCCAAGGAGAAATCGTGAAGAGCGAAGGAAGTAGTTTGGAGACAGAATTGTGCAAGTTTCACTACGCGGCGCATTGGCTGGGCGACGCGACGCATTGGGCAGGCGCGACGCATTGGGTTGGCCCCCACTGTGTGGAAATTACTCCTGCGCAGTGCATAGGAGGTACGCGATGCGTTGGGTTTGTTGCATGATGCGTAGGGCCGCAAAGTATTTGGAACCCCAATTGCATTCAAACTTCAAATCTGCTCAGTCCCTTTCGGTCCAAGTAAGTCAAGTAACCCCTCCACTGCCAATGAACATGTGTCTTATGTTGTTTATGAGGATTTAATACAAGAAAATTCAAACCCTATTTTCTTGTTCAAGGATTGTTTTCTTAGGGTTTAGAATTTGGTTTTGTGCCTATCACTTCCATTTCCCCACCTTGTTATTCCCTCATCACTGTTATTCTTGTTCCATCAGCCCATTTCCCTATTCCCTCATATACCTAAATCACTCAATCCCTATCTCAATTTCCATTGTCCCATCCTAATTACAATTTTTCCCAAACCCCAATGATATCCCAAAAATCCTAGAAGCTACCCCTAAAACTCTTTAATTGACAAATTTCAATTGGAAATATCCCATCATTCCCCCTACCCTCTCCCTCCATAGTCCCTCACATATTATCACACATTTGGCAACAAAATCCAAAGACACCAAACTCCTGATATTCATCTAAGGCAACATAGACTTTGGAAAACATGGAGACAGATTCTTCTTATGACCGAGACAGTGACTCCACAACTGAATTGCATGCACCTAGGAGACCTCACAAGAGTGGCAGACATGTGAGGGAGGAGCCTACTTCATTGGCTGAGCTACAGGCCTGTCCTTTTGCTATTTCATGTTTCCAACAACAGTCATGTTATCAATTTTGTGAGATGGTTGCTAGAGTTAACCACCATCATGAGCTGGCCCGATTGTTTGTGTTGCATTTACATAATGGCCAAGTCACTCTTGCAGGTATGACATTCACTTTAACACCTGAAACTATCTCTCAAGCAACCGGAATTCCAAATGTTGGAGAGCAATGGAACAAAAGGCAGCAGGTTGATAGGGAACACTATGAGCCATATATCAAGCCTAGTTTTTTTAGACAACTCAGTAGAGTTTTTCCCTTTCGGTTTCTAAAAGATTCATATGCTCCTTTGATGAAACTTATTATCAAATATTTCAGTTGTGAGGGCCAATTTTCACATCTCTATGCCTATCATATTAGGTTGCTGATGCATTTTACTAGGGTGAGAATGATGAACCTCCCTTACTTCATATGCCGAAATATTGAGAAGATGACCACCCTCGTGCAAAGGAAAACTCCTGAGCAACAGTATAGTAGTATCTATCACTTTGCACTCATCAAAATTGTGGTTATGCATCAGCTCGGCTTGCAGGATATTTCATGGGAGGATTTCATTTCTAATGATTTCTTCACAGCTTCTCAGGTACCTTCGGAAGCTTTTCATGAGGCAGGTGAACCTTCATATCAGCATGGAGGTCATGAGACACAAGCCGCTAGTGTGCCAGTGTTTGTCACTTATCAAAGGGGCACTAGAGGGTTGTTTGCAGCAGCCAAAAGAGTATTATCTCCACTCGGGGTGGAAGGGGTCTCACTTCCTTCATCATCAGTACAGGTACAGGACAAGAGAAAGAGGCCAATACATGATGAGGGGCCTTCAGGAGGCTAGGATACAGATTTCATACTCATTGATGATGATTTGGGCTCACCAAGCTCAAAGCTGAGAGAGATTGTTCAGGAGCATAAGGAAGAAATAAACACTTTGTCTGTCAAGTTGCAAAGGGCCCAATGGATAATCAACTACCTTGAGCAGAGAAAAAAATAGCTAGAAGATCAGAAAACTATCATGGATTTTCAAAATATACGTGAGAACCGGCAAGCTACCAAAAGGAGCCAAACAAAGACGACATCCATTGAGCAAGAGATTGAGGCTAATCGTGAAACTTGGCTTGAAAGGGTAAATATTCATTTGGAAAAGGCCAACAAGGAAAATAACATGTCGAGGCACATGGCGAATCATTATTGGGCAAGAAATCATGTTTGCAAGGCACGAATCAAGATCCTGAAGGGTAAGCTGAAGAGGGCCTCAAAGCATCGGAAAAGGCAAGATAGACTTTAGACTTTGGTCGAGGCTTCCTTGGCCCAACATAGTACATGATGGAGGACATTCAGCCCAAATTTCAAGAAATTGGGACACATTTTGCAAATTTTGTTTTTTTTTGGCCTAAACACAGATTTTTCAGCTCTACGCGTCGCGCCACTTGGCGCGCGCTTTTGATGGGAGGCTCCTCTTGGGTAAAACTTTATATTTTTGGATTTTTCATGAAAATTTATGCATGCCTACTTATGGCCCAAGAGATTTTGACAGGTTTTGGGCTTCCAGAAGGGTCAAAAACACCCTAAAAATGACCTTTCTGCCCGTTTTTGGACACACAGGAAGCAGTGTTGGGAGAACTCATTTTTGGAGGGGAAAACGGAAGCAAAATTCAGAAATTCAACTTGTGTTGGAAAGTAGACAGGCAAACCTTTCCAACAAGCCCACTTGGAGCCAATTTTGACACCAGGAAGGCCTCCAAAATTAGCTACAAACTAGCACGATGCATAGAGAAATCAGGTGCGGCGCATTGGGGATTTTTGCTCATTTTGGACTCAGTAACTCTGTTTTTCACCTAGTTTTTGACATTTTGATTTTCTTGGTTCCAAATCTTAAACTCATGATGTAATTTGATGTAATTTGATGGATATTGATGTAATTTTGTTAAATTTTTACTCATGTAGGTAGATTCATCCATCAAAAGGTGAATTGCAACTGAATGAATCAGTTTCCTATCTTATAGAGGCAAGATGTTCCACTACCTATTTTCCAGTTCTCAGTTTAGATTTTGGTGGAGCAGATCCTAAACTTCTGAGCTCGACCCCTAGAGGCTGGGGATGAGTTATTTTTTTCTATATGTTGTATTTTTTCAGTCATTTTCCTGGTTGGACATTTGGGATTGCTTTGAGCATCATTGTACATTCATCTTTGCAGTTTGGCAAAGGAATAAACCAGGGTTTGCAACACTCCTTGGGAGTCATGTTGCTCTTTTTTTTTATGATGGGTTTCTCTCTGTTAATGTAAGTTTACTGGTGTTTCATGTGTATCATTTTCCCTCTTATTTCTTCTTAAGTTAAACAAACAATGATAAAGGCGGAATTCATTAAAATTTGCAGTGCTCTACCTAGGGATTGTTTAATTTTCTATGTTTTCAGCTGTTTGAAGAGGATTCCTGAAATTTTCTTGCCCTCTTCAACTCCTCACCGGTATGAGATATCCATTTCATTCAAAATTGAAGTGTCAAAACAATTACTTACCTTGCCCCATTCAGATCTCTGTAAAAAACTAGGCCTCATTCCCTGGATCCAAAATCTGCCCTTCGCTTTGATCCAACAAACACCCTTGAAAATCAAATCAAACTCTTTTACATATATACCTAGCCTAAAATCAGCCTTTATTCAAGTCATCTCAAGCCTCACTGATTATTTTTGCTGAGTTTGACCAGGAGAGAGCCCTCTCCCGATCTGGTAGGGCTAGCTACCAGATTAAGCATGGTTTTATGTTACCCTACATTCTGCCTTTCTCAGCCTGAGGTAGATTTAGGCCATAATAGTATCCAACATTGACCAGAGGCTAGACCAAAATGTGCTGGGGAACCTGCTATCCCGATCTGATATGATAAACTGTGGGATCCCAAAGTGCACCCACACTCGTTCAAAGAAGAGTTTAGCAGTGGCTTCTGCTGTGATATTCTTCTTGCAGGCCGCCATAATTGCCATCTTCGAGAATCTATCGACGACCATGAAAACACAGTCATTTCCTTGCTTAGTAGAAGGCAGGCCTAACATGTAATCCATGGAGATGGATTCCCAAGGTCATCTAGGGGTAGGTAGCGGAGTATATAGGCCTTGCTTCTTGATGGTCAGTTTGGCAATGGCACAAGCAGTGCAAGATCTGATGTGCTTCTCGACATCCTTTTGAAGGTTCGGCCAATAGAAATAATTCTACAGGATTGCTACTATTTTCTCGACCCCGAAATTCCCAGCGACTCAACTGTAGTGTGCTTCCCATATCATCTTGGAACGCTCACTTGAAGGAACACAAAGGTGTCCCAGGTGACATAAAAGTGCATCTTGGAGGTGAAAATTTGGAACTTGCGTACCCCCCAAGAGTGCCTTGTAAGTGTCGCTGAATTCTGGGTCACTCTCATAGAGAAGCGGCCAATCAGAAGTCTCATGCCCACAAGAGTTGAGCACGGTGGTGAGCGCCATGATCGGTGGTCGGCTGAGGCAGTCTGCAACATTATTGGTGCTACCCTTCTTGTACTTGATGTTCAAATGAAACTGTTGCAGATATGTGGACCACTTCTGATGGCGATCATTCTGCAACTTCCCTTGTGTCTGTATGAACTGCAGGGGCCGGTGGTCCGTGTGGATGATTGTTTCCTTCCCCAAAATGTAATGCTTCCATTGTCGACAGGCTTGCACAATGGAATACATTTCTTTGTCATAGGTGGGATACTTGCGAACTGTCTCAGACAATGTCTCACTGTGATATGCCACTGGATGTCCCTGTTGAGTAAGAACTGCCCCAATAGCATAGTCCGAGGCATCTGTCTCGATCTCAAACGGCTGCTGCAAGTCTGGTAAGGTGAGCACTGGGGCAGAACATAGGCGATTTTTCAATTCTTTGAACGCCTTCTGTTGAGGTTCCGACCAAAAGAATTTTGCTCTCGCTCCTCCTTTGGTGACTTGACTCAAGGGCCAAGTGATATGAGAGAATCCCAACACGAATCTACGGTAGAAATTAGCAAGACCCATAAAGCTGCGAAGCTCTGTTATAGTAGTCGGGGCTGGCCAATCCCGAATGACTTGGATCTTGGCTGGATCCACATGCACCCCCCTTTCATCAATAATGTATCCCAGATATTGAACCTGGGTCATGCCAAAAGTGCACTTCTCCAGATTGGCACACAACTTGTGTTGCTGCAGTGTTTGGAGGACTTGTTGGATGTGGTGAAGGTGCTCTTCCCAAGTCTGGCTGAAGATCAGAATGTCATCCAAGTACACCACTACAAATGAGTTGGTGAATGGCCACAAGATGTCATACATCATCCTCATGAAGGTTGTGGGAGCATTCGTCAACGCGAAAGGCATGACCAGCCATTCGAAAAGGCCTTCCTTGGCTTTGAAGGCAGTCTTCCACACATCAGAGGGTTCAATTGGTACCTGGTGATACCCCGACTTCAAGTCAATATTGCTGAAATATTTTGCACCTTTGAGTTGGTCCAGAAGGTCATCAATCCATGGGATCGGGTACCTATTCCAGACAGTGATCTTGTTCAGCGCCCGATAGTCAATACAGAGTCTCCACGTCCAATCCTTATTCTGTACCAACACGATCGGACTCCCACAGGGTGATGAACTTGGTCGGATGTGACCTTTCTGCAAAAGCTCCTGAATCTGGCTCTTGATTTCATTGTTACCCATAACAGAGCGCCGATAGATTGTTCCATTGGGTAGCGGAACACTTGGGGTTAGATCAATCTGGTGCTTGACCTGACAGTGCAGAGGAATCCCTGTGGGTGAGATGAAGATGTCCCTGTACTCCTCCACAACCTTATCCATTTTTTTTTGTCGTGCAGAGGAGCCCTGCCTGGAGGTCATGGCCACAATATTCTTCTTGCCCTGGGGGTGGATCATCAGGAAAATGAATTTCCTGGTTTTGGAAATGAGCTTACTGCATTGTTTTGCAGTATCCAAAGAGATAGCGATAGGAGGTGGTACCTCTGGTATCCTGTACAACTTATTTCCCAAAGTAACAATAACAGCATGAGGCCGAGACTCATACATAGCATGGCGCTTCCACAAGTATGGTTGTCCTAATAATACATCAGAAACATCAATAGGAGCAACGTCACATAATACCTCATCCGTGAAGGGCTTGATGCTATAGGGAAGGTGGCACTGCTGGCTGATGTGGAGATCTCGTCCTTGGTGAGGCCACCCGACGGTGTATGGATGTGGGTGAGCTATGGTCGGCAAGCCCAACCGTTTCACGGCATCTGCTGAAATGAGGTTCTTTTGGCTCCCATTTTCGACAATGAACTGTACCGGGGAGCCCTTTACCCACAACTGGTAGTGGAAGAGACGTTCCTCCTCCTCTGGATCTTCCGGTTCCTCCTTTTGGATCTTCGTAGTGGCAACAGTGGCATTGGGCTCCGCATCAATAATCTGTTTCCCTTTTTCATTCCCCTTGTCAGGTTCTGATTCAGAGTCGGAGCATGCATCTAACTCAAAATCCCGCATCTCGGCCACCAGCGACTGCTTGGCCCGACACTCACTTGTGTTGTGAGTGGAGCTCTTATGGAACTCACACCACTTTCCTGTGTCCTTCTTTAGCTTTGTGGTGTTGTTCTTTGCTTTTGGCTTCGACAGGTTGTATTGAGTTTCCATGCCTTGCCTCTATCCTTTGTTCTGTAGTTTGGGAGCACCTTTCCCTTGATTTTGATTCGCAGATCCAAAGTCTTGCTTCTTCTGTTTGAATTTATGTTCAATCTTGGCAGCATACCGGTATGCCGTAACAAGCGAGGAGATGTTGAGGAACTCCATTTCCTCCTTAATGTATCTTTGTAGACAACTGCGATACTTTAGCACCAGATGTTTCTATGAATATTTGATACCCAACTTGGTGCGTAGGGTATGGAATAGATTCGTCAGCTCATGCACATCTTGACCCCTTTATTGTCGCAGCGTGGTCCATTGTATGTACTTGTCCTCATA
Organism: Pinus albicaulis; assembly: GCA_034641835.2. Taxonomy (NCBI): domain Eukaryota; kingdom Viridiplantae; phylum Streptophyta; class Pinopsida; order Pinales; family Pinaceae; genus Pinus; species Pinus albicaulis. Next base: position 841,533,434 of record CM076577.1, on the reverse strand, counting down.
GCTCCCCGCGGGATAGTATTGTTCCTTGATGGCGTCTCAAAAAGAATTCCAAGTGGGTACAGCCGAGAACAGACAGGGTTCTGTCTCATCCTTTTTCTCACAGTGGGTTTCCCACAAGTCCTTGACATGGGGGGCAGCTTTGAGGAGTGCAAAAATAATCTTCTCCTTGTCGGAAAAGTCATGAACCGAGAAATATCCTTCTAATAGATTCAACCATATATCTACGGCATCTGCATCTATTTGACCCTCAAATATGGGAATGTGCAAATTTACTTGTACCTTAAAAGGAGTCGCACCTCTAGAGTGGCTGCTGGATGCAGATGCGTCGCCAGTGGGCAGCCATTGAAGGATCTGGGCAAAGTTATCCATCATCGAATTCCTTTGTTTTTCGAGGGCCTCCTCGAGAAATATTTTGATAGGATCTCCTGCTCCCTCATCTTTATTTTCGTCCCCCATGGGCGTCCGTCGGGGTTTGCGAGGCTGATCTTGGAAAGGTTCCACCAGATCGAGCCCTAACTCCTTATACCCCGACCTCGTTGGGCACATGCAAAGAAGGATCGAGAAAAAGTAGACCACTTTGATACCACTTATCTAGATTTATGTAGGAACGCAATAGAATAAACACATAACCATAAATACAGAGATGCAACGGAAATAACACTTCATTTCATTAATATCAAAGAACTGAAATTTTCTTACAAACATAATGGAAATAAAACTACCTAGGGCGCTGGTAGCTATCTCTGAGAAGAGATGTGGTGGCTACAGGCCTCTGAACTAAGGTACAATGAGACTCGAGGGCCTATTTATTATTTAGAAACAATGGGAAATCCTAAACAGCCAAAACCCTAACCCTAGGAGATGAAGCGCCAAAAATATGGGCCTCGTTTGGGTAAATTGGTGTTTTAAATTCCCAGGGGCGTAACTTTGGCATACGATCTTCGTTTGACGCGTACCATACCTCGTTAGAAATATATATTTGAGGACTACAAATTTTGAACGAGCAACATCAATGCATGGACCCTGGACTGATGTTGCTCTCTGTTTTTCAAAAAAACGTCGTTTAGGGCCTCAAAACGGCTCCGGAAGTTCAGGTCCCGAAAAACTGCTAAAAATAGTAATTTGTGCAAAAAATGAAAAACTAAAAGAGACGATGGTGGGGACCCAAGTGGAATATGTGGGTGACCACCAATATCCACCTGGATCATAAATAAAGCCACTCAAAAAGATCACTTTCCTTTACCATTCATTGATCAGGTGTTGGATAATTTGTCAGGAAAGAAATTCTTTTCTTTTTTAGATGGATTTAGTGGGTATAATAAAATTAGAATTGCACCCAAAGACCAAGACAAGACCACTTTTACTAGCCCTTGGGGAACTTTTGCTTATAGATTTCTTCCATTCGCACTATGTAACGCACCAACAACTTTTCAAAGGGCTGTTGTAGGAATCTTTTCTGATATGCTGAATGACTCCATGGAAATATTTATGGATAATTTTACCCCTTATGGTGTATCTTTTGAAGATGCATTACAAAATATTGAGAAGGTACTCAAATGTTGCATACAAGCTCACCTCTCCTTAAGTACTGAAAAATTTCATATGATGATGAGTGAAGGAGTAATGCTTGGACATTTTATCTCATCTCAAGGAATTCAGGTAGATCCATCCAAAATACAAGTCATTCAGAATCTTCTTGTTTCTAAAACGCAAAATGATGTGAGAAGTTTTCTAGGACATGCTAGATATTACAGAATATTCATTAAAAAAAAATTCAAGATAGCTTCTCCTTTATTTGTGTTGCCTATCAAAAATGTTGAATTTAAGTGGACTGATCTTTGTCAGGAAGCCTTTGTAGAACTCAAGCATCAGTTATCCATAGCTCCTATTTTGAGAGGACCTGATTGAGCACTTCCTTTTCATATATCTTATGATGCTTCAGATACTGCAATTGGAGCTGTCTTGGGACAAGAGGAAAACCATATTCCTTATTCCATCTACTTTATTAGTAATAATATTACCCCTGTTGAGCTTAATTATACAGTTATTGAAAAGGAATTTTTAGCATTAATTTATGCCATTAATAAATTTCGACATTACATTATTAGGTATTCTACTTTTGTCCATACTGATCACTCGGCTATTAAGTATTTAATGAATAAGTTTGTCACAAATGCTCGAGTTACTAGATGGTTATTGCTACTGCAAGAGTTTGATATTACAATTGTAGATCGCCCAGGTAAAGAAAATGTTGTGGCTGATTTCCTTTCAAGGTTAAAAACTGATAATAATATTCCAATAGATGATTCCTTTCCTGATGAGTATTTATTTGAAGTATCTGCTCACACACCTTGGTATGCAGACATTGCCAATTATCTGGTTGCGGGAAAGTTACCATCACACTTGTCACATAAAGAAAAGAGAAAAAATATTCAACAAAGTGCTAGGTATAGTTGGATAAGCGGGTGTCTTTTCTACACAGGATTTGATCATGAAATCCAAAGATGCATTAGAGAGGATGAGGTGTATGACATACTAAAAGCTTGTCATGATGGCCCTTGTGGAGGGCATTTTTCTGATAAAAGAACAACACATAAAATTCTGAAAATGGGTTATTATTAGCCCTCACTGTTTAAGGATGCAAAGAAATATGTGTGGGCTTGTGATAGTTGTCAGAGAATGGGTAAACCTAATCATAGAGATGAAATTCCATTAAAACCCCAGGTAATACTTGAACCATTTGAAATATGGGCCTTAGATTTTATAGACCCATTAATTCTCCATCCAATCAAAGGATTTACATATTAGTCTATACAGATTATATGACAAAATGGGTGGAGGCCAAAGCACTTCTTAGAGATAATGAAGAAGCTGTCATAGCTTTCCTATTTGAAGAAATATTTGTTAGATTTGGAATCAGTAGAGAGCTAGTTACAGATGGAGGACCTCCTTTCAATTCTCATGGTTTCAAATCTACCCTTCATAAATATCATATTCATCATAGAATGACTACACCATACCACCCCCAAGCCAACGGGCAGGTGGAAAGTACAAATAAATTAATAGAAGCCATTCTAACCAAAACAGTGAAGGATAGCAGGAAGGATTGGTCTCAAAATCTCCCTGAAGCACTATGGGCTTATAGAACTACCTCGAGAAATACTACAGGATTTTCTCCCTATGAATTGGTTTATGGTAAAAGTGTTGTTTTTCCCGTGGAATTTGAAATTAAAACTTTAACTACTTTAGTTGTTAACCTTGATTTGACTGATGTGCAGACAGCTAGGTTGTAGCAGCTCCTTGAACTGGATGAAAACAGATTAGATGCCATTCATCAAACAACTATGATCCAACAACAAAGAACAAGGTGGCATGATAAAACCATCAAGCACAAGCAGTTCCAAAAAGATAATTGGGCTTTATTGTATGATTCTTGGTTTGAGAACTTTCAAGACAAGCTACATAAAATATGGCTGGGAACTTATGAAGTAGATGTTTTTTTTCCTAATGTAACAGTAAGAATTTTAATAATTGATGATTCTAAAACACCTCTACTAGTAAATGGTCATAGGCTTCGTTTGTACCAGCGCCCTATTTCTAAAGAAGATTTTAAGGCCACTTGCATGGAAAATGCACACTATCTTTTTCTAGGGGAGTATTTGGCTCCTCACAACATTTAATTTTTTTCTGCACTATATTTTTAGCATTAGATTTGATTTCTTAAAACTAATAATACCTGTCAAGGGTTGGCATGTTACAATTGTATTTTGCAGATTCTTGATTAAGGAAGAACTTACCAAGGAGGACAATTTCACCACAAGAAGATTCAAGCTTCAATTTGAGAAGCTTTTCTTCCCTTATTTAAACTCATTTCCTTATCTCCCAGTAACATTTCATCACTCATTCCCTCATTCTTTCTTTCCATTCTGATATCATTTTCCTATTTTTCCCATTTTACCCACTGCTGAAACACCATTCTCCAACAAGTATTTTCCCTATTCCTTACTGCTGAAATACCATTTCTCAACAAATACTTCCCCTATTTTCCCATTGCTAAATCATCACTCTTTAGCAACATTTCCCTTATTTTTCCATTGCTGAAACACCACTTTCAGCAGCATGTCATTTATCTTTCCATTGCTAAAACACCATTTCTTTCCCTAAAACCATGGCTATGCAACTTTTTCAGCCCTTCACTTTTATTCTTCATACTCCTTGTGTGAATATTGTCCATTCACTGCCTCTTTCTTATGATCGAGTAGACTCTAATATGATCCTCCTTACATTTCAAAGAATTCTAAAGTTCTTCCATCAGTATCGAGCTATCATAAACAAGCACTATATATTTCAAATTACAAATCAAAGGTAAATATAAGGTATGTGAATTTTATGGAATACAATTAAATGATAGTTTAAAGAGAAGATTTCGCTCATTATGACTATAATCTCCGCACACTTAAAAACATCATTTCACCATACATGGGAGGAATTTCGAAATTGCAAACCATCATTTCACAGCATGCAAACTACCATCACTCTTTACACCCATTACTTCGGCCCTTTACCGATACTCCATGTTCTCAGTCACAACGATTACTCTATTCAAAGCCCGGTAATTATGCTCTTTGCCTCTCCATTTTACGTAAGCTAGTAACTATGGGAGGACTGGCCATTAGACATGAGCCCGGCTCAATATCTCTCCGTGAATTGTTTTCGAATGCTTATCAGAACTTCCAACAGGCAGGATGGGTGACATATTTTGAAAGACTTCAAGAATTTGACCCACAATAGGTCCTAGAATTTGCACAGAACCTTAAGGAGGACCATTCTACTGTACAGGGGGTCCGAATTTCGGTTTCAGAGGATGACATAGTGCAAGTCTTGGGTTTGTCAGTCACAGGTGCTCGATGGCTTAGGCGAAAGCACATTATCTTAAATGTGCAACAGGACTTCCTTCTTCCAGGAGAACATGTTGAGATCAAAGGCCATGGCGTAGGACTGCACTCATTACCTCCTCCATGGCCAAAGGTAGTTGAATTTCGCAAAAATTATTTAAATTGCGAAGGTCACTATTAGGTAGTCTATCAGTACGAATTTTTTTAATGAGCCACTTACGACATGGTAGACTAGTAAACATCCCTTATTATTTGCTTGTATGTATTAGAAATATGTCATATTACTGTAGATGGGTAAAATTTCCACTACTTTCCCTTACCCATCATCGCCTTTGTCAGCTATTTATTTAGAGGGGATTTTCTCAACAAAACCCTCCTCTAAACAATTTACCTTTACCTCCCGAGAAAGCTCCTGAAATTCCCCAAGAAGCTAAAAACCCCCAAGAAATCACCGAAAGTTCCTACGAGCAGAATATCCTTGATCCTCCATTGATTCCATCCTCAGAACCAGTCAATCCAGTTAACCTGTCTTCAAGCCCATCTCAGTTAGCAGAGCCATCTCATCCTACCGACCACATCCCTAGTGATGACTCTCAGGATGAAACACCACCATCTTCCCCCATTCCTAAAATAAAGAGGCGAATTACAACCACCTCTGTATCAAAAAGGAAAACAAGGGATGCATCTAAAGTAGCCACCTCCTCCGATAGCCCTTCTCCTAGGAAAAAATATTCTCATAAAAAGAAAAAGAAAGCTACTACTTTTTCTGCTTTCCTACCTAGGAGATGAATGAAGAAGACCTTTGAATCAAAAACCATTACCATTACCCCTGACCTTGCATCCATTTTGCTAAAACTCCATTCATCACCACCCTTCCAAACCACGAAATCACTACCTGTCCCATCCTGTCGCACTGCTCCATAAGAACCAGATGCCCAGGGTAATATGAAATCATTTTCTACATAACCAGTAGCTGCTCCACAAGAACCAACTACTCAGTCAGTAGCTGCTCCACAAGAACGAGCTACTCACTCAGCAGCTGAAACACAAAAACCAACTACAGCTGAAAAACAACAATCAACTTCAAAAAAAGCAACTGATACACAGGGTCCAGCCACCATGGCCTCCCTTTTAGAGTAAAATGAACTTTTAAAGTCAGAAATAGAAGCCTACAAGAAAGAATTGGCAATGGCAAGGGAAGCCTTTGACAAGGAACAAAATTTCTATACCTTGGCCCATATAGCATCCATGCAAGATAAAGATACATAGAACAATCCATATAGAGAATACATGTGCCATCAATGTGGAAATATCTATCAATAGGCAGGATACAACATAGTTAAAGTTCCAATGCCTGGAGCATCCACATCCTCTACAGTTAAGGAAGAATGCCATAATGTTACACAAGAACCAGTAGGGCCTTCAAAAAATTTGGAAAAAGAGACCAAGGTATAGGTATCCTGCCATACATTAACTGATTCTGCTACTCATATTATGCCTCATCCCATTACTTATAATGTCGGAACACAAACTGCACCATGAAAGGAGTTGGAAATAATGAATAAGTGGAAGAAGCAGTATGCTATTGATCAAGACAAAACTTTACAACAACATAAATTGTCCTGGCAGAATCATATGTATTCCAATTCGGAGAACTAGGAGCAGACACTTCAGCAACTTAGAGATTCCAAGAAACAGAATAAAGAATTAAAAGATAAACTGCTCCTAATGTTTCAACTAGTACAAAAACTATTAGCCACCAGGAAACCATCTTTGAACTATTCTTTGTTTCTTTCAGAATGCCTTGTTTATTTCCAGTTGAAAGCAGTTAAGGACTGAAGACCTCATGAGGTGCTCACAGCTGAGAAATTTGTCAAAACATTTGCAGAGGCTTCCACTAATGATCAACATCTATTATGTGAGTTGTATCTTCATAATGAGGTTATGCCTGAAAACAGACAGATCAATCTCAATCCTATTGTTGGTGATGTTCAGATCAGAGCATTTGTTTCCTTTCTTGCTAATCAAATTACATGGCAAACCGCTTTTCTTGTAGCTAGGCACAATGAAGACAATTTCCTTCTCTGGATAATGCCAAAACCTCGAAACCCTACCATTTTTGTGGCAAAATATCATCTGTTTTTGCAGACGCCAGGAATGATTAGACATATACAGTGATTGCAGGCCTCAGTATTCCAAGAGTGTCATCATTTTATCAGGGCCCAAGAAACTGCTGCTCTGAGAGCGAACAGCATGTTCTGGTAACAATCCTCTAAGGAGAGACAAGAGTATAATCCTTTTATCCCTATTAAACTTGAAACTGCATTGTCCAGATTACCTAACTACATTAGATGTGTTCAACAATGTGCTGAAAATTGGATAGGCTACCATTTTCACTTTCCTATTTTATGGATGCGAGCAGAACAATATCAGGCTCATTATAGGTTGGCTAATAGGGATGAAGCAACAGCATGGCAGAAATTGCAAAGTAACCAGGAATTCAGAGCTTTAATAGATACCACCTTCCATAGCTATTACTTGAGTAATTTGCATGCAAAAAGTCAGTATCCGGAATCTGACTCAAACTAAAATTTTCCTAAGGACATGGAACCCTTTCAGTTGGGGGGAATGTTAGGACCTCATAATGTACCATTTTGACCACATATTTTGTTACCACTCTACTCCTTTTAGTCCATATTTAAAGCTTACATTATCACTTTCATCCATTTTTCCCAAAGGTATATAATATTCTTCTCTTTACTATATGTTTAATTTGTTTTGCATATAATTCTACATTACTTTTATATTTAATCATTAATCGAAGGTATATAGTTTCTGAGGCAGTTTAAAGACTGCAAATAATCTATTTTGAAGATTACGTTGTTGAAACAGTCAACATGGTATGCAAATCCCGCTGCTGAAACAACTCGTGATTTGCGATTTTGAAGGTGCATTTCAAGTATGACAGCAACAAGAAAAGACAAGCAAGGGAAGTTGTTACACGGGCCATTTTGAAGCCAATATTCTTGTATCCATCGTAACAACATTCTTCTATGGAAGAACATAAAGACCCTGTTTTAGAATAGAAGATCAGATTCAGATAAAAATATAATTTCTATGATGTAATTGTAATAGATGTCTCTTCTTTAAAAAAGAGGAGACATCAGTATTAGAAAGATAGTTAGAGACTACGGGAGGTTCATTTTTCCTGAATAGAGAAGGAGCGTGACTCTATTGTAATATGTTGCTTTTTGACGGATGAATAAAATTTTGTTTTGAGCACTTCAATTTAATTCCTTCCTCTGGGGAATCTTGTGAGAAGGAAAGGGCTCGCCTTCTTCACAAGATTCACCCATTTGTTCCCATACTCTGTTAATTGTTTATGTTATTCGCACATTGATTAAACCATGTTTGCTGAAGTTAATTATGTAGTCCTTAAATCGTGTGCTTATCGTTAGAGCTCTGTTTTCATTTTCATCGATTTCATACAATTCATTCTTGAGAATTTGTGTGTTTCTTTATTAAGTAATCTGTTATGGAATGAGTGTGTGATAGTTTGGTTATCAGGAAACAGGTGCTGAAGATTCCTACATGGAGGAATAGGGTCCTGTTCTCTGTTATAGTTTAATTGATCTTCCTTTCTGCAAAATGATTTCCTTTCATTATCTTTCCTAGGATTCTTTTAATGAAAGTCTGCAATAGAAGGATTATCTTTGTTGTAACGCAAGTAGGCTTCAGCTTCGTTAAAGTAAGCTGTGGTCTGTCAGATTAGTGTAATTAGTGTGATTAATACTACAAAAATTATTTTCTTTTGAAATTGAGCATATATAGTGTGTGATTGCCTTTGAAATAAACAGACCTTCCTGGGTTGACAATTTATGTAGCACTTGAATTGTTAAAAAATTAAAGTGGCCAACATTTTGGCGTCATTTCCAAGGAAGGTAATTATAGATTTCAAAAGCATTGATGTTTTTATTCTAGATGTGCAGATTGTATGAGAGGACGAAGAACCCATAAGAAAACTAACCCCACATGTGGCAAGGGAAAAGGAATGGGAGGAAGAAATAATTTTATTGATGAAATTGTATCAAAAGCTGAATCTTCTCAGAGATTAAGCTCTCGAAGACCAAAGCCTCAATGCTCCCCTCAATCAAATTATGAAACAGAAGAAGTTGTGAGCCTTGAAAACGTTGAGGAACCAACAAAAATTGTTGAAGAACCAGTAGACAGTGCTGAAGAACCAGAAGAAAGCACTAAGGAATCAGCAGAGAACATTGAGGAATCAGCAGGAAACATTGAAAAACTAGTGGAAAACATTCAGGAGCCAGTAGAAAAATTTAAGGATCGTGCAAGTGCAGTAGGAGATCAAACAATGGAAGGAAATAACGAAGGATTCTTTGGTGGAGGACGAGTAGATCCTGAAGGAGAGTGAAAAGATGAAAATTCTCTCTCTACCTTGGGATTTCCTATTAGTGATCTCCCTAGAGGAGCAACTCCTATGAAGAATATCCCACTGTCGGCCTTACCCAAATTCCATGGTTTATCCTCTAAAGATCCTGACGAATTTCTTTTTGAATTTGATATATTATGTAGAAGTTATGATTATGTGACTAATGCTCAGAAGCTGAAACTATTTCCAGCAACACTAAAAGGAAATGCATTAAGGTGGTTCATGAGCCTTAGAAGCTAGGTAATCACAACATGTGAACAGATGAAACGTAAATTTCTACTGAAATATCAAGACTATTGTCATACAAGAGAAAAGAGGGAGGAACTATTCAAGATGGTACAAAAGGAGGATGAGAATTTGGAGGACTTTATGGAGATACTGCAGTACAATCTGTAGAGATCCGACCATCCCGGTGTAAGTAAAGATATTCTTAAAACAATATTACTAAAAGGGGTGAGGGATTATTGTTTAGACATGCTAAACATGCTTTGTAAAGGAGATATATCTAAAGAATCATATGATGAAATTTTTGACCTCTGTAAAAGATGTTCAAGAGGAGCTGCAAGGAAAAGATCAAACAACAGAGATGCCACATATTCAAGAGTTCAGAAATCAGCCAGTGGGGGAGCAACAAGAGCCGAAATAGGTAATTTACTTGAAGAATTTAAAACTAAAATGTTAAGTTCTTTTTCTTCACAAATTGACACCTTGCAGGTTAAAAATAAGCAAGCCGAAGCAGAAGCAGCTTTGGTTGTCTTTTGCCCCAAATGCAGAGATAAACACCCACTAAGGGAATTCCCATTGGACAAGATACCAATTTGCACCCTTTGTGAGAAAGATCATGAAACACAACAATGCCCTTCTCTACCAGGAATAAAGGCAGCATTGGAACCAACGGAAGAAGAAGCTGAAGCAGTCTATCTGCTAACACAGAGGATACAATGGCAACCACGAGGACAAGGTATGAATCCTAATATGCCATTTACATCTTCTAATCGTTGGAACAATTATCCTTCTTTTAGTCAGGAAAATTACCCTCCATTCAACCAATTGCAATATCCACCCTTTAATCAAATGAATTACCCACCCATGCAACAAAAAAACCCTCCCTTTGTAGATCCTACAGTGTGGAATCCTTGGCCTCCACAACAACCATCTTATTTTAATCAATGGAATTCAAATTGGAGGGGCCAACAACTCCCATTTCCAAATCAATTTCCTCAATTTCAACAACCACTTCCTCTACCATTAGGTGCTCTACCAAATAATCAAATGAGACCCCAACTACCTGTACAACCAAATCCTAACCCCAATAATAAAGCTGTGCAAGTCATTGATATTCAGAACCAGCCTACATTTCCTACTTTCCCTGCACAATGTAATGATATTAATTCAAGATCTGGGAAAATAGTAGAACCCATCATTGATGATATAACTTCTTCCGATTCTCATAAAGAACAAACTGAGAAACATGACTCACACAAAGAGGTACAACCACCCTCTAATAAGGGTGCTGAAATAATAGAGCCACCATTCCCTGAGCGTTTAGTTTTAACTAAAACGCCTGAACCACATGCATTTAATCTTTTAGGGGAATTACAAAATATGTATGTTAAAATTCCACTTTTACAGGCACTAAGAGATGTACCAATTTATGCCAGAACCATGAGAGCCATTTGTGTTAAGAAACCTGCTAGGAAATCTAAATATCCCCTTACAGTTCATGTTATGGGTCATCTATCTGCATTAATGTCCGGTAAAACTCCTCCAATGAAATATGGTGACCCCGGCCATCCTACTGTGACAGTCCAAATTGGTAAAACAATAATCCCTCAAGTTCTGCTAGATTTAGGTGCTTCTATAAACATTATGACTCTCAAAACTTCACAATTGTTACAACTAAAGAACACAATTAGAGATACACCAACCATTCTAGAGTTAGCTGACCGTTCTACAATTAAACCAAAAGGAGTTTTTGAAGACTTAGTTATCTCAGTTGAGTCCTGGAATTACCCAGCTGTCTTTGTGGTGTTACAAACTAAAACAATGTTGGGGGGACATCCTCTAATTCTAGGAAGGCCTTGGCTAGCCACAGTCGATGCCTTTATCAGCTGTAGATCTGGTTCGATGAGAATTTCCAATGGATATGAAACTAAACAGCGTACCCTTTACCCTCATGCTACACCCATGACTAACAATGAGAATTTTGTGTGGATGGATTATGATGATAATGCTATTCAACCTATTTTGACTATCGGACAAGCTTTAAGTCTCAAAGACAACACAGAGGATGAAGTAATTAATAATTTCATTTGTGAACCCTCCTCTGTGACTGTTGAAACACACAATCAACTAACTTCACTTTTGGAAACAGATAACCAAGAGAAACTTAAATTCAAAAATTCACCTCAAACATCAACCACCATCTCTTCTAAAAGCATAACAGTAGAAATCAAACCTGGCAAAACATTAAACATAAATCCCGATCTTACAGTTGCTGAAACACAGCAGTTAATGAAGTTATTGCTTGAAAATAAGAAAGCATTCGCATGGGATTACATGGATATGAAGGGAATCTCTCCTGAATTATGTACTCACTGGATTTATATTAAGGAAGGTTCTCGACCAGTCTGCCAACCCCAAAGACGAATGAACCCTAATTTAAGAGAAATTTTTAAAGAGGAACTTCAGAAATTTCTTAACGAAAGATTAATATACACTATATATGACAGTGAAAGGGTTTCCCCACTGTTAATAATTCCTAAGAAAAACGGAAAATGGAGAGTGTGTGTAGATTATAGAGCCTTAAATAAAGCCACTCAAAAATATCACTTTCCTTTACCATTCATTGATCAGGTGTTGGATAGTTTGTCAGGAAAGAAATTACTTTCTTTTTTAGATGGATTTAGTGGGTATAATCAAATCAGAATTACACCCCAAGACCAAGACAAGACCACTTTTACTAGCCCTTGGGGAAATTTTTCTTATAGAGTTCTTCCATTCAGACTATGTAATGCACCAACAAATTTTCAAAGGGTTGTTATAGGAATCTTTTCTGATATTCTGAATGACTCCACGGAAATATTTATGGATGATTTTACCCCTTATGGTGTATCTTTTGAAGATGCATTACAAAATCTTGAGAAGGTACTCAAACTTTTCATACAAGCTCACCTCTCCTTAAGTACTGAAAATTTTCATATGATGATGAGTGAAGGAGTAGTGCTTGGACATTTTATCTCATCTCAGGGAATTCACGTAGATCCATCCAAAATACAAGTCATTCAGAATCTTCCTGTTCCTAAAATGCAAACTGATGTGAGAATTTTTCTAGGACATGCTGGATATTACAGAAGATTCATTAAAAAAATTTCCAATATAGCTTCTCCTTTATTTGTGTTTATTATGAAAAATGTTGAATTTAAGTTGACAGATCTTTGTCAGGAATCCTTTGTAGAACTCAAGCATCAGTTATCGACAGCTCCTATTTTGAGAGGACTTGATTGGGCACTTCCCTTTCAAATATCTTCTGATGCTTCAGATACTGCAATTGGAGTTGTCTTGGGACAAGAGGAAAACCATCTTCCTTATGCCATCTACTTTATTAGTAAGAATATTACCCCTGCTGAGCTTAATTATACAGTTACTGAAAAGGAATTTTTAGCAGTAATTTATGCCATTAATAAATTTCGACATTACATTACTGGGTATTCTACCTTTTTCCATACTGATCACTCGGCTATTAAGTATTTAATGAATAAGTTTGTCACAAATGCTCGAGTTACTAGATGGTTATTGCTACTGCAAGAGTTTGATATTACAATTGTAGATCGCCCAGGTAAATAAAATGTTGTGGCTGATTTCCTTTCACGGTTAAAAACTAATAATAATATTCCAGTAGATGATTCCTTTCGTGATGAGTATTTATTTGCAGTATCTTCTCACTTACCTTGGTACGCAGACATTGGCAATTATCTGGTTGTAGGAAAGTTACCATCACACCTGTCACATAAAGAAAAGAGAAAAATTATTCAACAAAGTGTCAGGTATAGCTGGATAAGCGGGTGTCTTTTCTACACAGGATTTGATCATGAAATCCGAAGATGCATTAGAGAGGATGAGGTGTATGACATACTAAAAACTTTTCATGATGGCCCTTATGGAGGGAATTTTGTTGATAAAAGAACAGCACATAAAATTTTGAGAATGGGTTATTATTGGCCCTCACTGTTTAAGAATGCAAAGAAATATGTGCGGGCTTGTGATAGTTGTCAGAGAATGGGTCAATCGAATCATAGAGATGAAATGCCATTAAACCCCCAGGTAATACTTGAACCATTTGAAATATGGGCCTTAGATTTTATAGGACCCATTAATCCTCCATCCAATCAAAGGATTTATATATTAGTCTGCACAGATTATATGACCAAATGGGTGGAGGCCAAAGCACTTCTTAGAGCTAATGAATAAGTTGTCCTAGCTTTCCTATTTGAAGAAATCTTTGTTAGATTTGGAATCCCTAGAGAGCTAGTTACAGATGGAGGACCTCCTTTCAATTCTCATGGTTTCAAATCTACCGTTCAGAAATATCATATTCATCACAGAATGACTACACCGTACCACCCCCAAGCCAATGGTCAGGTGGAAAGTACAAATAAAGTAATAGAAGCCATTCTAACCAAAACAGTGAAGGATAACTGGAAGGATTGGTCTCAAAAGCTTCCTGAAGCACTATGGGCTTATAGAACTACGTGGAGAAATACTACAGGATTTTCTCCCTATGAATTGGTTTATGGTAAAAGTGTTGTTTTTCTCGTGGAATTTTAAATTAAAACTTTAAGAACTACTTTAGTTGTTAACCTTGATTTGACTGATGTGCAGATAGCCAGGTTGCAGTACCTCCTGGAACTAGATGAAAAGAGATTATATGCCATTCATCAGAAAACTATGATCCAACAACACAGAACAAGGTGGCATGATAAAACCATCAAGCAAAAGCAATTCCAAAAAGGTAATTGGGCTTTATTGTATGATTCTCGGTTTGAGAACTTTCAAGGCAAGCTACGTACAAGATGGCTGGGACCTTATGAAGTAGATGTTGTTTTTCCTAATGGAACACTAAGACTTTTAACAATTGATGATTCTAAAACACCTCTACTAGTACATGGTCATACACTTCATTTGTACTAGTGCCCTATTTCTAAAGAAGATTTTAAGGCCACTTGCATGGTAAATGTACAGTATATTTTTCTAGGGGAGTCTTCTGCTCCTCACAACATTTAATTGTTTTCTGCACTATATTTTTAGTATTAGATTAGATTTCTTAAAACTAATAATCCTTGTCAAGGGTTGGCATGTTACAATTGTATTTTGCAGCTTCTTGATTAAGGAAGAACTTACCAAGGAGGACAATTTCACCACAAGAAGATTCAAGATTCAATTTGAGAAGCTTTGCTTCCCTCATTTAAACTCATTTCCTTATCTCCCAGTAACATTTCATCACTCATTCCCTGATTCTTTCTTTCCCTTCTCATATCATTTTCCTATTTTTCCCATTTTACCCACTATTGAAACACCATTCTCCAGCAAGTATTTTCCCTATTCCTTACTGCTGAAATACCATTTCTCAGCAAATACTTCCCCTATTTTCCCATTGCTAAATCATCACTTTTTAGCAACATTTCCCTTATTTTTCCATTGCTAAAACACCACTTTCAACAGCATGTCATTTATCTTTCCATTGCTAAAACACCATTTCTTTACCTAAAAACATGACTATGCAACTCTTTCAGCCCTTCACTTTTATTCTTCATACTCCTTGTGTGAATACTGTCCATTCACTGCCTCTTTCTTATGATCAAGAAGAATATAATATGATCCTCCTTACATTTCAAATAATTATAAAATTCTTCCATCAATATCGAGCTATCATAAACAAGCACTATATATTTCGAATGACAAAGCAAAGGTAAATATAAGGTATGTGAATTTTATGTAATACAATTAAACGATAGTTTAAAGAGAAGATTTCGCTCATTATGACTATAATCTCTGCACACTTAAAAACATCATTTCACCATACATGGGGGGAATTTCGAAATTACAAACCATCATTTCACTGCATGCAAACTACCGTCACTCTTTATACCCATTACTTTGGCCCTTTACCGATACTCCATGTTCTCAGTCACAACGATTACTCTATTCAAAGCCAGGTAGTTCTGCTCTTTGCCTCTGCATTTTACCTAAGCTAGTAACTATGGGAGGACCGACCATTAGACATGAGCTCGGCTCAATAGCTCTCCTTGAATTGTTTTTGGATGCTTATCAAATCTTCCAACAGGCAGGATGGGTGACATATTTTGAAAGAATTCAAGAATTCGACCCACAACAGGTCCTGGAAATTTGCATAGAACCTTCAGGAGGACCATTCTACAGTCCAGGGGGTCCGAATTCCAGTTTCAAAGCACGAAATAGCGCAAGTCTCGATTTTTCCAGTCACAAGTGCTCAATGGTTTAGTCAGAAGCACATTATCTTAAACGCACAACAAGACTTCCTTAATCCAGGAGAACATGTTTAGATCAAAGGCCGTGGCGTAGGACTGCACTCATTACCTCCTTCATGGCCAAAGGTAGCTGAATTTTTCAAACATTATTTAAATTGCGAAGGTCGCTATCAGGTAGTCTATCAGCACAACTTTGTTTTAATTAGCCACTCACGACATGGTAGACTAGTAAACATCCCTTATTATTTGCTAGGATGTATTAGAAATATGTCATATTACTGTAGATGGGTAAAATTTCCACTACTTTCCCTTACCCATCATCGCCTTTGTCAGCTATTGATTCAAAGGGGATTTTCTCAAAAAAACCCTCCTCTAAAAAATTTACCTTTACCTCCCAAGCAAGCTCCCGAAATTCCCCAAGAAGCTGAAAATCCCCAAGCAATCCTTGAAAGTTCCTAGGAGCAAAATATCCCTGATCCTCCATCGATTCCATCCTCAGAACTAGTTAATCCAATTAACCTGTCTTCAAGCCCATCTCAGTTAGCAGAGTCATCTCATCCTACCGTCCACATCCCTAGTGATGACTCTCAGGATGAAACACCACCATCTTCCCCCATTCATAAAATAAAGAGGAGAATTACAACTGCCTCTGTATCAAAAAGGAAAACAAGGGCTGCATCTAAGGTAGCCACCTCCTCTGATAGCCCTTCTCCTAGGAAAAAATCTTCTCATAAAAAGAAAAAGCAAGCTACTTCTTTTTCTGCTTTCCTACCTAGGAGAAGAATGAAGACGACCATTGAATCAAAAACCATTCCCATTACCCCTGACCTTGCATCTATTTTGCTAAAACACCATTCATCACCACCCTTCCAAACCCTGGAATCATTACCCGTCTCATCCTGTGGCACTGCTCCACAAGAGCCAGATGCCCAGTGTAATATGACATCATTTTCTACATAACCAGTAGCTGCTCCACAAGAACCAGCTACTCAGTCAGTGGCTGCTCCACAACAACCAGCTACTCACTCAGCAGTTGATGTGCAAAATTTAAACATCCAAGATGCTACTACAAGGAAACCATCTCTAGCTGTAACACAAGAACCAGCTACAGCTAAAAAACAACAATCAAATTCAGAAAAAGCAACCGATACACAGGGTCCAGTCACCATGGCCTCTCTTTTAGAGGAAAATGAACTTTTAAAGTCAAAATTAGAAGCCTACAAGAAAGAATTGGTAATGGAAATGGAAGCCTTTGATAAGGAACTAAATTTCTATACCCTGGCCCATACAACATCCATGCATGATAAACATACAGAGAACGGTCCATATAGAGAATACATGTGCCATCAATGTGGAAATATCTATCAACCGGTAGGATACAATATAGTTAATGTTCCAATGCCTGGAGCATCCACATCGTCTGCAGTTAAGGAAGAATGCCCTACTGTTACACAAGAACTAGTAGGGCCTTCAAAAGCTTTGGAGAAAGAAACCAAGGTATATGTATCCTGCCCTACATTAACTGATTCTGCTACTCAGACTATGCCTCAGCCCATTACTTATAATGCCATAACACAAACTGCACCATGGAAAGAGCTGAAAATAATGAATAAGTGGAAGAATAAGTATGCTATTGATCAAGACAAAACTTTACAACAACATAAATTGGCCTGGAAGAATCATATGTATTCCAATTTGGAGAACTGGGAGCAGACACTTCAGCAACTTAGAGATTCCAAGAAACAGAGTAAAGAATTAAAAGATAAACTGCTCCTAATGTTTCAACTAGTACAAAAGCTATTAGCCACCAGGAAACCATCTTTGAACTATTCTTTGTTTCTTTCATAACGCCTTGTTTATTTCCAGTTGAAAGCAGTTAAGGACGGAAGACCTCATGCAGTGCTCACAACTGAGAAATTTGTCGAAACATTTGCAGAGGCTTCCACTAATGATCAACATCTATTATGTGAGTTGTATCTTCATAATGAAGTTATGCCTGAAAACAGATAGATCAATCTCAATCCTATTGTTGGTGATGTTTAGATCAGAGCATTTGTTTCCTTTCTTGCTAATCAAATTACATGGAAAACCGCTTTTCTTGCAGCTAGGCACAATGAAGACAATTGCCTTCTCTGGATAAGGCTAGAACCTCGAAACCCTGCCATTTATGTGGCAGAATATCATCAGTTTTTGCAGAATCCAGGAATGATTAGACATATACAGTGATTGCAGGCCTCATTACTACAAGAGTGTCATCAGTTTATCAAGGCCCAAGAAACTGCTGCTTTGAGAGCAAACAACATGTTTTGGCAACAATCCTCTAAGGAGAGACAAGAGTATAATCCTTTTAGCCCTATTAACCTTGAAACTGCATTGTCAAGATTACCTAACGACATCAGATGTGTTCAGAAATGTGCTGAAAATTGGATAGGCTACCATTTTCACTTTCCTATTTTGTGGATGCCAGAAGAACAATATTAGGCTCATTACAGGTTGGCTAATAGGGATGAAGCAGCAGCATGGAAGAAATTGCAAAGTAACCAAGGATTCAGAGCTTTAACAGATACCACCTTCCATAGCTATTGTTTGATTAATTTGCATGCAAAAAGTCAGTATCCGGACTCAGACTCAGACTAAAAGTTTCCTGAGGACATGCAACCCTTTCAGTTGGGGGGGATGTTAGGACCTCATAATGTACCATTTTGACCACATATTTTGTTACCACTCTACTCTTTTTAGTCCATATTTAAAGTTTACATTATCACTTTCATCCATTTTTCCCAAAGGTATATAATATTCTTCTCTTTACTATATGTTTAAATATTTTTGCATATAATTCTACATTACTTTTATATTTAATCATTAATCGAAGGTATACAGTTGCTGAGACAATTTAAAGACCGCGGATAATCTATTTTGAAGATTGCGTTGCTGAAATAGACAACATGGTACGCAAATATCGTTGCTGAAACAACCCGTGATTTGCGATTTTGAAGGTGCATTTCAAGTATGACGACAAAGAGAAAAGACAAGGAAGGGAAGTTGTTACACGGGCCATTCTGAAGCCAGTATTCTTGTATCCATCTTAACAAAATTCTGCTATGGAAGAACAGAAAGACCCTGTTTTAGAACAGAATATCATATTCGGATAAAAATATAATTTCTATGATGTAACTGTAATAGATGTCTCCTCTTTAAAAAGAGGAGACATCAACATTATAAAGATAGTTAGAGACTGTGGGAGGTTCATTTTTCATATGAGATGTCTCCTCTCATATGTTGCTTTTTGACAGATGAATAAAAGTTTGTTTTGAGCACTTCAATTTAATTCCTTCCTCTAGGGAATCTTGTGAGAAGGAAAGGACCCACCTTCTTCAAAAGATTCACCCATTTGTTCCAATAGTCTGTTAATTTTTTATGTTATTTGCACCTTGATTAATCCCTGTTTGCTGAAGTTAATTATGCAGTCTTGAAATCTTGTGCTTATCATTAGAGCTATGTTTTCATTTGCATCGATTTCATACAATTCATTCTTGAGAAGTTGTGAGTTACTTTATTCAGTAATCTGTTATGGAATGAGTGTGTGACAGTTTGGTTATCAGGAAATAGGTGTTGAAGATTCCTACTTGGAGGAATAGGGTCATCTTCTCTGTTATAGTTTAATTGATCTTCCTTTCTGCAGAATGATTTCCTTTCATTATCTTTCCTAAGTTTATTTTAATGAAAGTCTGCAATAGAAGGATTGTCTTTGTTGTAACAAAAGTAGGCTTGAGCTTTGTTAAAGTAAGGTGTGGTCTGTCAGATTAGTGTAATTAGTGTGATTAATACTACAACATTTCTTTGCTTTTGATATTGAGCATATATAGTGTGTGATTGCCTTTGAAATAAATAGACCTTCCTGGGTTGAAAATTTATGTAGCACTTGAGTTGTTAAACAATTAAAGTGACTAACAGAAAGTATTGTAAAAAAAGGGTATTTTGGATAAAAATGTTGTGGACCTTCTCTAAAAGAAAGATGCTCCAAGGACCTATGAAAGCTAGCATATGATTTCTCCAGGGTATTCCTTCCAGAAGAGCACCCTTACAGAAGAGCAGCATTCACTTTCAATGGTAAATGAGAGAGAACCCAAAGGCCTCAAATAATGACACCAGCTGAATGGCTTAGAGCATATGAGAGAGATAATAATAAGGAGTTCATAGAAATGTTCGATTCAAATGGGGATCCTATGTTCGATTATCCATATTTCTTCAACACCTATGTTGAGAAATTTCCCATTGGGATGAAAAGTAAATCTATCTTTTCTGACCTCCCATATTGGGAGCATCTTAAGATTTCCCACTTATTAGATCCCATGCATATATTTAAAAATGTTTCATCTTCTTTATGGAGGCATGCATCATCGAAAGAAAGTGACACATTGGATGTTAGGAAAGATATTATTACTTCAAAAACAAAAAAGAAACATTATTAAAGACAATTAGAAAGTATGGGATCAGAGACACGCGCTGGTCCCTATAGCTCATGTTTTTCAAAGAAGGTGATGTCCCACGGATTTAAGAAAAATATGATATATCTTTGGCAAAGGAGGCTATAATGGATGTGAGGGTGCCAACTTCATACGGGTCTTCACTACGGCGCTGCTTCACCATGGATGACCATTTGTCGTGGTTGAAATCACATGACCATTTTAATCTTCTAAGAGTACGTATAATGTTAAAAGCATGATTTTATTATTTGTTATATTAATAAATTTATGCCATGCGAGGATCATAAAACATAACTAATTTTGTATATTATTGCACGTGTTTATAAATTTGCAGTTTCATTATCCTTTGTTCGTGCATGGGTTTGTGAAACATGAATTCCTTCAAGACCTAGGACATGCCATATCTAAATTATCTACATTTGTACGTTGGATCACGTC
Source organism: Pinus albicaulis (assembly GCA_034641835.2). Classification (NCBI taxonomy): domain Eukaryota; kingdom Viridiplantae; phylum Streptophyta; class Pinopsida; order Pinales; family Pinaceae; genus Pinus; species Pinus albicaulis. The sequence goes on along the minus strand of CM076577.1, from coordinate 841,512,658 downwards.
AAAGGAGATTCATGTGGCCAACATTCCACGGTGGTGTCAAGAGATAGTTGAGATTGTTTGTAGCTTGAGAAGGAACTGTCGATGAGTTTCATGGACTTAGAGGTTCATCTTCTAATCCACCTAGTAGATTAGGTTGAATTAGTTGGGGTTTTTTATTGTTGTTGTATGTTCTTCTTAGAGAGGTACATGAAGAAATTGAAAGGTTTTGTTCAACAAAGGGAAAAACCCGAGGGGTCTATGGAACAGGGGTACATATCATATGAGTATTTCTATTATGTCAATGAGTACATCAAGCAGATCGACAATAGACTAGGTGCGGTGATTTTGGAAGATGAAATGGATGAAGACAAAAGAGAAGGAGAGTTGCTCCAAACAAGTGGAAACAAATGCTTGATAAAGAGTAAGTGACTTATAATTTTTCAAATTTAAAAAAAGTAATTAATGTTCATGTTGAACTTCAATATTATAATTTATATTTTGATCTCTAAGTACTATATAATGTTGGTTTGATTTCATCACCGAATGCAGAAATTGAAGCAATCAATAAATTTGTTCTTTGCAATTCTGAAGCGAGACAACCGTGGGTCGCATTGTAGGAAAAAAACAGGATGAAATGGGAAAGTGACAAGAAAGAATTCAGATGGTTGAATGGTAGAAGTGTGCCTTATCCCGAACATTTAAAAGAAAATATGCCAAAAATATGCCCCAACAGTTGGGTTGCTAACCAAGTCAGACATAAATACGGTGCTACCGGTCATTACCTGTTTGCTGAAGAGGATGTGCTAAACATAGGGATTGGGTGCAGCAACTTGGTAATAATATTTTTAATTTATATGTAAATTTGAAACTTATATTAGGACATCTACATTTCATATTTTAACTGTTGGATTATTAGTTATAAGACACATGACACGATGACTTTTTTAACTTTTTAATAAGAGGTGCATTTGTTCCCATCTATGTGGGCATATGGACACCATTTTCGCAGAGAAAATGTCGATGCTGGAAACATCACACAAGACTGTGGGGTGGAAGTCGAGTTCGATCAATCTAGTCAATCTAGCCACTATGATCAAAACCTAGTACGAGGGATGTTAGGTTACGTTAGAAAGATATAAGAGATCATTCAAGTGGGTTTTTATTCTTTCCAATGTGTTATTTTTAGGTGCAAGTGGTGGGACACCTTTGATCGGAATAATGTAAAGGAAGATCGTGATAGTAGTATGATATGTATCAACTCTAGAAATATGTGGGATGAAGCGAAGGAGCCCTTTATTTTCCTAAACACTAGTGTTTTTTTACCCAGATGTGTTGGATAGGGATTGGTGGTTCATATTGACACATGACCCTAGCTCAAAACATATTTTTTAGAACAATAGTGTTATCATGCCATGCAAGCTAGAAGATAATGAGGGTGATTATGAGTACCGAGAGTGATATGGTACATGTGTTATTTCATCAATATTTATATTTTTAAGATGGGTATTTTGAAATATTAAAATAATATGTATTTTGAATTAATTCGTAATTTGCATTGTGTTAATGTTAAAATCAATAATTCACTTGATAATTTGCAATTATGTTGATGTCAAAAACAATGACGTATTATATAAATTAATTATTTTTTTTTGTATCTAAGATCATAATAAAATAATGATAATTCTAAAGTACAGGAATTTATTTGCATTATTTTCTAAACTTTATTATGTTACAGTAAATCATATTATTCTAGATTTATTATTTTACAATTATTTAAAATTTACAAATTTAAAATTTTTAATAAATTCATTTCACATTAATACAATTAAAATTTTACAAATATTTTACATACAATTACAATTATAATTATAATTACAATTACAATTACAATTTTACAAATATTTCACGTACAATTACAATTACAATTACAATTTTAGAATTTTACATATATACAATTACAATTTTACAAATTAAAAAGTTACAATTACAATTACAATTTTACAAATTCAAAAATTACAATTACAATTACAATTTTACAAATTTACATATATACCATTACAATTACAATTTTAGAATTTCAAATACAATTAGAATTAAAAGTATCACAATTTTACAATATCATGATCATTTAGTATTAAATTAATTAATAAACATCACGTTCATGATAACCATCGTACAAACATCATATTTGACTAAAAAACACATTCAAAATCGCTAACTACATCATCGTGATCATGATCATCTAACAAAACACAATTAACATTATATATTAACATCATCAAAACAAAAACATCAAATATACATCTCATGTCAAATAACTCATGCTATCTCATACACATCTATCTGCAAGCTGCACATTAAATGAACATTTCTAACATGACCTAACAACATACGCATCATGATGATCACAAACATGTAAATTAAGTACAACTGCAACATGAACATAAAATACATGGACCATATATATATATATATATATATATATATAACTGAAAATGTTAAAAATATAAAACTGTAATATAAATTTCATGGATCAGCTGGTGGTAGTACAACATCAATATATGTACTAGTGGAGGCCTTCTCATGAGTCAATGGTGCCTGCTCATGATCATGAGTATTGATGAGTGCTGCAGGCTGCTGGAAGGACATGGTTGATGGTCCAGCCTCATCTCCATGATGACTCCTGCTAGATGTTAGTAGAGCCTCATGCTAATCTCACACGGCCTGAGGTTAACGATCATGAGATGATGGTACGCTGCGCCTCGCAGACTATCCATAACATGTTGCGGCTTGATCGTTACGTGCAACAGTCCTCGTCAGTCGTGTAAAATTTTTCGTAACTGCTATGACATGTCGCATCAGGTTATACATGTCACGCGGCATGCCTCTCCACATTCGTAATAGCCTATCACCGGCCTCTATGTCTCTGTAATAAGCGGGTCTGATGCCCGACTCAACAATTAATGCAATGATTTGGTCGCCCAACTCCATCCTGTATCTAGCATCATTAAGGCGACCACGCACCGGCGCACCAGTAGGAGCAGGTCTCTCTACACCAGCCTCCAGATGATCCTCGACATCTGGCATGCCCTCATCGTCATCAAGATCCACACCTGAATCATGTGGTGGTGGTGGCATCTCCTCGCCATCAAAAGAACTAATGTATGCAAAATTTACATAAGTACACAACAATAATTAGACATTTTCATTACACAATTTAATAAAAAAAAGTTAAAGAACATGTTATAATAAATTTAAATAAAACAGTAATATTACCTCTATCATCTGGTGGCTCATTAGCTGTGAAGAGGATGTTGGCACACCCTCGCCAATCCAACCCCGCATAAGGACAAGGTTCCATAATGAAGGGATGCTCATCAACACTAGCTAGCAACTCTAGTGCATTATCTGATATCCTCACTGGAAACAAAGTCTCCTCCCTCTTGGGCATCATCTACCCCCACAGGTGCATATGTGCCTCACTAATTGGCCTACGAGGTTGCCGAATAAAACTAGGCCTCATCTCTAGAAACCTCTCAAAAAATAAATAAAAAATCTCTGAAGAAAAAGGGCAATTGACCCTCCCTTGTGCATGAGCACGACATCTATCTAATGCTGTACAGAACTGCCGCAAAGAAATGGCAGATCACCTGAAGTGTCATGGCTGCTATAATAAAGAATCAACATAATATAAAAGCGAGCAACTAATGTGTTTCCTGTCACTGGTGTTGTGCGAAATGGTCGAAATGATAAGTGAGAGACACTATACCTCCCCATATTAAATGCACCAATATGTAACTACCCTCCAGCAACCTGAAAATCTGCAGGAGATATTAAATTTGCTCCAATGTATCTCTGGGAGTAAACTAATTGACTCTCTGCTACACAGCCAGCTAGAACCTCGCAGAACGAGGGAAAATCCACCCCTCTCCTCGAAAACCCTGTAGTAAAATATATATCCTCCTCAGTGGGTCTGTACCACTGGTTGATACCAATCCAGAAAGCTTGTTGCTGGGCATTCCACCTTCGGATAACATGTATCAAAAACAAACTATGGGACTTTACGGAAGTAGCCTCCTCATAGAACTTGAGGAGGCCTACCTGCCTTAGGAACCCTACATCCCTATTGTAATAGGGAGAGGGTACACATCTCTCTCCCTCTCTCGTGCCTTCCATAGGAGAACCATGTTATATTGTTCCACCTGTTGTTATTTTTCTTGCCCCTCTTCTCTCCTTTCATGTCTCTGAATGATAGACATATTAAACAATTTTTTTTTATTAAATGAGACATGTATTTAGAAATATATGGATACAAATATTTTTTGAAAAATAAATAAAACAATAGTCAATGCGCCAAAAACACAGTCATGCACCGATCCCGGTGCGTCTTTCAACATAGCACACTGGGAATAGTGCACCTAATGATATTCAATGCACCAGGGAAAATGCTCTAGAAAATGTTTTTAGCGCACCGTTGACTACGTACAGTGTCAGGATGCCAGTGCGATGACTACACTATATGCCCCAGGGCATATAGGTAAGTCAGCGCACCACTCTCCTTCCACCATACATAGTGGTCGGTGCAGTATTTTAAAAGGCCACACCGTTGACGCAAGCCAAATGCGGTAAGTCGTGCACTGACAAAAATAGTCATCCTGAGGCAGTTATTTCGGTCAACGCACCACATCACCACTATTCAACTAGGTTAATGGTATGGCCAGGTAACCAACCGCACTGCTCTTTTTAAAAAAATTTAAAATAACACAGTGCGCCTTTGGTACCGCCCCAGAACCGGTATGGATAACTTAGCACCGATTTACCAAGCCAAACTGTTGACAATGTTGAATTGCGGTATGTGGTGTACTGACAAAATTACACACCCCGAGGCAGATAACTCCATCAATGCAACGAGTTGTCGTGATCCCACATTCTCAATGGTGCGGCCTAGTAAAGAACCACACCACACTTTTATTTTATTTTTAAATAACACGGTGCACCTATCGGTACTGCCCCAGAACCGGTGCAGATACCATTAGCACCGATTGCGATGCGGCTTGTAAATTTACAAGTAGCACTGCAGACAGGTGCGAGCCGAACAGCTCGAGCGCACCACGCGACAATTTTTTTTTTTTTTAAATAGTTAATTTTAAGGTTTTTTGAAACTCTAATCCACTAAAAGGCTTAATTATGGAAAAACAAGAAGAATACATGTACATTTACCCGTCGAGGAGGCATATTGGCTATATAATTTGCAAAACAAAATTTTTCCACTGTTTTACAAAATCCAAGCTGGAGATTGGTGGGCAATGCACAGTAGCAATGTGTGCAATGAGTGTGATGGGAGCACCGATGTCAGGGCAGCTCATAAGGATAACTTGCACCGGTGCTTGAGAGATCTATAGCACTGACAAAAGTGAAAAATGTTGTTTTTTTTTCCGTAATGTTTTTTTTATTTCACCATGTTCTGGTGTGCGGGGTTTTTCTTGGCGTATCGATGTGTTTGTGCTACGTCACCCCGAGCGGTTTCTTTTTTCACGCACTTTTATGATGCACCGATGCGGTATATTTGTAATGCATCGATGCTATATAGTAATACGATGCACCGGACATGGTGTCTAGTGAGCAAATGTTCAGTGCGGTTTTTTGGCTGTAATTTTTTTTTATTTAACTCTGTTTCAGTGTGCGGCGTTTATGGGCTCCCCATTGTGCTATCATCATTCCACCCCCGGTGGTATCTGTTTTCAAGTGCTTTTCACGAGGCACTGGTGCTGATGATTTCTCATGCACCGGTGCTGAAAATTTGTCACGCACTAGTGATGAATATTTGTCATGCGCCGGTACCATTTCTTAATATAAGGCACTGGGCAGGTGTGTACGGAGCGCACGGTTTTCAGTGTGCCAATGTTTTGGGCAGTTTTTTGGCCATAGTTTTTTTTATTTAACCCTCTACCGGTGCGCGGGGTTTATGGGTGTGCAGGGTTTATGGGCACCCCGGTGCATTTGCTTTATTCCACACCGGGCGGTTTTAGTTTTTGCACACGTTTTCTGAAGCACATGTGTGGAAGAGTTGTAAGGCACCGGTGCATTAAAGTAATATGACACACTGGGCGGGTGTGTTAGGAGTGCACAGTGTCCAGTGTGCCTATGTTTTGTGTGATTTTTTGGCTATAATTTTTTATTTATTTAACCCTATGCTGGTGTGCAGGAATTTCAGGGCGACCCAATGCGTTTAAGGGTGACTCGGGCGGTTTCGGTTTTCGTGCACTTTTTATGAGGCACCGGTGTGGAAGTTATGTAAAGTACCGGTTCGCTATAGAAATACAATGCACCGAGCAGGTGTGTACGGAGTGCATGGTGTCCGGTGTGCCAATGTTTTAACTGCACCGGTGCATTGTACGGTGATAAGAGCACTAGATGAAATACATCCGCAATAACCTCCTCCCGCCAACCTCCTCTAGGAACCTCCACTAGAAACGGATGTCTGGGGTATTTTTATAAGAGGTTCCTCAAAAACATCCGCTAGAGGGTCATTTCCTTGTAGTGTTTGGAATATGGTGGTTCTTGAATCCAACATTAGAGTTTATGAAATCACGATTAACATTTATTATGTTCTCATCATGATTTTCCTCTACTACCTTTCTGCCATTAGGAATAATTTCTTGTATTAACCTTGTCATCGAACCTTCCATGTCTGATTTTAGATCATTATTCATGTCTTTCATGTTATCTTTCATTTTTTCATCGATTTTAGCTTCCATACCACCCATCAAACCATCCACGTCATTCTTCAAACCATCCACGCCTTTCTTCAAACCATCCATCTTAGCTTCCACGCCTTTCTTCAAAACTTCCATTTTGTTTTTTTTTGCTCTTTGCGAGAGACAATTTTGGTGCACTTGCTCTTGTAATTTTGATATGTCATGTTGCGCATATTCCTCTTCATGAGTCATAGTAGAGCCTTCGGAATGGTGTTAAGTTCTTTTTAGATGGAATTTTAGAACACAATACTGATATGTATGCTTCAATATGCCCTTGGGATCACTTCAAACTTATTTTTGACACAAGACTTATGCAATTCAAATAAAAAAATACACACCATTTTCTTGCTTTTGAGGAGCTTAATATTGAAACTGAATTATCTTTGTGATTTTAGATCTTCAATATCTGAAATTTAGCCTTGTAGTAGCCCTATGAATATTCTTTCGAATGCCACAGGTCTGACCTGATTTATATTCTTCAAGGCAAAGTTTGGCCAATATCCCACAATGACCTAATCATGGACTGGCTCAGTAGAGCGAACTTGTACGACGTGCCATGTGTCACTGTTTCCTACAATCTGTGTACTTGCAACCAATATTAACATAATTCCAATCCGATGCTCAGAGAGAGAGTTATGAAGATTTTCCCATGGTCACCTATTTTAGATCAAATTCGGGAGCCTAAAAAATCCATAACGTCCACAGATCATATCTCTCCGAATATTGAAGACCAAGATCTTAAATTGCAGGAAGTTCATCAAGTTTTGGCTTCGCTCTGTAAAATTTCAGATTCCAAACATTCATATAACAAAAATTTTAGCAGAAATGCCACGATGACCTGTTTTAGGTGAAATTCGGGAGCCTAAAAAACCCCTAACTTACAAAAATCATATCTCTGAAAATATTACGAATCAAGATCTGAAATGTTTACACGACATTCCTTAGGATTTTGGCTTCACTCTATAAAGATTTCAAAATTTTAACCTTTGTATAAAACAAATTGTAGAAAAAATTCCACGATGACCTTTTTTGAGTAGCGAAACCCTGGAATCCAAAGCTTCAATACCAAATATTATGAAACCAGCTCCAAGAATAGAAGAAAAGAGAGATCAATTCCTTAGAAATAAGCCACTTTGAGGGGGAAACCTCCTTTAAATTACATAAATGAAAAATTCTTGGATGATACAAATGACAAAACCTCCTTCTATATATAGGAGTCCATGGGGTCATAATATAATCCTATCTGACCTAACAATAATAATGTAAGGGGACAATAATAACAATATTGGGGTTGCAGGGGTACAAAAATAACAATAAGGGGGTTACACTAACAACAATAAGGGACTATACTAGTAATATAAGAACCTAACAGATTCTTTGTTGCTTGTCATGCAATTGACTGGTTTTATTGTGTGCATAATCTTGTCCTTTTTAATAAGATATTTACGAGTGAAGCTCTTAATGCGTGAATTTGAAATCATTACATTTAGTCATGTACCTAAAGCGCAAAACCACTATGTAGATAGCATTGCAAACAATATTCTAGATTGGCATTTAACACAATAAAATAACCATAAACAATAAAAAAATGCATATCCATAATATGTGTCGTCCAAATATACAATGTTTTGGAGTCCATTAACTCTAATACATATGACATGCCCATAGCATGTTCCAAACAACCAAAACTAGGGGCACCTCATGCCCCTACATCAAATCACTATTTGGAGGGTCCCAGGCCAAGCGCTTGGCTCTGACAGCTTGTAGATCACGCATCCCCTATCCGGCCATCACCATACGCTACACGACTCCTCACCACTCTGAGGGTAGACCAGTACATGGCTCTATGTGCTGGTCGTCAAGGTACTACCAACCGTGCTTAGAAACACCGGTCAGTTGCTTCTCACATCTACGGTGGACATCCTCTAGGAGGGCCACTACATCCTCATTTTGTGTTCCCCTCGATCCACTAGGTTCTGCAGCTCCTAATACTCCAGGCCATCCCATATACCCAACCATTTTCACCAATGCTATATCTACATACCAAAATTCAATGAATTCGTACTATATACAATATTCTGAAACTTTAACATGCACCATAAAAGATAACAAATTTTTCACTTATCGTCTAGCCCCCATGCTCAACCTAGAGGAAGTGACAAGTTCGGGTCCCCATGATAGTTCATCCCACTATAGGGATAGTCGTTTATGTATAATGTCATTTGATCCTAATGCGCAAAAAACTTGGATCTGAACACACGTCCGACTACCCCACATCCTCTTCTACATAGCAGCTGGCACTAATGGGGCATCCTGGGCTCTCGCGGTCCCCCATCCTGGATTTGGATACAAGGACGAAGTGTAGGGAACTTCTTAAAGAAGAGTGAGAAAAGCACTATGCGATATGCACAGTCATGATTCACCTGTTTCTTGCATAACGACAGTTGTCGTTTCATTGACGACAGCATTATCTAGGCCCACCCATAGTAGGTCCCACTCAATACACCCTCCACTAGAATCATCTGCCCTCCAATGGTGTGGTGGAGCGCCTAGTTTCCCAATATCCACAGCACCGCTATGACTACAGCACCAGTCTCTAGCTTCTCTAGATCCCTGATCGATATCTACGTCCCTTTCACATGGACACCCTGTCGATAGTGGCGCTCTAGAAATTCCATAATGTTCCACCCTCTTGGTAAAAATAGATGTGTGTTTCCCACAATCCCCAGTGGTGGGAGAACGATCAAGAAATATATATCCTGAACTTTCAGCTTGATCTCGTGCCCGTACAATATAAATATTTCATTATCCGAGTCCCAATTGCTCACTACCAGAGCCAAAAAGGGCTCTCTTTCCCTCTCAATGGGTTCTCAACAAATTTCAGGACCCCAAACATGGCCAATGCAGCATGGACTATAGGATCCTCTCGGATATCAAAACGCAATGTATTGAGGTCTCTCTCTCTCCAGTTGATCCTCAACTCTTCCATACCTGCACAAAACCATCATGTTTGTCAGCATATACAAAGGAAATACTGCCTCATAACCATAAAATCCCAGATCTCACCCAAAAATAGCAATAAAACCCCTTTCTCTAATAGGTCGCACTTTTCAGGCTATTTCCTAAGATAGGTCGCAGTTTTCTTCGCAATACCTGCTACCCAGGTCACGGAAAATACCCCAAAAAGTGCGACCCAACTATGAGGAGCAGAGGTCTATTCCTAGGATCAGGGTGCCTAATCTGACGCTTTAATCCACTGAATTGAAATACTATGGCTAGGCCTCTTATCTACAACTGACGGATCCCGATTCCAATGGCTGGTTCGTCCGCTAAAATCGCCACAAGATTTAGGGCATTTTCTCCTCTCTACATTCACCACAGCTACACTTGAAAATGAATCAATGGAGCACAATTTCCTTATTAAAAGAAAAACCCCAATTTTTCTTTCACAATTGGAAAGATCTCACAGATCACTCAAATCAGTATCCTTTCATTTTTGGTGATTTGATACTTCACCCGAAAGCCTTTTTTCCAATAAGGGTCACTTGATCGCTTCTCAAAATCGAATTTATTCAATTGCAACACTTGTACATAGGGAAACACTTTGCCTTCATAATCGTTCATGCTCTTGTCAATTTGTGTCATGAGTAACTATATTTTACTCATGTTTTTATGGTCCCCACCGGGCCTATTCTCTGTGGCAGCATCATCGATTCATTATTGTTTAGAGCATCCGATTTGAGTCATCATCGCATCGATGGAGTCAGTTCTGAGTTCGTTTTTTTTCCCTTTATAGTTTTCCATCCTTCATTTCTTTTTACTTCCCTGATGTCGCACATTTTGACCTCCAGTCATTTTGTCCCCTATCCCCTCTGAAGTCGAGTTAGTAACTTCCTGGTCATCGATTCCCTTTATGCTCTAAAAAATGAAGTCTTCAACCTGCTATTCACTACCCCCCATTCCACCATTACCCCTGGTGTCATTCTATCAGTCGCTCTACTATTATCCCTCATGCCTTGGTTGATGATTCCTCATTGCCTCATCTATGGCGAATCTCCTTCTGTCGACATCAGCTTACTCATTCCAGAAGACAAGTCTAGAGTGTGGTGTACCTTGGTTCTAGCTTCCACTCTTTGTTCAGTGCCTCGGATCAGTCAAAGGGACCCTTTATTTCCCTTTGACTTAATTTTTTCTTAATTCCATCTCCTGATGGCATGATCAAGATCTGTATACTTGATGGTTCAGTGATGAAACAAATTGTACTAGTGATTCCCGGGTGTGTGTGAAATGTTTCAGACCTTGTGTAGGAGTGGCACTTCAAGTAGCCCCCCACATACTCGAATGACCTATTTCACTACAACCTTGGATGCAACTCTATAGATTTTATGGTTCCCACCTTAGCCGTTTGCAGTGCCTTTTTAGTTTTCATGTATCATTCAGATTTTCAGAACCCTTTCTTGTTTTACAGGGCCCCTTTGGTTGTTATTATATCTCATGTAATCAGATATTATTGTATAAGTCCTGTCTTTTTTCCTAGGCACAATATGAATCTGGGATCCATTATTTTTTTTATCTGGCCCATTTTTATGCCAGCATGTACTATATAGTTCAATCCCATGTTTGTTGGGTGCACCATTATTCTTTGTACATTTTCATCTCGGCGGGCATAGGTATGCCTCCCCCACCTCATTCACAACAGGTAATCACTCATAAAAGAGACTTTTCACACCTGTAAGTCTCACCTCCTTAGGGTCTTTTCCTCTCTCACTTCAATCCTTCTTTTATTTCTCTATCTCTGACTCCCCTTCAGTGTCTAATGATTGTGTTCTTACAACATACTTCAATCATACGATTAGCTCCTAATGCTCGCACGTTGAGGGGAAATATGTTACACCATTTTTTAGTCATCTAACCTGTTACTATCACATGGGCTAAAGTACACCATGTAAGACCAATTTTACCATAGTAAAATTCTTTCACTATGATAAATAATTTAATAACCCATAGTTTATTAAATTATTTCTTGTCTAAACATGAAACCCCATGAGGAATAATTAAATAAATCCTTATTTGTTTGATTTTCCTCAAGGGATAATTAACTAAACCACTGTTTAATTAATATTCCTGATCATATTTAACCCAAAACAGGAGAATTAATTAAATCAATCATTATTTATCTTATTATTTTCTAGGAATAATTATTTAAATCATTATTTAATAATATCCCTTGTTAAATTTGACTAGATCATTTATAAATAGTTGAATAAATCATTATTTATTTAATTATTCCTTAACCTCATCCTTGAAATAATAAACAAATAATTTATTTATTTATTATTTCTAAATAAAGGGATTTAAACAATTCTAAATTCCTTTTCCCTCCACCAAAAATAATAAAATATTCCGAGTAAAGTGGATCTAGATTTGGTTTATAATATTTTAACTATGCACCAGTATCAAGAATAACTCAATATTTCGTTATAAATATAAGGGTTTTCCATTCATTCACTACCTTTTGTCACCTTTTTTTTATCACATTTTGGTTTGATTTTGATCCTCCATCATTGTCATATTTTTTCTACTTTTTCTTATGAGCTACCTTTGAGATCTATTTTTTATGGGTTTTCTACAACATCAAGGGAGAGAGAGATCTTAGATCCGAAGCACTGAGGACATAAAATAATCCATCCCATTAAGGGGGACTAGGTATATATTTTTGTGTTCCCTTCTGAGGGGTCATAATACAAAAAATTCTTTATGAATTTTTCTCTTGTCTATTTGATGTATGGAGCAACTTTGTTTCTTTTCACTATTTAATGTATTTAACTGCATAGATCTGGATTTTTGTAGCATTTATTCTAATCACCTACTACATATCTAACGAAATTGACAGCCGCATTTGATGTTAGGGTTGTTTGTTATTCACAACTAAAGTGAGATTTTTTCGTACGCTTACGATTATAATTCACTCTAACACTGAGTGATGAAACTTTGCTAGCTAGATTTTGCTACATTTAGATATCTTTTAGCTCATGAGTCTTATGACTAAGAATAATCACCAATATATTCAAGACCTATCTTCACAAGAGGAGAGTGTTGAACCTTGATAATTTCATCTAAGTTTTTTGATCATTAAGAAAATTTAATATTTAGAGTTTTTACTTTCTCAAGTTCCTTTCTTAGACTTACTATTTCACATTCTAATTTCTCATTATGCTTCTCCTTTTCTATGAGTTGATTATTTAAAGTATCTATGGCTATTTTATTCTCTTCCAAGCATATTTTGAGTTTAGCGATTTCTTCAAGAAAATAATTTTCTTCTAAAGCATCCATAAAAGTATCTTTAGGCTCACTAGTGTCTTTTTCAAATTCCATGAGAAGTCTAATATCTTGATCAAATTCTCCTTCCTCATAATTTGACAAGCCATCACTATCTTAATGAGTATAGTAAATTTTTCTATTGAAAATTTGTCTCCTATTATGATGCAAGAGCATCCAGACTTAGCCAGCAATGTGAATGGATGTTAACATGTTGCGGCTAACCATGAGGTGGATAAACAGTGGCCATTAATATTTTACTTAGTTTTAAATGAGAGAAGTTATTTTTTTTGGGTTTGTTAAATTAATTAGGAATAGAAATAGAAATTTGTTTCTCCCTGTGATGAGATTGAGCGAAGTAGGATATGAGCTTAGAAATAGAGTAGCATTTGTTTGTGGGAGTGGTTCAACATAAATCTATTTTGGGCGCGAAGAACCACTTCATATTTTAATATAAATATATAAGATAGGTGAGAGAGAGAGAGAAGAGTGTGAAAAAAATTGAGACGGTTTGAAATAGGTGTGTGAGACGTGAGGGCAGAGAGAGAATAAAAAATTGTAATAACCAACCAATCAAGGGCTTGGGTCTGTAAATTACTTTATTATTAGTTTTCAAGTGTTTTATATCGATCAGACTCTCTTTTCAAACTATTTGTTTAAAATATTTTGAATCACATATATATTGATTTATATAGCGGAAGGACAATTGGATTTCAGGCATGATGAGGGTCATAGATCTAAACCGATCAATGGGAGAGATCTTATTGCAATTCAAAAACCATTTCAAATCACACAGAAACGGGTTTAAAGTTAAAAATTCACAAGTTAAATTATTTTATCAACGATGTGAAGTGAGGAGTGGAGAGAGAATGGGAATCGTCAGATCCTAGATTAATCAAAAGGTCGAGATAACAGTGCCAGGAAACTATTTCGCACTTTGCAAGATTTAGGAAATAAGTGTTAAGACATCACAAAGTAAACTATTTTATTTGCGATGCGAAAAGGAGGAGGACACGTGTCAGCTTAACGCAGTTTCACACTTCACAAGATCTAGGAAATAAGTGTTAAAACATCACAAAATAAACTGTTTTATGTGTGATGCAAAATGGAGGAGGGCGCGTGTGAGCTCATCACATTTTTGCAATTCGCAAGGATTAAATTTTAAGTGTTAAAGCTAAACTACAAATTGTGCAATCTACGATCGTTGTTGATTGGTTGGGCTTGTCGTGGGACACTCCATAAGAGATTATATGCAAACTAATTGTTTTGGGTTATATGTGTTTGTTAATAATATTGTTGTTGATCGCGCCATATGTATGTATTTATGTTTAACGAGCCCCAAAGTTAAAACAAACCCGTTGCGGGTAATAAGGTTGTGTAAAGTGTAAAATCTATAGTTTCTGTGCATACTCTGATATTTGTGTAGCTAGTATGCATCATTTGGTATCAGAGCAGACTTGAGTCTATTCTTGAATGTTTAAGAAAAGATGCCACCTAGGAGAGGAGCTGGCATAGGTCATGGAAGAACGGAGGCTAATGCAATTCTGTTGAATGAGATTTGACATCTTCGTACAAGAATGGAGATAATAGAGGCCACTTAGAGGAGAGCACCTGAAGAAGGAGATGTCAGTGAAATAGAGGAAACTTCTGAGGAAGAAGAAGAAGTAGAAGATGACGTAGCTAAAATGCTAAAAATTTTGATTAAGGTAACTAGAAGACCGAAGGTGGATTTACCTTCTTATGAGGGAAGTCTCAATATGGAGGAGTTAATGAACTGAATCAGCTTATTAGAAAAGTAATTTGAATTTGAAGAAGTTGAGGACAAACGGAAAGTGAAGTTTGGAGCTATCAGACTAAAGGTTCATGAAGTTATCTGGTGGGAGGCGTTACGAGTATCTAGAAAGAGAAAAGGAAAGCCCAAAATTAAGCGATGGGAAAAAATGGTAAGAAAATTAAAAGGTAAGTTCCTGCCCAATGATTATTAGTTAAATATTTTTAAGAAATTACAGAATTTGAAACAAAAAGGAATGACAGTGAAAGAATATACAGAGGAATTTTATAAACTGAATATCAGAGCTGGACATGTAATGGATGATGTTGATAAAGTATCTAGGTATATAAATGGCTTGAGATATGATATCTAGGATGAGATCAGTGTATTAAATCTGAAGACAATTGAAGATGCTTACCAAGCAACCTTAAAAGCATAAGAGAAGATACAGAGAAAGAAAATTTAGAGGAATCGAGGAAAGAGTTCAGCAGAGAACGAGGAACATTCAAACCCAGATTTATATATTCCAAGAATGAAGCAGGAGGTTTAAGTAGCAGATCACCACAGAGAGGAGACTCTGGTCGAGGAAGGTTTGTATCCAGAGGTAGAGGTCGAGGAAGAGATATTTGGTGCTTTAAATGTGGTGAGTGGGGACATGGGTCATGGGAATTTTATCATAATAATTCAAAAACCCAAAGAAATATGAATGTTGCTAAAGCAAAGGAACAAATTCCTCAAGTTGTAGGTAAAGAGGAACCACCTGAAGCAGGAGAATCGTTTTTATTGAAAAGGGTATTGCTTAAAGAAAAAGAAGAAGCGGGAGAGCCAACTCAAAGGAAGAATCTATTCAGGACTATATGCAAGTCCAAAGGTAAATGTTGCAAAGTGGTAATTGAAAGTGGAAGCATTGATCATTGGAAAAAACAGTACACCCTACTCCTTATAAGGTATCATGGCTACAAAAAGGACATCATATTATTGTGACCGAATAATGTAAGGTAGAGATGTAAATTGGTACTTACAAGGATGTTATATTATGTGATGTAATGTTGATGGATGTATGTCACATATTGGTGGGAATAGCTTGGAAGTTTGATTGGAAAGCCATACGTGATGGCAGAAGAAACACTTATACTCTGGAAAAAAAATGGAAACAAACACACATTGTTGCCGTTGAAGGATGCAGATGAAAAAGAAACACCTGGAAATAGTGTTATGCTGATGAGTAGGAAAGAGGTATTGCAAGAATTCAAGAAGGATGAGGAGATGCATTTCGTTTTTATAGGAAGACCCAAGGTAATTCTAACTTCCACAAATTTAGAAGATTTATCTGAAGAAATCTGAAATATGTTGAATGATTTTACTGATATTATTGTGGATGAGTTTCCAAATGTGTTACCACCAATTAGGAGTATTATTCATCACATTGATTTAATATCTGGAGAAATTTTTCCGAATAGAGAAGCATACAGGTTAACTCCTAAAGAAAATGCAGAAGTTGGAAGACAAGTGCAGGAGTTAATGGATAAGGGGTTGATAAGAGAGAGGCTTAGTCCATGTGATGTACCAATAATACTCAGTCCAAAGAAAGGAGGTGAATGGTGCATGTGCACAGATTCCAGAGCCATAAATAAAATGACATTCAGGTATCATTTTCCTTTACCATGAATGGATGATTTAATGTGTTTCTTGAGTGGATCAAAATATTTTACTAAGATAGATTTGAAGAGTGGCTATCATCAGATAAGGATTAGAGAAGGGGATGAGTGGAAGACTGTCTTTAAAACAAACAATGGTTTGTATAAATGGTTAGTGATGTGCTTTGGGCTCACTAATGCTCCCAGCGCATTCATGAGATTAATGGATGAAGTCTTGAAGGAATATGCAGGCAACTTTGTAATTTTTTATCTTGATGATATTTTAATTTTCAGTCGAAATAAATAAGAGCATCTAGAGCACCCTAAATTAGTTCGAAAAACTTTGCAGAAAGAGAAGCTACTAATAAATTTGAAGAAATGCAGTTTTATGAAGGAAAAGCTAGTCTATTTGGGATTTGTAGTTTCTAAAGAAGGCTTAAAAATGGATCGGAAAAAAGTCCAAGAAATTTTGAATTGGCCAACTCTAGGAAACATATGTGAGGTAAGAAGCTTTCACGGTCTTCCAAGTTTCTATAGATAAATTATCAGAATCTTTAGTCATATATGAGCACCCATTATTGAAACAATCAAGGAAACTAATCAGCCATTCAAGTGGATAGAAGCAGTAGACCGAAACTTTAAATTACTGAAGAAGAAAATTACAAAAAAACAAGTTTTAGCTTTGCCATATTTTGTAAAAAAATTTCAAGTTGAAACTGATGCTAGTGGAGTTGCAATTGGAGCACCTTTAAGTCAAGAACAAAGGCCAATAGCATACTTCAGTGAGAAACTAAATGAAGCTAAGAAGAAATACTCATCTTATGACAAATATTTTTATGCTATTGTGCAAGCCTTAAAAAAATTGAGACATTATCTATTACCAAAAGAGTTTGTATTATATTATGATAACCATGCACTACCATTTATAAACAACCAACCAAAATTGAACCAGAAACATGCCAAATGGGCAGAATTTTTGTAGCGTTTTACTTTTGTGATTAATCATACAAGCGGTAAGTTGAATAAAGTTGCTAATGCTTTGAGTAGAGTGAATTTAATCATGCAAGAATTAGAAGTTGGTGTTGTAGGATTTGAAGAAATGGTTGACATGTATAAAGAAGGTACATAATTTAAGGAAATTTATGCAGCTGTGAAAAACCCAGTAGTTCATAATAGAAGCTAGTGGTTGGATTGTCTTATCCAACGAGGTTTTCTATTTAAAAGTAATAAAATGTGCATTCCAAAATGTTCTATGAGGGAAAAAATAATTAAGGAGAAGCAAAGTGGAGGCTTATCTAGACACTCTGGACAAGAAAATATATTTTCTCAGGTAAATGATTTTTACTACTGGAAAAAAATTCAAACAGATGTTAAAATATCTGTTGAGAAATGCAGGATTTGTCAGCATGCTAAGGGGAGAAGTTAGAATATAGGATTGTAACAACCATTACCAATACCAAACCAGCCATGGGATGCAGTTAGTATGGATTTTGTTTTGGGTTTGCCAAAAACTCAAAGAGGAAATGACTCCATTTATGTTGTGGTGGATAGGTTTTCTAAAATGGCTCATTTCATTACATGCAAGAAAACTAATGATGCAACACATATTTCTAACCTATTTTTTTTAGAAGTAGTAAGGTTACATGGATTGCCTGTGAGCATTATGTATTACAAAGATACCAAGTTTGTTGGACATTTCCGTTGAAAACTACGGAAGAAACTAGGTACCAACCTTAGTTTCAATTCAGCTTATCACCCTCAAACGGATGGACAGACTAAGGTAGTGAATAGAATATTGGGAAATATATTGAGGAGCTTAGTATATAAAAATCCTAAGTATTGGGATTTAGCACTTTCTCAAGCTGAGTTTGCTTATAATGATACTCCCAATCGAGGTACTAGGATGGGTCCATTCTATATTTTTTTTGGAATGAATCCAAGAGGTCTGTATGAGCTCAAAAATTTAGGAAAATAAGAGATAAGGAGTGAAAAGTCTGAAGATTTTGCATAACAGATGCAAAAACTACAGGAAGATGTCAAAGATAGATTGAAGGAAAGCAGTCACAAATATAAACAGAAAGTTGATATGAAGAGGAAAGAAAAATAATTCCACGTAGGTGACCTAGACATGGTGTACCTCACAAAAGAAAGGTTTCTTGCTAGGACTTACAAAAAATTAAAGATGAAAAAGATAGGACAACGCAAAATTTTGAGGAAATTTTCTTCAAATGCATATGAGATTGAATTTCCATAAGGAATTTGAATATTGTCTATCTTTAATGTTGCATATTTTTACCCATACAAAGGAACAGGGGAAGAGCTACTAGAAGACTCTACAGAAGAGGAAGACCAAAATTTGAATTGGAAGGAATAGTTGCCAAACACAGAAAATAAAGAAGTGGAAGCGATTTTGGAGAAAAGAGCAACAAAGAATATGAGAGGACAAACTTACTATCAGTATCTAATCAAATGGAAATGACACCCTGTGGAATATTCTAGTTGGATGACAACAACAGAGTTAGAAAATTTTAGTATAGATCCTGAAGCATTGATGGATCAATCTTTTCTTCCCAGGGAGTGTGATGCAAGAGCATCCGAACTTAGCCAGTAATGTGAATGGATGTTCGCATGTTGTGGCTAACCATGAGGTGGATAAACATTGGCCATTAATATTTTACTTAGTTTTAAATGAGATAGATTATTTTTTTTGGGTTTGTTAAATTAATTAGGAATAGAAAGAGAAATTGGTTTCTCCCTACGAAGAGATTAAGCCAAGTAGGATATGAGCCTAGAAATAGAGAAGCATTTGTTTGTGGGAGTGGTTCAACAGAAATCTATTTTAGGTGAGAAGGACCACTTCAGATTTTTATATAAATATATAAGATAGGTGAGAGAGAGAGGATAGTGTGAAGAAAAGTTAGATAGTGTGAAATATGTGTGCGAGAGGTGAGGGCAGAGAGAGAATAAAAAATTGCAACAACCAGCCAATCAAGGGCTTGGCTCTGTAAATTCCTTTACTATTAATTTTCAGGTGTTTTGTATGGATGTAACTCTCTGTTCAAACTATTTTTTTAAACTCTATTGAATCACATATATATTAATTTATATATCGGAAGGACAATCGGATTGCAGGCGTGACGAGGGTCATAGATTTGAACTCGATCAAAGGGAGAGATCTCATCACAAGTTGAAAACAATAGCACATCACACAGAAATTATTTTAATGTTAAAAAGTCACAAGTTATATTGTTTTATCAGCGATGTGAAGTGAGGAGTGGAGAGACAACGAGAATCTTTGGATCCGAGACTAATCCAACGGTGGAGATCACAACGCTGAGAAACGATTTTGTACTTCGCAAGGTTTAGGAAATAAGTGTTAACACATCAAAAATTAAACTTTTTTATTTTCGATGCAAAATGGAGGAGGACACGTGTCAACTCAGCATAGTTTCGCACTTCGCAAGGTTTAGGAAATAAGTGTTAAGACATCGCAAAGTAAAATGTTTTATTTGCAATGCAAAAAGGAGGAGGACACGTGTCATCTCAGCGCAGTTTCGCAATTCTCAAGGATTAAAGTTTAACTTTTAAAGCTAAACTACAAATTGTGCAATCTGCGATCGCTAATGATTGGTCAGGCTAGTCCTGGGACCCTCCAAGCAAACGAATTGTTTTGGGTTATACGTGTTTGTTTATAATAATTCTATTGATAATGCCATATGTATGTATGTATTCTTAATGAGCCACAAATTTTTTTAAAATGCGCTATGGGTAATGAGGTTGTGTAGAGTGTAAACTCTATAATTTCCGCACATACTCTGATATTTCTGCATCTTGTCTATATCATATTACCATTTTCTAAATCCTTTCCCTTATCATGATTATCTTTATGGGGAAATTTAGGAACATAGTGACCCACTCTGCCATAAGAAAAAAATTAGAAAGGAAGCTTACCTCTAAACCTTGCAGTGCCAAGTTGAAGTTTATTTGCAAAATTTACCTCATCTTCTTTTGATACAACTGTGGTTCTTTTTGTTCTTCCTTGTCCTTTCCTCTTGCATAGCTCTAAAAGAAGCTTATTTGACTTCAGACGAACCTCTTTTTCTCATTTCAAAATCAGTGAGGATCCCATGAAGTTGAAAAATAGTAAGAGTATGTAGATCCTTCCTCTCTTCAATATCAAACACTTTTGACTTGAATTTAGGAGTTAGATATCCTAATATTTTCTCTACTAGAGTTGTGTCTCTTATGTCTTCACCCAGATTTCTCATACGATTTACGATCTCATCTAGACGTAAGAAGAAACTAGCAATACTTTCATCATTATGCATTCTGAGATTTTCATATTGAATTCTGAGAGATTGGAATTTAGAAGATTTTACCTTGGCATCACCTTCATAGGTCAAAATTATTTTGTCTCATATCTCCTTTGTTGTATTAATTTCATAACTTTGACAAATTCTGATTTAGAAAGACTTACCAATAATGCATTGACATATTTTGCATTGGTTTCATAGTTCTTCCTTGTTATTGGATCTGATGGAACTGTAGCTGCATATTCATAACCACCTTCAACTATTACCCAAACATTTTCTCCAACATACCGAATATAGGATCTTATTCTTGTCTTCGACAAGATTAAATTTTTTCCATTGAAGAGTGGTGGTCTGATAGATGTTGTTCCATCCTGATTTCTCATTTTAGATGATCTTCCTTCTAGTGATTAAGATTCTTCAGAAGGACCTGCTCTGATACCAATTTTTGGGAAAAATACTGAGAGGGAGGGGGGTGGGGTGGGGGATGGATCAGTATTTACAAGAATCAGAATATTTTAATTTCATTTACTAATTTTTATATGTGAATATGATTAGTAAAAATAGCATATGCACATGACTATCTTAAATCATGTATACCCAAATAACTTAATGTTCAGATAAATATTCATAAACTTTACTTAGCTCATTTCATCAGTTATGCATAAGAAATTTAATTAGTAAACATGTGCAGTAATGACCTAATAAATCATTACTCAAAGGTATCACACATGAACACCAAGATTTAAGGTGGAAACCCAAGTTTGGAGAAAAACACCATTGTTTTCATCTATGTCTTCAATATTTATTATATAGGAAACTTCTTACAATGTTGTACTGATGCGGACTCATATTAGTACACAGGGACCCACCTGCAGAAGGCTACAACCTTCTTTGATTCTCTAGCTACTACTGGAAGGGAGCTCCAACCCCCTGATCTCATTTACTAGCCACTACTGGAAGGGAACTACAACCCTCTGAAATGATCACCAGCTTCTACTGGTAGGAAGCTTCGACTTCTACACTAAAAGCTTCAATGCTTAGAACCTCTACAGACTAAGTTTCATAAAATTTCCCACTGGATCCAATAGCTTCAACACACCACAATTTGTAGATCAAGACCAATAGCCATAAACCAATGTTCAAATAGAACAGTGAGATCATTGTAACCGGATCATAGCAAAAAACCCAGACTTCTGAATTAACACACAGAATAAATTTCAGCTCTGATCATTCATAAAATCAATTGTATACACTATTTTACTTACTGCAACCTGCATGTATACATGCTTTCCTATGGAAAAAACTGCGTATCGATATTTATATAATGAAACTATGAATTTGATGAGACTCAGAATAGATTTGAGACATTCAGGCATACATTATCAGATTTACAGAACCCTTATTCAATCAGCAGCATCATATTCAATTACCCAATCGCTGATCATATTTATACATAATCATTAGCATCATAAACAATATTCAAACAATCCAGATCATCATGAAGACTTCATTGGTTTATAACAGAAATGATCAAACGTTTTATTCATCAATATTCATAAACACCCTAACTTCCATACATTCTTTTGCTAAAACGAACCCGCGGGTATGCGCACCTTCACTGTGACGAACTAGCATATAGATCTGTAAATATTATAGGATTGTGTAATACTTCAAAGAAGAAAAATAGTTGAGATGATATCATTTACTTCAACAATTATGGGCCAGACCAAAAATCAAAACAATTTACAAACAGATCAAGAAAATACATAGGCATTTCACATCTAGAGATCTTGATCCATTATTGTATTCATAGGTGCATCATTATTTCAGATCTATCAATAAACTGTAACCCATTCCATGCAGATATACTTCAGAGTGAATTATTCAATCAATACTCATACACATGCAAACTCTTGTACTATGATCTTCTCCTCCTTATAAAGTTTGAGCCTTAGCCAATACCATGAGCCAAAAACCACATAAAGGCCGGTGGTATTCTTGGACGAGATCACATAGTCATTACTGCACTCAATATTGTAGGCTAATGCCATGGTAAATACCCTTGATATGGTTAAAATTAGTGTGCCAGCACATATGCGACTTTTTTTCTTTGTACCCGTGTGGATATGTGACTTTTCTTCACCAAAACTGTGTATACACTAATTCAGGATGTATACTCAAGTTCCCTTCATCAAACCTACGGGTATACACGGGTTCCCTTCATCAAACTTGCATATACATCTTGAAACTTTACCTTCATCATTCCTTTGTCACTGAGTAGAACAATTTTCTCTGTCACATCTGAATTGACCTGTAGATACATCAAATTTACATCATCAACACATAGGTTGCTATCAAAAGGAAACTGATCAAATAGGTTTCCATCAAAAACAACATAGTATATTACATCATAATGCTAATAGAAGACTCTTCACTGACCATATTCATTTGATGAATATTAGTTGATGAAATGTCAGAAATCAATTGTACCACTACATATGAATCATCATATGGACATATGAATCATCATATGGACTTAAAGTCATCTCACCGCCTAAGTGTCTTAACTAAGTGTTAAAAATCCAGATCTTTCCACCGTTATAGATTTAATGTTAGCACACCTATTAAGAATAGGCAATGTTACGCGACAACATTATCTATAGTAATTTATTATTAATTGAACGAATTTATAATTTTTTAAACATCGATTTGATTATTAAAAAATGACTTGTGATTTTGAAGATTAATCTTGTTTGGAATCGAAATTCTAAACCAAAAAATTGCTAATATGAAAATTCATTAGAATCTTCATAAATCAGAAGGTAGATCTCAAAATTGATAAATTTCTTAAATTTGTCTTTGTTCATATTAGAGAAAACTTAATCCATTTGGTCTCATATTGAATGTTCCACTCTGCATTAAATGAACTCCAATAATCCGCTCATTATCATTTTCTAAGTGTGCGTTCATTGTCGTTTAATATATATTACATGTATTATGTGGTTCTCTAATTGTTATAAGTGTGAATTTTTTTTTAATTATATATATATATATATATATATATATATATATATATATATATATATATATATATATATATGAGGCATTAATATTAAATGAGTGCAGTGGGAATGAACTAAAACTAGACTAAATGAAACTGAATTGCAATGTTTGGATAGACGGTTTCAACACCTAAAAGGTAGCTTAAATTAAATTCTCAATAGAAGTCACATGATCATTATAGCCTCTCTCTATATTGAAGTTTGAGGACAAAAAGTAATGCTCAAATAAATATATTTTTTTAAAGAAACATAATCGATGCAGGGAGGGGTTAAATTTCAGGGGTACTTCTACCCACCATCAATTTTTTTAATGATGGTTTTAATTTTAGACTACCTTTCAAATGATTTTTAATATTTATTTTCACTGATTTTATTTAATTTCTACACATTATATTCATAATTACTTTCATATGAAAATAGTGAATGTAAATATTGTTATAGTTAAATTAGACAATAAAATTTAACAAAACAAAAATTGGAATACACATACCATGTTTTAAGTCATTTCAATGTTAGTATCATTAATAAAATAATAACTATGAAATAAGTTTCAAACAAAAAAAAACATAATATATATGAATTATGTAAGTATTCAAAAAATACATTCAATATTATCATGTAAACTAATTAAATTTTGGATAGCTTCACCAAAAGAGGCAATTGTCAAAAAGCAGCCCCATAAAAAACATAAAAATAAAAGAAAAAAATTCAAATATTTTGAGAGAGTTTTACTAAAAGAAACATAAACTTAAAAGAAAAAACTTTGAATATTTTGAGCTTTCAATTTCACCTCAAGTATCTTACAAAATATAGTTTCAACTTTCTCCAATCAATTAAATTTGATATATGATCACTTTTTTATTCAATAAACTAGTTTAGAATATGGTCAACAAATGGTCATTGAAAACTAAAATCATCATTCATGAACAAAATTTTTAGTTGAAATTCATAAATCATTTTTTAATTTTTATTATTAAAATTAATCAAACCTAGATTTATATACTTTATTTTTTACATTTTAACTTATTACATAGATGTCTTATTCTATTTTTTCATTCATTATATATATATATATATATATATATATATACTTTTAAATTTGAAGATATCTTTAATCAAAAAAAATTATTTTAGCTTGTTATTATGACAAACATATATTACAATTATATATATATATATATATATATATATATATACTCAATCTTATTTTAATATATAATTATAATAAATAAAATATAGTTTATTTATTTATTTAAGTTAATGAAAAGTTTTTTTGATTTATCTCTATTTTTACATACATTGTTTATATTTCTATCTGTATTTTTTTTATATAGATAATAAGTTTTAATGAGTGGCTAAAATAAAAAATTGATATCTCAGATTGTTTTGAGTTTAGAAAAATATGCATATTACAAATTTACAATGAATGCATTTTCAACTCACTTATTTTTGTAGTAAATGTTATTTTTTTAATCCTTACTCAATATGTTCTAGCATTTATTGTTATCTTGATGCATTGTGAGAATTGGTATTCTGAGAAGGAATAATTCAATAATGTTATTGTGGATTGGTAATTCCTTACTCAATACGGGCTGGAATTTATTGTCATCATGATGCATTGTGAGAATTGGTATTTTCAAAAGGAATAATTCAATAATGTTATTGTGGATTGGTATTTGTTAGCCTTTCCAATAGAAGTAGATTTAGTTTATATGCTGAAAAAAAATCAATGATCAAATCCATATCCACATGTTATGTGTTGTGTGCAAATACTGCAGTTCTAGAGCGATTGTTTTAATAAGATGTTGTAAACCTTAGAATGCAGATATGAACAGAGATTCCATTGCAAAATTTTCACTCTAAAAATAAAAAAAAATCACTCTAGATTGTTTTACTAAGTGTTGTAAACCTTGGAACGAACTTATGAATGGAGATTCTGTTCCAAAATTTTCACTCTCAAAATAAATTAATACAATGAAATCTTTTTTCCTGGCATTTTCTGGAAGTAGAAAGGAATTTTAAGCTAAAATCTATAATTTCTTGGCATTTTCGAGAAATAAAAAAATCTTTAAAACTAACAAAGCAAGTATGAATGGAGATTCCATTCCAAAATTTTTGAGTCAAAATAACATTTTCTGGAAGTAAAAATGATTTTCAAAACTGAAATATATAGTTGCAGTTAGATAAGAACCTCAAAAGTAAAGACTTCACCAACAAATTAATGGATAGAGAATGGCATATCCTAAAGTTTATTTGTTAGGTGTCCATCCAAGTTGCGACCAAATGAAGATAATTACATAGATAACAACCTCAAAAATAAAGACTTCGCCAACCCACTTAATGGATAAAGGATGATTTATTTTTTAGCGATCCATCCTAGAACAACAAGTGTACTGTGTTGCGGGTAGTTGAAGAAAAGTGTGAACTATAGTGTTTTTGCAAACTATTTAATTTTTGTTTACACTATTAGAAGTCACATAATCAATATAGGCATTGGGAACCGGATTTTGAAGCTGAACTTATATATATATATATTAAAACTTGTTAATTTTTTATATTTCTATCAATATGAATCTTTTTAAAAATTATTGACGATACTTTAAAGGAGTTGTCTGACTACGCAAAAGAATTGTGCCAACTCAGACCTCCAACAATTTCTCTTCCCTCTTTGAAATCAACCTTGTTTGAAGTCAACCCGTCAACCCAGGATATACATTAATCCATGTCACATCAAACAACCCACGATATAGAAGGAGGCATTTAATGGAAGAGTTGTTTAAATTTTAATTTTAATTTCGAATTTGAAACCCCACTCTAAAAATTTTAATTTCTATAATCGTGACCTACTCGAGAGTGCATCGAAAGACGGTCTGGTGGTGGCTGTGGGGGTGGCCCAGGCTAAACCGATGCCAAGGCCTCACGTCCTTAGTGCAGTGGCGGCATGGTTTGCATTGTTTATGAGATGCAGAAGACATGACTTCAATTTCCGTTCTCGGGCATTGCGCGCACGGCTACAATGTGGGATGCTAGCATTGTGTGGTGAAGTTCCAATAGGATGATAATTGTGGTCACGGCTACAGTGTGGAATGCTAGCAGTTTGTGGTGAAGTGCCAATAGGATTATATACATTGTGTTAATTACGAGGTGTGACCTAAGTTCCAGTAGAGAAAAATATCCTCCATCCGTATTTCTATATATAGTAACGCAGTTGCATCAACATTTTGTAGAGTGGCATGGCACTGCTGGCATCCTCCTGCAATGTTACACAGTGACACTATCTTTTTTTTTTGAGAAGAAAAAAACGCTGATTAAGTATTGATATATAAATTTTCAGCTGAAAAAAGAAACAGCCAGAAAGCCACCATGACTAGGCCATATGATTGTTGCTCATTAATAGAGAGAATGAGCAAAATGTGATAGGTCGGCCTCCACATAACGGGACTATGTTCCATCCCATACAAATAGAAAACAGCCTATGACATGAGAATTGATATACTGGTGAGGACGAAAATAGATTGAGTGGAGATAAAAACTACATAAAATGTGATAAGAGTAATTGTAGTTGATAACAGGGCAGTGAGATTGATTGTATAACAAAAGTTGTAGAAGAGATTAGATCAGATCGCCCTGTTCTTCCCCTTCTGAAATGATGCAAATCGAGAAACAAAAACTGAGCTAATACCAAATCCACATGTTAGACAGGCTCGCTTGCAATATATTGGCCGACATTCAATTCACCATAGATATCAAAACCGTCTGTCGTGAGAAAAGTCTCGTTCAGGCTCGCTGGACTAAATAAAACCAAGGCTCGCTTTTTATCATATTCAGGCTCGCTTGATATAAAAATTCTGGCCCGATTGAGTAATATTCAGGCTCGCTTGATATCAAGTTCTGAGTCATCAATACAGAAAGATGTTACAGGCTCGCTTGATGAGAATGGGCAGGGATGCTGAACTAAAGACAGAAACGCAATTCTGTTTGTCGAGTTAAAATCCAGGTTCGCTTGATGAGGAAAAAAGTATAACCCCTGTCCAAGTATTGTTGAAATTATTAAAGTCACCTGCCGTGCCTTGGGCAGGAAGAACAAAGAACAAAGTACAGCAGCAGCGCAGAGTTTTGAGTGCACAGCACTTTGTATTAAAGAAGAATGAAGAACGTAAGGAGAAGAATTTACTGATGATGGGCCGCAGCCAAGTATGACAGAGAAAGGAATTAATTTTGAAGTATGGGCGAAGTCATTTTTGACAGAGGAGCGAAGATTTCCCGTAGTTCAAGTCTATGGAAGAGCAAAATTCATTAAGACAGTCATTTCGGGCTTAAAATCCCTCAACAACCAAAGGAATGAAATATTGAATGAAACAGGCGGAAGTCACTTATGAAGCGGAAGGACAAGTGGTCCCTACCACTTGAGCGCAAAAGCACAAGATCGCAAGATCGCAATTTCAGAAGTTCAGAAGACCAAGTGTCTTGTTGATATGGAAATCTGCGATGTGCGATGTGCACCATCGCACAATCGCATATCGCATATTTCAATGTTGTCATCGCTCTCCGCCATCGCAAGTTAGTTTGTTGCGATGTGCGATCGTCGCGCCATCGCACGATCGCACAATCGCATTTTCATTATATGTGTTCTGCTATGTGTTGATCGCAAATGTTGAAAGTTGTGACGTGCGCCCGTCGCACCATCGCAATGTCGCAAATTGCATTTTCATTATATGTGTTCCGCCATGTGTCATCGCAAAAGTTGAATATTGCGATGTGCGATCACCGCATCATGGCACCGTCGCATTTTTGTTTGATCGCAAGTTTTTTTATTCCGCCATATCGCATATCGCAATTTCCGCAATTGCGATGGCCGACTACGATGTGGTCCCCACTCGTACGTCGCGCCAATGTTAAAGTTTTATGTGTCCAGCAGCATTTTCCTTTGTAATTGTTTTTATTGTTGTTTTACATATTTTGTTCCGCCGCGCCATATAAAAGGAGAAAAGGCCCGAGAGCCATTGTAATGAATGTATTGTATTGCATTGTAAACGCTGTGTGAGCCCGCAGGCAAAGAAAACACAGTAAGAAGAACTGAGCACTGCTTGTGCATTCTTGAGAGACAGAGAGAGAAGATTTGTGTTGTATAGCACTACGTCTGTAGCAGTCGAACATATATTGGGTATCCCTCTGCGTTGAGGAAGAAATTTATAACAGTTTTTTTTAAGTTCTGTTATTGAAATAGAAGAAAGCATTTTCATGCCATCTCTGTCTGCGATTAAAATTCCAACATGGTATCAGAGCTAGTTCAGGCTCTTTGAAGGTTTCAAAGAAGCTGAAGAAGAAGAAGACTTGTTGTAGCGTTTTCTCCAGCAGCGTGAAAAGCTCGACATAAGTCACAGTCAGGTATTTCTCAAAGATAAAAGTGTAGTTGTTTATTGTTTAAGGAGTTTGTTCTTTCAAGAAGGAAAGACAGTTTATTTAAGCTTAGAGTTCAGTTTTGAAGCAATGGCTGGACCAAGCACTGGTATGAGTCTTGGAAATGTTCAACTTCCACAGTTTAATGGAAAGAGCTATGATTATTGGGCCATTACCATGAGAGCCCTGTTTGTATCACAAGACTTATGGGAATTAGTAGAATATGGTTTTACAGAACCAGCTGATGAGCAGGCTTTTAATGCCTTAACTCAAGCAGAGAAGGATGTGTTGAAGAATAATAGGAAGAAAGACTCTAAAGCTCTCTTATTATTGTATCAAGCTGTAAATGAGAGTGTGTTTCCAAGGATAGCAGCAGCTAAGAAATCCAAGGAGGCATGGGAAACTCTGAAAATAGCCTATCAAGGTATGGAGAAAGTTAAGACAGCAAAGCTTCAGTTGCTGAGAAAAGATTTCGAAACTCTTTGCATGAAAGAGTCAGACAATGTTGACACATTTTTTACACATGTGATTGGGATTGTAAATCAGATAAGATCCCATGGAGAAACTCTTGAAGAAAGAAGAATCATGGAGAAACTTTTGAGATGCTTACCCTCAAAGTTTGATGTTATTGTTACCACCATAGAAGAGACCAAAGATCTCTCACAGTTCACAGTTGATGAACTTCATGCCTCGTTGATAACTCATGAACAGAGATTGAGCAGAGATGAACACTCATCTCTTGAGCACGCCTTCAAGACCCACATGCCTTCAGGAAGAGGAAGAGGTCAAGGAAAAGGAAGAGGAAGAGGCAGAAGCCATAACAGAGGTGGAAGGAACAGCCCTTCACATTCATATGGAAGGAGCAACAGTCAAAGTCAGAGCCACGGCCAAAGCAACAGCCAGCACGGTGGACATCAACACCAACATGCTCATGGACAAAGGTATGACAAATCCAATGTCCAGTGTCATTATTGCAAAAAATATGGGCACTATGCCAATGAATGTAGAAAGAAGCAAAATGACATGAAAAATAGGCAGAATGCTAATGTAGCAAAAGAAGAAAAGAACCCAAGTAATGTGCTATTAGCTTGTAATGTAGCACAGGATAGGGAAGATGATGTTTGGTTCTTAGATTCTGGATGTAGTAATCATATGACTGGCAACAAAGCAGTGTTTGCCAATCTAGATGAAGAAGTGAAATCTGAAGTGACCACATGGACTGATACTAAGATCTCTGTCAAGGGAAAAGGTAGACTTAGTATTCGAGCAAGGAATGGGGAGCATAAATTTGTTCCTGATGTGTATTATGTTCCAGGTCTGAAGTGTAATCTTTTGAGCGTTGGGCAGCTCATAAACAAAGGTTACAATGTAATTTTTAAAGATGATGTGTGCACAATAAAAGATATTCCTCCAAGCAAGAAAATCATTGCTGAAATCCAAATGACCAGCAATAGAATGTTTCTGCTCAAGCTCAACATTGACTTGAAGGGAAAAGAAAAGAATGTAGCAGCTGTAACACAAGAAGCCTTCCAGAAGGAAGAGAAAGATGTAAATTGGTTATGGCACTTGAGATTTGGACATCTCAATTTCGGAGGATTAAATTTGCTGCACAGAAAAGGAATGGTAAGAGGATTGCCATTGATTGAAAAACCTGACAGCCTATGCGAAGGCTGCATCTTGGGAAAGCAACACAGAGAAAATTTTCCTTCAGGGAAAAGCATAAGGGCGAAATCACCCTTAGAAATCATTCACTCAGATTTATGTGGGCCGATGCAGACAGCATCAGTTTCAGGAAGCAATTATATGCTGACCTTCATATATGATATCACTAGAAAAGTGTGGGTTTATTTTCTGAAATATAAGAGTGAAGTCTTTCAGAAATTTTTCCACTTTAAAGCTCTTGTAGAGAAACAAAGTGGGCAGTATATTAAAGTCCTCAGAACCGACAGAGGAGGAGAATACATATCAAAGGATTTTCTGTGTTTCTGCAGAGAGAACGACATACACAAGCAGTTTACCACAAGGTACACACCGCAACAGAATGGAGTTGCTGAAAGAAAGAATCGAACCATAATGGAAATGGTGAGAAGTATGCTAAAGGAAAAGCATTTGTCGAATGAGTATTGGGCAGAAGTAGCAAAATGTGCTGCGTATATTTTAAATAGATGCCCTACAAAAGCTGTGATGAACAAAGTTCCAGAAGAAGCGTGGAGTGGCAGAAAACAGGGAGTCACCCACATGAGAGTTTTTGGATGTGTGGCATATGTACACATTCCAGACAAGTTGAGAAAGAAGTTGGATAGTAAGGGGGAGAAGTGCATTTTCCTTGGATATTGTGAAGATTCCAAAGGATACAAATTGTATAACCCATCCACAAAGAATTTTTTGATAAGCAGAGATGTGCAATTCATTGAAGAGGAAGCATGGGATGGAAGCATTGAGAAAACAGTCAATGTTAAAAACTGTTTATCTCATGATGAAGATGAAGAAGATGTGGTTGAAATTAATAACCCATCTGTTGCACAACCTCCACTAGCACAAGGACAGCAAGGGACACCTCAAGCAGCACCGAGAACACCCTTGAGAAGAAGCGGGAGTGCATCTCCAAGCACACCACATGGAGCAGAAATGAGTTCTTCATCAAGCACCACTACACCAAGTGAAAGAGGGACAAAGTTCAGAAGTCTCAGAGAAATCTATGAGCAAGGAGCAGCAGATGATGGCATGAATTCCTTATTTGCTTTGTATTGTCAAGTTGATGATCCTATTCATTTTGAAGATGCTATTAAAGATAGAAAATGGATAGAAGCTATGGATGATGAAATTAAAGCCATAGAGAAGAACAAAACATGGGAGTTGGTTGATCTCCCAGAAGGTAAAGAAGTCATTGGTGTAAAATGGGTCTATAATACCAAAAGCAATGTTGAAGGAAAGATAGAGAGACACAAGGCCAGAATTGTCGTCAAGGGATACAAGCAGAAGCAAGGAATTGATTATGAAGAAACTTTTGCACGAGTTGCAAGAATGGAGACAGTAAGAGCAGTGTTGTCCATAGCAGCACAAAACAAATGGAAAGTATATCAGATGGATGTAAAATCTGCATTTTTAAATGGATTTTTAATGGAGGAGGTATATGTGGAACAGCCTCTCGGATATGAGAAGAAATGCCAAGAGCATAAGGTCTGCAAATTGAAGAAAGCTCTTTATGGGCTGAAGCAAGCTCCAAGAGCATGGTACAGTAGGATAGATTCCTATCAACTGGAAAATGGATTTGAGAAGTGTGAGGGAGAACCCACCCTCTACATCAAAGAAAAGGATGGTAAGATGCTCATTGTTGTTTTATATGTTGATGATTTAATTTTTACAGGTAATGATGATTACCTTGTTGAAAATTTTAAAACAGTCATGAAAGATGAATTTGAAATGACTGACATGGGTTTGTTGAGATACTTCTTGGGAATAGAAGTAGAGCAAGGTGAGAAAGGGATTTTTATATCCCAAGCAAAGTATGTAAATCAGGTTTTAGAAAGATTTAATATGCAGGAGTGCAAAGCTGCAATTACTCCCACAGTAATGGGATTGAAGTTGAGAAAAGATGACAACAACAAGGATTTTGATCCAAGTTTGTATAAAAGCATAGTTGGCAGCCTCATGTATTTGACTGCAACTAGGTCGGACATTATGCATGCTGTTAGTTTAATTTCCAGATTTATGGAAAAGCCAAAAGAAGCACATTGGCAAGCACCAAAGCGAATTCTGAGGTATGTGAAAGGAACAAAAAGATTTGGTATTTTATATACTACTTCAGAAAATTCAGAATTAGTTGGTTACACTGACAGTGATTGGGATGGAAGTGTAGATGATCGTAAGAGCACTTCTGGTTATGTTTTTCATATGGGTTCAGGAGCCATTTCATGGGCTTCTAAGAAACAGCCTATTGTAGCATTATCTACAGCAGAGGCAGAGTATGTGGCAGCTACAGCAGTAGCGTGTCAAGCAATTTAGATGAGAAGGATGTTGAGAAGTTTGTGCCAAGAACAGGTAAAGGGCACTGTGATTTATTGTGACAATAGCTCAGCTATTGCATTATCAAAGAATTCTATGTTTCATAAGAGAACGAAACACATAGACACAAAGTTTCATTATATTAGAGAATTGGTAAACAATGGAGAAATTGTTTTACAGCATTGTAAAACAGAGGAGCAATATGCAGATATTTTGACAAAGCCATTGGGACAGAAGACCTTTGAATTTTTAAGAAAATGTTTGGGTTTAATGGATAACCCAGCAGCTGACTTTAAGGGGGAGTGTTGAAATTATTAAAGTCACCTGCCGTGCCTTGGGCAGGAAGAACAAAGAACAAAGTACAGCAGCAGCAGCAGCAGCGCAGAGTTTTGAGTGCATAACACTTTGTATTAAAGAAGAATGAAGAACGTAAGGAGAATAATTTACTGATGATGGGCCGCAGCCAAGTATGACAGAGAAAGGAATTAATTTTGAAGTATGGGCGAAGTCATTTTTGACAGAGGAGAAAAGATTTCCCGTAGTTCACGTCTATGGAGGAGCAGAATTCATTAAGACAGTCATTTCGGGCTTAAAAGCCCTCAACAACCAAAGGAATGAAATATTGAATGAAACAGGCGGAAGTCACTTATGAAGCGGAAGGACAAGTGGTCCCTACCACTTGAGCACAAGATCGCAAGATCGCAATTTCAGAAGTTCAGAAGACCAAGTGTCTTGTTGATATGGAAATCTGCGATGTGCGATGTGCACCATCGCACAATCGCATATCGCATATTTCAATGTTGTCATCGCTCTCCTCCATCGCAAGTTAGTTTGTTGCGATGTGCGATCGTCGCGCCATCGCACGATCGCACAATCGCATTTTCATTATATGTGTTCCGCTATGTGTTGATCGCAAATGTTGAAAGTTGCGATGTGCGCCCGTCGCACCATCGCAATGTCGCAAATTGCATTTTCATTATATGTGTTCCGCCATGTGTCATCGCAAAAGTTGAATATTGCGATGTGCGATCACCGCATCATCACACCGTCGCATTTTTGTTTGATCGCAAGTTTTTTTATTCCGCCATATCACATATCGCAATTTCCGCAATTGCGATGGCCGACTACGATGTGGTCCCCACTCGTACGTCGCGCCAATGTTAAAGTTTTATGTGTCTAGCAGCATTTTCCTTTGTAATTGTTTTTATTGTTGTTTTACGTATTTTGTTCCGCCGCGCCATATAAAAGGAGAAAATGCCCGAGAGCCATTGTAATGAATGTATTGTATTGCATTGTAAACGCTGTGTGAGCCCGCAGGCAAAGAAAACACAGTAAGAAGAACTGAGCACTGCTTGTGCGTTCTTGAGAGATAGAGAGAGAAGATTTGTGTTGTATAGCACTGCGTCTGTAGCAGTCAAACATATATTGTGTATCCCTCTGCGTTGAGGAAGAAATTTGTAACAGTTTTTTTTAAGTTCTGTTATTGAAATAGAAGAAAGGATTTTCATGCCATCTCTATCTGCGATTAAAATTCCAACAAGTATTCCGGGCCTTCCATATTTTTTGCGGGCTCACTTGACAATATAAAGCAATCAAAAATCTGCAATGCTAGAAAGATAATATTCATTCTGGTAGGTATGCATAGCTTCAGAGACATAGATCCAGCAAAACCACCAGACCAAAAACCTGTGACAAAAAACCATAAACCCTCCCATATTCCACTGATTAGCCATGTAAGTAATGAAAGAACACAGTGACACTATCATTATTTGGAGGATGGCTCTATTTTTTGTTTCGGCTCATTGTTTTGTTAACCACACAGTATAACAAACATTTTTTCTAGCAGGTGCAGTCACAGCTTTCCAGCAAACTATGATGGAGTAAATTGATGAAGAAATTCAGAAATGGTTGTAGTTGTCTTTTAATTTAAAAATTTATAAATTCTTAGCACAAATTAGATGTTATTCAATCAATATCGTCTTTGAATTTTAGAAAAAATTTAATAGCAATTCTAGACATATAGTTCATCTAAAATTATTTCAATTTATTTCAATTTTCATCACATATTTCTTGGAAAAACTTATTTCTTCTCCAACTAAAAAATTTTTTGTTGTTCTTTTGAATTTCTGTTCCAATATCTACCAATATGCGATTTGTAACAGGTCCTAAACTGTTAGGCCTCAAATTGATGTTGATTGTAGTAGGAGCTGCATGAAAATAAGCATTATGTTGAAATTCCATTAAAAGAGAATATATACATGAGGATGGATTTGGTCCATGCGGGTAGCTTAGACCCCAATTGCAATTCAATGTTTTAGGGTAGAAGCTTGTCTTGATTTTTTTCTTGGTTATGAAGAGGATGGAAAAATCCCTATTTTTTTTCTGTGGGATTTATTTATAACTATTGATAATAATTTTTTTTTACTTATTTTCACACTTGAATCTATAATATAATATTATATAAAATAGTTATTAAGTATTAAACAAATTTACATTAATTATATCATAATTTAATATTTTTCTTACTCATTATTATTGTAATAATATGCACTTTAAAAAATATTTGTGTAAAAGACATTGAATCATGAAATCTTAGATTAGATTGAGTAATTTGGTAAAGTATTTGTTCTTCCAATTGTAAAATATAAATAATAAATAGAAAATTATATATTTAGTTATTAAAACTTCGTATTATTTAAGAAAATTTCATAATCAATATTTCATAATGTAAATTATTTTAAATAATAATATGTTTAAATATTTTAAATTGTACAAACAGATATGAATGTATTATGAAATTATTTTTTTAATGAATGTATTATGAAATTATTTTTTTAATAACTAATAGTTAAAATTACAACTAAAATCCTCCTATATTAACTTGAGATAACATATTTCTATTAATTATTGCTATAACAATTACATAATTATTAAATAGCCATTCATACTTTTAATATAGTAATAATTAATAAAATAAATATTAACCAAAATCTTATAATATTTTTACATTAAATATGCTACTTTAAATAATTAAATATATTATAATTCATTTATATGAAAAAGAACCTAAACATTTACCTCTTTTATTCTTAAAGTATTACTAATTTAATGGAGTTACTTTTCATAAGGTAGTAAGGGTTTGATAAAGTGAAACTACCCAAGATTAACCATATTCTTTTTACATAAGGGGGATAATGAGGGAGGACAAAACGACCGCTTTTTGATATTACAACTGGAAGATGCGAGAATTAGCAGGAGAGTCTTTGGCCGTTATTGTGAGAGTCTTTGGCCGTTATTGTGAGAGTCTTTGGCCGTTATTGTGAACAGGGAAGATAAGTAATGTTTCTTTTATTTCCGTGAAATATTGAATGGTTCTTGTGTTAAGTATTACTGGTTGATTTGATTATTTTTTTCAAAATATTTTCCATGTTCAAGTGTTTATGTGGGTAAATGTGAGTAAAAGATAGAAAGATAAGAAATATTATTTAAAAATAATATGCAAATATGCAATTATGTGTACAGGAATTAATATAGCAAAAATAATATCTATGGTATTAGATTTTCTTGAAACATTACCTAAATTTTAGTGCATAAATTGATAAAAGTCTAAGTTATTTCTTGAAATGTTTCTTAAGGATTTGGGCATGAAGTTGTAATAATGCAAGGTTGTTAAAAATAGCATATGCACCTTGTGCATATAAGAATAAAACTGATGCTAGAATTCATGGAAATATTATGCGTTGGTATGACAAAAGTGATAGATTTATCATTAGAAAGAACATATATTAATAGTTTGTAAAATTATAATTATGGTGCTAAAATACTTGAAGAAAAAAGAAGCATTGCATAGAGGAAAACAATTGTTATGGTAAATAACCCTCTTTTGGAAAAGATACCTTTTGGAAAATAATTGTTATGGTAAATAGCCCTCTATTCGAAAAGATAATTTTTGCAAAAGAAACATAACTTGTATGCATAAGGAGATCAACTACTATATTAGCTTTCCTTTGGGAGAAGATACATGTAGAAAGACAAAGAAACTAGGTTATATTCACTTCCTTTTGAGGAGGAATTATGTATTTGTTTATAGGAAAAGAATAGTTAATGATGGTGTAATTCCAATAAGGGAATATGTTTTACATACATTAAAGAAGAGTTATTATGATAAGCTCTTGCATGCACCAAGAATAGTGATTGTGTTATGTGTTACGTACAATAAAGAAGAGTTATTGTGCTAAACTCCTGCATGCACAAAGAATAGTGATTGTGCGTTTTTGTGATAAGATATTGCATGCACAAAGAATAGTGATTGTGTTATGTGTTATATACATTAAAGAAGAGCTATTATGATAAGTTGTGGCATGCGCAAATAATAGCCATTGTGTTATAGAGATATATTCTTTGCATGTATAGAAGAAATATTGAGTTATAATGCTTCTTTAAGAAGAATTATTTGTGAGTACTTTGTGCTATGTAACTATTATGTTAGTTTCATTTGGAATAAGATCATACATATGCATGCAATATTTGTATTAGCTTTCATTGGAAAGAATATACATATTTGTATGTGGGAAAAGTTATCGTGTTGTATATATCACAGATCTAACAATAAAGCTAATAAAGGTAGCATGTTTTTTCTTCTACGATGTTCCTCCGGATTTCAACTTCGCTCTCTAAACGTTTCAGCTTCTGAATCTTCACTTTAAAAAGGTTATAGAAAAAATGTTGCGATGACCTATTTAGGTTAAATTTAGGAGCCTACAAAAGGCCCTAACTTCCACATTTCATATCTCTGAACACATTGTGAACGAAGCTCTGAAAGTTTGCGAAGAGGTTCCTCAGGATTTAGGCTTCGCCCTCTAAAAATTTCAGCTTCTAAACCTTCATAGAAAAAATGTTATAGCGAAAATTCCACGATGACCAGTTTGGAGCAGCGAAAACCCTAGAATCCAAAGCTCTGATACCAAATGTTGAGAAACCAGCTCCAAAAATAGAAGAAAAGAGATATCAATGCCCTAGAAATAAGCCACTTCAAGGGGGAAACCTCCAATACATTACATGAATGAACAATCCTTGTATGATACAAATTACAAAACCTCATTTCTATATATAGGAGTCCATGGGGCCACAATGTAATCCTATTCGGGCTACAATGTAATCCTAGCCGACCTAACAATAATAATTTAAGGGCACAATAATAACAATATGGGAGCTACATGGGTACAATAATAACAATAAGGGGGTTACACTAACAACAATAAGGGACTATACTAGTAATATAGGGACCTAACATACCCCTCTCCTTCAAAAAAGTGTTTTCCTCAATGCTTGAGTAGCTCTAGGTGCTTCTGTATAAAATTCGCATCCTCCCGTGTAGAATCTTCAGTGGGTAAGTTCTTCCACTTGATGAGATACTCTGAAATTGATCGATTTCGTAGCTATCGAGTTCTTGTTTCCGTGACTACTTCAGGTTCCAATATGATTTTTCCTTCCTCGTCAAGTTATTGCAATATTGTTTGAACTGGAAGATTTTCACCTATAACCTTCTTTAAGCATGAAACATGGAAAACGGGATGAACTCATGAAGAAGCAGGAAGCTCCAATTTTTATGCCATAGTACCAATCTTTTGCAACACCTTGTAAGGACCATAGTACTTTGGCGATAATTTATTATCCTTCTTAGCTTGCTTTAGGGACATTTTTTGTATGGTTGTAGCCGTAAAAATACCCAATCTCCTACATCAAAACTTATCTCGCTGCGATGTTGATCTGCCTATTGTTTCATTCGATTTTGTACCAAATTCAGGTTATCCTTTAAGAGTTGGAGAAGTTCTTGTTGATGCTCGATGTGATATTCCACTGCTTGAACCTTCGAATTTTCTCTTAAAGATGATGTGATGGATGGTGGATGATATCCATAAAGTGCCACAAATGGGGTCATTTTTGCTACAGTATGGAAGGAAGTGTTATACCACCATTCAGCGAGAGGTAACCACATGGCCCATTGTGTTTGTTTATCAGATACAAAACAACAAAGATATCCTTCCAAACATTTATTTACTATCTCAATTTGACCATCGGATTGAGGATGATAAGATGAGCTATGAGCTAATTGAGTACCCAAACAAGAAAATAACTCCTTCCAAAAATTTCCAGTAAAAATGGGATCTCTGTCGCTCACAATAACCCTTGGGTTTCCATGTAGCTTTTGAATTGTGTCCATAAATGTAGTAGAAATTTTACTTGCTTTAAATGGATGAGATAATGCACAAAAGTGTGCATACTTGGTAAGTCTATCAACTTCCACCATGATGACAATCTTTCCTTCGGACTTAGGTAAACCTGTGATAAAATCCATTGAAATCTCCTCCCAAGGTTGAATTGGAATGGATAAAGGTTGCAGAAGACTCGGGGTCTTAATTGTCTCAAATTTATTTTGCTGGAAAACCAAACATTCTGCCACAAAATTTTGAATATCAAACTTAAGGCCATCCCAAAAAAAATCTTTCTTCACCCTGTGGTAAGTTTTTAAAAATCTTGAGTGTCCTCCTAAAGGAGAAGTGTGCAATTCCAAAATAATCTTTTGTTTTAGTTGGGAATTCTTACAAAGATATAAGTGATCTTTATACCATAAGGAATCATTTTTCCTACTAAATGTATCAGATGTACTAGGATCTTGCTACAACTTTTGAATGAGCATCCACACTTCTTCGTCCTTCTTCCATTCATCTCTTGCTTTGGTTATCCAATCTGGTTGGATAATAGAAATGGCACAAAGCACTGCTTCCACCTCTTCATTCTTTCTTGAGAGTGCATCTGCAACAACATTTAGCTTCCAGTTTTTGTAGATTATTTCAAAGTCATAACCCAACATCTTTGTGACCCATTTTTGCTTCTCTTCTAAAGATTTTTTTTGTTCCAAAAAGTGTTTAAGACTATCATGATCAGTTTTTACCTTGAAGTGTCTTCCCATTAGGTAAGTTCGCCATTTCTTTAGTGCATGCAATATTTCTAACATTTCCTTCCCATAAATAGGTTTCTGTAAAAACTTTCCTTCGATTTGACTACTTTCAAAAGCAATGGCTCTTCCTTCTTTAATTAAAACAACACCAATTCCATTTCCTGAGGCATCATATTCCACAATAAAGATTTTTGTAAAGTTTGGCGTAGCTAAGACCGGTGCTAGGCACATTGCCTCTTTAAGATGTTAAAATGCCTTAGTTGCTTCAGGAGTCCATGAAAATGCATCTTTCTTCAATAATGTTGTTAGAGGTGCTGCTATTCTCCCATAATTCTGAACAAACTTTCCATAATACCCTGTTAACCTGAGAAATCCTCGCAACTGCTTTATGGTTGTGTGGAATTTCCATTCCTTAATGGCTTTAATTTTGTTAGGGTCTACCTTAACATCCTTGTGAGATACAATATGACCCAAATATTCCACCTCTTGTAGTCCAAAGTAGCATTTGGATGTTTTTGTATATAATTGTTTCTCCTGTAATAGTTTGAGCACCGTGTCAACATGTTGAACATGATATTTCCAAGACCTGTTGTAGATTAGTATATCATCAAAAAATACTAGCACAAATTTTCTAAGGAAGGATTTGAAAATGGAATTCATCAACCCTTGAAATGTAGAAGGTGCATTGGTAAGGTCAAAAGGCATGACCAAAAATTCATAATGACCCTCATGAGTTTGAAATGTTGTTTTCGTAATATCTTCAGTCTTCATTCTAATTTGATGATATCCTAAATGAAGATCCAAATTGGTAAAATAAATTTCTCCATGTAATTCATCCAATAATTCATCAATCACAGGAATGGGAAATTTATCTTTAATGGTGAGCTTATTGAGCTCCCTATAATTCATACACATGCGCCATGATGCATCCTTCTTGTGTACCAATACTATAGGAGCAGAGAAAGAAATTTGACTAGGTTGAATTATACCTGCCTCTAACATTTCTGCAATCATACGTTCAATTTCGCTCTTTTGGACATCAGGATATCTATAAGGCCTGATTTTTGGAGGAACACTTCCTGGAATCAAATGAATAGCATGATCATGATCAGAATAGGTGGGATTCCTTTGGGAGTTTCAAACACCTTGGAATGATTGTCCAAGACTTTTTGGATATCTGCAAAAATAGATGATTTTGATGTTGGAACTTCTAGTGAGCATAATTGTGCAATTATGCCTCGTTGTTCTTTCTTTAGAATATTTTTCATGAAATTAGAGCTTATTATCTTTCCCGACTTCCCTACAATACCCCGTAATTCGACTTCCTTTCCTTCTGAAAAAATTTCAAGATAAGTTCTTGAAAATAAAAAGCTACTGTCCCCAAAGATTGTAACCATTGTACTCCTAGTACAACATGAACACCTCCCATAGGAATGGAAAGCATTTGACTATTCAATACATATTCCCCCATGGTTAGCTTGATATTATGGCATTTTCAAGAGAAATTTATAATTCCTCCATTTGAAACCATCACTTGACATTCTGGTGCTGGGTATAGTAAACAATTCAATTCCTTTGCTACCCTACAGTGAATGAAATTATGGGTACTACCTGAATCAATCAACACTATTACCTTTTTATTCTTGATATGTCCTTCTATCTTGAGAGTTTGAGGATTGGTAATTCCTACCAATGCATTAAACAATATGGTTGGACTCATTTCTTCCTCCTCTTCTAGGGTTGGTTCCTGGTTTATACCCTCTTCTTTTGAAGATCCTTATTCATTTTCTTCTTCCTCTTCATAGTCTATGTAAAATAATTTCTTCTCTGCACACTTATGACCTTTATTTTATTTTCTATCACAACTGTAGCAAAGCCCTTTTGCTCTTTTTTCTTCCAATTGTTGTGGTGTCAACATTGTAGGTTGTGGAAATCTAGGAGTAGCAACACTTCCATATTTATAGAAGTGAGTGGTAGGCTTCCTTGTCGCCATAATTTTACATTCAATTTTTCTTGCCAACCTGAATGCCTTCTCCAATGAATCAGGTTCCAAAACGCGAACTTCATGTTGGATGTTATCCTTTAAAGTACCTATGAAGATATCAATCCTGTGTTCCTCTGGAATATCAGTTACCCTTATATTCAATTTTTGGAAGTCCTCAATGTGCTCCCCCATTAAACCCTTTTGTTTGAGATTTATCAATTGGCTAAAGAAGGTGTTGCTCTTTGTATCCTCATAATATGCTATCATTTCCTCCGTAAAAATTGACCAAGTGACAATTTTTTTACGGGAGAAAAGCCATTGATACCATACAAATGTATTTTGTTCTAAATGTAAAGTTGCAATGTGTACCTTTTGTGTGTTTTGCACGTTATGGAAATCAAAATATTGCTCCATCTGTAGTATCCATGTTACAGGATCCTTTCCATCAAACTTCCTCATATCCATTTTTGGAATATGGTGGTTCTTCCCGCCAACATTAGAGTTTGTGAAATCACGATTAACATTTATTTTGTTCTCATCATGAGTTTCCTCTACTATCTTTTCACCATTAGGAAACATTTCTTGTATCAACTTTGTCAAACCTTCCATGTCTTCTTTTAGATCATTCTTCATGTTTTCCATATTAGCTTCCATGTGATCCATCTTAGATTCCATGCCTTTTCTCAACACTTCCATGTCATTTTTTTTTGCTCTTTGCGAGAGTGAAATTTGTTGCACTTGCTCTTGTAATTTTGATATGTCATGTTGCCATTATTCGTCTTCATGAGTCATAGTAGAGCCTTCTAAAGGCTTGATGGTTGTTGAATTCTTTTTAGGGGCCATTTTAGAATCCAATACTGACATCTATGCTACAATATGCCCTTGGAATCAATTCAACTTGATTTTTAAAACAAGGCTTATGCAATTCGGAAAAAAAAT
This sequence comes from Pinus albicaulis, assembly GCA_034641835.2. NCBI lineage: Eukaryota > Viridiplantae > Streptophyta > Pinopsida > Pinales > Pinaceae > Pinus > Pinus albicaulis. Next base: position 841,469,531 of record CM076577.1, on the reverse strand, counting down.
ACACACCTTTTACTTACTTTTGAGGAGCAGGATATTCAAATTGACTTATCTATACCAAATGTTGAGAAACCAGCTCCAAAAATAGAAGAAAAGAGATATCAACACCTTAGAAATAAGCCACTTCGAGGGGGCAACCTCCAATACATTACATGAATGAACAATTCTTGGATGATACAAATTACAAAACCTCCTTTCTATATGTGGAATTCCATGGGGCGACAATGTAATCCTATTTGGGATACAATGTAATCCTAGCCGACCTAACAATAATAATTTAAGGGCACAATAATAACAATATGGGGGTTACAGGGGTAAAATAATAACAATAAGGGGGTTACAATAACATAAATAAGGGACTATACTAGTAACATAGGGACCTAACATATGCCATATTACTCATACATTTAATGAACATAATTCAAGCTACCATGGACTACTTGAAAAAGATGAATATGTATAGTGATGGTGTGTGAAACTAATGCATGAATGCAAAAGACGGGGAAAGTCCTTGCAGAGGATGATAGATTGTTTTAAAATGAAATTGAATGAACCCTTTCAGATGTTAAAAATACACGATGGGTCAAGTACTGAGACTTGACTATAATGACTAGTTGTCGAATGACTAGTTTTTGAATGAGTCATGTCATGGATGCATTAAGATTATTAGTGTCATTGATTATTTAGTGTTGTATGACTAACTAATAAAACCTATATGCATGAATGGGTTTTTATTGAATATTATTGTGATTTGTGAACAAGTAGTTACTTCACGTGTCAGACTGTTGGTAACAGTACACTATTGGAATTGGAAATGTTGGACTATCACGCATGCGACTGTTACCCTAATCATTATTCATATATACACATTAATGAATATTTGTATATAATTTTATGCATGACAACACTATATGCATGAAACTAAAATTATTTTGAAAGTGAATGTTTTTTTAAGAATGTATATTTATGATTAGTGTCGCTGATGAGATTAAGCATTAAGCATGGTTAGCTTATGGCAACAAGAAAACCTGTGAAAGTAAAATGTTGCAGTGAAAATTGAAACGGTAATTGATAAAGTATCATGTTATAATGTGCATGATTGTGTTATTTGGTAAATAATAATGTATAACACATGTATGTTATTCATGTTCTGTGCTAATCTAGATATCATTGGACCCATGTTGAGGGCCAAGTATGATGTATTATGTACATAAAGTTTCTTTTGCCTTATGTATAAAGTGCATATGGTTTATTAAGTAAAATAATGTGGGAAAGAATGTTAAAAGAGAAATTTAACATGCCAGACAATTGTGAACAATTATGAAAGGCTAGAAGGCCTTGGGTTGATGGTGGTTGCCTTCCCGGAGGGGTTGATGGCGCTTTCCTACTCATATTTCCTCTCCCTAGAGATAGATTATCTCAGTAAGGGAAAATATTTGGCCAAGATGGTGAAGAGGAAAAACCTGAGGAAACTCTATTGACTTTGGAGCTTGTTGGATGTGGCCCAAAATTCCTCATAGACAAGACGTTGTCAGAGGAATAGGCATGATGTTGCTAAGAGGAATCCTATAATGGACTTTGAGTGGTCATTGGAATTCTCGAGTTGGTTTTCTAGTGGAATTCCATACTAGAACTGGGATGGTTTTTTGTTAAATAACTGTATGGATATGAAAATGTCTCGATTTGGTTATGGAAACCAACTCCCATGGGTTTGGAGGAGGAATTTTTTTACCATTGTGGTTCTCATAGCAGAATATTAAATTTAATTTTTATATGATTATGTAAATATATTATGTAGATATTGAGAGGAAAGGAGCCTAGTGCTTGGAAAGGTATTACAAAAAGTATAAGTTCCTTTTATTGTATTACTAATCTTTTGAATGTCTTAGTAGGGGCTACGAAAATATGCACTTGGTGCATTGATTGACTTTTTGTATGATTATAGAGCTAGGTGCTCTCTGAGTAATTTTTGAAGTATTGTGTGAATGTCTTTAGCATAGCAAAGAGATTCTGCATGTGGTAAAATTATTTATAATTTTGATGACTAGAGTATTGGTGTTGTCTAAGTACTTGTACAAGTACCATGATTAAAAATTCACTTGACGTTGCGTAATAATTGATAGCTAAACGTATTTCATTTCACTGAAAATTTTCTGACTAATGTTATTATTATGGATTTGTTAGTCATACAATATAGGCTACTTTCCATGGAGTGTTGATGGGTTGTTCAACCATTCTCAGAGTGATTGTGTATAAGTCATCACGACTTCCAAGAGCAATTGGTAAGAAACAGTAAGTTGGTATAGAGATTTTGTTTTGCTTCTATGACTTTGAAAATTCTTCAAGTGATGGCAAGTAGAACTTACATAATTTGCATCTATAAATTCTTATGTTTATTAATTAAACATTATTGTTTTTACTTATTGGTATTTTTTAAAAATTAGATCCTCCATTGTGAAGGGGAATGATCCCCTTTTGAGTTATTTAGACTACAATATCTTGATAAAGGTTAAAGTCTTAGTCAAAGAAACACACCATGGATTATGTTATGTTTAAGGGGCGGAGTATGTAACATCCATGGACCCACACATCTACCTCTTTTGTTCTTAAAGTATTACTAATTTAATGGAGTTAGTTTTCATAAGGTAGTTAGTGTTTGATGAGGCGAAACTACCAAAGAGTAACCGTATTCTTTTTACATAAAGGCGATAATGAGGGAGGAAAATATGATCGCTTTTTGATATTACAACTAGAAGATGCAAGCATTATCAAGAGAGTCTTTCACCCTTATTGTGAATGGGGATTATTTTTTTTGGACTCTAAAGAGCTTGTTGTGTTTCAATTACATCCGTGGTGTAGCTAATAAGATTACGAGCTGGCAGATCATGAGAAACCCAACTTTCTAGGGACACAAGTTGAGGCCTCAAGCAACTATGAGAAACCAAAGTTTCCAACGTGAAGACTTGAATATGGAGATGGAAGCTTATGAGTAAAAGGATAAGTAATGTTTTTTATTTATTTAAGTGAAATATTGAATGGTTCTTATGTTAAGTATTACGAGTTGATTTGATTATTTTCTTCAAAATATTTTCCATGTTTACATGTTTATTTGGGTAAATGTGGGTAAAAAATAAGAAGATAAGAAATATTCTTTAAAAATAATATGCAAACATGCAATTATGTGCACAGGAATTAATATATATTATGTTAATTTCTTTCTGGGAAAGATTATGAATTTACATTGTGTAATTTCATGGAAAAATAATATATATGGTATTAGATTTTCTTGAAATATTACCTAAATTTTGGTGCATGAATTGATAAAAGTGAAAGTTATTTCTTGAAAGTTTTCTTAAGGATTTGAGCATCAAGTGGTAAGAATGAAAGGTTGTTAAAAATTAGCATATGCATATTGTGCATATAAGAATAAAACTCATGCTAGATTTCTTGGAAAGATTATGTGTTGATATGACAAAAGTGAGAGATTTTGCATTAGAAAGAACGTATATTAATAAGTTGTAAAAAGATAATTATGGTGATAAAATAATTGAAGAAAAAATAAGCATTGCATAGAGGAAAAGAATTGTTATGGTAAATAGCCCTCTTTTGGAAAATATCCTTTTTGGAAAATATTTGTTATGGTAAATAGCCCTCTTTTGGAAAAGATACTTTTTGGAAAAGAAACATAACTTGTATGCATAAGGGGATCAACTACGATATTAGCTTTCCTTTGGGAGAAACTACATGCTTTCCTTTGGGAGAAGCCACATGTAGAAAGACAAAGAAACTAGGTTATATTGACTCCCTTTTGAGGAGGAATTATGTATTTGTTTACAGGAAAAGAATAGTTAATGATGGTGTAATTCCAGGAAGGGAATATGTCTTACATACATTAAAGAAGAGTTATTATGATAAGCTCTTTCATGCACCAAGAATAATGATTGTGTTATGTGTTACGTACAATAAAGAAGCGTTATTGTGATAAGCTCTTGCATGGACAAAGAATAGTGATTGTGTGTTATTTTTATAAGCCCTTGCATGCACAAAGAATAGTGATTGTGTTACGTGTTACGTACATTAAAGAAGAAATATTATGTTAATCTATGGCATGCGAAAATAATAGCCATTGTGTTATAGAGATATATTCTTTGCATGGATAGAAGAAATATTGAGTTATAATGTTTCTTTAAGAAGAATTATCTATGAGTACTTTGTGATATCTAACTATTATGTTAGTTTCATTTGGAATAAGATCATACATATGCATGCAATATTTGTATTAGCTTTCGTTGGAAAGAATATATGTGTTTGTATGTGGGAAAAGTTAGCATGTTGTGCTAGACTACATTGGAAAATATTTTTAGTATAACCTTTGAAAAATAAGACATGTATTTTTATGGTTTATTACATTGGTGTTACATAAAAGAAAACATTCATTTGCATGCTCTATTGTGTTAAGCATTATTTTGGGAAGACTCTTTTGGAATCTATATGCATTTGCATGCGTGGGAACAACACTTATTATGTTAGCTTTCCTTTCATGCACCAAAAGTAATAGCTTAAGGGTTAGTTATTTTGATTAAATTTTTGTAAATCGCATGCACGAAGATCGTAACTGATGTATCAGTTTATTTTAAAGAATTTCTTGGGATATGTAGCTATTGTCTTGCAGGAATGTGTGCTTATGCGAGCGAAACATTAGTTAATGTGATGACTTATAACTAGCACATATGCAGTATGTGCTGTTAAAGGAAGCATGTCAAGATATTTTATTTTCATGTCATGAATATACATGACTAGATGGAGAAGCTTCTCTAGTATATATTTATAAAATGGTTGATTAATACTTTATGAATCTTGACATCAATGTATGTTGAAGGAAACATTAGCATGGAATGATGGTGACTTGTACGAAGGAAATATTATGGTTAACATGGTGGTAGGTAAATGATTATGGTTCATGCAGATGAGTGTGAGCTGCAAGATGATCCAATGTACGATGGTCCATTGTGGGTACATCCATGCCACAAAGATAAGAAGATATGAAGATTAGTAGGTAAATGCTATCATATTTATTGTAATGGCTTTAAGCTAGGTATTTGTATATTTCTTTGTAATATTTATAATAATGGTTAAGGGATGGTCTCTCTTATAAGCCATTGAGTGAGGGGTGAACACCCTCAAGAGCGTTTAATAATAAAATTAAAATTTTGTTGGTTTTGACCCTACGGGGTTTCCAGGGTATATTAGTGTTCAATGATGTGATTGATTATTGTGTCAAATTGATGATGTTGATTCCTTTCTTGTTGCGATGTTCATAATTTCAAGTATGTGATGACTACATCAATAATGAGATGAATGCAAGTTTACATCATTCAATTTTATGTTAATGTACTACAATAGAGGTTGTTAATGGTTAAGCAACTTACTACTCTTATGCTAAGGTTACACTATGAACTCGTGAAAATTCTATCTAATTATGAGTAAGGAATATTTAATAGTGATTTGGATAGTTACCTATGGGTAACTTGTATAAAAAAAATTTAACTCCTTTCCTTTCCATGTGAAGTTATCGGTGTATGTTACAAAAACAATAATTAAAAAAATATATTTAATATTTAATAAATTTTTTAATCACTTTATTATGATTGTGTAATAAATTTTTTTTTTTTCAATTTAAAGAATTAATTATCATTTATGAATACATTAAAAGAGTGGTAAACCTATCATAACTCAATTATACAATTATCGCTGGATTTTATCTACTAATGCTAATTGACTCATTATTATTATTCAAGGAAAACCACTAGGTATTTAGCTATTAGCCTATTTCCTTACATCCTAGGAAGAGAATCTCTTAGCCAAGCAAAGGCATATTTGTGACACACTACACAAAAAATAAATAGAAATTCCCTCTATATGTTCATTGGAGGGTCAAGTCCTATCAAACTAATTTGTGTCATCAACCACTTGGAGCACCTATAGGTGGAACCAACCACACCAATAGTATTCATATTCTTCCACATCCTTAACAAATTCAATAGTATTAATATTCTTCGACTTCCATACCAGATCCAATAGTATTTATATTCTTCCACTTCCATAGTAGATTGAAATTATTCATATCTCTTCGGGTCCTAATTCTAAATTAATCACAAGAGTAAATCATTGGACCTCTGGTACTTACTCCTACAATTTTATTTATCTAGAACCAAAAACATACTGGTATCCCACAAATTTCCATAATTACAAATATACACAACCAAAACTAATGAATAAGAGGTACAAGGGCAATAATTTAATTTTAGGCTTCTACACACTATAATAAGCCTAATATGGTTCCAATTTTAGCATTTGGAGTTGGAGCTAAAGCTTGCAAGAAGAGAGAAGGAGAGAGCTTGCATTGGTTCCCAAGTAATTTTGTCTTTCATATTTCAAATTTCTCTATGGAAAGCATAGTAGTTTTTGTATTAGTTTTTTTTGGATGAAGCCACCAGGTTTGGAGAGATTGCTTCAATCTACAAAATGAATTTATCTATAAAACACCCCTTCAAAAATGTCCCAAAAATATTCCCCTATCTTGAAATACTCGCACATTGTGCTCTCGACATAATCCGAAGGAGGATTATCACCTCATAGTGGTCAGGCCTTGGAACTAGTAATTGGGTAGAGAGGTACTTTATAGTTCAATATAAAAAATATGTTACCGATTTAATTAACATTATATAAAATTATGTTAAAAGTAATAAATAATATTATAACATGACTCTTGGCCATGAGATAATTATACTAATTATAAGCTTAACATTTTATTTGCATGAACTGAATGTTGAGATTCAATAAGAAAATTTCAGCACCCATGCCTAGTGCATTAAGCACCTACACTAGGGTGGGGCCCAGAGGTGCTATTTTTGGTGCATGTCTATTTTGGTTATCCCTTAATTAATATGGACAATAAAATGTAATCTAGTCTCAAAAATAACTTGTAATAGTTAACTGAGAGTGATAAACTCAATTACCTCATGGATTTTGAGTTAGAGGTAGTTGGTGAGGCATGCAAAATAATTCTAGTTGAAACAGAGTTTGAAGTGTAGTGGTGCATTAGTTAATGCAGGTTGTCATCAATCTAACTTAGTTAAGTGAGTTAAACTCAGTTGTGGTAGTTGTAGCTGTTAGATAAACTAGTAAAAGATCAAGTGAATTAAATATTAATTGATTCACAATTAGTGATCTCACATCCAACTTAGGATTTACTATTATTAGTTGCATGCATCTCAGATCCAGTGGAGACCCAATTGAGATCTAGGTGAAAGGGAAGTTGACTATCATTTTTAGGATTATTGAGTTGCACCCATGCAACCAAACACCCATTGGCCCTACAAGGAAAAGACCCTCTATCGAAGGTTATAAAGGAGGTTTTTAGTGTTATAAAATCGGCCAAAATTGTCAAAAAAGAATTTGCTACAACATTCTTTTATGGTTACAGAGGTTTTGGCAGAGCTTTTAACGAAAATTCAACGTAACTAAAAAAAAATGGGCGACTAGAGGTTATTACGGATGTTTTTTCGTCGGTGCGCGACTCCGGCTTTAATGCACCGGTGCGTACATGAATATGGTGCCCCGGGGCTTCCTCAGTCAAACAAACACACCGAGACGTTTAGGTGTAAAACTGTACCGAGCGTAGTGTTGGTCATACAATGCACGAGGCCATTTTAATTGGTATTGGGATTTGTGCGGTGCCCATAGGTTGTATCAACGCACCAGTGTGTATACCTTTATGAAGCACCGGTCCACTATATCACAGAAAGGCACTGAGATTTATAATTTGTTTCGGTATTCGTGCAGTGCCCATGGATCGTACAAATCCACCGGTGCTTATAGATACATAAACGCCCCTGTACACAGATATTTATAATTGGTATCGGTATTTGTGTGGTGCCCATAGATCGTACAACACCAGTGCGTATAGACACATAAACGCACGGGTCGGCAGTTACTAACATGCACCAGTTTTCATTTTGTTTTTTTTAGAAACATCGACCTGTGACAGTCCAATTATTGTAATTGTTTTAAATTCATTATTCATCAAAATTCGACACATCTTATAACAATATTCATATTAATTACAATTTCATTAATGCATTTGAATGTGATTTTTGGATTAATTTGTTATATCATATCAGAATTATTATGCCTTTTTAAAATTCATTATTCATCAAACTTGACACATATATATCTTATAACAATATTCATATGAATTAAATTTTTATTAGTGCATTTGAGAACGTCAATGGAGAACGCAATAGAATAAATTAAAACATATTTTAAGATTATATATATATATATATATATATATATATATATATAAGATAGTCTTTATCATACAAAATGGGACAATTATTCGTATCCCTTTGTCTTTCAATTGGGACACTATGTCCATTACATTAAACAAAATGTATAATTTCACAGACATATTTCGAAAAATAAAATGTCTTGCTTTGATATCCAAACATAATGATCATCATTCTTCGCTTGAACTGCTGTCACTGCTAGAGCTACTTCCATGACTTGGGTTATTTTCAGGAATGTTTTGTTCACGACATTGATTGTTTTCTTCTTCTTCACCTTCCATCTACAAACATAAAAATAAATTGAAATGAGTGTATATACATTGGTGAGAATAATGAAAATTGCAATATTAAATAATATACATCAATGTAAATTGAAAATAAAAATGACGTACCATAGCAACAATTGACTCATAAACTATACACATTCTTTCAAAACCATGTACCATGCCATCTTTCAAAATTTCATCTATTGGCGCAGTTCCATACTTTGTTTCCTGCAAGTTTTATACCCTATAACAAATCATATATTTAATATACACTGTTAAAAAAGCACATTTGTCATGTGGGATTGAATTTTATCCTATTACCATTGCTCAAAGATATGGTGACGGTCATTAAAAAACCGTCACTGTAAGTGTATATAGTGATGGTCCTTTATGGTCCGTCACCAAAGACATTTTCAATGACACTTTTGGTGAGGGTTGTTAAAGGCCCATCACTAATTCTCTCTTTTGTGACACTTCTAGTGACGAACTTTTAATGACCCTCACCAATGCTCTTTTTGTTACTTTTGGTGACGGTCAAAAAATGTCCGTCATCATTGATCACTAAAAACCGTCACTGTAAGTGTATATAGTGATGGTCCTTTATGGTCCGTCACCAAAGAAATTTTCAATGACACTTTTGGTGAGGGTCGTTAAAGGCCCATCACTAATTCTCTCTTTGGTGACACTTCTAGTGACGAACTTTTAATGACCCTCACCAATGCTCTTTTTGTTACTTTTGGTGACGGTCAAAAAATGCCCGTCATGCCCGTCATCATTGATCATTCCAATGTGTTTTTGATGACACTATGTGCCTGTTATTATTTTTTTTGTCAAAAGATAACGATTTAATACCATTATTGTGGAGTATTTTTTATAATATGTCCAAGGCCATAGTGGTTAGCGTCAATCAATTTTTTTAGAAGTAATTAGTGTGTATCATTTCCCTCAAGTAATGACTAGTCGAATAGAGATTTCCTATGAGTCAACACATGATTCATATATATTAAGTTTATTATCTAGCAAATTCCCTTTAGATAAAGTTCCACTATTGTGTGTAGGAAGTATATTATTTAATACATAATCAAGCTTTGACAATTCTATTAATGAGAAAGACCTAACAATCCTCAACAATCTAGCACACCTTAAATTAATGCTTTGGCACACGCTAACATTTCTTAGCACCCCACATGTCTTGGAACATCATTGTACTTAGAACATCTTGTGATGACACCGACGCCCAAGCAAATGGTGGCATGCGCTATCACAACATGGAACTCTCCTAGCATGTGTTGGCATGTTGCATATAGTCCTTAGCATGCCCTGGAACACCTTGGTTAATGCATTGACATACATTAGCACTTGGCACACAATGCCACTTGGCATATATTGGGACCTATTATTAGTGTGCCTAGCATGCCCCTTTTCAAAAAGATAAAGTCTTGACTTACTAACCCTCTTATTGGTTCTTCCTTTTGTTTCCTTGACACATATTGACATACCCTGGCATCCTGTGCCACATCCTTAGCACCTAGCATGTATTGACATATCTTGGCACTATTAATTTTCACATGATATAATTAGCACACCTTGGAACTCCCAAGCACACTTTGGGAATTCTTGACATGCCTTGATATTCCCTAGCATGTCTTACCAATGCTTAGCATACCTTGTCACTTCCTCCTTGGCATGACAACTAACACTCATTAACACTAGTCTCTGGCACAAGTTCCTCATATTAATTAACTTCCATGATTTTTTACCTAGTGCTCCCTTAATGTTTTTTCCTAGTAATCCTTAACACTCATCAACATGCATTATCACTCTCTAGCACACCTTAGAACTCTTCAACATTCCCTTCCAATTCATAACATGCATAACACTAGTCCGTGACACATATTGGCGCTTGGAAAGTCTTAGCATGATTGGAATACGTTGAGATGCCTTGGTATGATTTGGCATGGTTTGATATTAAATTTATTTGTGATGATCAATTGTTGGAAAGTAGATGAGAAGCAACAAAGGAATACTTGGCACTTAGAATGCAATAAGACTTTTCACTTGGCACCTATTTCCCCCTAGTGTTGGTGTGCCTAGCATGCCCCTCTTGGAAAAGGTAAATTGATGACTTATTAGACCTCTTATGTGTTCATTTCCTTTTAGTTTAACTTTTTTCTCCCTTTTGTTGTCTTGACAGACTCTGACACACATTTACACACCCTTGCACATCTTGGCATGCCTTATCACTTGGCACATCTTAACATGTTTGACATGTATTCCCACTATCTGGCACATCAAGGGGGTGAAGAGAGATGTAGTCCTAAAGTAGGTCGAGTACGAGGGCCAAGTAAGGGTACTTGCTAAAGGGAGGTCATGATCATCCTCCAAGAGCAAGATCATCATGTGAGGGTTCAAAAGAATGTTGCATACCTTAATGGTCGGTTTGTGCTAGGAAGTAGGATGGCATATTTTTGGTTCTCTTCTAACAGATCGAGCTTAAGATAGGTTTCTCATGAGAATCTTGGCATGTGATTTTAATGGTGTCTTTGTGTGAAGGCTACATAAAATTCTGAAATGTTGAAATTTGCAACAAGAAACAGTGATATTGGAAACCAGAAAGGACAAAAAAAAAATGCACCCATACTGGTGAGGAATTTTGATGCACCAAGAGTGAGGAATGTGGGGCATCTAATTTATTTTTCCCTTAAGTAAATTGGACAATAAATTGAAATTTCATCTCATAACAACTTGTGTTGGTTAATTAAGTCATGATGACCAAGTTAGCTCAAGAAATTCAAGTACTTGAGGGTCTAAGATGAGGCATCTAGAGGGATTCTAATATTTTTGGGGTCCAGTTGAAGTTGATGCATTAGTGGGGTGCAAGTGTAATTAACTTAATTAAATCAGTTAAAATTAGTTTAACTAGTTCTAACTGAGTGATGAGCAAGTGAGAGGTCCAGTGAATTAAATTAGATTTAATTCACAATGAGTGATCAATCATATAACTGAAAATTTGCTATTAATAGTTGCATGCATGTCAGTTTCGAGGGATACCTAGCTGAGACAGAGGTTAAAGGGAACATAACTATCAGTTGTATTCAGAGAAAATTTCCCATGTGCAATTATAAAGTCATTGGGATGCCATGATGGATTGCGCAATCAAGGAAGACTGATTTTCCTAATTAATAAGGATTTAATTCCCTAGGAATTGCATGAGCAAGGCAGGCTGAAGTAAGGATGAGAATTGGCTAAGTACTAGACCGAGTTTGCCTAGATCAACGGGAGACAATTGACAGAGTGCTGGAGAATATCATGAGATATTAAGCATTAATGTATTGTTTCATGATTCCTTGACTTAATACACAATAGAGATAGAGGGGTTTTGAGCAGTTTCTTTCCCCAAATACATCATGTTGTTGTGCAATTGGTAACTTATTTATTTTACTTATATGTGATTGTGCAATCGTGCTTTTTTTTCGCAAATTGTAGGAAGGATTCAATATCTTGTTTTATTAGATTACAAAATCAGATTGAATCTCGTTGGTTAGATTTTCTACATGGTATCAGAGCAGGAATTTTTTGGGCGGTGAGTTTGCAGAGAATATCTAAATATATTGGTGGAAATTTTTCAAAAGAAAATATAATATTTGGATTCCTTGTGAAAATCTGCCCAAATGGAAAAAAAAAATCGGTTGAATTGGAGCTCGGATGAGGGAGATATCATCGATTTAAAATCAACTCTTTTTTAGAAACTTTTTGTAACGTCGGGACAATGCGCGAGTTAAGAACCTATATGTACTTGAGGTACTAGATGCATGCAAATATTTTAGGAGAAAGGCAGAAGTTAGAGACTTGGTGGTTTAGAGGGAGCATAAATTACCTCTCAACATGCATCCTCATGAGAAGCAGAGAGGAGACCGAGTGGAAGCATCCACTCAAGCAGAGACCTCCATAAGCAGGAAATTTCAAGCCAGATGGGAAGAGGGAGCAACCATACCTCGAGGTGCATGGTGGGGTGATGTGTAGACATAATCCCAAGATAAGAAATTTGGGCAAGGTCCATTGAGATGGTGTGTCTCATGGATCGAACCCGGCTACGAGGAGCCCACAGTACAACAGTAGTAGGAAGGATCAGTTAGATTGATGTAGTTAGATGTCAGCAAGACAGAAATCAGAGTGATAGATGTTAAATACTGGAGCACAAATCAGAGTTAGCAACAGTTCAAAGGGCACGGATGTAGATGTCAGCAGCAGCGCAGAGAATCCAGTACTAGACAGGTGCAGTAGCTAGCAGCAGTCAGAAGACTCTAATGACAGATGCATTATACTGATTCAATTGTTTGGAGGCTATTCAGTTTCAGGATTTGTAGGTGTAAACAACACTAGAGAAGTGTAGCATGCAGAACATTCCAAAGGTGCCGGATGGGGGTAGATTGAATTCCTTTCTTGTTGAGAGGGAGTGTTGAAATTTGCAACAAGAAACAGTGAAATTGGCAACTAGAAAGGACAAAAAAAATGCACCCACACTGGTGAGGAATTTTGATGTACCAGGAGTGAAGAATGTGAGGTGTCTAATTTGTTTTTCCCTTAAATAAATTGGACAATAAATTGTAATTTCGTCTCATAACAACTTATGTCAGTTAAATAAGTCATGATGATTGAGTTAGCTCAAGAAATTCGATTTAAGGTGTTCAAGGTGGATATTGGTGGCCACCCGCCTATTCCACTTGGGCCCTCACCATTGTATCTTTCAGTTTTTCAGTTTCCTTAATTATAGCACAATTTACTTTGTCAGTTTTTCGGGTCCTGAACTTCCGGAGCCGTTTTGAGGCCCCAAACGATGTTTTTTGGGCATAAAAGGTTTCATGAATTCATAGAAATCGCATTAGCAGTTGTAGCCCTCGGAGAGATCTTTCTAACGAGGTATCATGTGCGTCAAACGAATATAATATGACCAAGTTACGACCCCAGGAAGTTGACTGCCCAACTAACCCCAACGGAGCCCATAAACTCTTGGTGTTACATTTCCTCAGGTTAGGGTTTTGGTTGTTTAGGGTTTTATCTTATTTTTAAATAATAAAAAAACCCTTCATCCTTATTGTAACACAGTTCAAAGGAACATAACTATCAGTTGTATTTATAGAAATTTTTCCATGTGCAATTATAAAGTCATTGGGATGCCATGATGGATTGCGCAATCAAGGAAGGTTGATTTTCCTAATTAATATGGATATAATTCCATAAGAATTGCGTGAGCAAGGCAGGTTGAAGGAACGATGATAATTGGCTAAGTATTAGACCGATTTTGCCTAGATCAGCAGGAGACAATTGGCAGAGTGCTAGAGAATCTCAAGAGAGATTAAGCATTGTATTGTTTCGTGATTCCTTGAATTAATACAAAATAGAGATAGAGGGTTTTGAGCAGTTGCTTCCCCAGATACATCTTGTGTTGTGCATTTGATAACTTGTTTCTCTTACTTATATGTGATTGTGCGATCGTGTTTTGTTTCCAAAAATTGTAGGAAGGATTCAGTATCTTGTTCTAGTACATTACAAGATCAGATTCAATCCCATTGGTTAGATTTTCTACATGAAATATAAGAGAGGGTTGATACCATCTTGCCTTGTGGTGGTTAGTAGGCTGCAAGGTCTATGATAAAGACCAACATAAATGGAGGAGGGCTTGCATTGTAATTTAGAGCCATAACATAAGTCGACATAGGCGTAATATTGATTGAGTTAACCCTAGTTTGAGGGTCGACATTGAGATCCGAAGTTCATGTCAAGATTCAGTCAAAGAAATGCCCAGAATCTCTGGATCCATATGAGCTAGGTCGAGTCTCTTATGGAGGCAAAAGTCGTGTTTTTTCTATGTGTGAATAGGGTTTGTTCTACAACAATTATAAGTACATAAGTATAATGCCCTAGTTAGGACATTTTCCTAGCATGTTTAGTTCATAAGGTATGCCCTTAAGACTGTGACAAATTTGCGTAGAAGAAGACGGGTTGTGACCCTTAGAGTGAGGCTTATTTATGCAATAAAGACCGCAGATCTGGAAGATGGTTTTCAAATTCAGTATGTGTGGAGACATCAGATCCAAAGGAGGGTGGAACCTGAGCAGAAGATTGAGCATGCAGAAGAAATGTGCCACATGAAGAATGGATTGACATGTAGAGAAGTTGATTTTGGTGTACTTTCCATATAGTTTTAGACAAATATCTGAAGAAACCTATGAAAAATTAATAAATGGACTGTTAGTGGCTGATTTGTGACCCTAGTTCAGTCATCTATAGATTGTTAGAAGTATGATAAGAGGAGTAGTTCATATTTGTTCATAGATTGGACAAAAAATTAGATCAAATTGTCGATACACAAGAACAGTGATCTTGAGAGGACTCAAACCATTGTTAGGTGGCATATTTGAAGAGCCCTAGATGAAGACAATATTGTGGGCCCTAGATCAGTAAAAAGAATTGACTGTGGTTAGGCAGATTGATGGTAGTCCAAGTATAGTTGGAGGGTTGTTAGGTTATTGTCAAAGAAGAGCCCTGACTCTTGTTCTGGTGAAGGACAACAAAATTGGTAGAAGGGTAGGTGTATAGGGCCTAAGGATGTGCAGACTTTGAAGGACTAAAGTAACAGTCAAAAGGGCCAACCAACTAGCCCTAGTTCACTATATTGTAGAGGATTGATTCAGAGAGAAGAAGGGTTGCCTCCATAGCCCTGGACTTCTCATCTTGGAGCTATAGTATGGCAAAAGTGGGCATGCCAAAGAGTTGTTCACAAATGGAATTGTGAACAACTTGTTACCACTCAAACTAGTAGTGGACCTAAAAGGGGTTCCTAAGAGGGCAACTGCTAGGACAAGGGAAACGATGGAGGCTTAGCCCATTGTCACCATAGTTAAGGCTCCTTGCTCTTCACGGACTTTCACCAATGGGTGGAGTCCCATAGTTTAGGAAGTCATTTGTAGAGTATAGGTTAATGAATAGGTGGGAAGTGACCCTCAAAACCATTTCCCTAAGATAAAATAAAGAGTGGGACTTTCTTTCCTTTTAAGCAAGGGAATTTATCTTCTAGGGAGAGAGGAGGGGGATTCAAGGGTTGAGGGAGAAGAAAAAGACTTATGAAGGAAGTTCTCAATCCCTAAAATCCTTTGGGAACTTGGATTCCCAAATGGTCCTTGATGAAATGCCTTTGACACCAAATGGGACCACACGGGGCCAAGTGGACCCAGCCCAGGTTCAGGGATGGAATTTAGCAACCAATGATGTTCCTATCTTGGACAAGGTGAGGGGAAAGGATCAGACAAGAGTTTTTACTTCGATAGGTCAAATTGATCCTACTAGGTTCTATCCTTGGGAACACCTAGGCAAAACTTGATCCTAGAGCTAGGGCTTGAGGTATCCGAAGATTCCACCGTCAGAATTGGCCCAAGTTCTGAGGAGAGTGAGGGCACCCAACAACGCAGCTTCCTCTACAATATAGAAGTTTTCCTCTAGCTAGATTCCTGGGAAATTGTTGCCCTAGGTGACCTAATGGGGCTAGACCTAGGGAATGTGAAAATTTCTTAATCTAAGAAACCCTAATGTAGTATCTTGATTTACTTCTCCTACTTGAATTAAGTTACAAGTTAATTTCTGAAATATTCAATAAATTAGCGAAGTAAATAGTAAATACAACTAGCAACCTACA
Source organism: Pinus albicaulis (assembly GCA_034641835.2). Classification (NCBI taxonomy): domain Eukaryota; kingdom Viridiplantae; phylum Streptophyta; class Pinopsida; order Pinales; family Pinaceae; genus Pinus; species Pinus albicaulis. The sequence goes on along the minus strand of CM076577.1, from coordinate 841,453,224 downwards.
CATACAGATCAAATATTGAATAACATGCTCATAGACAAAGTGACACACAGATTTTTTGGACAACTGTCCCTGGAAAAAACCCAATGCGGGAAAACCAGTGCAGCTAGCTCTGGAGGGTTTTCATTATTATGCATAATCTAAGTACAACAATCTTGGGCACCAAAACTGGTTCACCCAACAAAGAAATAAAAATGGCAGTAATACGTTGCTCTGAATCCCTCTATGTCAGCCTGACTGGCCTGTTTCGGCCTCTGTGCTGCTCAGTAAGGGCCTACGTCACACCTAAAGGGCTTACATTGCCCCTGTGCCACCCTAACTGGGCCTGCGTCAGCCCTGTGTGGCTCTTGCTACCTTTGCGCTGCCCCTGGTGGGCTTTGGCTGGACTGAGTGGCTCCTGCTACCCCTGCTGCTCTAGCTGGCTGGAATGCTTATGCAGAAAAAGCATAGGTAAGAAATAAGGCACTGGCCAAAGGTAACACATAACATTCAGAAAAAATTGAAGAAATGAAATGAAAATAGATCAATGTCCACAAATAACTGAAATAGCTCAATGGGACTAGAGAGTAAAATCTTTGGCTATAACAATAAGTGCTTATAGCATCAGCTAAGAGAATAGAGGAGACTAGTTCATGAGGTTAAAATGTTGTATAATTGTTGGTACAAGAAAACTATAGAATTTTTAGAGTAAATATTTGCAGGTACCATTAGTTGGTGATCGTCGATTATCATTTTATTTCATCAAATACCCTAAAAAATGGGCCTTACAAGCTATTTGCATAGACAAATGCCACAGAAGTTGTGTGATGGAAAAATATTCACACTATATTGAAGAAAACACCTACCAAATAAGGATGACATTTCAAATGGGGCAAGAAACAATAGAGAGATAAACATCGAAAAAGTTAAAATTCTAGGGCAATAGGAAAACAACTAGGTAGCATGGTAGAAAGCACAACAAAGAAAATTATAAAAATGGAAAACCCTACAAATTAGCACCCATCGAAACATCACCACAATTTTTTCTTTAACTCTAAATCTCCAAATTCATCAAATTATATCCTGTATTCAAACCTGATCCTCTCTGTTAGCGATTTTGAAGATAAGGCTGAGAACTTACTACAGAACCATCACCTACATGTAGTGATCTTATTCTGTGACCAGAAAACCTACTTTCGTGAAGACACGGAAAGGTAAACACTCTCTGCCAATATTTTCCATACAACCCAGGTTGAGCAACCACATATATATCACCAATTTTTTCTCTTCAGATTTGTAACTTAGAAGAGCTTTGTCTGACCACCTCCGGGTTGCTCCCAGAGTCACCCAGGCAAGCCCTCTCAGCATCATCCTCTTTTTGTAGTACCTAATTAGTAATTTAATTAACCATAATAGTTTCTTGATCATGCAGGTATTTCAAATATATTGCCAATAAGCATAAAGCTATCATGTTAAACAATCAGGTCAAAAGACTTTAGACTATGGTGCAAAAAATACAAAGAAACCTCACCAAAACTCGAAGGAAAAAAAAATTCAAACCTCTACAAAGTATAAATAGATATCTGATAAACTTAATTCCACCACAAAAATGTGCTTAACTAAAGAAAATTCTAATTACTGTGCTTTCAAGACAAAGCTTTCAAGGGCAGGGATGTTATAAACATACCCCTACACCTCGTGAACAATCAATGTGTATAATTAGACCATCATAAGGCTCATTTTAAACATCATTATTATCATTTTATAAATCATTTTCATCAAATCAACAAGAAGCAAGCAATAATTGCACTCAGTTCCACTGAAGCAAAGTATATGGAAGTTTCATATACTTATTTATGAAGCTATATAGATTTGCAACTTGATTGTAGAGTCAACCAATCAGTTGTTGAAGCCCAATATTGTCTCTTGTGAGAATCAAAGTTACATCAAGCTCTATGAAAATCCAATATGTCATGACCATTTCAAACACATTGATATTCAATACAATTTCCTAAGATTCCAAGTTCATTAGGGAGTTGGTAGTGTTGGACCACATTCTGACAAAGTTGCATATGGTTAATAGTTTGAAAAAGCTCCTAACAAAGGGGAAGTTTGACAAGTTGGGGGAGAATCTTGGGTTATTGGTCACTCTCTCCTTAGCACATCTGAAACTCACTGACATTTCCTGTCACAAACTCTTATTCGTTAATTTTTAAGTATAGTTTTATCTGGTCTGTTATGATGAACTGTCTAGTGGAATATCCATGATAGTTTATGAATCACCCAAACATCTATCCTTTATGCAAGTCATATGATGATATTTCTTCACACTTATTTATCTCTAGTTGTCCAAACACAATGCAGGTCATCACCACCACCCTTGCAAAATTGAACATGATAGGCTCGTGGTCTTATCTAAGCTTGGAAGAAAATTTCAAAACTTAGTTACACAACTTGATGGAATATTATTATAAAGGTTTCCCATGCATTCTAATCGATAATATCTAGTGCGATTGGAACAACAACACATTTTGTTCACGAGAAATATCCATGATATTTTATGAATCGCCCCTTATTTATCTCTTGTCCCAACATGGTGCAAGTCATCACCACCACCCTTGAAAATTTGAACATGATAGGCTCGTGGTCCTATCTAAGCTTGGAAGAAAATTTCAAAACTTAGTTACACAACATCATGGAAGACTTATTAAAAAAAATTCCCATGCATTATAATCAGCAATATCTGGTGGGATTGGAACAACAACACATTTTTTTCACGAAAAATATCCATGATAGTTTATGAATCACCCCAACATCTATCCTTTATGCAAGTCATATGATGATATTTCTTCACACTTATTTATCTCTTGTCCCAACACAGTGCAGGTCATCACCAATACCACTCTTGCAAAATTGAACATGATAGGCTCATGGTCCTATCTAAGCTTGGTTGAAAATTTCAAAACTTAGTTACACAACATCATGGAAGATTTATTAAAAATGTTTCCCATGCATTCTAATCAAAAATATCTGGTGGGATTGGAACAACAACACATTTTGTTCACGAGAAATATCCACGATAGTTTACAAATCACCCTAACATCTATCCTTTATGCAAGTCATATGATGATATTTCTTCACACTTATTTATCTCTTGTCCCAACACAGTGTAGGTCATCACCGCCACCCTTGCAAAATTGAACATGACAGGCTCGTTGTCCTATCTAAGCTTGGAAGAAAATTTCAAAACTTAGCTGCTCAACATCATGGAATATTATTCTAAAGGTGTCTCATGCATTCTAATCAGCAATATCTTGTGGGATTGGAACAAAAACACATTTTTTTCACGAGAAATTCTAACAAAGATCACAATTAAATTGATAAAAAATAGTGTTAGGAAGACAAGATTCATCCTAAACCACAAAATAATGGATTTTGGTAATTCCTCCACTCTTTCTTGGATGCCCTTGTGACTTATTTGATGGTGTTGCACAAGTTATCCCACCTAGTTGCAAAGTGGGTGTGGTACTCTTCCTCTCCCAGTCTTATAGCGAGAAAGTAAGACATACCCAAAGTTAAGGCTCCAACAACTGAGTTGATTCCACTGCTCTTTGTACCCTTATGGAAATTGCATCCATCAAAAGAGTCAAATCCCTATAGATCATGGGGGATTCAAATATCATGATCAATTGGGTCAATAATTCATGATAGAAAACATCTACCTACACCCCATCCTACAAGATATCATAGATTCCCCCAACTCTTTGGACTAGTTATCTTTCAGACACATTTTGAAGGAGATAAATACCACAAGATACAAGCTTTCAAAAGAATCTCTCAAATTTCCCATCGATACCTTTGTGGTATCAGAATCCATCGATAGGATGGAGTATGACCAAATGATTATTCATGTCTAAGCTTGAAAAACAAGCCAATCTAGATTGATGCATGCACATTCCAATCATGACAATTAATTTTTACATCTTCTCAATAGAAAAAACAAGTAATATTTTTTCTCTGTTCACTTTACAACATAAACACCAATTTCATCCATAATGTTAGGATAAGTTGAATGATATGATCGAAAAGGTGGGAGGAGTATTTTGTGGTGTATTGAACAGGACTGGGGGACACACATTTAGCATGGATGGGTAGAAGTGGGATGCCCAAGCATGGTTTACTAAGATCTATAATACAAACATTAGAGAATGAGAAGGGGGGTTAAGACCTAATGTCATAGGGGCTAGGGGACCTAGAGGGAAGGTAACAAGAGAAATTGAAAGGGGAACCCCTCATAGTGGTGATAAGGGCATTAGGGGTCTCATTATCACAACCAACAAGTCATTAACCCATAACCATTAAATTCCTATCCCTTAACCCTGAAGCCATACTCCCTTAACCCCTACACTCATACCTCATAAGCCACCGACCCCTTGACGCATTAAACCTTAAGCTATTAACTCATAACCTAGAATCCATGAACCCCCTAAGCACTAACCCCTTATTCTCTTAACCCGTGACCCTTAAACCTTAATCCATAACCCCCAAACACCTTAAAACCTAACCCCTTAGCCCCTAACACCTAAATCCCTTAATTATTAAGCCCTTAACCCCTAAATCCCTTCCCCCCAAGCCCTTGGCCCTTAAATCTTAACTCTTGAAGCCCTTAACCACTTAGTATCTAAGGCAAAACACAACACCTCAAACCAACAAAATAACCTCTTAGGAGAATCCTTCACCTCTAACTAAGAATATTGGTACCATTTGATTTTTAGAGAACTGGGTATTGGTCTCGAGGGTGTGCGTTTGTGGGTAATGCGCTTATAACATGTATACCAAATGTAGAACAACTGGATAATTTGAAAAACCTCGATAAGATTTGCTCACAATATCTACTCTTCATGTTGACATGGAGCTTGTAGTGTTCTCCCACATAAGGAGTTGACAATGAATAAATCACTCATAATGACACAACCTATTCAACCCTAATGAACAAGGAGCTAACCCTTGATAGAAATATTTTGTTTGCTAAAACCACAATTGTGTCAATGTATAATACTATACATAAGAGAAACTAAAATGATATTATCCACATCAATTCTTGAAATAGCCTCACATTTTCCCTGAGTGGTGAGCCAAGGGGTGAATGTAGGGAACTATTAAAGTTACATCATGTTTAAATTCCTTTTACATCAAGAGATTGTTCTCCATTAGGGTTGATGCACCATCACAAGGGAGCATGACACCTTTTTATGGGGGAGAGATTAAAGTTGTAACACAATTCAGGTGACATACACCTCCAATGTAAATGACATCATTATACGTTTGTGTCAATTTGTTAAAGAGGTTATTTATAAACAATAAATTTAGTACTTGGACTTCATATTTTCATGTCCTTGACTCTAAGATGGATTTGTACTAGGAACTCTTCATGCAAATAAGAGGGGGCCTTAATTTTGAACCCTCATACACACAAGAGCACTAGATGTTGCCCTTCAGATCCCCCATGGTGGTTTCAAAGTGGGTTTACATTAGTGTCTAGTTGAAACCAATGACATCATGATATTCCTCTTCTCGATAACATCTTCTAGCTTTGCCATATACACAACATTGAGTTAGAGGATCACCTCATCTAATGTTCTTACAATTACAAGTTGTAAGAGTTCACCTGCTAAATTAATACTAAATTTGAGAAATTTTAGGTGACCGAACTAAAAATGACTAACTTAAACGGCTAAGAAAGTCACAATACATTGCATGTATTTCTCTGATCTCTAGGATGAAAGGGAAACCGAACTCAAATCTAGACAACGTACATACATTGAAGATGGATTCAATTTTGGAAACTATCATTTAAAAAGAGGCTAGCTCTGCCCCAAAATGACAGTCCCTCCTCCAATACCTTGCCACAACTTCCATAGTTGTCAATTTTTACAATAATAGAACCTCTAAGTACAAGCTTACCATATACTTAGAACTTAGGTTGGAATTTATTCGATTCTTGAACTCTTTAGATGATGACTAAAGATCATTAAATATATAGATTGAAGAATTTGCTTGTAGTTATTGATGAACTTGTTAACCATCCATAGAGGAATACTTCCCTCAGACATGTACTTGATTTTGTCCACAATGAAAGAATCCTACTATGTTTTTGGTATATTCGACAAGACTACATCTTTAAAGTAATTAAAATTTAATTATTAATGTTTGAAAATCCTTTAAGAGGTGGAGAGAATCAAATTCACATAAGAGGAGGTATTCCCTTTGTTTAGCGAAACTCCATGGAGAGAAAGCAATAAATGCAAGATTACCTATTGTTTATGTGATAATTAGGGAATGTATATCCATTCTCTCAAAGATTAGTCTTAGATAATGAGAAAGAATCTCCTATTTATTCTAAATAATCCTTAAGGCTATTTATAGAATACCTTCTCACCATCACAATCACAATAGTCATTTTTTTTGGAAAAAAAACTACAACAAAACTTTAAATATGCAAATAAATAACCTCCATATATAAAAGTAAAAATATATTTAAAACAAATTTAAAGTAAATTAGAATATAATATAGAAAAATTAACAAAAATCTTAATATAACATCAATTTAAATAATTTTCTTTAATACAAATATATTATTAAAAATTAAAAATTAACTTTAATAAATAAATAATTTATATAAAATCCCACTTTAATAATGAATAATTACTTTATTTATAATTGATTTATATATCGATTCATTCCATTTATTTTTCCAAATTAAAAAAAAAATATTAAACTATTCCAAATTCTTTGAAATCATTTAACTCAAATACAAATATATGGCGCCTTTACATTTAATGCCTCTGTATTTTGCCGCCATTGCATTATCCCTCTCCCTGGCCTGAAACGAGCTCACGCCGAGCTCAAGAGCTCGCTTTTGCATTATCCCTCTCCCTGGCCTGAAACGAGCTCAGGAGCTCGCTTTTGTACAATCCTGGTTTGCAATCGCTCTGGGATAAATCCCCGAGCCCCCAGATCCCTTCATGCACGACTTCCAACAGATCATTTGCGTTTCTTCACTGTCAAAACGAGTTCAGAAAGGTATTTTTCTGCAAGAGAATGCTTAAATTGCAAAATCTCATCATTTTTCTTGTGGCTGTCACGAATCCTGTATGCTCGGTCTTGGAGAAAATTCATTAAATAAGCCACTGTATTCTCTGAACTAAATTTTTCGAAATAGGTCTTGCTCAAAACACTGTTTGAAGCGGAAGAATTAGAAAAAAACAAGTTGATTAAAGTATCTACAATGGTTCTTTGGTTCTTTCAGTTCAATTATTCTAAGCTTTCAATGGAACAATTTAACCCTATTTTGGCTTAGAGACAATATTTCATAAGCTAAGGCTCTCTATAAATGGACTAGAGGAGGTTGTGCTAAAAAAATTGTTTAAAAATACAACAGAGTTTGCGAATAAATTCATTGAGTTAAAGATGGGGATTCTGATACATTTCGAGTAGTTTGATTGAATGATTTCTCTTTCTGTTCTGCACATTTCAAAGTTTTGGGAGAATGGACATTGATTATTCTGGTATTTGACGGTATTCTATTCAAATTACACAGAGGAAGATAGAAAGTTAGGGATTTTAGAGGCTGGGCGTACAGAATGCCAAAATCTTTACAGGTTTTTGTGAGATTTTTAAGACTGTCAAATAGGATAGAACATTATTCAAGATGTTTTCAAGCCTATGTATAATTGCATGCCAGTTGCAAATGGTGCCATCTTTTGAGCCTGTGATGATGATAGGCAGCTCAACGTGAAAACAAACTCTAGGGACATTGTACATATGTCCTTCAAGCGTTCGGACATATGATTCTGTTTAGTAGCCCCATATTTTTTTCTATTTGACCATCAAACCCTTGTAATAAGATGTGGTCTGTCACCTCCTGTAGAGTAGTCAACACAATTTTCACCTTTCATGTGTGCCTCAAGTGTAAAATTTTACATCTGGAGAGCCAAGGTTCCATATCTTGATGGTGCAGTCCATCTAATGAAACACTTGCGAGCTTCATTGTCACAAAAATTTCTCAACAATTGATAGTGTTCTCAAGTAAGCACTATTGATTGTACCAAAAACAATAAATTAATTCTCCTTTAGGACTTCTTTAAGGTTTCCCAAAGAAACGGTAGGAAACATTTCTGATTCTGAACAACATATTTCAGGTCACCAATCTTCATATCCTCTCAGACAATGGGCTGTTCACTTATGCTCCAATGAGATCCCTGTGCATACCGGGTATCATCCAAGACAAGGGATCTCATTGCATCAGCTTCTACATGTTTGCCACAGTCATCATCAGCCCCCATATTAATATCTTTATCATGACTCTCACCATCCACGTTGTAATAAGGGTCTTCATGAATGGCTTTGAAATTCAAATTTTTATGCACTCGTTAATTCATAAAGTTTTCCCTCAATGGTATCACTTTTCTTACCCATTGTCCAGTATGGATATATGTTACTAGAACTCTTGTTAGCCATAGGGAGGAGGAGGGTTCTCCTTGCTTGAAGCTCATGACATTCATGGGACCAGCTTGTAACAAGATCATTCTCATGTTTGATATGATTGTAGTTATCATAAATGGAATTTATTTCAAAGCACATCACATACGGTCTTGGATTCATCTGTAAAAAAATTTCACATCCCTCGAATTCTTCATCCGCATCCAACACTAGATATCTTTCTATGGTGGCTTCATTTATTTGGCCGGTAATGCTGCCTTTTTCAATTTCTAGGCTCAGAGCCTCACCTTTAGCAGCAACAACAAAATCATAACTTGAAGCATCATCCTCTAAGTTGTATTTTTGATCTGGAATGTTTTATTTGGTGAGACAGACAAAAACATTATTGCCAAACTAATGCATATTACTGCCCAAAAGAGTGATAGTTCCAGCAACATCAAGATTTTGTCTTACTGTCATCATTGCTCTTATGGTATTCATGGATGTCCATGGTTGCATAATTCTCATCATGGTTAAATTCCTGTCCTTTCTCTAAGACAACAAATACATCGTCATGCTTTGAGGTACTAGTTGGAAAACGTTAGTGGTTTTCTCTTTCAATGGTGGCTTCATTTATTTGGCTAGTAATGCTGCCTTTTTCAATTTCTAGGCTCAGAGCCTCACCTGTAGCAGCAACAACATAATCATAACTTGAAGCATCATCCTCTGAGTTGTCTTTTTGATCTGAAATGTTTTATTTGGTATGACAGCCAAAAACATTATTGCCAAACTTATGCATATTAGTGCCCAAAAGAGTGATAGTTCTAGAAACATCAAGATTTTATGTTGCACTATCATCATTGCTCTTATGGTATTCATGGATGTACATGGTTACATAATGCTCATCATGCTTAAATTCCTCTCCTTTCTCTGAGACAGCGAATACATTGTCATACTTTGGAGTATTAGTTGGAAAACCTTAGTGGTTTTCTCCCAAGTGTAGCACACCATCAAGGAGGTCAAATAGAAATTTTACCAGTGCTTCATCTTCATCTTCATCAATGCCTTCATTGCCTTAAAAAATACTAAGAAGGTCCTCCTCTCGCAGGGTCACCAATAGGACTTGGTAAGTGTTAAAAAATCTGAAATCTTGGCCCCAATGCTTAAGAAACTCTCTAATAAAAACCTTAAGAGGAGGAATTCACCTTGGACTATAGGAATACTTGACCCAGTCCCTTTGGATCTTAATGTCTTCCATTGAATTTGGAGACATACCTCATAAGTGACACGACATGGGCCCTGAATTTCTGAAGTCTCCTTTCTATGCCTGTTTTGTTCATGTCAATGCATCGACTTTAAGCTCAAAGAAATCTGAAATTTAGAATAAAGGAATTCACAATGTCTTTAGGTGGAGGTGGCCATGATACACAGCAAAAATCAACACGATCTAGAATTAAAAATCAACATTTCTTTGTTGTACTAATTTGTGTTTGCATGGTGACATTTTAATTGTTGTAGCTAGTGCATGTTTTCGTACTCACTGTTAATTTTCCAATTAGGAACATTACATTGCACTGAGTACTCCCTTAGGTTTATGCATAAAGCTCGTTTAATATCTGTAGAAGGGAGCATGCCTGTCTTTACCAATACAATCATTCCTTGACTTAACTGCAAGATATTCTGAGCATAAGGTTTCATTTCTGTCTTCAAAAGTAAAATATTGACTTTCATGCCAGATAACATGGATCTCGGCTTTTCATATAAAGAAGGACGTCTGGCATCAGATTAACACCTTGTACTCCAATAGTGTTTTGAACTGTGACATCAATTATGAGAGTGAAACAGTGAACACCAAGGGCACCACACACCTTCATATCAGCTTGGATTTTTGTACCTGATCCTGAATCTGAACCAGCAAAAATGAGCACGTGTGGAACCTTGCCCCTCTTTGAACTGTTGTTAAACATATATCTCTCGAAAATAACTACACCAATAGCTCCTCAGATGTGCCTTTCTAATGTGTGTAAGCTACAATATGATTCCCAGAGTAGGTTCCTTCAACACACAAGGATTTTTTCAATCAGATTGAAAACACTGATGAAAAATGCACCCCTCTTTGAACTCGAGGTATTTATCGTCCATACTCTTTCTAGTCCATTATTCTAGATGTTTTCAAGCCTATGTATAATTTCATGCTAGTTGCAAATGGTGCCATCTTTTGAGCCTGTGATGGTGATAGGCAGCTCAACGTGAAAACAAACTCTAGGGACATTGTACATATGTCCTTCAAGCGTTCGGACATATGATTCTGTTTAGTAGCCCCATATGTTTTTCTATTTGATCATCAAACCCTTGTAATAAGATGTGGTCTGTCACCTCCTGTAGAGTAGTCAACACAATTTTCACCTTTCATGTGTGCCTCGAGTGTAAAATTTTACATCTGGAGAGCCAAGGTTCCTTATCTCGATGGTGCAGTCCATCTAATGAAACACTTGCGAGTTTCATTGTCACAAAATTTTCTCAACAATTGATAGTGTTGTCAAGTAAGCACTATTGCTTGTACCAAAAACAATAAATTAATTCTCCTTTAGGACTTCTTTAAGGTTTCCCAAAGAAACAGTAGGAAACATTTATGATTCTGAACAACATATTTCAGGTCACCAATCTTCATATCCTCTCAGACAATGGGTTGTTCACTTATGCTCCAATGAGATCCCTGTGCATACCGGGTATCATCCAAGACAAGGGATATCACTGCATCAGCTTCTACATGTTTGCCACAGTCATCATCAGCCCCCATATTAATATCTTTATCATGACTCTCACCATCCACGTTGTAATAAGGGTCTTCATGAATGGCTTTGAAATTCAAATTTTTATGCACTCGTTAATTCATAAAGTTTTCTCTAAATGGTATCACTTTTCTTACCCATTGTCCAGTATGGATATATGTTACTAGAACTCTTGTTAGCCATAGGGAGGAGGAGGGTTCTCCTTGCTTGAAGCTCATGACATTCATGGGACCAGCTTGTAACAAGATCATTCTCATGTTTGATATGATTGTAGTTATCATAAATGGAATTTCTTTCAAAGCACATCACATACGGTCTTGGATTCATCTGTAAAAAAATTTCACATCCCTCGAATTTTTCATCCGCATCCAACACTAGATATCTTTCAATGGTGGCTTCATTTATTTGGCCGGTAATGCTGCCTTTCTCAATTTCTAGGCTCAGAGCCTCACCTGTAGCAGAAACAACAAAATCATAACTTGAAGCATCATCCTCTGAGTTGTCTTTTTGATCTGGAATGTTTTATTTGGTGAGACAGACAAAAACATTATTGCCAAACTAATGCATATTACTGCCCAAAAGAGTGATAGTTCCAGCAACATCAATATTTTGTCTTACTGTCATCATTGCTCTTATGTTATTCATGGATGTCCATGGTTGCATAATGCTCATCATGGTTAAATTCCTGTCCTTTCTCTGAGACAACAAATACATCGTCATGCTTTGGGGTACTAGTTGGAAAACGTTAGTGGTTTTCTCTTTCAATGGTGGCTTCATTTATTTGGATAGTAATGCTGCCTTTTTCAATTTCTAGGCTCAGAGCCTCACCTGTAGCAGAAAAAACATAATCATAACTTGAAGCATCATTTTCTGTGTTGTCTTTTTGATCTGAAATGTTTTATTTGGTGTGACAGCCAAAAACATTATTGCCAAACTTATGCATATTAGTGCCCAAAAGAGTGATAGTTCCAGCAACATCAAGATTTTATGTCATACTGTCATCATTGCTCTTATGGTATTCATGGATGTACATGGTTAAATAATGCTCATCATGCTTAAAAGTTAAATTCCTCTCCTTTCTCTGAGACAGCAAATACATTGTCATACTTTGGAGTATTAGTTGGAAAACCTTAGTGGTTTTCTCCCAAGTGTAGCACACCATCAAGGAGGTCAAATATAACTTTTACTAGTGCTTCATCTTCATCTTCATCAATGCCTTCATTGCCTTAAAAAATACTAAGAAGGTCCTCCTCTCGCAGGGTCACCAATAGGACTTGGTAAGTGTTAAAAAATCTGAAATCTTGGCCCCAATGCTTAAGAAACTCTCTAATAAAAACGTTAAGAGGAGGAATGCACCTTGGACTATAGGAATACTTGACCCAGTCCCTTTGGATCTTAATGTCTTCCATTGAATTTGGAGACATACCTCATAAGTGACAAGACACGGGCCCTGAATTTTTGAAGTCTCCTTTCTATGCCTGTTCTATTCATGTCAATGCATCGACTTTAAGCTCAAAGAAATCTGAAATTCAGAATAAAGGAATTCACAATGTCTTTAGGTGGAGGTGGCCATGATACACAAAAAAAATCAACACGATCTAGAATTAAAAATCCCATTGACATGAATAAATCTGCCTGTCAAAATCTTAGTAGAACTGTGCTAGCAGTTTGACTCAGCCCGGATTGGAGCATCTCTGGCATAAGATACCTGACATGACCACTGTCAACTCTCATGTCAGAACCCTCATTAACAATGGTACTGGGTTTGACATCTGACAATAGATATCTGACTTGCCATTAATGGACACATTGGAAGTGACAACTACCAACAGATGACACCAACTGTCAATAGTAGGATCCACATTCATACCCATTTCAGGATCTGAAATCTTTCTGGCAAGACAAAATGTAGTTGTTATAGATGCACAAGCAACTGATACTAGGCATAACTGAATGTAACTGATTGCTTCTATATAAATTGTTGTTCTAATTTCTTCTTGGCTATCGGCAGTTTGTACTCTCTTGTATACTTGGCAAACAAATTCAACAAATTCCTAATGTCTTCCCCTCTCATTGCACAATACTTGGTCTCCCTTCCCTTATGAGGGATAAGAGTGACTCCACTCATAGTTTCACTTGCTTATTTTCATTGTAACTTAATAATGAAATATTGATGTATAGTTTAGGTAGCACATGCCACATACTGATTTTATTATGTTATACTATTGACTGATTGTGTTTTCCATTGTATTTTTTCTTCACAAACTGACACACCCAATAACCAGGAAGTTTTTATGAGAGTTCTTGGTTGTGCCTAATGTCTACTTGTGGACACGTAGATTTTGAGGTATTGTAGCACACATGATGATGATTATCTAGTGGAACGACCCCTTTGGAGCTTGATTTTGTTACCATTGGAGATGACACCATAGCACATTTTATTATTCTGGGCTTTCTTGGACTATGGCAAGGCCTTTCACTCATAAATGAAGGAAGATGTCCCACTTATGGAGGACAAGATATTGTTATTTTGGCTTGCAGTGTTCTGTTGCTTTGGAAATTTACAACATCATTTAAAAATAGTGATTCGAAACAAAAATTTAATAGTCAAAAGCAGCTTGGCCTTCACATCTGAAGAACAATCTGAGCTACATTCAAATTCACTCCCAAATCTATTTCTCTGTAAAGAGCAGCCTGTGTAATTGTCTACCCAGATTGATTATTATTCAAATGTAGTGTTGTTTCTCTGTCAAGAGAAACTTGTGTAACTGTCTACTGTGATTGATTATTATTCAGTGTAGAGTTGTAACTTTTGACCACCTAATTTTTCCTTCTGTGAATGCTAGCTTCTAACTGTTTGTTTCTCTGGTAGTTTGGTACAAGTGAAGAAGTTTTGTCATGTTCTATTTTTAGGACATATCTGACTTTGCTTGTCCTGTATAGTCGAATTCATGAACTTCCCATGACTAGTTAACCTTTTATTTGCTACTTCAGTATGAATACGATAGCATCACATATAAGGAATAAGATGAGAAGCAGCTTTATATGGATTCCAATTTGTTGAAATAAGTGATCTCAAACAATTTTGTTGTTTTAAGATTTTTTCGGGGAAAATTTATATGGTAATTCTTTCCCTTATTATCTCCAAAGCACCCACATGATCGCCTAGATAGTTCCAAGTTTATGCTCCAGAAATAAAGGTTCTTTATATTTTTCTTTTGTTCTGATGGGGGATTGTTAATTTTTTAGGATTTGTCCTCTGATATTATGTTAAAATTCCTAATTCTGAAGATTATCTTGCAAGACTAACTTGGTTTTAAGCTGGTCATTAAAGATAAGTAACATTATGAATGTTCACTAAAACGTATAAAAAATTCTATACTGTTACAGGTGCATCTATCACTTGAAGCTGCAAGTATGGCTCGAAGCAACTCCTTTGTTGGCATGTATTTTGCTGCTGCGGGTACAATAATATTTCTATTCTAGCGTACAAAATTGTTTTGCAAAATTTATTTTTATTTTCTTCCAAATATGGGTCATCCTAATCAAGTTTGTATGTTTGTTTGAGCAGAATATGCTTGGAGAGCAAGGGCTTGGGCTGAGGAGGCTTTCTTCCAGCCATCCATCATGTCTCTTCTCTATTTCCCTACTGAGCACCACTTTGCTATTTACACTGTAAGTAAATTTCTTCACCATTCAAATCAATGATGATGAGGAAATCTGCCCTCTTATTCTTTTTTCAATTATATCATATTGTTGGCATGGGGTTTATTACCATGTTTAACACTTCATTATGATTCCAACCCTTCTTCGTTCCCGTTTTTCTGAACACATTCCTAGCTGCAGTGAAGGAGGTCACTCGCTATCGACGAGAACAAAAGAAGTTCTTGAAATCATCAAGTTTATGATGCATCTTTCATTACAAATAATATAATGTATACTACCATTCATACGTGAGGCGATAAATGGGTCTTATTGTCACTATATCACCTGTACATGACTCAAAAAAAAATGTGCAAGAACCGACCTAATCCAGAGGAGGGGAGGAGTGAAGAATGCCCAACGGAGGTGTGTTGCAGTTTCAAATAATGTTCTTTTACAATATCTTCAGTTTCAATTTTAAGGGTTCCATCTGAAACCAAAATAGTATTGTGTGTTTGAAATGCACATATAAAATCTTGGATTGGCCATTTATTATGATGGTGCAGATGCATTCCAGTCGGTTTAGGTAGATTTCTTAATAACTGGTGTCATATATTCAACTTCAAGATGAAATTGTGGTGGGAAAGAGGGCTATAAATCATGCCCATTATACTGTGTAACTCGCTCATGTGGCCATGGTGGCACTTGCTTCTTCCGAGGGCTAAACACACTACACACTCTGGGGGGCAATCGAACCATGGTGGGCTTGGGAAGTATCACGACCCCCTTTCCCTTTTCGCCAAGAAGAAGTCAATCCCGTAATGGTAAATGGAATATATTTGAAAATTATTTTTGTTGTTAATTATCATAAAGTCTCATCTGATTTCTTTTAATAAATAGTTTTAGATAATGTGACCTTTTCCTGTTGCTTATTCGTTGTATTGCAAAATAACGTGGACAAATAAAATTAATGTTAAGATTTTGATTAATAATTATATAAAAATTTTCAAGTTACTAGTGGTTTTTGAGCTCGTTTATGAGAACCCATGGTATTCATATAGCTTGTTTAAAGGAGGAATTAATACAATTTAGAGCCATTTTAACTTTGGATTTACTAAACATTGAGAGAGATTAAATTTCTTGAGCTAGAAATATCGTAAGATGCAAAGAGATTTGATCTCTCTTGACACTTATAGATTTAGGCTGATTAAATAAAAAATAGTAATATTAAGAAAATGGAATTAGATATATTAGTAGACATCGGTAGTCATGAGAGTGAGTTTGGTTAAGAGCATAGTAGTGAGGAGACTTTGGTTAAGGTCAATATAATACATTTAAACAAAACATAGTTATGTATGTTGAAATTGAATCAAAGTTTCTTGATTTTGAGTTGTTGAAATATGAGGATGATTGGAAATATGCAACAATGTCTTTGGATTAACATTTCTATTTTCATAAGCCCGCAGGGGCATGGTCTAGTGGCCAGCGGATGCACTGTTAAGGCATTTGTGCTGTGTAGTAGGTCACGAGTTCGAGCCTTGTCTTATCCAGGTACCGTTCTTGTAGGCTGGGTGGTCCCTGAGAGGTTATAGTGGTAGCCAGGGGGTTTGACCCTGGGTCTCCCGTGTAAAAAGCTGTCTGATGTTGCCAATTCCTCTGACTCACAAAAAAAAAAACATTTCTATTTTCATACAAAAATTTGATATCAGTGCTAGTAGTAGCATGAGAAACAACACTATGCTTAGCAGAACTAGAAGAACTCGTTTTCCAAACTACACGAGAACTACTTCCCTCACGATTCACCATGTGTCATGCTTGGTCTCGGTGGTTCTCTTCTTTCTACTCTTGGGTTCAACTACCATATCTTCATTGGAACCAACACCCCGAACTCCACTAGACAACGATTCACCATTTTGTAGTAGTGATTCGCCATTTGTACTGGTGATTCGCCATGATTTTACAAGATAATATAATCTCATGAGAAATTCACCAAAAAATTATATATACATATTATATTATTAATAAAATCGCCTTCCATTTTTCCTATGTATCATGGGGATTCGCCCATTTATTATATATATAAATTTAGGGGGGTTCTTAAAATTTTCTCTGTGCTTTGATAGATTATATCAAAAGTCTTACCAATACAATAACATTGATTGTTGTATGTGGACATTTTTGTTTAGGATGGTCCATTACATAATCAAGATGAGGAGCTGGATCATGCAATTGCACTTTCTCTTTCTGAAGAACTAACCAAACCAGATGGTATATGATGGCAATTTCATTTTTTTACAATTACTTTTAGTTTAATTATATCACTTAGCTCGATGCTTTTCATATATTCAACTAAATCTTTGTTTCTTAACAAGACTTTGTCATTTCCATGTTTTAGTGAAATTGTTTATGTTTTGATACTCTCATACAACCTTTATCAAGTTACATGCACCCTCATTAGAAAAAACAAGAGAATTTTGCTTGCCATGACTATCTTTCTTTGTCATTGTTGACTTAAGAAAGTCTTTTAGCTAAGAAACCAGTTTCAAGGTTATGGCATAACTTTTCATATAAATTGAACAGAATTTATATCCAAAATGTTAACTTGTAAACTACTTAGCTGGTTTTAGGCTTTCCATTTAAAATCTACTTCAGTTTGAACTTTGAACGAGTTGTTCCATAGACTTGAATATTAAGAGATTTTGGTGTAAGGATTAATAATTAGCCTATAAGGCCTCTCAGTTTTTCATTTATTTTATCTAATATAACATTTACTATTAAATTATAACCACTCAGCACAAATACATCATAGATCAAGATCATACTTTGTAGAGTGTCGTAGAATAAAAATAGGAGCAAGGACACTGAGTTCTTTCGGTTTTCCTGGTACTTATTCCTTTGGTGTATCTTTGCACCTTTAGGGGCAATTGCTAGTTTAAAGTCTAATTCTTTAAAGGGTGCTAGCTCAATGGAAGAGCACCTGCTTTACAAGCAGGAGGTTGGTGGTTCGATTCCATCGTGCCCTGATATTCATATATAGGGAATGATGAAGATCAGTTTTTGGTGACGGATGTTCTTTTGACCATCACCAATGAGCTTATGGTGACATTTTTCGACCCTCACCAAAATATGAAATGGTGACGGACAACGAATGCCACCATATATACGCATCAATAGTGACGACCATTAAAGGTCCGTCACCATAAATCGTTGTTGTTTATATGAAATGGTGAGGGTCACTGTTTGTCATTATAGTCATTATCCGTGACGGACCTTGATGTCACCAATGCGTTTATAGTCACGGTCAATGAACGTCACCATATATATGGACCAATAGTTACGGTCATGAAAGGTCCATCACAAAAAATTGTTGTTGTTCATATGAAATGGTGACGGTCACTATCCGTCATTATAATCAATATTCGTGACGGACCTTGAATGTCACCATAACACATACTTTCGGCGACGCCACCTTTGGTGACGTTCAGTTTTTTGGTGACGGAGGCTATTGTCCATCACCATTTCTCATATGAAATGGTGACGGTCACTGTCCGTCACTATAAATCATTATTGGTGACGGACCTTGAATGTCACCACAACACCTATACTTTCGGCGACGCCACCTTTGGTGACGTTCAGTTTTTTGGTGATGGAAGCTATTGTCCGTCACCATTGCTCATATGAAATGGTGACGGTCACTATTCGTCACTATAAATCATTATTGGTGACGGACCTTGAATGTCACCACAACACCTATACTTTCGGCGACGCCACCTTTGGTGACGTTCAGTTTTTGGTGACGAAGGCTCTTTTGACCCTCACAAATGAGCTTATGGTGACCATTTTCGCCCCTCACCAATGTTCTTTTTCCTTGTAGTGATAAAAGATGTTTTTTTTCTATTAATTATAGACAGAGCTAAGTAAAACAAGATCGATAGATGCTTGCAAATTCCAGAATTAAATTTTGATATGCCAACATATACTCACAACCCATATTTAACCCAATTTCAATCAATTAGTCTCATGGCTCTTCTTTGTATGTTAGCACTTGTTTGAATACATTCAATGCTGATTTTTGAAAACAACATAAAAAATACAAAAATGAAATCTAGTTAAGTTGTTATAAGGAAGTAACAATTACTCACAAACTTAGAGATCAACCCTTTTCTTCCTTTTCATCCTGTTTTATGTGTTGAATGGGTTCCATTTTATTTTCTTTTCTGCAAGAAAATTCTTGAAAATTAATATTTAATTCTAAATTTTTTATTTATTGTATCTAATGATCGAAAAACTCAATGATTACATATTACATTTGAAGCACGTTGTTTTTGAGATGGCTCCTCCTGCGATGCAATTTTGTCCATTTCTTTGACCATCTCCTTGTAACCTTTTTCGACATTCTTAATGGCATATTTCTGATATTAGCTCATTCATATTTTGATATTTTCATAATCTTCCCAAAAATGTAACATGACAATAAAATATTTAATTTTTATATTGATATATGAAAAGTAAATATAACAGAAGTGATATTTATAAATAATTCTAGACAAACATTTAAAGGAATATTACTTTTTCATTCGGCTCTGATGGGGAAGAGCTCGTGAACCATGGCCGCCTAGGGTTTCGCTTGAACCTCACTATGGCCACCTCCCTAGAGCGTCAGGCCCTGCTACAGCAACAAGTACCTCAGTTTGTGATACAACTACTGGGTCAAAGCACTAGACATGAACATTCATATGGGGGAGGCTGATGGGCCTCCCCCTATGGGCAATAATGACAAACATGGCAGGACGGAGTCTGCAACCACAGAACAAATAGAGAATCAAATTTTACAACCATAGGAAGCAGAAGCTTTGAACAAGGGGAAAGAGAAGGAAGGCACGGCAAACGCTGAGCAAGTGCAGGTAACCTCATCCACTTGCAAGCCAATAGCTGCTTAGTGACCCAATATTGACTTATCCAGTCATAGAATCAATGTCCAAATATATTTTATGAAGTACCATGCGCTTATTGGAAAATTTATCCATTTCTGGCTAACAAAAAAAGCCTTACAAGGTTGGATTGCCTCCAAATGGAAGCGCAAAGGCCATGTTACCTTACAGATTTGGCCGAAAAGCTTCTTTAATGCCATTTTCAACTGTATCGAGGATAGAAATAGGGTTTTAGATGGAGGCCCAAACATTTTCAATGTTGCAGGTCTATATCTAAGGGACTGGGTGGAAAGATTCAACCCAGACAAATAGGACTTCAGATGGGCACCAATATGGATACGAATGTACTCCCTGCCATTAGAGTACAGGGATGAAGAATCTCTAAAAGACATTGGTAATGGCCTTGGAAAATTCATTAAGATAGTGGAAGAAACAAAGCTGAGAAGATACATCTCATATGCTCACATTTGTGTTTACATGCGGCTCGGTAAGGCTCTCACAGACTCGGTAAGTTTATTTCATGATGATTTTGAATGGATTCAGCCCATATATTATGAGCATGTGCCTTTTAGATGCATAAAATTCCATTCTCATGGCCATGTTTTCCGTGACTGTCCCCTCAATATCCCTCCCAAATCCTCAGACACAATGGAGAAATCTGACCCCGAAGGGTTTACCAAAGTTAATAACCGGAAAAAGCATGCTAAAAATCCAGCCTCCACCCAAAAAAAGAGCCCACAACCCAATCCATCAACCCCATCCACTAGCAATAGCTTTGAGCTCCTATCTTAGAAATTTATGCCTGAATCTAAGCCCCACAAACCCTTTGCATAGCCCTCCATACACTCATCCTCCACTTTCAACAAGGAACAAAAAACACTTGAGTCTGAGCCTCATGTTGCGCAAAAAGCAACAGACACACCCTCCTACCTTAACAAGGAAAATGACACTTCACTGTGGCAAGTGAAATAAATGGATATCGATGGTTTCTTACTAGACCCAACAAAGGCCAACAGTGCAGTGTCGAAAAATAGCCAAAGGGTCTACATGGAAGAAGACTCAGAGGCTTTCGACGTAGGAGATCTGGACATTAATGGTCTTGAACAAGCTTGTCAGCAGGAGGACTTTGAAAAAATAACATAAGGGCAACTTGAGTCCTTGAATGATGTTCTTTCTAAAGCACATCAGCAGAGAACTCTCGGCATTCAGCCAGGCAGCAGTTGGGATGGAAAAAACCTTAATAAAGATACCAAGAAAAGAGGTCAGAAAATGGATTTACAAAGAAAAATTCTTGTGGGGAAAATCCTAGTGGAATCAGGTAGATATGCTAAGCTAACGAAGTACTACAGTCTGATCACAAATGTTCAACCATGAAGCTAATCTCATGGAACGTTCGTGGGCTTAACGGCCCCGGGAAATATAGAATGATAAAGAACATGATACAGCATGAAAAACCCCAAATCTTTCTCATTCATGAAACAAAATGTAACAATATTACTCTAGGATCCATTCTTTCTCGAGCATGGCCTAGTTTTCAATCAGTGGCGGTTGATGCTTCAGGAGCCTCAGGAGGACTTTCCACTTCTTGGAATCCTCAACCCATCACTCTCTCAGATTTCCATGCATCCCATCATCTCATTCAGACCACCTTCCATATAATAAGAACCAATACACATGGTCACCTGACCAATGTTTAATTTCCTCAGGATTCTTTTAATAAAATAACACTTTTAAACACTCTGGAAGCTCTCAACTCCAATCGAAATCACCCACTTTGGCTCACTGGTGGGGATTTCAACATGATCACTAAATTGGAGGAAAAAAAAGGCGGCAGAATCAAGCTGGAAAATGATAGTAGCCATTTTTTAGAGTACATCCAAAACAACTAGTTGATCGATTTACCATTCAATAATGGTATTTACACATGGAATAATAGGAGGTCAGGGACTCAGAAAATCACTTCTTGATTAGACATATTTCTCATATCAGACAATTCCATTCACCTGGGAGGAGATTTTACGGCCTCAATCCTCCCATTCTCAGGTTCAGATCATTGGCCTATCTCATTACAATGGCAACGCCTAGGGGAAACAGCCAAAAGACCCTTCCGTTTTGAAGCCTTTTGGCTTTCGCATCCAGATTTCAAAACTCTTGTTCATTCTACTTGGAAGGGCTTTATTCCTCTTGCCGGCTCCTTGATGTACTAGTTCCAGCAGCGCCTCAAGAATCTAAAGTATATTATCAAGCATTGGAATCTTTCCACCTTTGGCAACATTTTTCAGGCTCAAAAAATTCTTGAACAAAAAATGAAAGAGCTACAGCAGAGAATTATCGAGGAAGGGAGATCAGACTCTCTAGCGAAACAAGAACAAGGCCACAATACAGAGAAGGAAGCAAGAGGAAGTGCTTTGGAAACAAAAATCAAGAATCTGATGACTAAAGGAAGGGGCAAGAAATACGAAATTCTTTCATAGGACCACAATACAGAGAAGAATGCACAATAACATAGCTTTGCTTTAGAACCATCAAGGGGAAAGACTGGAGGAACATGCTGACATTGAGCGCGAACTCCTAAATCACTTCATGTTCTTTCATCAAGATCCTCCAGTGAACAGGAAACCTACAATCAATAGAATTCTACAACACGTGCCTAAGATAATCACGGAAGAACAAAATAAGCTCCTTCTCCAATCGGTCACGAAAATGGAAGTCGACAATGCAATGGCACAATTGAAAGATGGGAAAACCCCTGGGCCCGATGGATTTACTTCAAATTTCTTCCATCACTTTTGGGATCTCATTAAAACAGATGTCTAGAAAGTTGTGGAGGAATCCATAACAACGCACTGGTTGCTGCCTTCGATTAATGCAACCTTCATAGCTCTCATACCCAAAGAAGATCAACCCAACACTCTGGATAAGTTTCGGCCAATAGCTCTTTGCAACGTTATCTACAAAGTCATCTCAAAAGTCATAGCTAATAGACTCAAGCCGCTACTATCTGCCCTGATCTCCCAGGAGAAATCTGGATATGTGGAGGGTCGTCAAATCCTTGATGGCATCATCTTAACTCATGAGATCATACATTCTTTGAAGCACAATAAACAAGCAGGTATGCTTCTCAAAATTTATTTATCAAAAGCTTTTGACAAATTAAGCTAGACCTACATAAAGAAAATGCTCACTGCTTTTGGTTTTAGTATAGCTTGGGTTAGATGGGTGATGAGTCTTATATCCTCTTCCTTTTTCTCCATCCTAGTCAATGGTATTCCTTCTAAACCTTTCTCCCCTTCTAGAGGCATTCTCCAAGGAGATCCCCTCTCCCCATTCCTCTTTGTCCTCATGGCTAAAGGTTTAGGACATCTTTTAAAGCATGCTCATGCCAATCATAGCCTCAAAGGCATCTCTGTTCATGGGTCCCCTGCCACCACGCATCAACAATTCGTAGATGATAATATGTTATTTGGGTATCCTTCCATCCAAGAAGCTTCCACTCTGAAATCCTTGCTAGATACCTTCTTTGAAGCCTCCGGAACTACTATAAATACTGTCAAGTCTCATATTTTCTTCTTTCACACCCCCTCAGTCTCACAAAGAAACATTGCCCGAATTCTTGGATTCACCATAGCCAAACTACCATCCAAATATTTAGGTGCACCTTTGATCGACTCAGCTATCAAGCATTCCTCATGGCAATTCCTCCTGGAGAAACTTGAAAGTTGTCTCTCCTCATGGACATATCGAACCTTAAATATGGCCAGTAGGCTGGTGCTCATTAAAATGGTTCTACAAACTATGCCTCTATACCTCTTTTCGGTGCTTGCAGCGCCTAATTGGGTCCTCAAGAGGATCAAGGAACTACAGCGCAACTTCTTGTAGGGATCCTTAGGACAGAATAAAAAATGGGCCCTTATGAAATGGAAAAAAATCTACACCCCAAAAAATCATGGTGGACTTGGGTTGAGGGATCCGCATCATAGTAATGTAGTGATGGGAACGAAAATATGGTGGAAATGGCTCACGACTCCATACATGTCCTAGGCCAAACTCTGGACAGCAAAATATGCAAACAACAGACCACCGGAGGAGCTAATCAGACTCACAAATAAAAATTATGGCTCACTAATTTGGAATGATGCTCGTCAGCACAAAGATATGCTTCAGCAACATAGTTTTTGGGAAATTAGAAATGGTGAAACTGCCAGATTTTGGGAAGATTCTTGGCAACAGTAACCCAAACTCATCGAAACCATTCAACACCAACTACTTGAGGTGCATGATAACGCTCAAAGCGTAACAGTGGCTCAGTTTTGGACTCATTATTCCAATCAGAGTTACAGACAATGGAAAAAAGCTGAACAAATTGCTTCGTAAGAATAGGAGGACATACAAAGGGCGATTGATATTGATCTCAGTACTCGACAAATCAGACACTCAGATCAACAAGACATTTTAACGTGGGGATACACTCCACGAGGTATCTACACCACCAAGGAGGCATATGGACTAATGATTCAAACGCAGGAACCTGTGGATCCGCTATGGGAAAGGATGTGGCTCCCCGGAATTTGGCCCAAAGTATCCACTTTCATATGGCTGCTCAGCCATAAGAGAATCCTCTCTTGGGATAACCTTTTAAAACGAGGATTTCATGGACCATCATACTGTCCTAACTGTAAATAGCAAAATGAGACCATTCAGCATTTGATGGATTCGTGTACCCTAGCCACTACTCTATGGGAAAATCTCAGCTTCAGATGCCAACGAACTTGTAGAGCCTCATAGGATATCATCAGCACTATCCGTAATTGGATCCCCAATCCATACAGTAGGAAGATCCTAAATTCTCTATGGCAAATTCTTCCGAGCCTACTTCTTTGGACCATCTGGAAAGAAAGAAATAGGCGAATATTTAAAAACCAAAGCACTCCACTAGAAACACTATGGAGCAATCTATGTCAGAACATTCAAGAAACTCTCCAACTCTAGCCTTGGAAAAAAGAAGACTTCCCCACCGATGCTACGGAACAGAGTATTTTGGAAAATTGGTAGCTATATCTCCCTCCAATCCAGAGTGATCCCCTCACCACCCCCATCATAGCCAAACCTTCTACTCAATGGTAACCTCCTCCTCATGGCATCAAAAAATTAAACTTCGATGGTGCCTCAAAAGGAAATCCAGGCAAAGCAAGGTTTGGAGGCATTTTCAAAAATCATGAAGGCACTCCACTTATCATCTACTATGGCTCCATTGTCTGGGATACGAATAATTCTGTAGAATTGGAGGGGTTGTGGCAGGGTCTCAGGCTTTCACATCAGAATGATCTTCACCCAGATCTGATAGAAGGGGACTCACAATTACTTATTAACATGGCCAACAAAATTCAATCAAGGACCCGAGCATGCAAGGTTGCTACAAGCTGGAGACTTGCAACCCACTTAGATATCATAGAACAATGGTTAAGACAAGGGCTTGCCCTCACCTTCACTCATATCAGAAGAGAAGGCAACAAAATAGCTGATCTTTTGGCAAATATAGGGGTTGATAAAGATCAGGTGCTGGAAGCAGGACCTCTAACAATCCTCAAGGATAATGCTCATGCCCAGGAATGCTTTGCTCTGGTGCATAAAGACACCACATCCCCGGCTGCAGGTGATATAAATGAAAATCATGCAGATGGGAATTTCTATTCCGTTGAGGCATGTTGAAGGTGGCAAGTGGTGCTACCATTTATCTGCCCGTAACATTGCATTAACATTCCAAATTAATTGACCTTCAATGTGGCTCATTGTTCGATCGCTTATTGTTCGATTTATTCTTTACCTTGTAATGGCTTCTCCATAAGCCTCCAGGCCTGCTCTTGAATTTATTCCTCTGCCCCTCCAGCACAATTTCCCTCTACAGGCTGAGAATTCCTTTCTTCGCACTTCCACTAGAAAACGCTACCCAATTCTCAGCTGTGTTGAGTTTGGTGCTGGCTTTCACTTCTCTTAGAGTGCATTTTGCCCTCTCAGCCTCAATTCGACCCTTGCTACCTCCATTGCACCCTCTCCTGTCTTCAGCAGCAACCAGTCCTCCAAATTCTCCACTCAGCATTATCTATTCTCTCCTCCCTATGAATAAATGCCGAGGCTGCGTCATAAAATGAGATGCATACGAGGCAGCAGCAGAGGAAAACTGCCTCGCTCCTCTCCTTCTTCTCGGTCACCTACTTCTAGCTCTAGTGCCACTACCTCGCCCTCTTCTGAGTACTTCACTCTGCGTTATCCTGATACGAGAAGTGATAGAGGTAGAATTCGTTCCACCAGCTTTTTTTCCCAGCATTCCCAGCATTCTGGCCCTTCCAACTCACAATCCTCTCCATTCACTGCTCAGTTCACCTAAAAATGCACCATGAATCGACCCATCATCAAAGCTACCATCTCTGTCAGGTTTCAGGAGGTTGCGCAAGCTGTTTCTCCAGGTTTGCATCAGCAAGAGCCTCGCCATGCAGTTCAGAATGAGCCCTCTGCATGCACCAATCACCAGGCTCACATTGGCATAGGCACCGCAGTGGTTGACTTTGTTGAGCAACCTCGGACTGCTGGTGTTGAACGAGAACAGGAAAATTTGGATGCACAGGATGCCTACAATTGCCGTATTGTTGAAGAACGTCCAACTCCTCCTCATGACTGCTAATTCTACCAGCTTCTTTTGGAAACAGGTTCTCAGATCTCATTTTCTTGGGTTATTTCTTGTCTTTTTGGAAACAATAGCTAGTTTTTTTGGAAATATATCAGTTTTTCTTGAGCTTATGCCAGTTTCCCCTACGAGGGCGGCTCTTCTCTTTTGGAATCGACTAGTTTCCCATTTCTGGGCAGTCGCTTACATGTCTTGGATGATATATGCCAAGTATCATGGCTAGGAACTGCTGAGGCCAGTGCCTCATTGTACATTATGTTTTATTAATAGAATTTAGCTAAATTTAGAAGAAAAAAAATATTACTTTTTCATTCCTTATTTTTTGTTGTTGTACGTTTTTGCTATTAAAATTCTGACATGTCTCATTAACCAATTCTCTGGAAACTCTTCCTGTAGTTTAGATAAAATTTGGTTCTTGGAATCATTGGATTGATTTTTGTATTATAAGTGGAAAGAATGCCTATACATTCATTCCAGTAGATCCCTCAAACTTTTGTAAAAGTTTTCCCCCTTTTTTTAACTTCAAGTACCACTCCAGATGAGCTAAGGAGCAATTCATTTTCATTTGCATGTTCTATTTTTTTCTTTTTCTTAGAACAACATTCCTTTTCTGAGTTGTTGGTCCCTGTAGAACATTAAACATATGTGAATTAGTAGACTGTTTGACACATGTTATCTAATAATTTTAAGTATATTATTAATGATAATTAAAAAAAGAAACTCATATTGGATCGATAGTATTTTTTCATTCACCTAATTCATCCTTTTGCAATTTTTCCATTAAAATTTTACGTTCATCTGTCCTAGATCAGAAATAATCATATCGAGCTTCGTCATTTTGTGGCTCTGCATGATACACAGTAAAAAATACATATTAGTTAAACTTACCTATAGTTCAAAAATAATATTTTTTATAAATAATTTACAATGAACTTGCATTTTTTATTTTCTTGATGTGTTAACAGTATTTTTTTACTTGATCTCTTGTCAGTCATTTCTTTATCAATCTGAAACCTGTACCATATCATTCATTAATATATTTATAAATAGATTCTCAACTTTTCAGGTAGAAAATAAATCTCAAGACACCGATGCACCTTTCACGAGGTGATCACCGGTGCGTGGGTATATTAAAAATGCACCGCAAAACAGTATAATAGGTCGTACGGTGCATTGGGTATTATAAATTCATCGCAAAAACAGTGTAATCGATCGTATGGTGCGTGTGGTCTTAAAAACACACCGCAAAAACGGTGTAATACACCGTACAGTGCTATCCTCGTTAAATGGAGCACCGGTGCCCTATTTCAGATATGGCACATGGATTTAGAAAAAAAGTTTTAAATTTTTTTACTACACAGTACTTGTGCGGTGCACTATATAATATAGCGCACCAGTGCGGTAGCATGTGCAGGGCACATCCATAAAGAAAAATCCTTTTTTTTTTTAATTCATGCAATGGCCGAATGGATTGGGATCTGACTATGCAAGTCATCCCGTGGGTTGGACGTCAATCCAAAATGAAAAACCATAATTCTAAAATCATAGAAATAGGGAGAAGAAAGGGAAAAAAAAATGAAGGGTTTAGGGTAAAAATGGATAAAACTGCAGAAAAAGTTTAAAAACTACAGAAAAAGGTAAAAAAAATAATCAAATTTAATCACGAGATGGTTTAAAATTCTATGATATAAGGTTTGAATCACTAGAGGTTTGGTTTCTAATTGTCTGAATACTTCTGTTCGAACGTATTTCGTTGCTCCACAATGCCCTCGTGCTCTCTTGCTCCAGCTCTGTCTCCTGCAAATATCTGGCTGAAAATTTTAGCAAAAATAGTGAAATAATGGAAAGTGTTTTGTATTTAAAGAATTATTTTATGAAATTAGATTTTTTTAAATATTTTGTCGCCCATTTCTCAAATTTCTGCATTTGTTTTCACTTAAAGAAAATAGAGTTGCGTTTTTTTTATTTGCGTTTATTCATTACCGGTGCGGAAGAGTTGGGAAGCACAGGTGCGCCTTTGTAATACGACGCACCTGTGTGTGTTATGATGATAAGCGCACTGAACTTTATAAATTTTTTTTTTTTTTTTGTATGTAAGATCATAATAAAATAATGATAATTCTAAAGTACATGAATTTATTTTCATTATTTTCTAAACATTATTATTTTAAAAAAAAATCGTACTATTCTATATTTGTTATTTTACAATTATTTGCAAATTTACAAATTTAAATATTTTAATAAAATCATTTCACATTAATACAATTAAAATTTTCACATTAATAGAATTAAAATTTTACAAATATTTTACATACAATTACAATTAAAACTACATTTACAGTTACAATTAGAATTACAATTACAATTTTACAATAATTTCACATACATGAATTACAATTAGAATTACAATTACAATTTTAAATTAATTTCACATGCATGAATTACGATCAGAATTACAATTATAACTTTAATTTTACATACAATTACATTTACAATTTTACATAGAATTACATTTACAATTTTACAAATATTTACATACAATTACAATTAAAATTACATTTACAATTACAATTACAATTACAATTTTAAATTAATTTCACATACATGAATTACGATTAGAATTACAATTACAACTTTAATTTTACATACAATTACATTTACAATTTTACAAAGAATTACATTTACAATTACAATTACAATTTTACAAATATTTTACCTACAATTCAATTACAATTACAATTACAATTTTAGAATTTTACATACAATTACATTTACAATTTTACATAGAATTACATTTACAATTACAATTACAATTTTACAAATATTTTACATACAATTCAATTAAAATTACAATTACAAATAATATTACAATTTTAGAATTTTACATACAATTAGAATTACAATTACAATTTTACAATTTTTCATATATACAATTACAATCATTTCACAATAAATTAAATATTACAATTACAATTACAATTCAAATTTTACATTAATAAATATTTTACATACAATCACAGTTAAAATTACAATTAGTAAAAATACAAATACAATTTTACAATTTTACATACAATTAAAATTTCAATTTCAATTACAATCACGACATAATATTTAATAAATATCATGGTCATTTAATACTAAATTAATTAGTAAACATCATCACGATCATGATAACCATCATACAAACATCATATTCGACTAATAAACACATTCAATTAACATCAAATTAGCATTATATATTAACATCATCACAACACAAACATCAAATATACATCTCAATATAATGTCAAATAACTCATGCGCCTATCACATATACACATCTATCTGCAAACTAAACATTAAATGAACATATCTAACATGACTAACAATATGCGCCACATCATGATGATCATCAACATGAAAATTAAGTACAACTGCAACATGAACATAAAATGCATGGACCATATATATATATATATATATATATATATATATATATATATATATATATATATATATATATATATATATATATATATATATAACTGAATAATGTTAAAAATATAAAACTGTAATATAAATGTCATGGATCAGTTGGTGGTAGTATAACTACATCAATAGCAGTACAGGTGGAGGCCTGCTCAGTAAAGGGTGCAGCCTCGACGGTCAAGGGTCGAGCCTGCTCATGATCATGATCACTAGTACTGATGGATTCATCAGCTGGTGGTACTAGTACAACATCAATATAAGCAGTAGTAGTGGAGGCCTCCTCAGTCAATAGTGCAGCCTTGAGAGTCGATGGTCCAGCCTGCTCATGATCATGACTAGTATTGATAGATGGCGCTACAGGCTACTGACTAAACGTGGCCGATGGTGCAACCTCATCTCCATGATGACTTCTAGATTCTGCTAGTGGATCAGCCTCCTATTCATCAGGCGCGACGCGAGGTGAACGTTCATGAGATGCATGTGAGTCATTGCTCATGGACTATCCATCACGTGTCGCGGCTCGACTAGTACGCCTATAGCTATAGAAAGTTCTCCTTAGTCGCGTAATAGTTGTCGTAGCTCCTACGACATGCTGCATCAAGTCGTACATGTCACGCGACATGCATCTCCACATCCAGAATAACCTATCATCGACCTGTATGTCTCTGTAATGAGCAGGGATGATGCCTGCATCAACAATCAATGCACAGAGTTGGTTGCCCAATTCCATCATATATGGAGTCTCAAGTCCACCACGCCTAGCAAAATGCGGTACTGGTGCACCATGACTAGGAGCATGTCTCTTTGTTGCACCAGCCTCATCTTGATGATGATCATCCTAGGCATCGGCCATGTCCTGATCATCATCAGGATCGACACTTGGATCATGTGGTGGATCTGGTATCTCCTTGCCATCAAAAGAGCCAATGTTTGCAAAATATATACAAGTACACAACAATAATTAAACAATTTCATTACACAATTTAATAAAAACAAGTTAAATAACATGTTAGAATAAATATAAATAAAACAGTAATATTACCTCTATCATATGGCGGCTCATCATCTGTGAAGAGGATGTTGGGACACCCTCGCCAATCTAATCCAGCATAAGGACATGGGAACAAAATGAAGGGATGCAGCCCGTCAACACTGGCTAGTAAGTCCAGTGCATCATGAGATATCCTGGCTGGAAACATAGTGTCTCCCCACTTGGACATCATTTTCCCCCACATGTGCATCTGGGCCTCGAACATTTGCCTACGAGGCTGTCGAAAAAAACTAGGTCTCATCTCTAGAAACCTCTCAAAAAATAAACAAAACATCTCTGAAGCAAAAGGGAAGTTGAACCTCCCTTGTGCATGAGCATGACATCTATCTAAGGCCGTACAAAACTACCGCAAAAAAATGGCAGACCACCTGATAAGTCGTGGTTGTTGTACTAAACAATCAACATAATATAAAAGCAACCAAATAATGCGTTGCCCATCACTGGTGTTGTGCGAAATGGTCGA
The DNA here is from genome assembly GCA_034641835.2 of Pinus albicaulis. Lineage (NCBI taxonomy): Eukaryota > Viridiplantae > Streptophyta > Pinopsida > Pinales > Pinaceae > Pinus > Pinus albicaulis. Next base: position 841,421,738 of record CM076577.1, on the reverse strand, counting down.
AATGATAAGTGAGAGGCACTGCACGTCCTATCTACCAAATGCACCTATATGTAACTGACCTCCAGGTACCTGAAACTCTAAAGGAGATAGTACATGTGCTCCAATGTATCTTTGGGAGTAAACTAACTGACTCCCTGCAACACAACCAATTGGCACGCCTGGGAATGAGGGAAAATCCACCCCTCTCCTCGATAGTCCTGTAATAAAATAAATATCCTCCTCAGTGGGTGTTTACCACTGGTCAAGAACAACCTAGAAATCCTATCAGTGGGCATTCCACCTGCGGATAAGATATCTCAGAAACACACTATGGGCCTTTAGGGAAGTAGCCTCCTCATAAACTTGAGGAGGCCTACCTGCCTAAGGATCCCCTTAGTGTCTGTTGTAATAGGTTGAGGGTATGCATCTCTATCCCTCTCTCGGGCCTCCCATTGGCGAATCATGTCATATTGTTCAGCATGTTATTGTTGTTGTTCCTCCTCTTCTCTCTGAATCATTGACATATTAAATAATTATTTTTTTACTAAAACAAACATGTATTTAGGAATATACATATATATTTATTTTTTGAAAAAAAATAGACCATTTGGTTCACCACAAAAACAGTCATGCACCGGGGGCGGTGCAGTTTAATTTTGTAGAACCTCGTTCCCGGTGCCCCTAATGAAATACAACACACTGACCTTGGTGCATTTATCTATTTTTCAAGCACCGTTGACTAAATCTAGGTTCAGAATAGCGGTGTGCTGATTGAAATATACGCCCCGGAGCATATAGTCGTGTCAGCACACCAACTTCATGACAATTACATAGTCGACGGTGTGGTCTTTTACCCGGCCGCACTGATAACCCTCTTGGAATGAAAAATGTGATGCATTGACATATACTAGGGCGGATAATACCATCAACGCACCGCATTGGGATTCCCTTGGTCAACGGTGTGCTTGGCTAAATGAGCGCACTACATATTATTTTTTTTAATTTAAAATTATGCGGGGCGCCTTCTGGTAGCGCCCCAGAAATGGTGTGGATACCGTTAGCACCGGTGGTGATGCAGCTTCTAAATTTTACAGGCAGCACTGCTATCCGGTACGAGCCTAATGGCTTAGGCCCACTGCGCGACAATTTTTTTATTTTTTTTTAATGGTTATTTTTAAGGTTATTTCAAATTCTAATCCACTAAAAGGCTTAATTATGGAAAAACTAGAAAAATACATGTACATTTCATCGTCGAGGAGGCATATTGGCTATAAGTTTGCAAAAGAAAATTTGTCCACCATTTTTTAAAATGAAAGCTAGAGATTGGTGGCCAATGCAGAGAAACAGTGCGTGCAATGGGTACAATGAGAGCACCGATGTCAGGGTGGCTCAGAGAATGGGAAATGACACCAGTGCTTCAGAGCTCTTGAGCACTAAGGAAAGTGAAAAATGTGGTTTTTTGGCCGTAATTTTTTTTTATTTAACCCCGTTCCGGTGCATGGGGTTTTATAGGCGCATCGGTACACTTACTTACAGTCACACCGGGCAGTGCTACATTGGGCGCATCATTTATAATGCACCAGGGAGGTTCCCTAACACCGCACTAGGATGTTTTAGTTTTGGTGCGTTGTTTTGATGGTGCACTGGGGCAAAATATTCGTAAAGCACCAGTGCGGAATATTCGTAAAGAATCGGTTTTTTGGCCTTAATTTTTTTTTTATTTAACGCTATTACGGTGCGTGCATTTTAGAGGTGGATTGGTGCTCTTGGATAAGAATGCACTAACACGTTTCTATTTTGGTGCGATGTTTTATGATGCACCAGCGTGGAAGAGTAGTGAAGCACCCGTGCATTTCCATAATTGGACACCCTGGGTGGGTGTGTACATCACGCACTCTATCTGGTGTGCCAATTTTTTTTGCACACTAGTGTGTTCTATGGTAGAGCGCGCATCAATAATTGAGAGCTCAGGAGCACTAGAAAAATAAAAAATTCAGGTTTTTTTCCGTATTTTTTTTTAATTTAACCGTTTATCGGTGCACGTGGTTAATAGGTGCACCAGTACTGTTTCTCACAAACACACTGGTGGGTTTGTGTTTTGGCATGTTGTTTTATGATGCACCGGTGCAGTTTTGTTCTACCCCACCAGGCGGTTTTGGTTTTGGCGCAGTGTTTTATAATACATCGGCATGGAAGATGTGCGACGCACCGGTGCTATAAAATAATATAACACGCCGGACGGGTGTGTATGGAGTGCATGGTTTCCAGTGTGCCAATTTTTTTGTGTGGATTGGTGATTTATGTATTGCAGAGCACCAGGGCGTCGTTTAATGATAAGCGCACCGATCGGAAAAAATCCACAAAACCCTCCGCTCGCCAACCTCCTCTAGTAACCTTTGCTAGAAACGGATGTATGGGGTATTTTTCTGTGGGGTTCCTCAAAAACATTCGCTAGATGGTCTTTTCCTTGTAGTGTGGAGTGCCCCTGATACTTGTGAGGTCAAGGAAGGCCAAAATTCCTATTCTTTAGGGATTTCATTCATCAGGGATTGTGCAAACAAGGAAGGTTGTCTGGAGGCTATAAATTAGCTAAGTATTGGTCATTTTTTGTATGGCAGTGTGAAAAAATTAGCTAATTATTAGAGGTCTATTATGAGAAGAGTTTTGTATGTAATTGTTTCATGATCCATGTTGAATATAAAATAGAAGATAGAGGGGTTTTGAGCAGCAAGCTTTCCCAGGGAAATTATTTGTGTTGTGGTTTCATTTTATTCCTCTTTACTTCATGTGATTGGCGATTGTGTTTTTCATTCCGTAAAAGAGTTTTAAAAGTGATTCAGTATTTAACCTTAGTATAACCTTAGTACATTTTTAGATCTGAGTGAATCCAAGATATACATGCATGTTGTATAATTTCTACATGGTATCAGAGCACAAGAAATAAAATTTTTGAAGGAGGAGCTGAGTTTGTGACTCGATAGAGTTCGAATCTGCAGAAATACTTTCTTGGTGCTACAGCTAATTCATGATCGAAATGGATTTCAATGGCTTGAGGTTGGAGTATGTACTTGAGGGCAGCTCAAACTATATTTCTTGGAAGGACAAGATGGTGGCAGTACTTGAAGACAATGGCTTGAAGGAATTCATTGACAATGATGTTCCTAAACCCGCTGTGACAGATGCTACAAATATTTATGCATGGAAAAATAAAGTGGCAAAGGCGAGTAGGATCATGTTGGAGGGAGTACGAGAACACATTGTCTCAAGCCTCCATGGGAAAGCCAGACCATATGCAATGTGGAAGGCTTTGACGGACCCTTTCCTGAGCAGCAGCGACCATTGGAAATTGGTGCTCAAAGACAAACTCAGGAAAATTTAAGATGGAGAAGGGGGAATCCATACCAAAATATATAACAAATTTTGTCCAATATCGGGATGAACTGGGGAGCGTTGGTATAACTATCGTAGATGATGATTTCATGGCTTGGCTCTCCTATGAATTCCCAAGAGTCGGCATAGTTATCAAGACTGTGTTAACGGAATGGAAAAATTGCCAAATTGGGAACGGCTGTGGTCGAATCTAGTGGAGGAGGAGTTCAGATAGAACACCAGAGATGGATCTTCTTCTAAGAATGAAGATGAAGAATATTGTGCTATGGCTTCTAAGGCAAAGAAGGGGAAGGGGAAGAAATTCCATTCCAAATCCGATTCCAAGAATGGAAAGAAGTAGGACATGTCCAAGGTGAAGTGTTTTCACTGTCACGAGCATGGGCATTTTGCTACTAACTATCCACAAAAGAGGAACAACAAGAAGGTTGGAGGATCTGTAGCTGGTGAGGGTTTGGCCTCACAATTTTAGCTTGACTTCTCATTGATTGCATTCATGGTGTCAAGTGCATTGGGATCTGTGTGTTATTTGGATAATGGTGCTTCCTTTCACATTATAGGAGAGAAGGAAATTTTCAGTAACTTGGAGGAGAAGGATCTCCAGATGCATATTGAAATAGATGATGAGGGGCGGTACAGTGTTACCGGGATTTGTACTATTACATTTGAGAGGTATTTAGGTAAACCCTTTCAATTAAAATATGTAATGAATATACCAGGTTTGAAGAAAAATTTAGTCTCAGTCACAATGTTGGAGGATAGAGGCTATGATGTGTTTTTTAGTGAAGGAAAAGCCTTCCTGCGACACAAAAAAACAGGACAAGCCAAGAAGATAGGGATTTGAGTTAAGAATCTCTACAAGCTGGATGTAGATGGCTACGCAGCATTTATGGGTAAGGCAGACAAAGCGGTGAGCCAGGATGAGGGAAAATTATCACATAAGAGATTGGGCCATCTTCACCACAAAGCCTTGAAAGTCAAGCAATAGATTTCTACTGGTCTTGCCAAGGGTACACTTGCGTAGTTAGACACATGCAAGGGATGTGCTATGGGAAAATATGTAAAGGCCACCTTTCATGAGAAGGAGAACGGAGCTTCAGGGATCCTTGAGAGAGTTCACACAGACGTGTGTGGACCATTCTCTATTGCTTCGAAAACAAAACATAATTACTATGTGATAATTTTTTATGAAGTTTCTAGTAAATGCTAGATCTTCTTCATGTAGAAGAAAGATCAAACATTCTCAAAGTTTCTTGAGTTTAAGGCACTAGTGGAGAAAGATTCGAGGAAGCAAGTGAAGGCTCTTAGGAGCGATAATGGAGGAGAGTACATCTCTAATGAATTCAAGAACTTCTGCAGTAAATAAGGAATTCGAAAAGAGAACTGATAATGCCTCATAACCCACAGCAAAATTGGGTTGTGTAAAGAAAGAACAAACCGATTGTGGGTGCAGCAAGAGCAATGTTGCATTATCAAGGCCTATCGATGCATCTGTGGGCGGAAGCATGCAACACTATGGTATTTGTGCAGAACCATTGTCCTCATATGATACTTGGCACGAGTACTCCTGAAGAGGATTTCACTCATAAGAAACATGATGTTTCACACTTTAAGATTTTTGGCTCATCTGTTTATGTGCATCTGACGAAGGAAGCCTAGAAGAAGCTGGAACCGACAGTTGAGAACAGGATTTTTGTGGGGTACACTGACAAACCACATATTTATCATGTGTATTTTCCAAACAATAGAATTACTGCTGTGTGACGGGATATAAAATTTGATGAGGAGAAATCCATGTGGTTGTCCCTTGAGAGGGAGTTGGACTTGCATGCATCTAGAATATAGCTATGATGAAGTAATATGTGAACGGCTAGACATGTTTTTTGTTTTTATTGACCACTTTAATTCACAACTTCTTACTTATTTATGGGCTTAGTTGGGAGGCCTTTTATATCGTATCCATATTGTCTTTTATATGGTTGAAGATGGTAACAAGCCTCTTGTGCTTTTTCGATACAACCACTCTAGGTTTTAGGAGGATGAATTTAAAAATGTAGTTGAGGATTCTTGGGTCCATCTTATAGATCCTAATCCACTTTATTTTATAGCTTAAATAGTATAAAATATTTCTAGGCTCAAGGGTGTTGTAAAAATTTGGTGTTTCCTTTATACGAAGAAATAACAATCTCATCTAAAGGTTGTGGAATATGCTATAAATATTATGATGCTAACCATAGTGATGCTTTATTTGAAGGAAACATAGCATGTCTTTGGTATATGGAACATGAAAGACAATATCTATTGGAAAAGGAGGAAATTAAATGGGGTTTGAACAACATAACAACCTAGATAAATGACTTGGATGATAACACCAAGTTTTTCCATCATTTATTTCCTTATAGGAGGAACAAGGAAAATAATTTGGGAAATCATAAGGGATGATGGTTCAATGACACACTCTTTTAAAGATATTACATTGGAAGATGTCAGATATTTCAATTCTTTATTCCCATTGAAGTGGTGTTCTCAAAATTTTCCTCTATTTTAACTAGGAAATGAAGCAGGCTCTAGAGGAGGACATATATGAAATTGAGTTAAGGGCTACCATTTTCTCTATGTAGAAACGAAAATTCCCAAGTCCTAATGGATTACGCTTGAATTCTATATGGATTTCTATGAATGCCTTAAGGATGACTTGATCAAAGTAGTTTTGGAGTCTTAATGCCCAAGAAAGGTTCCAAAGGATTTTTATTCAACCTTTCTCATGCTTATTCCTAAAAATCAAGAAGGGGTTTCCGTTGATGATTTTGAGATTGATATTTACATATGTACTCTACTAATCAAGCGTTCATCTCCATCATCTAGTCTTCTAGAGCTATGATTCAAATCTTTTAAGGCATGATGTCATACTTGAATTATGAGTTCACATCCAAAGAATAGATCTTGAATCATTTCAACTTCCAAATGGAAAACAGTACATATAGAGGGACCTTGTATTCATTTTTTGTGCAGTGTGTCCTAAATCTGCTTTTGCTTGGCTAAGAGTTTGTCTTCCTATGATGTAAGAAAATAGGCTAATAGCCAAAGGCCCAGTTGTTTTCCTTGAATAACAATGAGTGAGCTTGCATTAGTAGATAAAATCGAATGATGGTTGTCTCCATTATTAGTTTGATGATTGATAATTGAATTATCAGTTTAATATGTTCATAAATTATAATTAATTATTTAAATGGAAAAACAATTATATTTATTACAAAATCATAATTAATTTAAAAAATTAAAATTATTAAATATTAAATATAAATTTTTAATTATTATTTTTCATATAAATGAATTATAATATATTTAATTCCTTAAAATAGTTTACTTAATTTAAAAATATTATGTAAAATATTATAAGGTTTTGGTTGATATATATTTTTTAATTATTTTTATATTAAGGGTAAAAATGGCTAGTTAGTAGTTATTTAATAGTTATAGTGATAGTTAACATAAATGACCTATGTCAAGCTAATAGGAGAGGATTTTAGTTGTCAATTTAACTATTAACAATTAAAGAAATAATTTAATAATATATTCTTTTTTTTATAAAATTCTTTTAGTAATAATCACATGTAATAGAACATTGTCATAATTTGTATGATGAATCACAGAGACTTAGATTCTAAAAATATTCAATTTTGTATAAAATTTGAAATATAGAAAAATTTCAATATTTAAAATAATTTACATTGTAAAATATTATTTATAAAATTATATTAAATCAGACAAAATTTTAATAACCATAATTTATAATTTTCTATATATCAATTAGATTTTACAATTGGATAAACAAATACTTTACCAAATTACTCAATCTAATCTAAAATTTCATTATTCAACATCTTTTACTAAATTACTCAGTCTAATTTAAAATTGTATGATTCAAGATTTTTAAAGAAATGTTTTTTTTAATGCATTTTATTACCATAGTGACTAAAGAAATGGATCATTGTGTATCCTGGGCTGTCCTATAGCCGATTGACCTCGAAGAGGGCAGAGGAATTGCCGGGTAGCCGGAATCCAGGCAATTCTTCCGCCTCGGTAGACTACTATTTTAAAATAAACCGTATTTTACTGCGTCAATTTACCATTTATTAACACAGCCCCATTGGGTTAGACTAATTTGATTCTGAAGCATGTGTTTCGTGATGTTGTGAGCTGTCAAATCCGAGGGTATAATTGCTTAAAGTCTACTCGAAGCGATCTCAGCGGGGGATTGTCTAGGTTTAAATATAGTGAACGTGCTTGTGAAAAGAATATTATGTGTAAGTATTAAATGGAGTTGTCTATTTAGGTAATGGAATAGTTTTGATGGCAATTTTTTAATGGAATCTGGTCAACTAAAATTTAAAAAAGTAGGTAGTTGGAGTGTTTGGAATCCATTTTTCATAATGGAAATGGATTCAGCACTATCAAAAACCTTTAGGGCACTCAAAATACTAAAGTTTAATAACTGTAAACAAGATTCTGATAAAATCTTTGCCGGATTCTCGGCCATTTCATTGCCTGAGTAGACTACACGGTATTAAATTAATTGATTCTTGACGTGTAAATTTGGGTTTTACTTTCCATTATGTTCTTAGTTATATGATGATTTTAAAAACAAGTATTTAGGTTCGATAGGATAGAATTTTACAAAGTTTAGATTATAGTTTTTATAAGTGAGTGGATAGTATTTTTATTTAATTTAATATTAATTGGTTATTAAAGGAGTGTTATATAGTAGTTAGTATTTGTTCTTGGTTTAAATATAAATAAATTAAAGTACAAAATAATGAAGAACTAAAATTGCATAATAACAAAAAAATTGTATTTAGGCAAGAAAATATGGTAGCCTTTGATGTATTTATTCACGCTACTATTTAACCTTGTAATAATTTTGGATATTGTTTGTGTGTTTTATTTGTTTCTAAGTTACCAATTTTCATATTCCCTATATTAAATAAATTATGTATTAATGGTTAAATATTAAATACATTATGTATTAATTGTAGATTTCATATTTCTGTGGTGAGAGTTTAGAGTTTCTGGTTTCGGAATCTAGACGTTTCGGGTCTAGAAGGAAAAATTCTATAAAAAAGAGAGAGGAGAAAAGACGATATAAATACCTATCCACAGTGCAAGATACAGGGCGACTAACACAAAAATCGAAAGGTATTATTAATTTTTATGTTTAATAAAAAATTCAAGTTTTTAAAAAGTTTTCAGAAATAACGACGGGTTACTAAAATAGAGGTTGGCTTTAAAATGAAAAAACAAGGGAACAAATTATATTTAAATAAGGAAACAAGAGGGGGTTAACAAGCTTTACGAAAATTTTAAAGATAAGCTTTAAATTTTATATTATTACTAAGGCAAAATAATAATATAAAACAAGATTTATTTTAATGGGAGGTTTATAAGATGAAACCTCCAGAAGGAGACATAATAAGGAAACTAAAAAGACAACAGAGAAGGATGGAGCCCAAGAGAATAAAAGATGCAAATTAAAGATATCATTAAAAAGGGGGAAAAGGCATAAAAAAAGAAATTCTCATAAGGTATTAATCTCAATTTTATTTTAATAAATCCTTAGGAATGGTTGAATCTAGCTATTACTAAAGGTATTTTATATTTAAGGTTTAAATAATGTAATGAGAATATTAATACCTTAAAATAAGGCGGAAAGATTAAGAGGGTGAGGATTAAGGAAGCAGACTAAAAGGTAGAATAAATAATAAAATATAAGGAGGGGGAGGGTAACGCCTAACCACACCCAGAACGAAAATATGAAACTATCAAGTAATACCTTATGAGAATTAAGGTATTACTTGAATGGTTACAAGACCCATCATAAGGGGGAGGGTAACGCCTAACCATCCAAAGAAAGAAAATAAGAAATTATCAAGAAAGAACACAAACCTTAAAGATAAAGAGGAAAGCCCCAAGGATAAAAAGGTTAAGAAGATAAGGAGAGGAAAAGTCAGGAAGAAAAATATAAAAGGGGGGAAAAGAAAGGAGCAATGTGTAGGTAGAGAAAGAGTAAAAAAGTCTGACTAAGATCTAAGGAAGGGGAGGAAAGCGCAGCGCAGGGGAGGAAGAAGGAGGAAATTAAAGTTGCTACCAGGGGAAGGAAGATCTAAGAGTGGGAAAATAAGGGGACCCAATTTCTACTGACTTCTAAACCTCCATCCCTATAGGTTTTCAGGATGTTTGATGATTTCAAGAGCCTCCCGCATCTTCCTTTTGTAATAGTGATTTTCATTGGCTATAAATTTAGCATCCTCTAGGTAGATATGGTGGAGGGTTTTATTAGAGTGATCAGCCAGCGCCGAGGATTTGGTTCTCCCAATTCTAATGTCGACCCCATGTTCTTTGAGCCTGATCTTAAAAGATCTTCCTGTTTCTCAAATGTAGCATTTACCGCATGAGCAATTTATACAGTATACACCTTTATGCTAGAGTGGATCTAGTTTGTCTTTGACAGATTTCATTTTTTGCTTGATAGTCATTAGGGGTTTAAACGAGGTCTCAATGTTATTTTTAGTTAGGAATTTGGCTAGTTTGTCGGTGACTCCTTGGATGTAAGGGAGGTAGGCTCTAGATTTTAGGTTTTCATCACGAGGATTTCTTTTGATACCAGATTTGGCTTTTTGTATGGCTTTTATGATGTCCCTGCTTTTGTATCTCATATTAGTGAATTATTTTCTTAAGTATGCAATTTCCTCTTCCAAGTGCTTTTTATCGGAAATTCTGAAGGCTCGCGTGAAAAGTGTCACGAGAACCCCCATCTTCTGTGCCAGGTGATGGTGTGAATTGGTGTGGAGATAATTGTCTGTGTGTGCCTTTTTTCTAAATACTTTATGCCCAATGGAACCATCTTCATTCCTGATGAGAAGAATGTCCAAGAATGGAATACAGTTATTATCTTCATCCTCCATGGTGAACTGTATATCCTTGGATAAGTTGTTGAGGTGGTTATGGAATTTTTTAAGCTCATCATCTCCATGAGGCCAGTCAACACTGGTATCATCCACGAATCTAATCCAGAATTTGGGCTTAAGAGGGTATGAGTCCAAGCCCCTCTTTTCAAATCTTTCCATAAAGAGATTTGCCACTATGGGGGATAGTGGAGAGCCCATAGCTACCCCTGTTGTTTGTTCAAAGATCTCTCCTTGGAATGTGAAGAAGTTTGAGCGTAAACAGATTAAAATATGATATTATGATATAGAAGGATATTATTACAATATTTGTTTCTTCTATTAAAATATTGTATATTATGATATAGAAGATCGCATTTTCATAAATTGTGCTCAATATTTTTATAATTATATGTTCTATTTTTATCTTATAATTATGATTAATAATTTTATGATTATTCTATTTTAATTAACTACTTTATAGTTGTTATATTTTATTAATATTTATGTTGAATTTTTTTACTCTTTTTAATTTATCTAATAATAGAAACGTATTAATGTTAACTTGAGTAAGATAGTAGAACTCTCATTGGGTTTTTATTCTTCAACATTGACTCTCCCTTGAGACCCTTTTAAGATACTTTAAACTTTAATCTGATATGCAAAAGTCTTATTAAATCTTCAGTGTGAATCTAGAAAATGACCTAGTAATTATGGTTAGTGATGTAGTTGTTGTTGTAGGCATTTAGATCCACAAGTAAATAGCTTTATATATGTTTTTTATATTGTTAGTTTTTTTTTCTTTTTAATAAGTTAGATTGAATTTAGGTTTTTGTGACACTATATCAAATTACACAAAAAAAAAAAATTAAATAAAAATATTGACATAATGTAATCAATGCTTTAACTAGGTCAAAATACAATAAAAAATAAAAATAATAAACTATAAGAACAACACATGGTATTTACTCATGGTATTCATGTGAATGTAGTTTATTTAAAGGGGGAAATTAAGATGGCCTAGATCAATTTTTAAAAAAAAATTAAATAAAAATATTGACATAATGTAATCAATGCTTTAACTAGGTCAAAATACAATAAAAAATAAAAATAATAAACTATAAGAACAACACATGGTATTTACTCATGGTATTCATGTGAATGTAGTTTATTTAAAGGGGGAAATTAAGATGGCCTAGATCAATTTTAACTATGGATCTGCGAAGAGCCAAGAGGGATCAAATATCTTGATATGCAAACATCTTTTAGAGTGAAAAGAGAATTGATCCATCTCATAAATAACATAGATATAAATTAATTATTTAATAAAATTATTTTTAATTCTTTATAACCATTATTCTTTTAAAATTTTACTTAATAAAATGTATCGAAATTTTCATACATCCAAATATACATAGTTTTTCTTGTTCTATATTATTTTTTTTACAACTATTTTATTATTTCAAAAATACATCGTTTTTTTTGTTAAATATTATTTACCTTATAAGTGTTTTATTATTCATGAGTAGTATTTCTTAATATATAAAAAATTAATAATGAAATTTTTTTAAATATGTGATATTTTTTTTAATTTCCAAATTATTTTACACCACATGATTTATCTTGAGAAATAATGATTACTGTTCATAATTCTCATTTCTTAAATAAAATTAAATTTACCTTTAATAAATTATTTGTAATAGTTTGTAACTACATACATACTCCTTCAGATTTATTTTTGTTAATGAATATCAAATTTCTTCCGTTAAAAAAAAACTATATACATATATTTAATCACCTAATTGTAGCTAAAAAATATTACATGTTTTTTACTTTATAATCATAAACAATATTCATATTATATGATGTCAAACTTACTCAATATTTTATTAAATTTTAAACAAATTTTTTCACTACATAATTTTAACTTCTATAATTTTTTTTATTTTTCAATTCCAAAAAAAACTTACAAAAGAAAAAATCCATTGAGTCCTTACTATAGATTATAGTTTTAGAAAATTGATACTATGTGATTAACAATAGAGTAAGTTGAGCCAACCCTAAGGGGTTTTTTGTACAAGTTTTATCATAACCTTTCCCTCCATCCCTTTTTTTGTACAAGTTTTATCCTAACCTTTCCCTCCATCCAATATATACTGTAAAGTATTCTAAATACATTCTAGTTTATAACTTGCCACAATCAAAGAAAATGGCTAGGTATTTCACAAATTATTAGTTTGTAACCTGATCCACAATCAAAGAAAATGGCTAGGGATGTCAAAATTTATCATACAGTGATCTATTGACGTTCTCAGTTGAAATTGAATACATTGATCTATTGACGTTCTTAGTTGAAATTGATCCTATTAGATGCATGGTGGCCAGAAACACTAAAAAATTCAAAATAGATATAGGTTATCACATCCATATTGTCTACAAACCATCCAAATTTCCCATCTTATACAACAATTTCTAACAATAACCACTCAATTTACTCTCTAATTCTTGAAAGCCTCACCCATGCTGGGGAGATCACAGTGTAAAATCAAATGTTCCTGTCGTTTTTTAAATGGTTCATAAACCAAACAGATAATGAGAAAGTCAATATTGTGGTATAATAAGTGATTTTTGAATCATTTTGACAAACAATGAGAAATTCAATATTGTGGTATAATAAATGATTTTTGAATAATCTTGACAAAGAAAACATCACATTAGCTCACCAAATATATCTAATGCTATAAGGATGTGAGATGATAACATAGTTTTGAATCATGATAACTAGGTGACAAACAAAAATTATTTTTAGCCACAAGAAAAAAATCACAACAACTCACGCAATATATCCATGGTTGCAATGAACCCCATACATTGTGATGGACATCATGGAAATTTTACTGCACATAGAACACTACCCTAAAAATTATATACCCTTGATCAATTTAGAATGAGCAAAGATGTATAGATTGGATGCAGATGTGGGTGGTACAATAATTGAGGATGTTTCTTAAAGGGTAAGGGAATTTAGATAATCTATCCTTCCACCAAAGCTATAAAAAGTGAGACTTGTAGATTATGCTTTTACAAAATTGAAAGTAGGTGATTAAGACTAATTTACAAACATCATATATTTAAAAAGTAATAAGAGGAAGGTACATGAGGGTCATGGTAATTAATGTCATTCTTTGTACTATTTTTATTTAAAATAGTATTTTGTATTTGTATTTTTTTAAATGAATATTGTTAAATGTGTTGTAGTATTTTTATTTAAAATAGAAATATATATTTGTATTTTTTTAAACAAATGTTGTTAAATGTGTAATTTAGTAAAATGTATTAAATTGATATTCTAATTTTAAGATATTTATTTAAAAATTTCACTAAATTTACCTTTAATTACTTAATTGTAATAGTTTATAACTACATACATACTCTTTCTGATTTATTTTTGTTAATGAATATCAAATTTCTTCAGTTAAAAAAAACTATATACATATCTTTAATTACCTAATTGTAGCTAAAAAATCTTACATGTTTTTTACTTTATAATCATAAAAAAAATCATATTATATGATGTCAAACATACTAAACATTTTATAAAAATTTAAACAAAGTTTTTCACTACACAATTTTAACTTTTATAATTTTTTTATTTTTCAATTCCAAACAAAACTTACAAAAGAAATAACCCACTTAGTTCTTACTATAGATTATAGTTTTACATAATTGACACTATGTGATTAACAATAGAGTAAGTTGAGACAACCCTAAGAGGTTTTTTGTACAATTTTTATCATAACCTTTCCCTCCATTCAATATATATTGTAGAGTCTTCTGAAGAGAGAGTGTATTCTAGTTTATAACTTGTTCCACAATCAAAGAAAATGCTTAGGGATTTCACAAGTTATTAATTTGTAACCTGATCCATAATCAAAGAAAATGGATAGGGGTGTCACAAGTTATCATTCACACAGTGATGGATCCTATTAGATGCATGGTGGCCAGAGACACTAAAAAATTCAAAATAGATATATATGTTATGAAATCCATATTTTCTACAAACCATCCGAATTTCCCATCCTATACAACATTTTCTAACAATAACGACTAAATTTACTCTCCAAGTTTTGTTCATAAACAAAATAGACAATGAGAAAGTCAATATTGTGGTAAAATAACTTATTTTTAAATCATAGTGACAAAAAAAACATCACCTTAGCTCACAGAATATACCTAATGCTATAAGGATATGAGATGATAAAAAAGTTTTGAATCATGATAACTAGGTGAAAAGAAAAAATAAGTTTTAGCCACAAGAAAAAAATCATAACAACTCATAGAATACATCCAAGGTTGCAATGAACCCCATACATTGTGATGGGCATCATGGGAATTTTAGTGCACATAGAACACTACCATAAAAATTCTACACTACAAATCATAGAATACATTCAAGGTTAAGCTAAGATGTCTATATCCAATGTTGAGGTGGGTGGTATAATAATTGAAGATGCTTCTTAAAGGGTAAGGGAATTTATATACTCTATCCTTCCACAAAAGCTATAAAAAGTGAGACTTGTAGATTATGGTTATGGTTTTACAAAATTGACAGTATGTGATTAAGAATAAGTTACAAACATTAGGTATTTAAAAATTAATAAGAGGAAGGTACACAAGGGTCATTGTAATTAATATGATTCTTTGTACTATTTTTATTTAAAATAGTAATTTGTATTTGTATTTTTTTAAATGAATATTGTTAAATGTGTTGTAGTATTTTTACTTAAAATAGTAATTTATATTTGTATTTTTTTAAATGAATGTTATTAAATGTGTAATTGTGTAAAATTTAATAAATTGATATTCTAATTTTAAAGATATTTATTTCAAAAGTCAATGTATGGTGAGTTTTTTTTATTAATCTTTACTCTAGATGTGCAAAGAATGGATCTATCTCAAGTCCCAAACAACATGCTCATGTCCCAAACAAAATTCTTCTTTCTCTTGTTATTCTAGCTTGCACCTTAACACTCCTCCTCTCCTACTCCTTGCACAAATTTAAACTATAAGGCACAAGGTAGTTGTTTCATATAGGAACACTTAGATATGATAAGAAAAATGTGATACTCTATTGTAATTTTCTCTGTAAATGTGATGACAAGTGTGCCAAGAATGTTGACAATTTCATGGTTAATGTAGTATAAGCTACATGCAAATTTACAGTCTTGTATACTAGATCAAGAAAGCTATGCCTAATTAAGTGTTGAATGCAATAAGAATATGTAGATGAACTTGGAGTAAACTCTATTTCTGTTAATAAAAATTCTCTTTATTTACATCTATGCTAGATAGATTGCACTTGAATGTATTTGAAATATCGTATTTCAGTTACATACTCATTTCATGTTTGTCGTTGATAACTCTTATCATCAATATCTTTGAAACCTCCACCACGTGCTTCCATGGAAGAAAAAATTGTCTTTCATTCCTTCAGGATGGCCCCTTCTCCTTCTATGCAACATCTTATTTCTTCTAGGCTACTCTTTCCTATGCTATTGCCTTACAGTGTCTTTTTACAACATGTGGTGTAATTGCTAGTTTTAATAAAAAAATTACTTTCTATAATAACTAATATTATGTGATAATATGAGAATTGTGGTCAATAATTTGATAATTATATGTTTAATTATTCACATGTTATAATTATGTTCAATGATACTATGATTATTATATTTTAATTAACTATGTTATGGTTGTTATATTTTAATAATTTAGATTGAACTTTTCTAGTGTTTTTAGTTTATCTAATAATAAAAATTTATTAATGTTAAATTGAGTAGTATGGTAAAACTTTTATGAGATTTGTATACTTCAACTTTGATTTTTTTATTACACTCTTTTAAAATCATTTAATGTGATATGTGTGAGTGTTAAATGTTGTTGTTATGGAAGATAATTTTGTAATTATAGTTAGTAATTTTATGATTATTATGCTTTAATTAATTTATGCTAATTTTTTTTGTATTTTTAATTTATTTAATAAAAAATTTTACTTTTTTTTAATAAATAGTATTATGTAAGAATGTGAAAATTATGCTGAGTGATTTTTATAATTTTTATCTTTTAAGTACTTTTATATTCTAGTTATGGTTAATAATCTTACCGTTCTTATATTTTAATTAATTATCATATTATTATTATGATTTAATTAAATAATATTTAAAATTTTATTATTATTAATTTATGTAATTATTATTTACACTTTTTGTTTATTATAAATAGTATCATATGAGAGCTAACATGGTAGGCAAATAATTATGGTCAATATTCTTATAACTTTTATATTTTAATTAATTATCTTACAATTGTTATATTTTGATTTATTTATATTAAAAATTTTAAATGTTATTAATTTATTTAATAATTGTTTTGTTTCACATTTTTTCATATAAATAATATTATATAAAAATATACAAATTATTAAAGTAATTAATTTAATTGATATAAAATATAATTTTATACTTGAAAAATAAATAATAAAAATGATCAAAATTAAATTATGTAAAAATATAAAAAAAAATTAAATCAAAATTGAAATAATTTCAAATTACTAGCAAAGCTAATGCATTATACCTACAGCAATTATAACAATAATAATAAAAAAATATAATTTCATCAACGAGAAATGTTTTTTAGGAAAAAATATTTGTAAAATTTAATATAAGATTGGAAATTTAATTATTTATTTCATTTTAAACAACAACCAAAAAAACACAAAATTCATGATATAGGTTGCAAATCTATTTATTTATCCCATTTTGAACTACAAAGGAACATTAAATTCATATTACCAAATTCAGAGAAACAAAAATTAACTTCGTTTAAAACAATAATTCACTTCATTTATAGTTAGACAGCCTATTTTATATATATGCTTTAAAGAGATAAATAACTAAATTGTAATAAAAAAGGATTTTTGCTTACATTAATGGTAATTGAGTGATTTTACAAAATCATTACAATAGAGAATTCAAAGCTGGTGACATAGCTGAAATAGTCTGATCATGATTAATATTTGGACAGAAAAATATAGGGCTAATCTTATGTCGACATGATATCTAACAGACATTAAGCGAACGTAATCAAGGTAACGCTATGACCATAAAAAGATTTAGAAAAGTGAGTAGCGAAAGAAATGGTATAAATTAGGGCATGTAAGCAACGCATTGCGACTTGCCACTCTTCTACTTCATAACTGTACTAGAGTGGAAAACTTACCGTCAACGTTGGATAAGCAAACAAAGGAACTTGCCTTGGAGTCGAAGCCCCACACACTTCCGTCATATCCACCTGGGACGGATCACCTTCAACTGTCCAGTTAAAAGTGTGTACCAGCTGAGCCAATACAAGTT
Organism: Pinus albicaulis; assembly: GCA_034641835.2. Classification (NCBI taxonomy): domain Eukaryota; kingdom Viridiplantae; phylum Streptophyta; class Pinopsida; order Pinales; family Pinaceae; genus Pinus; species Pinus albicaulis. The sequence continues at coordinate 841,404,019 of CM076577.1, read as the reverse complement.
CCATCGTGGGAATAGCCATGGGAGCCCCGGGGCAGCCTCTCCTTCCTGCACTAAAGGGAATCATACTGAAGTCTGATTGATCTGTTGAATTGACATGTTCATCCTTCATGAATCTCTCAGCTTGTATTCGGAAGCATCTGTCCCCCACACATTGGGATCCCTTCCTATAGCCCACACATTCACAATCAACATTGTTTTCTTAAGGATATAGTACTCTCCGACTGTCACAGCCTTAATAGATTCATGAGAAATCGCTATCACTGCAGCTGGGTATAATCGTAGCGTCTCTTTCAGGAGGCATTTTAGGTATTTCATGCTTGCCACAACAGATTCATTCACTTTTTTTTTTCAGAAGGAAAAAAACGATGCATTTATATTAGATATAAGATACAATACATCATTGCAAATGGATAGGACATAGCCCATCAACCCATGGTCCTCATAATAGAAATAAATCAGAAATCATAGCATAGAGATAAACATGGGAAATAAAGACATACCCCATCAGAACATAGAAGCAAAAGATTGACCCCCATTGCTTCGCAGAATATATAGAGAAAAAAACAGAATAACTAAACATTAAACAACCCATCCGGATACCTGAAGATAGTTGTCTGCAACGGAGGGGGTCGAATATGAAAAGGATATGTTGGCTCGCTTGCAGTGTGTTCAGGCTCACTTGAGATGAAAAACAAGTAGCTGAAGGCCCACGGTAAAGAAACGTAGGGAGGGATAGATCGTAGTATAGGGAGGCTGCCTCCAAAGAAAAAATATATGCCGTCTCGCTTGCACTTGACGTGGCTCGCATGTAGAACCATAGTAAGAAAACAAAAAGATGGATATAAACATACAATCAAAATCTAGGAATGTGGACTTTGTTTTGCCATATAACTGCTCCATCAGAGTACTGAGCAACGTTTAAGATACCCCTATCCATACCAACACCTACTTTGGAAAATCTATCAGCTCAGGAATTGTTTTCCCTGTAAATGTGATGGATAGGGGGAGAATGAAGCTTCACCCATAGGCCCCGAGCATGCATGAACCATCCAAAACATCTGGGTGAAAAGAGGGTAGAATGTCCCATGATAGCATCAACTATGATTTTGGAATCCCCATAGAAATGTGCCCCCTCCAAACCCAGATTTTTTGCAGCCCACAGTCCACTCCATAGGGCCATTAACTCTGCCAAATTTTTTGTTCCCAAGCAACCATTCCACCAAATGTGAATTCTTTCAGATTTGGAGAGTTTTATCCAAGCTCCACACCCCATTACCCCATCAAAACAGGCACCATCAAAATAAATTGCAGGAAGAACAATGGGATGGGGGCGAAAACGTTTGGATTCATCAGAACTAATCCGATTGTTGGGAGCTCTGTAATCTGTCCAATTCATAATAGCATCATAGATGTGATGAGTGGAGATAGATCTTCCTTCAAAAATAGCCAAGTTTCTAGCTAGCCAGATTTACCATATTAAGAAAAAGGGGAGGGACTAAAAGGAACCATCCAGAAGATCCCATTTCTCAGCCACATACTTGAAATTCACTGGAGTCCAACCATCCTTAAAATGGAATGGGGAGAAAATACCCCAAATGCTCCTAGCAAAAGGGAAAGAAAAAAATAAATGCTCTGTTGATTCACAGTGAAAGAGACATAGAACACATCGGCTGGGACTGAATACACCTCGTCTTATTAGGCCATCCCAGGAAAGTATTTTATTCTTCCAGACTAACCAGCCAAACAGCAAAATTTTAGTAGGAATATTTCTATGCCAAAATATTTCAAAACCAAGATCAGTGTGTTCCAAAACCCCAAAAGTATTGACATTGAAATATATGTTGTTAAACATGGGGGCATATTTTTTGTACATGCCAGCCCAAATAACTTTGTCACCCTCCTGTGAAAAGAAAAGACCAGCCAGACCAATATTTGTAGTGAGCTAACCCCATTCGCCTGCACCCTGAGCAGAGAGTCCAATCTACGAAGCTAATTTGAACACTGGTGCAGTTGTTTCCCAGCACAAGATGACCTGTGAAAGATAAAAAATGCCCATTTGGGTGAGCCTATGGATCAAACCAAGAGATAGTCTCAGGATATTAGTCATACCATTTATTTATCCCCTTGTATAATAATATTCTGACCATTCCCAAAACGCCACACCAATCCATCTGCGAGAATATGAGTAATCTTTCTGAAGCTTTTCCAAGTCGCCGACATGGAGACCGGAAAAGGAAACTGATTGGCATATATGAGCCGCATGGGATCTACCCTTGTATACTTGCACCCGACAACTTTGGGCCATATCCCCTCATGATTTAAAGCCCTCCATATAGATTTTTTAAGGAGAGCCGAATTGAGAGCCTGTGTATTTATAATCCCCCAGCCCCCCATACTTTTCGGGCAAAAAAGAACTTCTAGCTTGCATAGATGATACTTCTTTGTCATAGTAGCTCCACCCCATAAAAACATTTCAATGAGCGAATTAATCTGTGTGATGATGCCCTCGGGGATATAGAAGAGATGTCCCCAGTATACAATATATTGGGCAAGAACTGCTTGGATGAGAACATATCGACCCACAAGGGATAGCCATTTATGGATCCATTTAGATATCTTCTGTTTGAATTTTTCATTAAGACAAGTCCAATCCTTAATATAATAACTACATGGTTTTAATATAAAACCAAGATACATGAAGCCCTCAGTCGCATTTCTAACCTTCACCCCCATAAAACTGGCTATAAAAGAGATTTCGGCCTCATCCCCATATTCAGAAATAAGAAAAGACTTATCCTTGTTGATGTATAATCCGGAGGTAGTAGCAAAACGAGTTAACATGTAATGAACATAAAACCAATGGGTCCTTAGAAGAGCACCAAAAATGAGTAAATCATCAACAAAAAGAGAATGTGATACGCTTACAGTACTGGAAAAGGAAAATCCAGAAATGAAACTAGCCAAAGATGCCATCTTCATGTGTAACACCCCAAGTTTCTATGCTTTTTAAGTTAGAAATTTCTACAAAATCCAAAGGGGAGTGGACCCCAAGGATTTTTAGTTAAATATTTATTAATGAAAAATAAATGGAATATTTATGTGTGCACTATGACCAGATGAGATTGGAGATCATAAGCCTGATCCATGACGATATGGATAAGGTTAAGACTTTCCCAAAACCTTTCAAAAAGCCTTTAAAGGAATAATGCTAAATTAGATTGGGAGAGAAAAATCTGATTTCCCCAATGAAGAGGAAAGTAATTGGGAAGAGGTGGAAAAAGTTGGAAAAGCGGAGAAAGCAGCTTTAAAAGTACCTCAATGAGGGAAGCCTAGGCAAAGCAGGAATAAAGCATCCTGAAAATTCTGGACGCAAAATTTAGAAACAGGCTTGGGGAAAGTATGAATTATCTAAGCTTCTCCAGAACATACGGATTTAGTCTGTCACTGGAATATCTTAGCTCGAGGGTGAGTTCCGGAGAGAAGAGAACTCAAAGGTTGGGAGGACTGGTCATAGTATCGGTATGCATGCATAATTTTGAAAATTATTTGAAGTCTGTATTAAGTATATCAAGTTTATATGAATTGTTATGTTAGAATTTCTTATCCAAATTTTAGATTAACTGTTTGTTCAGTACAACATGCAGTTATAAACTAGATCTAATAGCTGAAATTTCAGTATGTTTTATACCAGGGAGAAAATTAAGTAAGGACCATCACCCAGAATGTCGAAACCAAAGATGGTTTGGATCTGGGGATAGGTACCCTGCAGCAATAAAGTTTAGAGATGATAGATCATTTAAATGTCTAATCTAATAACCAATTTAAATTTGTAGCTTGTTGTCTTTTAAATGAAAATTTAGTTGTTGTGTTGTATAAACATAAAATTTTAGCAAAACTTTAAACAAGAACAACATGTAGAAAACACTAAACCTGTCTTAGATTTAAATGTGGAAGTTGGAAAATTAAGTCAGCAATTCTGTTAGTGTGCATTTAAGTATAAATAAATCTGGTCAAGAAATTTTTCTCTTTCCACTTTTAAGAAACTCTCGATGTAAATAGAGAAAAATTATAGAGTGTAACCCTATGAGTAATGAAACCAGTAAGAATATGAAAAATTGATTCTAAAAGTACTCCAAATTAGTTTTAAGAATTGTAAAGAAAATGGAATTATGTAATTACTTTTCTTACTCTACTTTTCAAATTTTATTCTATAATGAAGAAGACTTTTAGGAGAGCATGGTCACATCGATGAGAACTTACTGTAAAATGTAAGCGAACAATCAAAGTTTAAACAGTGGTTCAAGATAAAATTTTATAGTATCTACTAATATGGTAATAAATTAAACAACACTTGAATTTCGACTATAGTCTATGAACCATTGTTACAACAAGAAATGGGATATTTCGTAATTGTCGAGAAATAAAATATATATGAGTACAGTATGCATTGTATCCAGAAAAATGGGAAATCATTAAGAATCTGTCTTATACAGTATTCATTGAAAACCACAAATAGAATATATACAGAATGATAATATTAGCAGTATGAAATAGTACTAATGAGCATACAAGATTTTATAGGAAATGGGAAAATTTCTAGTAGCAAACAGTAAATAGAATATGGAAAGAAAAAGGAGGATCTATATATATATATATAGATATATATATATATATATATATATATATATATATCCACTCAAAATAACCGAACCCTTTTTCTTTGATTTTTGTTAATAACTAACATAAAAAGATAAAATATCAACGAGTAAGGAAATTTCAGTTGTGCAGGTAAAAATAAAACTAGAATGTTCGATATTGAAAATCTGGTATGACATAAATCAAAATTAAACAACCTGTATTTTAAAGTAGGAATTGAACTCGACATGATAAATCCATAAAATGCATAAGGGAGTAATTTTTTAGAAATTATATTATAAGAAATCAGTAACGACATTTTTAAAATCCTAGAAAATTGGCATACTTCACTAAAAAGTCAGATTCAAACCAAAGTTTGTTACGCAGATATACATTATACTACTAAACTTCAAAATTGCCAACACAGGGAATTGGATTTAGTATTGAGATTTAACTTTTACTGATATATATATATATATATATATATATATATATATAACCATATCCAATCAGATTGGAACTGGAACGTGGAACTCCAAAAACGTCGAAGACCAACCTGCATAGCGTGGCAAGGCACGTATTAGGTTGGAAAACTACAAACTGGAAAAATAAGAGTTCAATTTAAAGAGAGTGGCCAACCTTCTTACCTGCATAAATTACAAACCCCATGATTAGTTCTAACGTTTTAAATATTTGAAAACAATATGAGAAATATCAGCAACGTGAAAAAAAATCGTGACAAAATCATATAGAGTAATACCTGTAGGGATGTAGGTTGCGAAGAAGGAGTTGAGCTCGAAGGAGTTTGATTCTCAAGTTCGATAATCACAATTATAGAACCTAAATTTAAATTGACCTCAAACCCGTGATAGTTAGAACATCAGGGTAGTTGGGGTTTTTTATAAAACAAAATTTTCAAAAATAACTGGAAAGAAAAGACTGTAACGAGTCGAAGTAACTGGGAATAAACCGAATTAACAGTTGAATGGGAGAGGTGAATGATATTAACTCTCCCATTGAACCCATTATTAACATTGTTATAGAAGTAACATTCTAAAATAAGATATACGCAATAAAGTAATTTAATGAATGCTAATACTGGCATTTGATTAAAGAGAAATGAGGATTTCTTTGAATTAGTAACAAAGAAAAAATTGAATAAATTCGGATTTAACTAAAGGAGAAGTATCTTTCGCAAGTTTACATATAATCAACCAATTGAAAGAACAGAGCTAGTGGAAAACGAAGCAAGTTAGCTTACCAGCTTAGGGACCAGTAGAATGTGGCTTGGAAGCTCTGCACAGAAATTTCAGCTGATGAGTTCAAGCTTCGTTTAGCAACCTTGGTCTCAGAGGAGGGACGAAGGCTCGATAGTAGAATGTTATCGAATGTCTCTCCGCAAAAGAAAAAAAAATTGGATTATAAACTCAATACACAGCTGAAACCCTAATTAATTTGGTCCATCCACACGTCATCAGATGGAGGCATACGATAAGGATCAATGTTCAAGAGTGAGAAGCCCGACAATTAGATCAAATTCTATCATTTGAATAAAAAAAATAAAAAATCCCAGTTTGTATAAATGCAGAGGCAATAGGTGAGTACTGTCAAAATCCCCTTAGGGATTGTACTGGGCTCGAAACTACTAACTGTACGCTAAGTCAATTAATAGCCATGACTTCTCAGAAACCATTGTTGGATTCATTAACTCGACTTAAATGGGTGATGCCACCTACCAGCCAGAGATGTACTGTGGATGTCCTCGGATCACATTATACGTTGGTGTAAAAATTTACGATAGTAATTAACCACTAAAATCAGTGTTACCATAAACTTGAGAAAGTAAAGGATGATGGGATCACGTGGAGAAAAGATTGTTCATTGTATTTTATCTTAAGCTCAAGTAGGAATAACCTCATGATAGGAACTTACGTTAAGGATGAATATTCATGGAAATTATAATGTAATGCAAAGTGGATGGAGATTAATGCACTACAATTTTATGCTCATAATATAGTTATGCATGGGTATGGAATTAAATATCTAGATATGTTCCTTACGCATTTGAAAATAATTTACAAAGTTAAATAATGGGAATCCTATAATAGGGTAAGATCAATTCGAGAATTAGGTTAGAAATCCGGGGATCTATGATAGACATAGAATTTAGAAAGGGTTGCATATAAATTAGGTATGAAAATTTATATGTATTGAAAATTTGTATTAATATAATTACCATTCAATATAAGTCAAGTGATTACCATATTGTCAACTATTTTATAGAGAGATATATATATATTACAAAACGGTAAGATCAAAGGTCTCAGTATAGTTGGAAATTCGTGAATAATTTGTATGCAACAAGAAACTATTGTTAGTATTATAAACTGGTAAATTATAATTTAAATGCTCAAAAAAAAAAAAAAAAAAATCTCGTTGCAGGGCGACGAGATGCACTATAAAAGTGTAAATTAGCAATTCGACAAAAAGCAACAAAAAAAAAAAAAAATTGGTTAAATGAGAGACATTACAAATGGTATCAGAGCATTAGCCAAAACACTGGGCATGTTATGTGCTCACACAGAAAATTTTATGCTGTTGTAAAATGTTAGGAATTTTAAAATTTTACCAATGTTGATTTATTGTACAGTAAAAAGGTACTGAAATTAACAACTACAAAACCATGACTGAAGAGGATGAGCATTAGCTAAAACACTGGGAAAATCATGTGCTCAGACACAAATATATGCTGTTGAAAAAAAAAATTCTAATATTAAATTTCTGAACAGTTAATGAGTATTGAAGGGTACAGCTGCGAAACCTAACTGAAGGGGACGAGCTATATGTATATATGGGTGGTGGAGGAAACACGTCGGATTCAAATGTTTCGTTGATGGTTATGTTGCATAGAATGCAACAAGGAATGACATAGCTTAAAAGCCACAATGACAAGCTACCTTTAGCCAGTAAGGAACAAGACAGATTTAAAGAGAATTGACTTCGCGGAACAACGAAGAGGGTGAAGGATTATATTATTCTTTAAGGACAAAAAAAAAGGTAATGTGACATAAGTACCAACAAAGATTACTGAAAATTCAGTATATGCGACTCAATAGTACTGTATATTTCATAAGAAGAGTGTAATTAATTTAATAGTAACAACCCTGTTGGGAGAAATTCCCAAAATTATGAGTTATAATGATTACAATAGAAATTGTGATTAAAGGTAGGGGAAAACCTTATTAGACCTGCTAATAGCTCAAATAAATATAAAAAATTTATAGCCATTAGAAACTGAATATATCTTTGGCAATGCAGTACCAACCTGTGCATGTAAAGACATGTATAAATCAGAAAGCATATCTCGATAAGAATCTCGTAGATGATTCTGAAAGAGAGGATGCCTCTAGACAGCAGTCTAGGAGGAAGAAGGAAGTTCAGAGGAATTTCGAGAAAAAATAAATAAATATTTTTTTCACCTTCCTCCTATGATGGAAAATGGGGGATTATACTATCGTTGGTGGTACATATAAAAATATAGAGTGGAATACAAATTTAAATACTATTCCAGACTGGATAGTCTGAGTATAAAAATCCATGATTAAATAGCTATATAAGATTTAATCATTATAGTAAGAGAAGAACTGGGTAAGGTGGTAAGAGTTTCCCAAACCATTAATTCCATAGATGGAAAAACATGGTGTATGTTTAAAACCACAATATCCATATAAATTAAAGGGAAAGAATCAGGTGTTAGAGGACAGTTGTAATTGAAAGTTGAACATGTTAATATCAATATATGAGCGTACTGAAGTAATTAAGGTGGTAGGCGACAAAAGTACATAAGAACATGATATATCATTGAGAAATTATAATAAACTAGATATATCATAGTAAATGGATATTTCTGAAGTATTAGTGTTATATAAGTTTGTAACAGCTAAAGAAGAATCGAACAAAATTGACATTGTTAGTGATACGCACATAGCAAAAAAAAAAAAAAATTGTGTCAATAATGCATATGTGAAGGTCTTCAAGTGTCAGACCCACCTAGATAAGAAGATATTAAGCGACGTTATTCTCAAAATTGAGGTGAATGGAAATATATATATATATACCATTTCACTGTGAAATGGATTCAACCCTACTTGCATGAAAACAACAGGAAGGCAGAGTTGAAACATAAAGTTATACATAATTGCATACTTTAGACATGACATTAGAAGGTGTATGAATTTTGTGGTAGAATAAAAGAAATTTTCATATATGTAATATGAAAAATATGCTCTGTGCTGACTAATGAACCTAGATGTACTTTGGCGTAAGACAGGAAAATCTCAGAAAGCTGGAATTTTGTATAGGAATGGACATATCAAAATTCAAAGATATTTGAAAAATATAAGTAAAGAAACTACATCGAGAAAATTATAGAATGAAAACGGTAAAATACCTATAGATCAATTCAACCAGTGTAAACGATAAGGTTGTGAGTGTCGAGATTTTGTTGGAATGAAATGAATAATAGTAATTACTGAGAGCTAATAATTACCTAATACAGTAATTACTGCTAACAAGAAAAATAAATGAGTGGTGTAGAAACCCTCTCAAAAATTCCAAGAACGGAATAATGAACTAGAAATATGTACGTTATTGCACATTTTAGACATATTGTCAGTAGGAATATGAATTTCATAAAAGAGGTTAGAGAAAATTTAAAATAATTTTCAAGATATGTGATATAAACGACATGAGTCTATGAACCTAGATAGGGTTTGACAAAAGATGAGAAATTCAGCAAGCTAAAAAAAAAAATTGGTACAGAATTGGCATACCAATTTTCCAAATAATTCAACAGAATATCAAGTATAAATGAAAATTGTAGAGAGTTCAATATTTTACATTATCTGTTTCGATGAGGAAAAAAAAAACATGTTGGGATTACTGTAAAGGAGGAATATCCCTAAATTTTGAATAATTCGTAAGTAATAAAGTATTAAATTACGTCTACAAATTTCTAAAGGCATATCTCAAGTGATTACATAAATTCAACAGTGGAGTATAGACATCCAAATGCATTTCCTTTAGTGAGGTAAATAATTATGGCTACTTATTAAGTGTACAAATTTCTAAAAGGTTGATAAATATCTGAAGTGAGAAAGAACTTATAAGTATAAAAAAATTGAGGGTACATAAATCATGTGACCCTAACACAACATATTTGGTAGGAAGAAAAAAATTCTTAATTCAGATATACAAATGACTCAAGTTAAGTTCAAGAATTAGAATAGTACATGGTTGTACTTATCTGAAAATAAAATATGCAGTTATCAAAATATTAATAATCAAGAATAAATGATAGTTGCTAAAATAGTTGCAAAAATACAGGGTACATTAATAGTGTTACCTCAGTATAGCACAGATGATGAAAAAAAAAAATCCATAATATGTCCTTTGTTCGGACATACAGATAACTCCCATCGAGTTTGATAATTAAAACAAGACATGTTTGCATGGTTAAGAAGAAAAAATAATGAAAAATCCTATGTGGAAAAATTGTGAAGAGACAATGAAATCTAGATCCTATATAAAAATAGGAAGATGGCAAATCAATCAATTAGTGTAAGGTTGAAACTACAGACTGAGATGCAAGTCGAAGTTCTACGGTACTAACTGATATACTTGATAAGAAAATAATTCAAGTGTATAGAAAAAAATTGAATTTTAGACCTTGTTATTGAGCATGGTTATTACAAATTAAATTGATTGTTTGGAAAAAAATCAAACAATGATAAGGTACTTGAAGTATAGAAATGTACTTAGAAAAAGGTAAAGCAGAACATCTGCATATGATAAAGTCGGTTTTCTAAATTCATGAAATACTAATGAAAAGTTATATATTTTGTTTAGCCAAGTGTGTAACAGGAATGTATACTCCAGAAAAAGGAACCAAAGGTGAAAATAAGTGCAGATTATTCACCAAGAAAGCCGAGCTAGACCAGGGTTACGTGAGGAGGAAATCTCACCAAAAGACAAGGAATGATAAGTAGTTGTGCTAAAGTGCACTAAACTACTATGAAACTGAACGGTTTGGCTAACAACTGAATATATTGAAATTATTAAAATTCAGAATGTTGTTGTGATTATCAAAATATGTATATGATATTACTTATATGAGTTGGTATGAATTGTTGATAGAGAGGATGGCAAAAAAAGATTCTTCCAGATACACTTCTTGAAATGAAGTAGGAAGAAAATCAAACTCTAGAGGGTATCAGTAAGTCAAGGAAGGAATTATACTCTGTATAAAACTGATGGAAGACAGGAGCAAAGATGAAGGAGGAATCTTTTTCTTGAGTTGAGAAATCAACCTCAAAGAGTAACACTGAGGACGATGTTCATTGTTAGGGGGGGAGTATGTAACACCCCAAATTTCTATGCTTTTTAAGTTAGAAATTTCAACAAAATCCAAAGGGGAGTGGACCCCAAGGATTTTTATTTAAATATTTGTTAATGAAAAATAAATGGAATATTTATGTGTGCACTATGACCAGATGAGATTGGAGATCATAAGCCTGACCCATGAGGATATGGATAAGGTTAAGAATTTCCAAAAAACTTTCAAAAATCCTTGAAATGAATAATGCTAAATTAGATTGGGAGAGAAAAATATAATTTCCCCAATGAAGAGGAAAGTAATTGGGAAGAGGTGGAAAAAACTGGAAAAGAAGAGAAAATAGCTTTAAAATTACCTCAATGAGGGAAGCCTAGGCAAAGCAGGAATAAAGCATCCTGAAAATTCTGGACACAAAATTTAGAAACAGGCTTGGAGAAAGTATGGCTTAAGTAAGCTGCTCCAGAACATACTGAGTTAGTCTGTCACTGGAAGATCTCAGCTCGGGGGTGAGTTCCGGAGAGAAGAGAACTCAAAGGTTGGGAGGACTGGTCATAGTATTGGTATGCATGCATAATTTTGAAAATTATTTTAAGTCTGTATTAATTATATCAAGGTTATATGAATTGTTATGTTAGAATTTCTTATCCAAATTTTAGATTGATTGTTTGTTCAGTACCGCATCCAGTTATAAACTAGATCTAATAGCTGAAATTTCAGTATGTTTTACAGCAGGGAGAAAATTAATTAAGGAGCATCACCTAGAATGTCGAAACCAAAGATGGTTTGGATCTGGGGATAGGTACCCTGCAGCAATAAAGTTTAGAGATGATAGATCATTTGAAGGTCTAATCTAATAACCAATTTAAATTTTTAGCTTGTTGTCTTTTAAATGAAAATTTAGTTGTTGTGTTGTATAAACAGAAAATTTTAGCGAAACTGTAAACAGGAACAGCATGTAGAAAACACTAAACCTGTCTTAGATTTAAATGTGGAAGTTGGAAAATTAATTCAACAATTTTGTTAGTGTGCATTTAAGTATAAATAAATCTGGTCAAGAAATTTTTCTCTTTCCACTTTTAAGAAACTCTCGATGTAACTAGAGAAAAAGTATAGAGTGTAACCCTATGAGTAAAGAAATGAGTAAGCATATGAAAACTTGATTATGAAAGTATTCCAAATTAGTTTTAAGAATTGTAAAGAAAATGGAATTATGTAATTACTTTTCTTACTCTACTTTTCAAATTTTATTCTATAATGAAGAAGACTTTTAGGAGAGTATGGTTACATCGATGACAACTTGTTGTAAAATGTAAGCGAACAGTTAATGTTTAAACAGTGGGTCAAGATAAAATTTTATAGTATCTACTAATATGGTAATAAAGTAAACAACAGTTGAATTTCGACTATAGTCTATGAACCACTGTTAGAGCAAGAAATGGGATTTTTTGTAATTATCAAGAAATAAAATATATATGAGTACAGTATGCATTGTATCCAGAAAAATGGGAAATCATTAAGAATCTGTCTTATACAGTATTCATCGAAAACTGAAAATAGAATATATACAGAATGATAATCTTAGCAGTATGAAATAGTACTAATGAGCATACAAGATTTTATAGGAAATGGGAAAATTTCCAGTAGCAGACAGTAAATAGAATATGGAAAGAAAAAGGAGGATCTATATATATATATATATATATATATATATATATATATATATATATTATATATATATATATATATATATATATATATATCACTCAAAATAACCAAACCCTTTTTCTTTGATTTTTGTTAATAACTAACATAAAACGATAAAATATCAACAAGTAAGGAAATTTCAGTTGTGCAGGTAAAAATAAAATTGGAATGTTCGATATTAAAAATCCAGTATAGCATAAATCGAAATCAAACAACCTTTATTTTAAATTAGGAACTGAACTCGACATGATAAATCAATAAAATTCATAAGGGAGTAATTGTTTAGAAATTATATTATAAGATTTCAGTAACAACATTTTTAACATCCTGGAAAATTGGCATACTTCACTAAAAAGTCAGATTCGAACCAAATTTTGTTACACAGATATACATTATACTGCTAAACTTCAAAATTGCCATCACAAGCAATTGGATTTAGTATCGAGATTTAACTTTTACTGATATATATATATATATATAATCATATCTAATCAGATTGGAACTGGAACGTGAAACTCCTTCAAAAACGTCGAAGACCAACCTGGATAGCGTGGCAAGCCACGTATTAGGTTGGAAATATACAAACTGGAAAAGTAAGAGTTCGATTTAAAGAGAGTAGCCAACCTTCTTAGCTACGTAGATTAAAAAATCCATGATTAGTTCTAACGTTTTAAATTTTTGAAAACAATATGAGAAATATCAGTAACATGAAAAAAATATCTTGACAAAATCATATAGAGTAATACCTATAGGGACGCAGGTTGGGAAGGAGGAGTTGAGCTCGAAGGAGTTCGATTCTCAAGTTCGATAATCACAATTATAGAACCTAAATTTAAATCGACCTCAAACCCGTGATAGTTAGAACATCAGGGTAGTTGGGGTTTTCTGTAAAACAAAATTTTCAAAAATAACTGGAAATAAAAGACTGTAACGAGTCAGAATAGCCAGGAACAAACCGAATTAATAGTTGAATGGGAGAGGTGACTGATATTAACTGTCCCATTGAACCCATTATTAACATTGTCATAGAAGTAAAATTCTGAAATAAGATATACGCAATAAAAGAATTTAATGAATGCTAATACTGGCATTTGATGAAAGAGAAATGAGGATTTCTCTGAATCAGTAACAAAGAAAAAATTGAATAAATGCAGATTTAACTAAAGGAGAAGTATCTTCCACAAGTTTACATATAATCATCCAGTTGAAAGAACAGAGCTAGTGGAAAATGAAGCAAGTTAGCTTACCAGCGTAGGGACCAGTAGAATGTGGCTTGGAAGCTCCACATAGAAATTTTGGCTGATGAGTTCAAGCTTCGTTGAGAAACCTTGGTCTCGGAGGAGGGACGAAGGCTCGATAGCAGAAGGTTATCAAATGTCTCTCCGCAAAAGGAAAAAAAATTGGATTATAAACTCAATACACAACTGAAACCCTAATTAATCTGGTCCATCCACGCGTCATCATATGGAGGCATACGACAAGGATTGATGTTTAGGAGTGAGAAGCCCGAGAAGGAGATCAAAGTATATCATTCGAATAAAAAAATAAAAATCCCAGTTTCGTAAATGTGGAGGCAGTAGGTGAGTACCGTCAAAATCCCATTGGGGATTGTACTGGGCTCAAAACTGCTAACTGTACGCTAAGTCAATTAATAGCCATGACTTCTGGGAAACCGTCGTTGGATACATTAACTCGACTTAAATGGGTGATGCCACCTACTAGCCAGAGATGTACTGTGGATGTCCTCGGATCAAATTATACGTGGGTGTAAAAATTTACGATCGTAATGGACCCCTAAAATCAGTGTTACCATAAAGTTGAGAAAGTAAAGGATGATGGGATCACGTGGAGAAAAGATTGTTCATCGTATTTTATCTTAAGCTCAAGTAGGAATAACCTCATGATAGGAAATTACGTTAAGGATGAATATTCATAGAAATTATAATGTAATGGAAAGTGGATGGAGATTAATGCACGACAATTTTATGCTCGTAATATAGTTATGCATGGGTATGGAATTAAATATCTAGATATGTTCCTTAAGCATTTGAAAAGAATTTCCAAAGTTAAATAATGGGAATCCTATAATAAGGTAAGATCAATTCCAGAATTAGGTTAGAAATCCGGGGATCTATGATAGGCATAGAAGTTAGAAAGGGTTGCATATAAATTAGGTATGAAAATTTATATGTATTTAAAATTTGGATTAATATAATTACCATTCAATATAAGTCAAGTGATTACCATATTGTCAACTATTTTAGATATATATATATATATATATATATATATATATATATTACAAAAGGGTAGGATCAAAGGTCTTAGCATAATTGGAAACCAGTGAATAATTTTTATGCAACAAGAAACAATTTTTAGTATTATAAACTGGTAAATTATAGTTTAAATGCTAAAAAAATAAAAAAAATCTCGTCGCAGGGCGACGAGATGCACTATAAAAGTGTAAATTAGCAATTCGACAAAAAGTGACGAAAAAAAAAATTTGTGGTTAAATGAGAGACATTACATCATGAGATGACTGAACCCATCCATAATAAGAATGAAGATCAAAGGCGAAAGAGCACATCCTTGATGTAGCCCTCGCTCAGCATCAAAAAAAGGGGTCGACATTCCATTGATAATTACAACATATTTTATTGATGTGATGCATCCCATAAACCATCGAATGGAGGTGATCGGAATGCCAATATTCATAAGCATCAGGCAAATATAGGACCAGTCAGCATAGTCGTATGATTTTAGAAGATCAACTTTAAAAATGATTCCATATTTTTCTGGACGTGCATGGAATGCATCACTTCTTGCGCAATGGAAATAACATCGTGTATAGACCAACCCTCGAGAAAACCATATTGCTCCAAGGATTTAGTAGATGAGAGTGTCTTTCGGATCCTATATGCTATGATTTTAGATGTTATTTTTTATATTACATTACATAGTGCAATAGGTCTGAAATCCTTAAAGGTACTCGGGTCGGAGATCTTCAGAATCAGTGTCAGAAAAGTAGAGTTCATATTGGATGGAATGTACCCCATGATCCATCCCTGTTCCACTATGGTGACAAGCTTAGCTGCCAATAGATCAAAGAAATGAATGAAAAATCCGTCGGCCACCCATCCGGCCCCGGGCATTTATCATTGGCGAAACTCTTTAGGGTCATTATGACTTCATCTCTTGTGATAGCCGCTAAGAGTAAGTTAATCACCACCGCATCAAACATAATGGACAAATGCTGTAAAAACCATTGTTGGCACCCCGGACTAACCCTTTCATCCATTTTGTAAAAGGCAAAGAAATTATTATAGGCCACCTTCATGATCTCCTGTGTAGACGAGACCTTCATCCCATCTTTGTCCTAGATTTTCCATATGGTGTTTTTATTCCTCCTAGCATTGGCAGAATTATGGAAGAATTTTGTGTTTTGATCGCCCTCTTTCAACCAATTTATTCTGCTTTTCACCTTCTAAGAAACTTCCTCTATCCTGAGAATCTCCAATTTTCACTTCTGTAGCACCGAAATCCTATTATATGTAACCAGTTTAGGAGCCGATGAGGTGAAGTGTTGATAAATACAATGTAGCTCTTCATTAATACTTTTGATTTCAGAACAAAGAGTCTCCTTCTTTTTGATCTCCCATTCCTTTGTCCTTATTTTTAGCTCTTGTGATCTATGGTGAAAGCCTACCATCCACAAGATTCCCCAGAGGGAGGAAATTCATTCCAGCATTTACGTACGAGACTGTTGAATTCAGGATCCTCCAACCACACACGATTGAATTTAAATGGGATTGTCCGATTCCTTTGTTAAGCCCGCCAAGATAAGAATATTGGCATGTGGTCCGAGATTCTAGAGACAATAACCCTGGATATAAGTTGTCCCAATAATTATAGAATTGAAACAGAAACCATGACTCTGTCAAGACTTTTTCCAATAAAATCACTCCCCATGCGATGATTATTCCACATGGGAATGACAGGAGAAGGGCGTATATCTTTTAGTCCAGCACGTTCCATCATGGAGCCCACTTTTCCAGCCAATGGGTCCCTTCTTGCCTTTTGACCCCATGATTCATCAGCAGATAGGGTGACATTATAGTCACCCATAACAATCAAATTTGTCAAACAAAAAACACCTGAAGAATCAACTCTATCCCAAATAACATAGCGATCGTGACAAGGGGCATACAGATTAATGATGTTAATAACACCTAACATACCCCTGATTCTACCAGTGAAGATGATCCCTCCAATGAAACTGTATGCTCTAAGATCAACAAAATAGGGATTCCATATAGCCAATAATCCACCAGTATGACCATCTGCATGAACCGTAGTCGCATGCCACCCTAGAAAAATCTTCATGAATGAGGCAATTTCCTTCTCACAATAGCTTAAGGTTTCTTGAATCAGTACAATAATTGGAAATATTTCAATAAAAATATCCCGTAGGTGAATGAGTTTATCGGGGTTGCCTATACCCCGTATATTTAAGGAAATGATGTGAGTCATTTTTCACCCTCGAGAGGGTTGCCAGCTCTAAGCGCCATTTGATCAATCGGTTCAGATATAGGAACATCAACAACATTGAGAAGCTCATCATGAAAGAGTGTTTTAGACTTCAAATGACCTCTCAAGTGTCTGGTCCCGGCTTTGGTCGTTTTACATATAGTGATGTTCTTCCTAAACTCTAGAGAAATGACAATCCCCACATCCTTGGGAGCATTGTCAAACACCGTTACAGCAGCAAGGTCGAGGAGTGGATTCCCCAGAAATGTATCTATGTCACTCCCGACAGTGTTTTTGGGGGAGTCGTCCAAAACATTCGATAGAGAAGAGTGGGGAGATGACATAGGGGAAGCCCATTCAAGAGGGGGCATCGACGGTAAAGTGGAGATAGGAGCAACAGGGGAGCATGATGGGGGAGGGAGACTGACATTGGCCGAAAGATTACCAGGTGGGGAAATAGAAAGGAATGATAGACCATTGTTTTGTGCCTCCGCAATAGGCTTGCAAGCTTGTGCTGAAAGGGGCGGAGGCGGGATAAAAGGGGAGCTAGGTGCTATACCATTGGTCGAGGATTGAGAGGTATTGGGCATGGACTGAACGAGGTTTGAGGAGGAAAGCTGGCCATCATTAGACAGAGTACTCCTATGGGTAGACCCTTCCCCCAAAAACGACACGCCACCCCATCTCGACCCGCCATACCGGCAATCCCATCCGAGACATTTTTGGCCGAGAACCTTCCATTAATCAATTGAGACTCTACCCCAGCTTGAGAATCCCCATCATCATTAATCAAGATAGTTCTATCACTTTTGTCACTAGCAAAGGCATATATCTCACCATCGGAGGAGGGAATAGAATTACGTGTGACAGGATCCTCTGAGCAACCAATGGGATCTTCATAAATCCCATCGTCATCAGAAATTGGATTATTTTCCAAATGTGTCGAGTTCCTCCGCAGGCGCATCGGACAACTAGCTTTGAGGTGCCCCGTACGATGGCATATGAGACAACGAAAATGGATGCCCTAGTAATCCACCCTTTTTCTATGTCTCCGCATGCCCCATACCAGATCAATATCAGTAGGAAGACCACCTGAGAAATTGACCTATACCAGAATCAAGGCAATATGCTTATCACTAACCCCCAAAATACTTGAGTCAATGTACTTGGTGTGCCCAAAGGAGTTCCCAATAGCCCGCAGACCTTTGAGCATCCAGAACTCTAGAGGCAACCCCGAGAGCTTTACCCACACAGTCTTATTCTTAGGAGCCTCCAAAATCAGATTAAAACCAAGATACCAGGGAAAGAGTTGTAGAAAACTCTTCCCACGTACCCAAGGCATATTAATAATCCCGTCGACATCTAGTTCATTTAGAAAATGAATGTTATACCAATTGTTAAGAAGCACACTAACCTTTGGAGTATATCCCACAATGGGACACCAGTACTTCTTAGCCCATTCCACCATGTCGACCACATTGCCATCAACAAATAACCATCACCCAATGAGGGCATGCTTTCTAAGACTAGTAACCCGCCCCCATAGGTCATCATATTCTAAGACAACCTCTTTCACATCCATGGCGGGTTTGTGATGAGCTAGATGAACCTGTTTTTTCCTCCGTCGACCCCTACCATCTGCACTAGAGCACGAATTCTGCTGATAACAATGACCCGGAGGAGCACCAAGGACACTAAAGCCGAAAGGAGCGTTCACCGACTGAGCAATCAGACGAGCTTCAAGTTCAAATTCATCCTGCCACCTACTTTCCGCAGCCACCGCAGCTACAATCATCTCGTCTTGGATAGAGGTGTCGGATGCCAGCAAATCAACCCTGTCTGTCATCCTTTGAAAAAGAAGATACCAACTTTCCACGCCAGTGACACGATGCACGATGCTCAGAGGTACGACATTTGTCACAACAAAATACGAGAGAAAGAAAACGGTGGTAGCTCCCATCAAGACACCCCGTCGTCAATGGGGTGAAAAAGGACATGCCACTAGAATGATCTTTATTCTTCATTAATAGTCAACTACCATTTTATACCTCCGAGGCACCCACTTGATATATAAAAGACAATCCACTAACATCGAGAGAGACTACTATAAATGGTAACTGCCACCGGCATAAGAATAAGCCTCGATAAGAAGAAAATTGCAGGCAAGGTCTATCAGCACGTGTCCACTGACACGTCTTAATGGAAACCCAGTATCCGCCCTTTGGTACTATATTCCACCTATCAGCCCGACGTCACTCAAACTGCCATCCAGACCTTCAAAAATTCCAGTAGCCAATCGATCAGAAAAAGGTGGCATTCAAAAACAAACATCGGAAAAACCAGATCCTCCCTCGAAGAAGTTAGACATGGCAACAGCGGGACACGTCCACCACATGGAAGCAATTCGAACACTGAAATTTTTACATGGTCGAGATATAATTAAAGATTCAATCCATTTACCCCACAGGAATTACAATTTGGAAAAACCTTTGAAGTTTTGTTGTTTATCCTCAGAGGAGGATGGTTGTGAGGAATCACTATCCTATAGACCTAGCATCTGATCTATGACCAATGTTATATAGAGCAGCTAAAATAAGGATTGCTGCATATACTAATGCAGTAATCAGCAGCAGTTCACTAAACTCCGATGTATTCAACGAGCATGGAGAGCATAACCAAACATGGAAGAAAAACACAATGTATTCGAATCAGATTCACTCACGTTACCATGTTGGCCAACGATCGAATCGATTTCCTGCTGCAATTTCTTCATTACATGGGGATGTCTGAGCAGCTCACTCATTGCCCATTCTAACGTCATCGATGTCGTCTCCAAAGCAGCTGCGAGCATGTCTTGCACAAATACTAACTCAATCAAGGAAAAAATATTGAAACATTTAAGTTTTAGAGTGAGGATAAAAATGATAATAGAATGGCCAAGGCCGGCGAGACATATATACAAGCACAACAGCCTTCACAGTTTCTCGCGTCATTTTATAGTCGGTCTCAGCTTTCTCGAGCAACACATCGACGAAATATTTTACATAAGGCTCTTCCTCTTTCTGTTGATTCAAGGTCGATGCCATGCGATGAGCTGCAACATGGTCGTCTATTATTTTCTCTGCAAATTCTTTGAATGCTTTATGCATCTTCTTCATGCGTCCTTTGATACCTTGCAGATCAAGCCAATCTAAACAAGGAATAAATTCTCTGATGTTAAAAGCTCCCACTGTAGATATCAACTCTCTTATTAAATCCTTAAAACTTTCAAAATCGCTACCCAAATCATCGTCAGTAAATTTCCTCCCTGCCAGCATCCGCCAAATAATATTGGAGTTGAGAGTAGAGATGGCCTTGCTCACATCCACGCTTATTATTCCGTTCTCAATGTCCTCCCAAATTGAACGGATCATCGCAAACAACTCTTCCTCTCGCACAGGTCTGAAGGATTGGATTCTTTTGGCAGTCAGGAGTTCTAATACACAAACTTTTCTCATTTTCCTCCAATGATCTCCATACAGAGAGAAGATCACATCCTGATAATTGAAAAATATGTATTTGCCCGCAGATGTTAGAGGCCGGCTGGAAAATAACAAATCATGGGTTTTAAGAAAGAGTTTGGCCATCTCAGAAAGAAGAAACGACGACAGTAGGGACAGAACCCAAGCGCAGAGAGAAAATGGGGCCATATTTGTCAGCAAGCCCTTTAAGAGTACGATGGGTGGGCTGTACCAATTGGTGGAGATTCCCGATGATTGGCCATGGAAAGGGTCTTGGAGGTAATCTTGCCCTAATTCTTCTCTTCTGTAGTAGCCGTATGAAGACTACACAGAAAAATTGCGTAGTCTAAAAGGCCGCGTTTTCACTCAGAATCCGGTAATGATTTTCAGAAAATCCGGCAAAGATTTGGCCAGAATCTTGTTTACAGTTGTTAAACATTAGTATTTTGAGTGTCTTAAGGGTTTTTGATAGTGTTGAATCCATTTCCACTATAAAAAATGGATTCCAAGCACTACAACTACCTGATTTTTTAAAATTTAGTTGACTGGATTCCGATAGATTTCTGCCGTCCAGGCGAAAACGCGGCCTCGGTAGACAACTCCGAGAAAAATAAACCAACAATAGCTGCTGTGACAGCATGTTCCCGGCCTACTATGAATGTCACTGGCAGATGAAGAGACAGAGCAGCAGGAAAGGTATGAAATTCCATATCAAATATACTGTGTAAGAGAGACATTGGTTGGAAACTAGAAGAAGCTTATGCTATTTAAAGATGAAAGCTGATTTTTAACCAGATAAATTCAAATTTAATATAAACACATATATTTTTAAATATTCCAAAACAGAGTTGTTTTTAGTGAGTGTTTTTGGAAGCTTTTCTGATATTTTTAAAGTTCTATCATGTTTAAAATTTAACAGTTGTTTATTGAAATTACAAGTTTGGTTTTTTGGTTTTTTTAAAATACTGAATCCATAACATTCTAAAACAAAATTGTCTTTAATAAAACTTTTTAGAAATTTTTCAGATAATTTTTCAAAATCTATTTTAATATTTAACAAAAATTTATTAAAATCACAAATTTAATTTTTCAAAATATTAAATCTTTACATGTAATTAAAAAATCAATTTAAATAACTAAACAAAAATCCAAAAGTTCACTAAAGACAACTCCATTCCAAACGTGACCCACTGATCTGGAATAGCAATAATGTAACCCTTTACAAATTCAAATATAATATAAACAGGCACTGATTTTAAAAGATTCCAAACCCATACGTCACCCACTGATCTGGAATACCAATAATGTAATGTTAATAATCTAACCGTATTCTATTTAAAAGGGCCCCGAGATTTATGAAATGTCACATTAACCAGATAAATTCAAATTTAATATAAAGAGACACTTATTTTAAAATATTGCAGAACCATACGTGACCCACTGACTGGAATAGCAATAATAATTTAATGGTAATAATCTGCATTAATGGCTAATACATATCGTATAATAGAGCGCATCTATCTTAGTGGGCAAGGAATGCCCGCTGTTTCTTCGTAGCGCAAACCTAGGGAGATGGGATTGTAGTAATGGCCAGTGTTGTTAATGAGACCCTCCTCAATGTTTGGCCTCTTTACTGTCTTTGCCTTGAGGTCTCTCCTGGCCTATCCTGCTTTTTGTATTCTCTCATTCCAAAGATTACATTGCGTCGATTGCGTTCCTTTGCCAATGATCCTCAAGTTTTCTTTCAATTAGTTTTGGGAAATTGAGGGGTTGCATTCCTTAGCCGCTGGTCACCTTCAATTTTATTTTAAAGTCTAACAGCTTTGCAAGTAGCTAGTATTTCCATTAATATCTCATTCCAATAATGTGTGGCCATCTAAAAAGATTGTGACCCCTTTAAGAGCAACTTCAAAATCAACAATTGACAAGCATGCAATATAACTTTCATTTAGTTCACTAAAACATAACATGGGATATATTGATGTAGTTGTTATAATTGATGTAGTTGTTATGGTCGTTGTATATTCAAAATCAACAATTTACAAGCATGCAATATAACTTTCATTTACGTCACTAAAACATAACATGGCATCAATTGATGTAGGTGTTATGGCATTGTATATTTAAATGTTGCCACACGAGGGAAGTAGTAACCTGCTAATTTAGTTGAAGGGTTTTCAATTCCTTTGAGATTTTCTTCTATGTAGTGCTTTATAATTTTCATAGGCATCCCCCATGATGGGGGTTCTCCCCTAACAACCCCAAAATAATGATATCGACTCATAGTGACCAATCCCTAGGCTATCATTAATAGAGACATGTATGTTAGTATTAAAAAAAATTTATTTACAGTATGATCCATACCAAAATAAGGGAAACTTCACCCTACTCACATCCATTATTAAGTCATACCTTGAGCGTGTAGAATCCTTCTAATGGTGATGGCATTAGAGAATATTGGGATGGTTTCTCTATCGAGCTTTCTCTAACAGTTTCTACTTTTTTTATTGGTTTTTTTGTTTCATTTCCTTTCTCCTTAGTTATTTCGACATGCGATCATCATTTACCTCTTTCCATGCTACTATAATTACATCTTCGGTGAGGCTTCTCCCTTTAGCTTTCGCCTAGCTTCTATCTTCTATTGTGGGACCTTTTGAACCTTCTTTTGGTGTTGTTTTCTTCTCTTCACTTGCAACCTTACCTTGTTTTTTCCAAGTGCTATGTGTTCATCCTCTACTCCTTCTCGCACCTTAGTTTCCTTTCATCTAGTTCATCTTTTCTCAGTCCTCTTCCTCCAAGTAATAACGCTAACATTTGGCTCATCCTCTAGTCATTGAGGATGACAAGGAAAATGGCAACTACCACACTCTAGAGCAAAGTCAAGTGTGAAAAGGTTTGAAGAATCCTTTTGTGAGAATACCTCCCAAGCCATCTCACAAGAAATTCACATTGTTCAATAGGAATTTGAGGTTGAACATCGTTTCATCTTAGAAATTTATATGTGAAATGCGAAACCCTTCCTCCAAGTCATAACACTAAGGTTTTTCTCCTCCTCTAGTCATTGAGGATGACAAGGTAGGTGACAACTACCATACTCTCAAAGTCAAGTGCGAAAAGGTTTGAAGAATCCTTTTGTAAGAATACCTCCCAAGTCATCTCACAAGAAATTCACATTGTTGAATAGGAAGTTTAGGTTGAACATCATTTCATCTTAGAAATAGATGTGAAAAGTGAAATTCAACATTGGATTCAAGATATTTGTAACACTCCCACTATATGCACTTGCTACCTCGAAATTATTGATATATAGTCGAAAATCAAAACAATAATGGGAAATGTCTTATTGGAGAGGTGTGAAGCACAACAAAAGATTATCCCACACTTAAATGAATTACAGCTCCAACTTATGAAAATGAAAATTCAATTATCTCTAAAATAAAATGATTTATTTGAAGTTTTGGACAATTTGAGGGAAGACATGGTGGATGACAACCTATCTAGGTGGATTCCCCCACCATTTGAAGGTCCATGATTTTATCTTCGACTTATTTTCTTTTAGATGAATAGTCAACAGGGTACACATGATAGTAGCAAGCTCATTAGCCTTAGCATTTAGTTATATTCTATCCTAATTTTTAATCTATATAACTATGTTATCAAATTTTGACTTATTTGTAAAAAGCCACATTTAGTTTTCTTTCGAGTGACACACTTGTAGCCATTAGTAAGACTCATTTTATGTTTTTTAAATTTAGCTTAGCTTCCACCATACTTGTAGCCATTAGTAAAACTCATTCTATGTTTTTTAAATTTAGCCTAGCTTAGAGGAAAAAAAATGTTCGTATTAGATAGCCTTTGTTGGGCTTAAAAAGTTAGTTTTTTGAATATATATACTCTTTTCTATATAAATTTTTTAAGAATTTTTATAAAAAACAAACTCAACAAGTCGTTTCTGTGGCTACAAAGTTGTAGGTAATTTTGTTGCATATTAAGCATGCTAGTTTTGTTCAAATAATATCTCAAATTTCCATAAAAATAATTAAATATTCAAATATATATATATATATATATAAATGCTAGCATATTTCTACTTATATATAATTATTTAATATATTGGGCTAAACTATTGAGAGATAAAAGAAAGATTATTATGCAAAAATGTGATAGTAAAAATATTATTACTTTGGCAATGGTTCTTAGCTCGAGTCTTTGGGATTGTGGTTTTCCATCCCATCCCATCCACTCTAATTCAAGTCTCTGGAGGCATGGTCTACTTCGTATTGATTAGGCTCAAGGAGTAGGTCACCCCAGTGAAAGACTTAGAAGGAAAAAGGAAACTAAGATATTATAAGAAGGTAAAAAATATCAACGAATCTAAGATATTATAAGAAGAAGATAAAAAATATTTATCTTTGTTGACTAGTATTGATAAGAACTAACTCTAATGAGTTTCATAATAAAACTCGAAATTAGTCAATTCAGAAAATACAATAAGATAAAAGAGTATAACTTTTGCTATACAAGAAAAGGTGGAAAATGAAAATAACTCTCATAAATTATAAACTATCTAATTATTTATCATATAACAAAACCATAAAAATAAAAGTTAAAAAATCAAAAGCAAATTTTTATTTTTAATTACAAAGACTAGATAAATCTTAATAGATATTAATCATTATCATATTTTTATTTTAGTATTTGGATATGTTAAATTTCTTCATGCACATTTATTTATTTTTCAACGTCAAAAATCAGAAATCAAAATAACATTCAAATATAAACAAAGTTTTAAATTATATTTTATAAATTTAAATATAATTCTTTTATAAAAAATATATATGTTAAAAATTTTATGATAATTTTTATTTTAGTGTTTGGATATGTTAAATTTCTCCATCCACATTTATTTATTTTTCAACGTCACAAATCCGAAATCAAAATAACATTTAAATATAAACAAAGTTTTAAATTGTATTTTATAAATTTAAATATAATTATTTTATAAAAAATATATATGTTAAAAATTATTTTTTTTAAAAATATATTAATATTAATTTTATTTTAAACTAAAATAAATATTTCTTAAAAGTTTTATAAAACTTAACGCATTAATCATCATCCAACAAGGGAGGGGATGGCAAAACCTTAGGACCTTGGAGGATTGCGGTACGGAAGGCGTTGGAATCAAAATAGAGGGGGCCCGAGAACCTCGGGACCTTCGAGTAGGGGGATTGGGCTCCGGAAGGCCTCGGAATCAAAATTGAACGGGTCAGGATACTAGTCTGAACGGTATGAATTCAATAATTCTGCGAATCATTGAATGCAAGCTCTGCCGAGCCCTCAACGACATTAATTCATTAAAAACTATTAAAAAAACAATCAATAAAATTGGATTAAAATAATTTTAAAAAAAAATAAATTTTGTCTTATTAAATTATAAAAAATAAATTATTAATAATTACAAATTATATTATTATTAATATAAATAAATTATTAGTAATTAAAAATTAAATTATTATTAACACAGGGTGGGAGTGAAAGTCTTTTTTGGGTAATTTTACCTGGTTTGGTTTTTTTAGTTAATTTATTTTTGTCAATAAAACTAATAGTAAATGTTCCATTGTTAATTTGACAACTAAATTATATATATATATATATATATATATATATATATATATATATAATTTAGTTGTCAAATTAACAATGGAACATTTACTATTAGTTTTATTGACAAAAATAAATTAACTAAAAAAACTAAACCAGGTAAAATTACCCAAAAAAGACTTTCACTCCCATCATGTATAACAAAATTTTGTTTATTTTTAAATTTTTAACTTTATCCACCTAAATCATCATTAAAAAAAATATTATAAAACAAATTATAAAACCATGAAAAATGAACATAAAATATCAAACCATATTGATATTAATCAATATTGATGATAATAAATTATACTTAAAATGATTTTTCAAAAATTATAATTAATAATAAGAAAAGTTCATAAATACGTTTACATAATCTTGATGGTCATAAAAGTTCACGAAAAAGAATTATAAAACAAAATGTGAAACCAGACATAAAAGAAAGTCTGAAAAAAGAAAATATAATATAAAATGTAAAATCATATTAAAAAAATATAATATAAAAAATCAATATATATTATTGATGGTCGTAAAATTGTATTTAAATTATTTTTTCAAAACTTATGATTATTAATGAGAATAAAGAAAATATAATATAAAATATAAAATTTTATTAAAAAATTATAAACTAAAATATCAATATATAGTATTGATGGTCATAAAATTGTATTTAAATTATTTTTTCAAAAACTTATAATTATTAATTATTAATAAGAAAAGTTCATGATTTTTTTCATATCTAGTACTTACTTTTTATTAGTCTTTACCCTTTCTTTCGGGTCATAGCGATTATAGTAATGAGTTTTTTAGTCATGTATTAGTTGTGTGTTGAAAATGATGTTGTTTTTTTTTTCCACATTTCAAAGAAAAGTTTAATATAATATGGAATTATATAATTATTATTTTTGTTGTCTATTGTTTTTCTATCTAATGAATGATCGATGAACGATTTTAATATCTTATTTAGCCTCATATCGAGGCAATACTCAGGATAAATTTGGTAAAACCGGTCATATTTTTTATCTCATTACCGTCAATTGAATTAATGTCATTTTCAAATTATAATTAATTCGTAAAAATTTAATATTAAGTGTTTAACCTAGTGCATAACCCTTAATATGCATCTCACTTGCTTTTCCACTCCCATAGTCAGCCACCTATTGCCACCTTTCGCCAACGCTTCACCACTTGCCACCTATTTCCACCTTTGCCCAACACTTCACCACCGCTTCACCACCTGTGAACTATTGCCACCTTTGCCAACCACTTCACCACCCATCAATAAACTTGTCAAACAACTAAAACAGCTAAATAACTTTATTAAAGCTTTGTATACACATTTTTGAATTCACCTGCAATTGATACATGCCAACAAACTTGAGCTTACTAGAAAAACAAAATGGGAGAGGAACGGTGTATCACTACCATCCGAGTAAGAGATTAGCCACCAGAATGATGTAGCTCTACCATTAGGATAAGATTTCATATTTCAATCATTGGGTCTAACTCAAATTGCTTGGTTCATTGAAATGGAGACTTCTTTCTTCTTTCTTCAAAGCCAAGCACATGGGAAGTCAAGTAAACTAGAACATGTGATGATATTTCATAGCAAATTTCAAAGAAAAATTGGTAAATAAATTCAATTTTGTTAATTCCATGGTTTTTACAACAAGTATAAAAATTTGGTTTATCTTAGTGTGGTAGTTCCATCTTAGTTAAGTCAGTCATACTAGTCATCCATTGAAGTTTCAGATTTTCTCGCTAAATAAGATAGATTAGATTAGGTAGAATATTATGACCTGTTAATACTCTTAGCAATAGGCCGGGAACCAACCTTGGTAACTAACCTTGAAAATGCAGATATTTAGTTAGGAGGTTCTTTTAGCGAATACAACACATATCAATATACTAAAAGCAATAAACGTGAATTGAAATAAGATTATTGAGTAGGCGGGGAGAGGTTTGTTATTATTATACTCATTATACAACAATAGACATATATAACAGAACGAGATACTTAATCTACTCCTACATATGGATAACGTATGTATATGATTCTACATATAGTTCACCTTCTTGACTTTTGTCTCTTTTCTATTCTTCCGTTCTTTTTACCAAATAAGAAAAAACCATATATATACTAGCTTTACTCTTTAACCAACTGCATAGCCTCGAGGGTTGATGTACCTACCCTCCCTACGAGGATACCTTATTTATTTTAACCAAGGTCACATGGATCCAAAAAATTTATGAAACTAAAAGGGAATGACCCATTGAATAGATATGTAGATCGAGAGCCAACCTGGTAAATAAATCTAATGTAAATAACTAGGTTTTTTTTTCAAGGAAATAGAAATAGAAGAAGGAAAATAACTAGCAGCAATAAGCATAGGCGGGTGCAGTTTACTGAGAAGCCATATTTCCAGTATCTATTAAAGAAGAGGCATCAAAGAAAAGTAGCAGAGAATGCTCAAAAATTTTGTTAATAATTTATTGCTATGATCAGAACTTGTGTTAATCATTTATGTGTACATCCCTTCACCAGTTTAAGAGATGACTTAATCAGATATTTAGAAATGAAAAATGTTTTTTTTTTCTAAGAAAACAAATATTTAGATTTACTATCTGTAAAATGTGTATGTTATTCACGAATTACTATGAAAAATTCTTGTGCTTTTTCTGTAGGAAAAAAATAGATATTTATTATTTATTATTTCTATGCATAAATGCAAAGGAAATTCTTAGCTCCACATATTAGAAAAGGGCACCGATGTTATTCGTGAAGCCAAACCAGATAAAAGGATGACTATGCTAACGTCCCTCTCCTGCAAGAATACCAAGACATTTTCAAATATCTTCATGGTTTTCCGGTGTCCCTTCAACTCCTCTTGCAAGAATACCAAGACCTTTTTGAACATCATCAGAGGGTTTTCCAACATCCCTTCAACTCGTGCTATAAGAAGACTAAGATGTTTTTGAACATCATCAAGGTTTTCCTCCTCTGTCTCACAATAAACATTAAATCGAGTTTCTCCTGGGGTTTTTCTCCCCAATGCATCCCATAATCCTCTATTCCATTCGTTTACCTTTCGAAATTCACTGAAGGATGCATGACTAGAGTCAGTTTTATTTAGGGCTAGCCCGATGAACCAACTCCTAAAGCACCTGCATAACTAGCTGGTGATTTTTTTTTGTCAAGACCATGTACAAATGCACTCTAAAACAAAGGCCAAGAAGAAATTTATGAAACCATCCCATAAAATAGAAGAAAAGATAGATCAACGACTTAGAAAAAAACCTCTTCGAGGCGGCAAACTCCTTTACATTACATAAATGAACAATTATTGGATGATACAAATGAAAAAACCTCCTTTTTATATATAAGGTTCCATGGGATCACAATATAATCCTAGCTGACCTAACAATAATAATGTAACGGCACAACAATAAAAATACTGTTTTTTATGGGGCACAATAATAACAATATGGGTACTACAGGGGTACAACAATAAAAATAAGGGGCCAACACTAACAACAATAAGGGACTACACTAGTAATATAGGGACCTAACATTCCCTCTCCTTCAAAAAATTGTTTTCCTCGACACTTGAGTACCTCTGGATATTTTTGTATAAAATTCTAATCCTCCCATAAGGAATCTTCAGTGGGTAAGTTCTTCCACTTGATGAGATACTCTGAAATTGATCAATTTCGTAGTTGTCGAGTTCTTGTTTCTGTTACTACTTAATTCCAATATTATTTTTGCTTCCTCATCAAGTTTTTCCAATATTGTTTGAACTACAATTTTTTCACCTATAACCTTCTTTAAGCATGAAACATGGAAAACTAGGTGCACTCGAGAAGAAGCAAGAAGCTCCAATTTGTATGAGATAGTACCAATATTTTTCAACACCTTGTAAGGACCATAGTAATTTTGCGATAATTTACTATCCTTCTTAGCTTTCTTGAGGAACATTTATTTTTATCATTGTATTCGTAAAAATACCTAGTCTCCTACATGAAAACTTCTCTTGTTACGATGTTTATCTTCCTGTTGTTTCATTCGATAATGTGCCAAATTTATGTTATCATTTAAGAGTTGGAGAACTTATTGTTAATGCTCGACATGATATTCCACTAATTGAACCTTAGAAGTTTCTCTTAAAGATGATGTGATGGATGCTGGATGATATCCAAAAAGTGCCATAAATGGGGTAATTTTTGCTACAATATGGAATGAAGTGTTATACCACCATTCAGCCAGAGGTAACCACTTGACCCATTGTGTTTTTTTATCAGATACAAAACAACGAAGATATCCTTCCAAAGATTTGTTCACTATCTCATTTTTCCCATTAGATTGAGGATGATAAGACGAGCTATGTGCTAGTTTAGTACCCAAACAAGAAAATAATTCCATCCAAAAATTTCTAGTAAAAATGGGATATATGTTGCTTACAATAATGTTTCGGTTTCCATGTAGCTTTTGAATTATTTCCATAAATGCAATAGAAATTGTACTTGCGTTAAATGATAGAGATAATGCACACAAGTCTATCAACTAGCACAATTATGACACTCTTTCCTGTGGACTTAGGTAAACCTGTGATAAAATCCATTGAAACATCCTACCAACATTGACTTGGAATGGATAAACATTGCAGAAAACTTGGGGTCTTAATTGTCTCAACTTTATTTTTCTAGCAAACAAAACATTTTTCCACGAACTTTTGAATGTCAGATTTAAGTCCAACCAAAAAAAATATTTCTTCACCATATGGTAAGTTTTTAAAAATCCCGAGTGCCCTCCTAAGGGAGATATTTCTTCACCATATGGTAAGTTTTTAAAAATCCCGAGTGTCCTCCTAAGGGAGAGGTGTGCAATTCCAAAATAATATTTTGTTTTAGTCGGGAATTCTTACAAAGATATAAGTGATATTTGTACCATAAGGAATAATTTTTCCAACTAAATGTATCAAATGCACTAGGATCTTGCTGCAAATTTGAATGAGTGTCCACACTTCTTCATCATTCTTCCATTCATCCATTTCTTCAGTTATCCAATCTAGTTAGATAATAGAAATGGCACAAAGAAATTCTTCCAACTCTTCATCCTTTCTTAAGAGTGCATCTGCAACAACATTTAGCTTCCCTTTTTTGTAGATGATTTCAAAGTCATAACCCAACATATTTTTGACCCATTTTAGCTACTCTTTTGAAGATAGTCTTTGTTCCAAAAATTATTTAAGACTATCAGGATTAGTTTTTATCTTGAAGTGTCCTCCCATTAGGTAAGGTCACCATTTATTTAATGCATGTAGTATTGCCAACATTTCCTTCTCATAAATAGATTTCTGTAAATACTCTCCTTTTATTGGATGACTTTAAAAAAAAATGTGTCTTCCTTCTTGCATTAAAACAAAACCAATTCCATTTCCTGAGGCATCACATTCTACAATAAAGTTTTTTGTGAAGTTTGGCGTAGGTAAGATCAATACTAGGCACATTGCCTCTTTAAGATGTTCGAAGGCCTTAGTTGATTCAGGAGTCCACTAAAATACATATTTCTTCAATAATGTTGTTAGAGGTGTTGTTGTTCTCCCATATTTCTTAACAAACTTGCGATAATACCATGTTAACCTGATAAATCCTCGCAAATTCTTTATGGTTGTGGGGACTTTCCATTCCTTAATGGCTTTATATTATTAGGGTATACCTTAACACCCTCCTGAGATAGAATATGACCCATATATTCCACCTCTTGTACTCCAAAGAAACATTTGAAGGTTTTTTCATATAATTCATTAGGGGAATTTTGAGGTCTAAAATGGGCCTCCTAAGAAAAATGTACAACAAAAATAAACTTTATAAGAACCAATAGGATTGAAGATGATGATGTCAACCATGGGGGATGATTCACCATTTTTTGAGTAAAAGGGTAAAAATATTAAAAAATAATAAAATAATAAAACTATTTTTTCAACTCGTATTTTCAACTTATCTCCCAATTTTTTTACTCAAATTTCGAGTAGGAGTACTCGTTGGATGAAAAATTTAATTCCTCATCCAAGGAGTACCCATGTTTCATACTTTTGATGGACCCTGCTACACGAAAAATGAGAAATACATAAAAAAACGTGATTACAATCACGTTTTTCATGTATTTCTCATTTTTCATGTAGCAGGACCCATCAAAAGTATGAAACATGGGTACTCATTGGATGAGGAATTAAATTTTGCATCCAATGAGTACTACCGCTCAAAATTTGAGTAAACAAATTGGGAAATAAGTTGAAAATACGAGTTGAAAAAGTAGTTTTTCCTTTTTTCCCTCTAAAATTTGATGATGTAATCAAATCTTACTTTATTATTTCCACTATTATTTTATAATTTCCTTAGGAGGCCCATTTTAGACCTCAAAATTCCCCTAATGGTTTCTCCTCCAACACTTTTAGCACCCTGTCAACATGTTGAACATGATCCTTCTAAGACTTGTTGTAGATTAGTATATCATCAAAAAATACTAACATAAATTTTATAAGGAAGGGTTTGAAAATGGAATTCATCAACCCTTGAAATGTAGAAGGTGATTGGTAAGGAAAAAATGCATGACAAAAAAATCATATAATGACCCTCATGAGTTCAAAATGTTCTTTTCAGAATATCTATAGACTTCATTCTAATTTGATGATATCCTGAATGAAGATCCAACTTGGTAAAATAAGTTTCTCCATGTAATTCATCCAATGATTCATCAATAACAGGAATGGAAAATTTATATTTAATAGTGATATTATTGAGCTCCCTGTAATCCGAACACATGAGCCACGATCCATCCTTCTTGTGCACCAATACTACTGGAGCATAGAAAGAACTTTGACTAGGTTGAATTATACTAGCCTCTAACATTTCTGCAATCATACGTTCAATTTCGCTCTTTTGGAGATAAGGATATCTGTAAGGTCTGATGTTTAGAGGAACACTTCCTGGAATCAAATTAATAGCATGATCATGATCACGAATAGGTGGGAGTCTTTTGGGAGTTTCAAACACCTTGGAATGATTGTCCAAGACATTTTGGAGATCTGGAGAAATAGAAGATTTTTATGTTGGAACTTCTAGTGAGCATAATTGTGCAATTACGCCTTATTGTTCTTCCTTCAGAAGCTTTGTCATGACATTAGAGCTAATTACATCTCCCGGCTTACCTGCGATACCCCGTAATTCAACTTCATTTCCTTCCGAAAAAAAATTCAAGAAAAGTTCTTGAAGATTAAAATCTACCATCCCCAAAGATTGTAACCATTGTACTCCTAGTACAGGATCAACACCTCCCATTGGAATGGAAAGAATTGAAACATTCAATAAATATCCCCCATGGTTAGCTTGATATTATTGCATTTTATAGAGCAATTTATAGTTCCTCCATTTGCAACCATCACTTCACACTCTGGTGCTGGGTATAGGAAGCAATTCAATTCCCTGGTTACCTTAAAATGAATAAAATTATGGGTACTACTTGAATCAATAAACACTATTACCTTTTTCTTATTGATATGTACTTCTATCTTAAGAGTTTGATGATAAGGTGCACAATACAAAAGCTCAAAAATGGAAGTGCTTGAATTCAAATGGAAACTGAACGATGGTGAACTTCTCGTTGCTAGAAATCTGGCGCAATTTGTTTTGTCGAAAACAAACTCTGGATGAGGAAGATAGAGCATGTTGTTTTTTTCCCTATACAGCTAAAAAAATTGTAGAAGTGACAAGTTGGTGACATGGAGCCCAGTCAAAAAATTTAAGTATATTTAGGGAATATTCTTTAGTTTCACCCAATGACATTGTGACAAGTTTCACTGTAGGATTCGCGAGTTTGGTTTGAAGGTGTCATTTTTTTGTGTTGTTGCTAAGGTTAAAGTTGAATTTTTTATATGGATGGACAGGACAACCAGAGGCTCACACGTGGTGTAGATAGGGGCTGCCACGTGCCCCCTCTAGTGGACCCTATCCAAACTCCAGATTGAATTTATTAAAAAGTTTGAATTATCAACATATGCAATGGTCGAATGTTATTGTATTGCCAAAGTCTGAATTGCCATGTCAAAGCTCTGTTTTATTATTAAATGGTCTGAACCATACACTACATTCGGAATATTTGATACATGTAAGAAAGAGGTAAGATTAAAAATTAAGTGGAGCACATATTAATTTTAAACCCAATTCGGAAGAATTTGGTTAAACTTCATCGAAAAACTTTATACAGAGTTCGGGCGGAGGTCAGGGCTCAACCCCACGACTTCCCCCACAATGGCGCTATGGCTTAGCAATAGGTCGTGGCATAGTCCTTATAATGTATATCTGCGAAGTTTTATATGAATTGTAACAGTTACTCCGACGACAAAAAGGAGGGGTCCAACCCCCTCCCCATATCTCCTTAGCACATAACCTCAACTATGCGCTCCTGCTAAATGCGCTTATGCATAGCTAAACACACAACTACTCCATTTTTAATTTAACTAAACTGTAGTTATTTTGGTGGAATTTCCAGTGGAACTGCCATTTTAGGAGCTGCCCCAAATTTGGTGGCCCTAACTAGAGTCTTCTCCTGTTTTAAAGGAAAATTACTAGGAAAATTCGTTTTGGCCATATATTTGGAAAAATTTGACCAAATTGAGTGCAATAAGAGTCATTTCTGATAGATTTGGACATTATAGACACATTGAAGTAGATTTTAGGAGTTTTAGGTGAATGTAAACAACATTGTTTTCACATTTTAACTATTACTGAGGCCCAAGGAATGGAAGCTAGACCAATGATATGTAGCCCAGGAGGGCTAAACTCCTTCATCAAAGCATTGTGTTAATGGAACAATTGTGATGATTTGTTGTACTTGTTATTGATGTTCTTCAAAATTTGTTTTTCATGCTTTATTCTCTTGAATTTAACTTAAAATTTGACTCATTTGCGTGTTTGACACTCATAAACACCAAGGAAATCTATGCACAATAAAAGCATAAGATGGGAAAAAATTCTATAAATATGAAGATGAAATTAGCACAACAAAAATAACATTCAAATTCAAATCAAGTTGGTATCATAGGCTGGTTTAAAGGTTGCATAAGGTTATTTGCTTGATATTTTCTTGAGTTTTGTGCAATTAGTGTTTTAATGGTTGCAAATTTGTGATGCTCAGAAGGTTAAAGTTGCAGAGAGGTGAAGGTAAATTCTTGGTTGTAAGTACTTAGATTAGGAACAAAAGAAGGAGAACCACAAGGGCACCATCTCCGCCCAAAGTTCCACTCACAACTGCACTTGAAGCACCTTAAGTTTTATCTCAAGAAGCTGAGATTGCAGAGGTACAAGTTGAACCAGAAGCTGAGCTTGAATCCATAGCCATCATGTCAGGTGTTGGAGAAACTGAAGGTCATTCAAAAGAGGATGATGTCAAGAAATACTTCAATGACATAAAGATGATGGTTAAAATTATGTTTGATGCATTTACTATTGGGATTCCAGGAGAAGGTTGTAAGCCTCCACATGGAGAAGGAACTTCAGATGATAAGAAGGATGAAGAGAAGGATTCAAAGGGTAGTGGTGAAAATCCACCTCCATCTCCGCCATCTTCATCATCATCATCATCATATTCTCAATCAGCATCATCTTCCACTTCCACCACAAAAACTACCCATGCTCACTAAAAGACCACAAAAGGGAAAACACCCTTACTCAAGCTTGATTTCAAATTTTAGCTTCCAATGTATAATGGAGAGATAAATGCAAAGAATTTGGACAATTCGATATGTCAATTGGAGGTGTATTGCAAATTTTAGAACCTTCATGAAGATGACATAAAGATTCAATTGGATTCTTTGAGGATGGAAGGATCTGCACTTGTATGCTGGGAATCAAGGCCTCAAGAAGAGATTAAAAACTACTGTAAGATCTCTATGTCTTGGTAATGTTTTATTGCTTCCATTAAAAAGTAATTATATCCCTTAGCTTACAT
Organism: Pinus albicaulis; assembly: GCA_034641835.2. Taxonomy (NCBI): domain Eukaryota; kingdom Viridiplantae; phylum Streptophyta; class Pinopsida; order Pinales; family Pinaceae; genus Pinus; species Pinus albicaulis. The sequence continues at coordinate 841,367,610 of CM076577.1, read as the reverse complement.
TTAAAAGGCCATTATGGACTTGAAAAATTTTAGACAGTTGAAAGGGCAAAGTGTGCAAGATTATACTCATGAATTTAGGAGAAGAGCTCTTATTTTGGGTATTAATTTATATTCTCAAGAAAATTTGTTAAAGTGCATTAGCTTTTTTCACAGTTACCTTAGGCACACTATTATCATGTTTAATCCCACAAACATGGAGGAGGTTTTTGTTCAAGCCACACATTTAGAAGCAAGAGGGAAAGAAAAAATAGATGAGAAAAGTGATAGTGAGGGTAGCGGAAAGGGAAAGTTTTATGGAAGAGGAAAGAGAAATAGCTCTGTCAAAAGAGAGAAAGAGAAACTTGCATGTAAATAATGTTCGAGGAATGGCCATGATGAAGTCCATTGTTGGCAGCTTAATCCAGAGTTGAAGCCAAAGAAAAGGATAAAACTATTGCTATCATTGAACGTGACTTAGGTTCATATTCAGGAGATGAGACAAAGATTACAGCCATGGGTTTGAAAGGTAACCATACAACGAGCATTAATTCTACAAATTTTTCCAATTTCACTGAAGATGAGGATACAAGAATAGAAATTTTCCATATTAGAGTCATCTCTAAACATACCAAGATAGATACAGTTTTTGATAATGGGTTACAAGTTAACCTGATTTCTGAAGACTTGGTTAAGCAGCTAGACCTTAAAACTGTTAGACATCTAAGACCCTATCCTTTAGGGTGGATATGCAAGAACGAAAAATTGCAGTTTACTTGGAAGTGCATACTAATAATTGCTATCAATTCAAACTTTCTTGATGAAGTTGAACTTGATGTGGTGTTGCTTGAGATATCAGGTATTGTTTTGGGAAGTCCTTATATTTATGATAGGAAAGCAGTGTTTCATCGCCATGAGAATAAGTATCACTTGTTTAAATATGGAATTGAGTACATAGTAAGAGAACATAAGAAGAGGATAGTGAATGCAAGTCGGAATTTGACATTGTTGATAATAAAAAATAGAGATGTTTTGAATCAAACCTTTCAAGAAGATGGATTGAAGGAACAATTTGATTTCATTAAGGTTGATTATGCTTGTAATGAGATGTTTCAGGCTAATAGGTTTCCTTTGCAAGGAGGTAAAAAAGATGTAAAACATTTGTAGTAGTCAACATCAGTGTTGAGTAGTGTTGGGAGCAAGATTTTGGTGCAAGAGAGTGAAAAGGTCAAAGAGAAAGAGACAAATCTATTGGAAAAAGAAGGCATGGGTTCCAAAAGTGCTTGTTTTTTCTTTCCAAAGGGTACATGGAAATGGAGAAGATACTTGGTCAAGGTTCGACGCAAGTACAAAGAAATATCAGTTAAGAATCACCATGACGACAGTGTGCAAGGTGAGACAGTTTTTAAGTTTCCTTTGATTGTTGACCAATGTAGGAACAAGTGTGTTTCTGCAAGTGTAGCTTGTTGCCCTACAAATTCAGGAAAATTGTAGCATGACAGTGTCAAAGATAGCAAGAGAAGGTCACGAGAGACAAGGAAAAAGTTAAGTATTTGTGAAAAGGTCAAATTGATGAAAATGGGAAAATTTTAGTGGATTGAGACTGGAAGGGTGAGGGAACAGTACCCTCATCCACATGATCTGTAATCACAGAGCTTTTACAGTCCAAAAGGCTTCTAGTGGGGAAGAATGATTAGGTGCTCAGTGTAAAAGCTCAAAAATAAAAGTTCTCAAAATCAAATAGAAACTAAACAACAACGAATATCTCGTCGCCAGGAATCTGACACAATTTGTTTCCTAAAAAACGGAGTTCAGATGAAGAAGATAGAGCATGTTGTTCATTTTCCTAAATAGCTAAAAAATTTGCAGAAGTGATAGGTTCGTGACATGGCAGCCGAGTCAACAAATTTAAGTATATTCAAGGAATATTCTTCAGCTTTCCTAGTGACACAGTGACAAGTGTCACTACAAGATTCGTGAGTTTGGTTTGAAGGTGAAATTGTTTTATGTGTTGCTCCTAAGGTTAAATTTGAATTTTTTCTATATGGATGTCCAGACCAACCAAAGGTTGACACGTGGTGCATCAAAGAGTGGCCATGTTCCCCCTCCGGTGGACCCTATCCAAAGTCCGAATTGAATTTTTTACAAAGTTCGAATTATCAACATATGGAATGGTCGAATGTTATTGTATTGCCAAAGTCTGAATTGCAATGTCAAAGGACTCCATTATTATTCAATGGTTCGAACCATACATTACTTTCGAAATATTTCATACATATTACAAAGGGGTTGGATTAAATATTAAGCGAGGCACATATTAATTTTAAACCTAATTCTGAAGACTTTGGTTAAACTTCATGGAAAAAATTTATACAGAGTTGACGCAGAGGTCAACGCTCAACCCCATGACTCCCCCCCACTGCCCCCCCGCCCCACACACAATAGCATTGTGGCTTACCAATAGGTCCCAGTATAGTCCTTGTAATGTATAGCTGTGAAGTTTTATATGACTTGTAATGGTTACTCCGATGGTGGAAAGGAGGGGGGCAGCCCTGCGGGCTAGCCGCCTCCCCATATGTCCTTACCACATAACCTCAACTATGCACTCCCACTAAACGCGCTTATGCACAATTAAATAGGCAGTTAATCCATTTTTAATTTAATTAAATTGCAGTTATTTTGGTAGGATTTTCGGTGGAACCGCCATTTTAGGAGTTTCCCCCAAATTTGCATCCCTAACTGGAGCCTTCTCCAGTTTTAGAGGCACATTACTAGGCAAAAAAAATTTGGCCATATCTTTGGAAAAATTCGACCAAATTGAGTGCAAGAAGAGTCATTTCTAATAGATTTGGACATCTTGGACACATAAAAGCAAGTTTCAGAAGATTTAGGTGAATGTAAACAACATTTTTTCGCACTTTAGCTAGTACATAGGCCCAAGCCATGGAAGTTGAACCAAGGAGATGTAGCCCAGGAGGGATGAAATCCTTCATCAAAACATTGTTTTAATGGATCAATTGTGATGGTTTTATGTACTTGTTATTGTTGTTGTTCAGAATTTGTTTTTCATGCTTTATGCTCTTGAATTTAACTTAAAACTCAACTCATTTACCTGTTTGACACTCATAAACAACAATTAAACCTATGCATAATAAAGCATAATATCAACAAAAGTTTTATAAATCTGAAGATGAAATTAGCACAACAAAAGTAGCATTCAAATTCATATCATTTGAGGAGTGGTAATTCCTACCAATGCATTACAAGATATAGTCTGACTCATTGCTTATTTCTCTAGGGTTGGTTCCTGGTGCATTTCCTCTTCTTTTGAAGTTTCTTGTTCATTTTCTTCCTCCTCTTCACAATCTATGTAAAATATTTTTTTCTCAGCATGCTTATGACATTTAGTGTATTTTCTATCACAACTGTAACAAAGCCCTTTTTCTCTTTTTTCTTCCAATTGTTGTTGTGTCAACCTTGTAGGTTGTGGAAGTCTAGGAGTAGGAACACTTCCATATTTATCGATGTGAGTGGTATGCTTCCTTGTTTCCATAATTTTATATTCAATTTTTATTTCCAACCTGAATGCTTTATTCGATGAATCAGGTTCCCAAAGGCGAAACTCATGTTGAATTTTATCCTTTAAATTCCCTATGAAGACATTAATCCTGTGTTCCTCTGGATTACCAATTGTCCTTATATTCAATTTTTGGAAGTCCTCAATATGCTCCACCGTAGAACCTTTTTGTTTGAGATTTATCAATAGGTTAAAGAAGGTGTTTGTCTTTGCATCCTCATAATGTGCTATCGTTTCATCCATATAAATTGACCAAGTGACAATTGTTTTACGAGAGAAAAGCCATCGATACAATACAAATGCATTTTGTTCTAAATATAAAGTTACAATACATAACTTTTGTGTGTTTTGCACATTATTGAGATCAAAAAATTGCTCCATCTGTATTATCCATGTTACGAGATCCTTGCCATCGAAATTTCTCATATCGATCTTTAGAATATGGTGGGTATTCAATCCAACATTAGAGTTTATGAAATCACAATTAACATTTATTTTGTTCTCATCATGAGTTTACTCTACTATCTTTTTTCCATTATAAATCATTTCTTGTATCAACTTTGTCAAACCTTCTTTCAAACCTTCCATGTATTCCTTTAGATCATTCTTCATGTTTTTCATGTTGTATTTCATTTTTTCTTCCATGTCGTCCATCTTAGCTTCCATGCCATTCTTCAAACCATCCATCTTATCTTCCATGATTTTATTCAAACTATCCATCTTAGCTTCCACTCCCCTCTTCAAAACTTCCATTTCATTTTTTGTTGCTCTTTGCGAGAGAGAAAGTTGTTGTAGTTGCTCTTTTAATTTTTATATATCATTTTGCACTTTTTCCTCTTCATGAGTCATAGTAGAGCCTTTTAAGGACTTAATGGGTGTTGAATTCTTACTTTTGAGGATCTCTATATTGAAATTGATGTATATCTATAATTCTGGATCCCTGACATTTTATCTTCAGTCCTTTAGTAGCCCTCTGAATCTTCTTTCTAATGCCACATGTCTGACCTAATTTGGACTTTTCCACACAAAGTTATGCCCAATCTCCCACAATGACCTAATTGTGGATTAGTTCAGTAGAGAAAAATTATACTCTATGCCACATGTCATTGTTTCCTCCTTTGGCTCTAAAATTAATACATAGTAAACTAAAGTCTGTGTATTATTGACGACTTTTTACAGAATTCCAATCTGATGCTTAGTGAGAGAGTTATGATGATTTTCCAAAGGTTATCTCTTTGAGATGAAATTTGGGAGCCTGTGAAAACCCTAAGTTCCACAGATCAATGTCCAAAAATATTGCGAACCAAGATCTGAAATTTTTACACAAAGTTCCTTAGGATTTTTTTCAAAAATGGGATTTTTTTTTAGCTTCTGAAACTTCGTATAAAAAAATGTATAGCGAAAATTCCATGATGACCTATTTGAATCAGTGAAACCTTAGAATCAAAAGCTCTGATATCAAATGCTATGAAACCAACTCAAAAAATAGAAGAAAAGAGAGATCAACGACTTAGAAATCAGCCTCTTCGAGGGAGAAACCTCCTTTACATTACATAAATGAACACTTCTTGGATGATACAAATGACAAAACATCCTTTCTATATATAGGAGTCGTCACAATATAATACTAGCCGACCTAACAATAATAACATAAGGGCACAACAATAACAATAGTGGCTTTTATGGGGCACAATAATAACAATACGGGTGCTACAAAGGTACAAAAATGAAAATAAAAGAGCTACACTAACAACAATAAGGGACTACACTAGTAATATAGGGACCTAACAAAAAAGTTCAAACAAAACTGGTGTTGTTATTACCTGTGCCTAACATTCAAGACACTAATGTTATTTAAAGGAATCAACATGTAGGAAACTAGAGAAAGGATCGCGGTAAGCATGTTTTAAATTGATGAAAGTTGGAAATATGATCATGGTAAACATAGCATGTGGGTTGCATGCAAGAACTACATGTATAATCGATGATCAAATGTTCCGCATTTAAACCCATGGACACCATGCACCATTGGAACAGGTGGTACACACGGTTATCATAAGTGGACAATGTATTTTGTAAATGAAATTTTGTATCAGTGAATTTATTAATGTTTATGATGTTTTATAAATGAATATTTTGTGACTTATTGTTAATGTTGACCGTGTTTTTTTATAATTGAAATTCGAAATTAACATTTGCACAATTCTACTTTGTGGACATTTCAATACTTCGTCCACAACATTACTCTTTCAAGATGCGCACCCATTGTATATTGTGGCATGCGTGATTTTTCCATTCAGTTAGAATCCTTAGCTGAAATAATAGAAATTATTACAGAAATAGTTAGTTTGGTTATGTCGATCCCTCTTCTTTACTTTATTTGGAAATAAAAACATGCATACCCTCACCTTTCTCTAACTGTGAGTCATCACGAGCTAGCACAAATTTTCCCTAAAAGATTTTTAAGAGATTGATGTTAGTTTATCGGTGTACGAAGGAGATGAAAATTAAAATGGTCTTGTTTTCAATTATACCATAATCATGATTTATTTGCAAAATAAATCTGCCTTGGGAAGGTTGAACTTTAACTGAAAAGTCAACCAGCCACAATTTTCAATATATTGAGATTTTCATTTTTGTTTTAATTAAATGAGTTAATGTTACAGTGACCCTGTGTATTTGCGTCGGCACTGCTTTAAAATTTAAATGATATTTGAGGATACAAAGGGTGAATTCCAGAATGGGCCTATAAAAGTAAAATTTCAACCAAGGTTACTTACTCTTAATTGCAAAACTGTATATTACATAATAGGTGGGACCATTAGAGGCTAAAGTGTTCATTCAAAAGTCATATGATTAGTAAGAGCATAGAAGAAATTAAAATAGAAAAATTACTCACAAATATAGAACCTATCGGTATACTAGTATGAAGAAATTTGAAATAAAAGAACACAAAATTCGCTTTCGGAATTGCATAATGATTATAATCTTTTTTATTTGAAATTAATAACTTCAAAAATCCATTAATAACAAATAATTCAGTTTTATTTTTGAGGTTGAATATCATTACACAAGGAAAGAAATATAATAAAGGGAACTACAATATCACGTAATCTTCTAGTGCATTTTCCAATCAAGATTTGAATTTTATTGTTCTCTGAAATAGTAAAGTTGCAAGTATAATATATATATATATCTATTATGTCCACGTGACATAGGTTGGCTCTTCGGATTTCCACCGGCTCAGTATATTAAATCCTCGATCCTTCGGATTTCCACGAGTGGTCAATATATTAAACCGTCCCAGATATGTTTTCCAAAGGTAAAAAAAGTTAAACATGTAGATGACTAAGACATGAATTTTTCGTTGGTAATAAATTTGATTACCACAGTTTTTCGAGAGAAGAATTCAAAAGTGGCTTAACCTAGATAATCAAGACTTGTATATGGGCACAAGATCCGAAATATATCGCACACAAATAAAATTTGATCAACCTCATTGAAAGCACATGTAAGCACATGCTGCCATGCAACTGTCTTTGTTTATTTTAAAATTCCATACTTTAGTTAGTTACTTAAACCACGACACTATTTACTTTAAAATATGATACTTTATACACCTAAACCATGATAGAGAAAGATAAGACAAAGAATGAATAATTTTTATCTATATTGGTATTTCAAAAAATATATATTTAAAAAATTAAGATAAATACAAATTATTAATAATTTAAATTTATTCAAAATAAAATTTTATAATAATTTTTTATAATTAAATGTTATTACAAATAAAATTATACAAAATAGTTTTCATATATATAATATAGTTTATATAATTAAATATCTAAAATGATTATTTGGACAAACCAATAAACCAGTCATAAAAAAGATCACATTAAATTCTTCTCATTTTTATGTTGATAAGTGTTTCTTCTTGAAAATGGTGAGGTTGCTATTGGCTGGACATCTATCCTGATATGTGAGAATGACATTTGTCTTTTACCAAGATCCCCATTATAATTTATTCCCTCATGTTTAATAAATTTTTTTTTTATGGGTATCTACGGGCCGAATTTTACACTTCCCGTTCACTCCCATGATTCACGATCAACTTTGGGTTCCATGATTTTCCTTTATCTCTCCTACATTCACAATACTTCAAAACCCAAAGTCTGCTCGAAGTCACAACAAATCTATGTACTCGTGTGTGATTTCAAATTGAAAGCTCTATAAGCAATGAAGATCCCTTTGGCTATAAGGAAATTCTCGAGGTGGGTAGTCTGCATTGATTTTTTTTTGGACCGGGTTCCATTTTTTTCTTTACAAATTTTCTTAGTGACATTCGTGCTGCATCTTAATGAAAATGCATCGCATGGTTTGTTTCGATAATTTGACAATACATTTTTGTGATGAAAAATAGCCTATTCCATTTCCTTCACTTCCATTTTCTTCTGAATCTAGCAAAAATTCTCGAGCAATACCTGAAATGCTCTTCAAAAATCTCTTCATAGTTTACATGGGTTAATTTTTTTAATTTAGGATTCAAAGTAGGGCGGTGCCACTCTTGCTTAGAGATTCACATGGTTCTGTGAGGACTCTTATAGATACCTGAAATGCTCTTGAAAAATCTCTTCCTAGCTTACATGGGTTAATTTTTTGAATTTAGGATTCAAAGAAATAGGACGGTGACACTCTTGCTTAGAGATTCACAGGGTTCTATGAGGACTCTTATAGAGTACAATGACATGGAGTGTTAGCAAGCTCCAAGTTGTTCACCTTATTCTTTTAGAGAAAAGACAATGTCAACCCATTATCTTCTCGCATTGCTAGCTCCAATGTAGTTATCTTATGGTCTTAAAAATACCTTAACGCCACATCCTCCCATATTTCCTCCTTCATATTGGCAGGATTGTGATGAGAAAATGCGCATGCGAACTACACCATGAAAGTGACCAGACCCTCCTTCATATTGGCAGGATTTTGGGGAGAAAACTTCCATTTTGATTGGTTTAGTGCAAGGTTTCCGGAAGCCACTGAGCTACCAACAAGAAACCATTATGTCCTTAAGGTGAGCATCGTGCTTTTGTGGCTTATTTATTATGAATTTGTCTTCAAAATGGTCTCCAATGATAAACCCTTTTTGAATTCACTGGTTTTTCCCTTTTGGGATTTTTCCTAAGTCTGTTAGTCTCTATCTTGGGTCAAATCCACAAGTTTTTGGTGGTCCAAACTTTTCAAAGCATGGTCTATGTCTAAAATTTGTAGAAACCATTTCTATATTTCTGCTTTATCTAAAATAAGTTCCCAACAAGAAGCCTCGTGGCCATAATTAAATATGTATTCCATTTACTCAGTGTAACATGCAATACTTCTAAAAGGATGTTGTTAGCTAACTTGAGAGGTATCAAGTTATATGGGCCTATTATTATGTGTCAGTTTCTCCATTCCACATGGAAAGACGCTACGTTGTAACTATCGCCATCATATACTTGATTTTCCTAGTAAAATTTTCCATTTGAATATATCCCCTGCCCTTCTTGGGTCGAATCCACAAGTTCCTAGTGTTCCAAACTTTCCAAAACATGGTTGATGCCTAAATTATGTAAAGAACCCCAACAAGAGAAAAAAAATCATATAAAATAGCAGCAAAATACATACAGAGGCATTCTATCCTAGAGTAATGCAATATATTTTTAGGAGTTATTATGTCCCATATATTCAATAATACTAGAATTTCACTTGAATACAGGAGCAAAGCTTATCCATGCTTTTGATTAGAAATTCTCAGGTTAGATATAAGGCTCACGATGATACATTTTAAATATAACCATTTATGTATTTTCTTTTTAAAATTACAAGTAAATAATTAGCTATTTTGTTTTTATCATAATAGCAGTGTTCTTACCTACAAAAAAGTCATTGTAACGAGGTATTTGAAAATGGTTCTTACAGTAGCGTCAGCACCTTAGGCCACTAAGCTTGTATGAGTAGCTCTCAACTTTGTCTCCAAAGAGCGGTAGGTGTTTTTTGCGAAGTATTTTGGGCAAAGAAACATTACCAAGATGGGATAGAATGTGGGAAGACTTGCAGTAAGAGGATTTGAAGCGAGATCTGGTGAAGAGCCACATCAGTGGTAGCAACAGTAGTGGATCGAAGGAGGTAAAGGAAGAGGATAATGTGGCCCTCTCATTGAAGGGTCCTAGTCAGGGACAGGGGGAGCGCAGGAACAATATGGACCCAATGAAGATCAAGTGCTTTAGGTGTGGCGAGCTAGGCCAATACAATTCTCAATGTGCTCACAAAAAGAAGGACAAGGAGGAGAATCAGGACCAGGAGGAATCTTCTATCGAGATTGATAGGCTGTCCTCCATGCTAAAGGAAGAATTCACCATGATTTTAGACATCTCTCCAGGAGTGAGGTGGGGTGACTTGGTTCTATAGCCCCATAGTGCTACAGATGGCAAGGATTATTGAGGAGGTCCACCTCTTGAATTAATACCTTGCTATGGGAGCCCAGAATATTCAGTAAAAGAATGGACCAGTGGCAGTTGATGCAGGTAGATTCCAGAGTAACAATGCAGAGGCTAGTAGAAATCAGATGTTGGGGAACACAGTTCAAAGTTGACAAAATTACAGCTAGCACAATGTAGAGTCAGCAGCAGTGTATAGCCTTCAGTGAAAATGTCAAGGCTAGTAGTAGTGAGGGCTTGGGTGAAAAATGCATCATACTGGGCACTGTGGGTTCAATATTTCAGATGCTTCTAACTTGGAGATGTTGCAGTTGCAGCAATATCAGATGAGAGGGAGATGCAAATGTTTTTGTAGCAACAAGAACATAGTTGCAGTGTAGATGTAGTGTTGGAATAAGTTCAGCAGTGTCAGCAGAAGCAAGGATACAATGCATATCAGAGTTGCGTAGTGGTTGGTGGGAGGCAATACCTAGACATCAGCAATGTGACAGGAGATGGTACAGAAGCATAGTATTGCTAGAGGGGCAGTAGTACTTGAAAACATTCCTCACTAATAGGGAGTGCTAGTTTTTGTAGCATCAGATGTGTTCTAGCCTTGAAATTTGGTGGAGAGGCTAGAATAAATGATATCTCCAAAACATAGAAATTGTTTCTGGAAATTCCATCTAGAGACAACTTAATTAGATTATTAGTCAGTTTTTAAATATTTCCTAAGTATACAATTATGGAATATGATTATTTAATCATAATTAATTAATTCATGGTGTGAATGTTCTAGAAATTCACATGGATCGATTTCTATTTAATCTTGTCCATTGATTAAGATCTAATCTTTCCCATTGAAGTCTCAATGATGGATTATAAGAAGAATTCAATCGAGTTTGGAGAAATCATATTGGAGAGCACCAACAGATTTATTTTACCGGGAAATCAATTTCTAGAGTAGCAACATTTTGTTGCCAAAAATGATTCACTGAAGTTGAAGAATTAAGAGAAGGACAAAGATAATGAAACCAGAGAAATCATTCTAGATATGGTGATTACATTTGGAGAGAGTTAGAGAAGCCACAATGAGGTTAATGTAGTGGCAGTGTAGTAGCTTTACTGGGTGATTTTTATTTGTTGGAGGAGAAGCAATGATTCAGAGCCGAAAGATGGGAAAAGTTTCCAGAGGCTAGGAGGGTCAAATTCTCAGACATCAACTGATGAGACAAGTTGAGGTGATGGATTTCCAAGCTGAGTAATGCAGAGCCTATGTGGGAGTGACACAGTGATTGTGTAGAGGTAGTTTGGACGAATCCATTTCGAGCTGAGGTCAGTGCTCATATTCGTCTATGGAGTGAGGAAATTCCTCACTAGATATTTTTGCCAGTTTTTTATATAGGATTACTAGTCTAGGCATCTAGTTGTACTCAGATATTTCACTACTGCATAATAATAAAACCCTCAACTGCTACACTAATTTTCCAGAGTTGGGTTTTTTTTGGGACATCGGTCCAAAAATAACGGTGTTATTTGTGTGTGTGCATATGTTTATCCTTGCATTTATTTTCATTCCCAAATTTATTTGTGTAGGTTTCATTGTGAGTAATTTATTTTTTGTCATAGAAAACTGCAAATAGATTGCTAAGAATTAATTTAACAATTAGGAGAATTATTTGTAGTTGCTGCAATAGGATTCGGGGTTAGCCGAATTTTCACATAGTAGGTAACCTCCTGATCCACCTAATCAATCGATGAATCAATGAGCTTGTCTGGGGATTTTCCCATGATAACAAAATCCCTTCTGTCCAATCAAGAAATCAATCCATTAGTTTGGATCTGGCTTGGATTATTATTTCCAATTCTTGTGGGGTTAGCTCTGTGGGACACTTCATGCTCAGGGAAATCGCTTCTATTTTATGACTAATATGGATACATTTTTTTATATTTGGTTCTTCCTCAAGTATCTTTAAAGCGGGGATAGCTCCACATGACACCTTCAATAGAATAACTGTCAAGTAAATGTGACAGAAATAATGATGAATCCGATCTCGGAGCCAGATTTGTCCTTCAATGATCTGTAGATTAGGGACTCCTAAGATTGTGTTTGAAGAATGGGGAATTCAAAATAAAGTTATCTTCATGTTCCATTAAATTTAGTTAAGAGGATAGATATATATTCCCGTCATTTTTTAACAGCGGGGATTTTGTAGCTTTCGGAAAATTGTTACAAATATTGTAGGCTTTGGCATCAATTGAAGATGTTTAGAGTTATTTCTTTTCAATAATTTTTGTATAAACTAGCACTTAAAAGTTTCATACAATATAGTAGGATTTTGCATCATGGTTTGATTAATTCAGTAAATTTTTTTTAGCAATTAGAGTTGTCATGAAATCTAAGTGTTCCAAACTTTATCCCAGAAAATTACCATAAGTTTCCTGGTCTACACTTCGTTGGACAACCATTTATCGCATTACTTGATGGAAAAGGAATCCTTTCATGGACTATTTGGAATACAAGATATTTTTTTTGAAAGTAACACCACTTATGCAAATTTTATTATTGAATGTGGGTTTCTCCAGGGTAAGGATTTCATTATGGAATCAGATCTATTGCAATAATGCAAAGTTGCATTGTGACATATATTTTTTTACTTTCCCTCTAATAATTTTCCCAACCGATTTTCATGGGCTTGAATTCAAGAATATGTGAATTGGACAATATTAGACGATAGCACATTAGTGTGGCTATTAGGTTCTCTTGTTTGTATTGTTTTTAAGTTTTAATGTTATGCTCACTAGGTCCATTTATAGAGTGTTACATTGCTTCTATGTCAGATAGAACACTGGACTTATTCTCATCGACAAGTGACCTTAATCCTTTATTTCATGTTGGTTGATATTTCCTTCAAAAGTTTTGCAACTCTTCTTCCTTGTCTGATTCTTTATGCTTAGTTCGGTTGGAATTCTAAAATTGTGCATCACATATACCAGGTTATCTAGTTGTCTGTATTGTTTTCAAGTTTTAATTTGATGGTCACTAGGTCCATTTCTACAGTGTTACATCCCTTCCATGGTGGACATAGCACTGGACTTATTATCATAGAAAAATGACCATAATTCTTTGTTAATTGCTGTTAAATATTTCCTTCACAAATTTTTCAACTCTTCTTCGTGGTTTGATTCTTTATACTTGGTTTGCTTGGAAGTCTAAAATTTTGCATCACTGTTACATATTTTATAAACATGTTGGAAAAAAAGTCTTTTTATACCATCCACTAAAATAACATCGCATGAAATAAAAAACATTGATATGATATCACGTTCTGGAAATTAATGTCATAATTGGTTATAAAAAACAAACATTTGGTTATCTCAATGGATTCCTTACTTGAATTCGACCCTTGGAACAATTTTATTTTATTTTATTTCTGCACATGTTTATTGGAAGGTATCCAAGGTATTCAAATTGTTTTGAAATTTGAATATTACTTTAGTTATTTTTATCTATGCGTGAAAACAAATATTGTTTTCTTTACCGTGTCTGTGCATGATTTTCTAATCGATATTTTTCATTGGACACACAATTTCGCACATCCTGTATATGTTCTCAAATTGAGTTGGCATCTTGAAAATTTTATTACCTAATTGTGATATTGGGCCTACATACTATGGAAAATCCAATTTGTTAGATGCATTATATGCTAGTGTTTCCATTATATTAGTTTTCATATACTTGCAATTAATATGACAATCAATGGATATAATAGCCTTTTCTTTTTTAAATTTTCATTCCCTGCTGGTCTCTTGAGGGAAAAGTTTGGAAAGTGAACTGTTCGATTTGAAATTTTGTTGAGCTGATGAATTATACATGTATCTATGTAGTGCATCAAAAGTTGATGAGAATGGTTATACTTGAAAGCGTTTTTCATCTACGACCCAATAAATGGATTGGAAACAAAGTGACTCTTCAAAGCAACTTTATAACACTAGACAACGAGATATATTACCTTTCCCAATACATGTTTATGTGGGTAAAGCTTGGGGCATCGTATTCAAACCATTTTTCCCTTTAATTCTACCAAGATTAAATACTCTATTCTTAAGAGCTATGCACCCTCTTTTTTTTAATAGTGAACAAGAGAATGAAGATTATCGTTAATAGCCCTAAAAAGCTAGCAATGGTAGAAAATTTAGATGTAATATCTAGAAATTTGTTAATTGACAAAAAACTCTTCTCCCATAAACAAAACTCTGGAACACTCATAAGTTATCTTAATTCAGGATTTATAAGCAGGTCAAATTTTTGTTGGTTGAATTATCTGCTACCCACTAGGAAAAAATATGCCATTAATGTTTAGGATATACCTATGCTTAGACCTCAATATATATTTGAAAGTGTTTATGCTTTGCTCTAGTTGAGGTTGCAATCAAGCAATAATATCCTTCTCCTTCTAGTGCGTTACAAAAATTCATCATTTCAATATATCAATATTATTAACTTCACATAAATACACTAAATAACCAAAATTTAATACAAAAATTACCAACTTAACACAAATATACTAAAAAACCTAAATTTAATACAATAATTATTCTTTCAAGCCAAAGTACAACTTTTGAAATTTAACAATTCCAATATAGCAATCCTATCGTCGTCTCTTTGCACCTTTTTGGGAAAATTGCTAGTATATAATTTAGATATCAACATCAATATTTCCACAATGCACTTGTTGTGATACTTCCACGTATGGTTATTCTTACAAAATCTCCACAAAATAAAAAATGAGCTACATGTTCCATTAAAAATCGAAAGTTGTGAATATATATTGGATCGACGCTCATAATATAATCATTTCAGTTGCGTTATCACCTAACCTGTTAAATATGGGATAAAATATTAAAGAAGTTGATTAAATTTTAAAATGAATTATTTAGTAAATTGTATGCTACAACATCAATTTTTTTTTCAAAATATTAAAGATTATTTTTAACTTAATATTTATTTTTTTATTACTAATTCTAATTTAAAAAAACTTATTTAAAGTTTAGTGGTGATAATGATGGAATGTTGTCCACAGCGTCTTGCATAGATGGCGATCAGGTGCATTGTTAAGCACTCCTAGATGGTAAGTCACCATTTCCATTCCCCACCCTATTCGAATTTTATTCTTGGACATGACCATGATGTAGCATCTCGGTTGTTGAACTTACGAAAAAAAATATAATAATGGAATGTTTATTCACTAGCATAGATACATGTTAATTTCAAATTTACTCATACATACCTTAATAGAACAATTTGTTACCATTTACTCTAACCCCATAACAATTTTAATTTCATTTTTTTTTTCATTTCACAATACCTATTTATTAACCCTTCTAATACATATTTTAAGTAATATTTTTTTTATTTCTATTAAAAATTATGAATATCTCACATTTCTTTTAATTTCTTTTTATAATATATTAACTTCGCTATATTAGTCATTTTTACTTTTAATATTTATCATGTTTCCTCAGACTTTGAAACCATTTCTCATATTATGCTAGCTCTCATCGTGCCTTATAAAATCCCCATATTCATATTTATATCCAAATTAAAACACATCTCACAATACTTATACCCATAACAACACTAACTACCTCTTTCATCTTTTTGTTAAAAAGGAATATGATATTCAAATTCCAAATAATTCTAAAAGGAATATCTTATTCAGCTATGCAAATGGATTTCCTTCAGCAGACGACATGGTGTATTTAGGTAAGGGTGCATGTTGCATGCTTGGCAGTCATGAAACTAGTATAAATAGTAATACAACAAGAGTTGGGCTTGCCTTAATTTAGCAAGATGCTAATCTACAGATCATATGCTATGTTCAAGAATTGAATATGTAGGCCTGGTCATCTAACACTGGAGGTTGGGGGGTGAAGAAAATTGGTATGCAAACCAAATGCAAGCGCTACTCAGACCCAACCATAAGGAGCTTCTTCTTGAAAAAATTTCGAGGGACCACTGGGTTAGAAATGTTAATGTGATTTTACATGGTGGAAAGCTATCTAAATTCATCTTAGGAACTCTAAACCAGAGGAGGGTATAGAATATTGATCTCTCTACATGGTTTTATTCCATAATTGGTATATGTTTTGGCTATTACCTCCACTTTGGGGAGATCTGGATTCTTTATGTTAATTCAAGTAGGATTTTTCAACATTGTTAAGGCTAGGTTATTGAGGTTCAATTTGTTTACTAGTGTTCTCGAGGGTTTGGCTAAAATTTTTCATGTATGTTTTCCCCCTCAATCGGTCGATCTAGTTGTTTAGTTCCTAGAACAACAGATTCTTCATGAATGTGGTGTGATTTGAAGTCTCCCATTGTCTTGTTGTATCAGTAATGTGCATAGATGAGTCTGTTTCTGGGAATTTCAACATGTTTACCAGACATTCTATAGAATTTGAGGTTTTTTGTAGACTCCAGGGTCGAATTGGGGGTTCATGGGTCATCTCATATTTATTTTGGCATGTGGTTTGGCATTGGGGTTGGCAACATTACTTTTCCCTCTTGGTGGTTTTTTTTCAATGGTTAGACCATCTTTTGGTAGGTTCTGCTAATTTTCTCAGGCGATTTGAGAACACCATGTGCCTATGTTCTTTCAATTTTCTATTGTTCTTCTGTTTGAACAGGGTGGGGGCAGTGGTACCAATTCTGATGATATCTAGTGGTATGCTGGGAACACACTTGTATGCGAGCTTTATTATAGTGCAACTCAGCTGGTAATGAGTCGTCATCATGGGAAGGTAAGAAGGGGCATTACGAAGAGAGGATAGAACGATGGGGATATTTTGGGTGACCATAGCCTTGGTGAGGTTGTTATCGCCAACCTGTCAAAGTTACCTAGAACTCTGAAAATTCCCCCTCCTCTAGATAACTTTGAAATCCAAATACGACACATAACCCTTCTCCCAAAGCCACTCAACAAGGACCATCATGATTTTTAGGTTCCTATAATAATAGGATTCATAATTTTGAATTGACTTTGATAGTCTTGTAAATATGTACATACCTTTCTTTCTACAAATTATTTTCCCATATTTGAAAAATGAAAAAATAATAAAAAAATCAAAAAGAGGGTAAAAAGTCCTAAAATAATGATAAAATGACTTAGAAAAAATATATACCCCAAAAGAGAAAAGAGATAAAAATAAGACCTGAAAGTGAGCAAGTCCAAATGCCACTAATTTTTACTTTTACTGCAAGAATAATGATTACGTGCAGAGGGTCATTAAATGCCATAATCCTTGATGAGTTAAACTCTTAACTTGTCATGTTTTCAATTTCAAGTTTTAAATAGTGAATAAAGGTTTTTCAGACAGTTTAATCTTGAAAAATCAGTAGATAGGTAGAGAATAATAAGGAGCTCAATAGTTTAAACTAAGCCCTTGGATGAAATAAGGTATATTTAGATAGTTTATGCTTTAAAATAATAAATGTTTCAAGGTTTCAAGTCTAAATGCACTTGCCAAATGAGAAAAAAAATGATAGAATAAGGCTAAGTAGGTAGAATGAAGTGGAGAAAGAATATAATATTGATAATCGGGAAAAATCACTAATTTCCCCTCCCCTATAAGTATTTAGTATTCTAAGAAATCAGTAAAACATGCTCAGAGCATTTCTCTGACTTTTGTTTGGACCGAACCCAAGACTCGATGACTGGTTTGTTGAAAATGTTGAGTTCTTATTTTAAAAATCCCCATTTATCATTATTCATCCTCATTCATACATTATAACTCCTTTTCATAAGTAAAGACTCATTCTTACTTAATGAAGCATAAAACCCATGTAATTAAATTCATCCCTTCAGAAACATGCATGAAAACATCAAAAATACATTTATCATAAGTATTGGTGAAATGATAAAAAGATAAGCTATGCTTTACTCTTACACTTTACTTAGTGATTTTATGTATTTTGTGTTATATTCCATTTCCCTTTCATTTTAACTTTTAACCTATTTTATTAAATCCCTAACTAATTACCTTATCCTACTTATTTAATTCCCTATATCTAAATACCCCAAAACCCACTATTATAAAGTTTTTTGACCAAAGTTATTACCCATGTGCTAAATAAAAAACCCCAATTACAGAGCCCTTTGGTCTAAACTATCATTAAATAAATATCCCGCCCATATGGTCGTTTAACCATTCAAAAAGGTTTAAATACTATATAATAAACTAAATACCGCACCCTTAATGTTTTTATTAAGACATATTACAAATGTTTTGAGTGAAACATATTAACCCCGCATTCCAAAGTTTTGAATCTAATAAAGTTACAAAAGCTTTAGCCCTGCTTATACATAAAAGCTTGCACCTTTGCATTGGTTAAAGCATTATCCTATGTTTTAAAACATTATCCCTCTATTATTATATAAACCAATGTATAAAAGTTGCTAATCCTTGCCGCCTAATGAACCCCACCTCGATATATGATTAAAGACTTTACCCGCAACAAAACATAAAGGTCTAATTATATGTTTTAACTATCCGCACATGTATATAAAGCCCGGTCCCACCATTTCATTTAGCCGCTTCTTTCCATTCAATCTCAGCCCTTCACATCTAAGCTTCAGATCCGACGGCCAATACGCAATATCACGTGGAAAATGTAATTGATCGCCCAAAATTCGAATGCACGCGAAATGGGCAGTTTTGCTCATTTCTCTCTCCTTGACGTATCGCTTTTTCACTGCATCGCGTGCGTTTTGTCCAGATCCGCTTACCGCCCAAACAATGCGCGATAACCAATGCCTGGTTTTCATTTAAAATCCAAAACCACCTCCTACCATGGCGTGACCTGCAATTAATACTGACAAATACGAACAAAATATATGTTAAAACCTTTTGAAACCTTCATTTTATCAGTTTATCTATGCATTTTAAACCTCTGAGTTGCCGCTCCGGACTGAATAAATCATTTTGAGCCTATGATTGCCAATTTATTCCCAAAACCTTTGCAATTGCCAATATAAATCCCTGAAGACTGTTGAGGAACCATTCACCGCTGCAAAAAGCTGATGAAGTCTTCAAATTCAATGGAAAACCTCATAACCCTTTCAGAGCCAAATACCTACATAAAAAGGTATTTTCCAAAGAAATCAAACTTGCAAATTGGGTTTAAATTATCTCAAAGAGAACAAATCCTTTTGTTTAAAAAAATCAATCAAATTGAACAGCCTAAAAAAAAAAAAGCAGGCCAAACCCTAGCAAAATTTTCCCAAAAACCCCATTTATCCTCTGCGTGCCTTTCAAGCATTTTTCCTCAATTGCTATAATTTAAAGATCAATTTCAAATATTTGGAAGGCCAGAAAATCTCTGAAATACCCTGAATTCCTATTTTCTCGGCCAAACAAACTTAGAAAACCCTTGTTTTCTGTTTTATACCAGTTGTTACATCCTCAGATAAACTTGAATGAGTATAAAACCTGAAAGAGACTATCCTTAGCCTAAATTTGCCCAGTTTTCCCTCTGTTAAAAGAAAATTACTCTTGCAAACTGTTTAATATTGCAAAAGTAAACTAAAAATGCTTAAAATTAGAATACCAGAAAACCTGAGGGATCCAAAGCCCCTAAATCTACTCCATTCATCACTGCCAAATATTCTATATCAGTAAACCCCCTTCAACCACCTATGGTTGTTGTTCAAAGCCTTCCTTTAACTGATATTGATTATAAAATTTCTGATCCTACTATTGAATTAAATTTGTTAGATATACACAACTGGTGTTATGAAAAGTATCTAGACAAAGATGAAATTCCTATTTGGGAAACACATTTACCCAAGTATATAGTTCCCTTAACCCACCCAGGTCAATAAGTCATAAGACTGTGTCAAAAATATTATGAACTAGATCAAAGGGTTGTAGTAAATATTGATAAAGAGATACTTTTCACTATTACAACCTAGTATATTAATTAAATGCTACAATTGCAGCCTGATCCCCAAGTAGTCCCCTTGTTTATAGAGGCTTTAACTCAGCTATACCTTGGCCTATATTTCCCTAAAAGGTTCATGATCTTTCAAAATTTTATGCCTTATCATGTTGATATTCCAAAGATAAATCCTCCATACTCCACAACTAAATTTTCTGAAGGTTCTAGACATATTATCTCTATGCTCTCTTTCATCCTTGGATATTTTACAGATGAGCATACTGATGAATCTATTCTTGGTTTCTTATCCACCATGTCTCCTGGTCAACCTCTATCAGTCATTTTTTATTATGTTGGTTTCATAGCATATGTCATCCACTACAGTTGACTAAATTACCCACAGAAGGAGTATTTAGATATACTTCTTATCTTTTTCATTTGTTCCTATTCTTTCAAGCAGACAAAATTCCAGTCACTTTGCAAAAAATGGATATAGAGGGAAAACCTCTATCAATTATTTTTTGGACTTCATTGCTGAGAAAAGAATGTAATGATTTCACCTATTTAGACTTTTCAGAGCTATTTTTTCATCCAGCAATGACTATATTGAATAAATCATAGAAGCCAAGGATCAGTGAAGAAATGAAAATAATTTTACAACTTTCAGAGTAGATCAAGGTTGGAGATTGGTACCTTTATGAAACACACACCGAATTAAGGATTTTTGGGTCAAAATTGTTACCCTACAAGTTGCCCAAGCATATGTGTATGAGAATTTTTGCATTAGAATATCTTAGACAGATTCTCAATTTAGATTCAATTAAATTTATGGTAGCCAAGAAAAAGACCCAATTTAAGTTAAAAAATAAAATTGGTTCATTTATCTGCAACCACAGAGACGTTGAAAAGGAAGTGACAAAGATGTTATCAGAATTTAGATTTGAAGAGAGTTTTCCATGGAATTATGATCCACAAGGGATCTTAAGCCAACTAAGAGTGAAATGTAAATTAACACCCTTTATCCATGATTCAAAGCCTAAAATAGAAAAAAATTCCAATCAAGTTGAATGGATTTAAAACACCTTGACAAAGGAAACAAGCCAAAAAGGTACAGCACAAGCATTAGAAGTTGCCAAGCAGCCAGAAACATCAAGTAAAAGATTCAGGGAAGAAGGAGCGTACACAACAGAGACAACAACAGAGACTAAATTTAAAATAATCTATAACAAAAGGCCCAAGCTCAGTTCAGTTGATAAGGAGAAAGTAAATGAGACAGATGCTCCAGTGACGATGATATAACAACAGCCATAATCAATGAAACACTAGTGGAAATTCAAAAGGAAAAATCAGTAAATCAGGATGACACGCAGATGATTGAGAAAAAACACAACTTGGAAGCCTCTTCCTCACAACCAGCTGAGGAAAAGGACTTGGACATCAAAGAGAAGTACAAGCAAATTATGCAGAAAAATGAAGAGATAAAGACAGAAATATACTCTCAATTCTTGAAACAGAAACCTGGCAATCAGAGTAGATTATTATTATCATTTGATTATTCCAACAATAAAATGATGTTTTCATTTCTACATCCTACTACCTCAGTACCAAAAACAGTATCAGACTATAAAAAGGTTGATCTTGAGGTAGACACAGAAAAAATCCATGAGTTGGACCAGATTGAGTTCCATAGAAAGAGCTCTGAAATGTTATATTCTACAGTGGAAACTAAATCAATGAGTGCTAATAAACTCCAAAATACCATCCTCAACATACAAGACCAGATGAAGATGGAAAAAGCTTCACTATATGCCAAGGACCTAAGGATCAAAGCCTTAGAGGAACTAGTATTACAGGTGGGATATGATCCTTCAAACATCAAAGCAATAGAATTATTGATTAAGAAAAAGAACGAAGATATAGCAGCTTTGATGAAACAACTCAAACTTCGTCAAAGTGAGCATCCACAAACAAAAGAAGTCCTCCAGGATCAAAGTGAAAAAGAGGAAATGATGAAACTAATACTTCAATTGACAGCTCAAATTAAGGAGATGGAAACACAAATGGACAAACTGGTCCATGAAAGAGAGACTGTTAAAGAGCTAGAAACTCCAACAATTCCTACAATCATCCCAGTAATTACTATAGCAGTGCCTTCTACTTTAGGAGAAAAGTTAGCACCAAAGAGCCCACTAGTAACTGCAGTGCCAGTGACTTCTGCCACCATTTCAGCTACAGAATCTTCTACCACAGTTGTACAGCATACAAATGAAGCTAGCTAGATATTAAAATCAATACAAGATATTTCCTTAAAGACAAATGAAATAAACATATTAAACAAGATGATTGAAAATCTCGAGAGTGAAAACAAAACAGCTCAGATTAATGCCAAAACTCATGAATAGAAAGCTATCAGATTAGGGGAGCAACTCAAAAATCTACAAAAGGAATTGAATTTCACAGAGCAGATCTCCCACAACAAAAATCATCTCTGGACCAACATCATTGACGCCATTCATGATCAATGGCCTTTAATTCAAGTAATATTTGACCAGAAAGAATTGTTATTGGTAGCTCAAGCAGAGATACAAAAGACCAAGGATGAATTGACCGATAAACCTGAACAGGAATTAAAGCTCATAACATTTCTCAATAGCAAGAACATAGAAGAACTTGAGGAACTTCAAGTATTAGACAAGACAGAGACAATCCTACAAATCAGGCAGGTTATCACTAAAAATAACTTGATGAAGAAGCTTGAAGAAAAGTGTGAAGCCATGAACCTTGCAATAACTAGATTTATGGTAAAGTATACAAATCTTAGACAGAGAAGCTTACCTGATATACATGTTTTCAATGAAAATCTTATGCCACAGAAGGACTATGACAAAAATATTAGGGAGTTTGCTAAAGAGCAAGTAAACAAGCCACCAGCATAAGGCACTCCCGCAGGGAAAGTTTTACTTCAGTGTTTTGAGGATTTATTCTTCATACAGCATGAAATTAAGCATATCTTTGTCATCAAGCCTACTTTTGCAAGATATACTGAGCCCGATGAGAATTTTAGGAAGTTGAAGAATGTGAAAAATCCTAAAGCAGAAGAGTCGCAGACTTCCATAGACTTGATATAAAAATTGAAGATAAAAACAGTAAAACTGTTTTCCTCAAGACAGTCAAAAGAAAAGAAAAAATAATTTGCTGATTTTTTCTGCTAAAAGATATATTTTACAGCAGTAAGACAACAGAATTGATGGTCAAAGAGTATAAGTGTCAAAGAGTATCGGCAAAGGCAAGTAGATTGCAAGATAATATCTAGCAGCCAACAAGCAGGACACATAGGCAGCCAATAGCTCCTTGTCATCAAAACACTTCTATTTATTTGGATAAAAGAGGACAGCTTGCTGATTTTTTAAGCAACTGTCACTTTTATTATGTAATGATATTTTATTTTTCCTAAGTTAATTCCTAGAAGTCTTATAGAATATTTGAAATACATTTTGTATATTACTTCAACTTCAGAAGTATTAGGTGTGGAATAAAATTGTTGGAGATCACTATAGATATTTTTGTTGACCTGAAGGCTTTGGATTTCGATTTTGAGTAGCAGACTGGATCACCTTTTTGGCATCATACTTCAGGATCCTTGTGATAAGCTTTATGGAGTGAAGTACTCTCTTAAACTTGTCATTGTTATCTTATTTTGTTTCATACATACATCTGTGTTTTAATTCTAAATCTGAATGTATAACTAGGAGTATTACTATAGGAAATGTTAATAACACCCTGTTTTTAACTAGTTATCATTTCTTTGTTTTCTTCTGATTTCCTGGGTAGGGAACCCTTAATTGCTCCCTCTCCCGTTTAACCTCTATCTTCTACTTTGATTTTCCAGATTTAAGGATTCTTAAGTGCCCTTTATCTCGATCATACCATCTCAAAAACCAATTTTCCATGATCTCCAAGGGTTATATACCTTGCCCTGCAAAAATTTGACATTTTAGGCTTTGATCCCAGTTCTGTTAGCTTGACTTAGACTCCATAGCCCAATGGACAAGTAGATTTCCCTCTATTGACCCTCCAAGTGAAATTTTCCCACCAAATCCAACAAAACAAAACCAAATCCGCACTTTAATAACTAGCCTAATATTCAAAACTAAAACAAAATTAAAATGTAAAGAGAGACTCTCTGAACCCTAGGAAGGCTAGATCCTAAAGTTTGAAGTAGGTTTGTGGTTACCTCTAGTGTTCTTTGACTTAAATCCAAAATCCCACAACTCAAGAATTTACTAGAGTGTTAACAACGATGACAAGAATGCATTCATGTGCTTCATGTATGATATCTAGTGTAATCAATAGAAAATGAAAGACCTAATTATCTCTAGCTTAAAAAAATGAACATTCTGTTATCTCTAATCTTGAACAAGATGCTTTATTTAGAGTTCTCCAATTTGGGGGAAGACAAAGTGGACCTTGATCTTATCTAGGTGAACTCCCCCACTATTTGAAGGTTCATGATTTTATTTTCCACTTTTTACTTGTACACACAATAGTAACAGGATCAATAACCTTAGCATTTTGTTAGACTCTACCCTAATTTCTAATTTGTGTAATTGTGTTAGTAGTTTTTGACTTATTGTCTAGTCCAAAACCACATTCTTATGCTACTAATAGACTCATTCTATGTTTTTTTAAATTTAACCTAACTTATATAAAAAAATTTCATATTAAATATCGTTTATTGGGTGTATGAAGATATTTTTTCTTGTATATATATCTACCACACTCAAACAAAGTCTATTTGATGGCTACAACGTTGTATGTAATTTTTTTGCATGTACATGAAGTAATGCAGACTTTGCTCATATAATATCTCCAATTTTCATAAAAATAATAGTTTTTAATAAATATAATATATGAAATGGTAGAATATTTATCTTTCTAGATATATCTTTAATATATTTTTATTAAGAAAAATAATATTATTTTAATAAAATTTTAATATATATATTTACTAAAAGCATGTGTATAGGTTTTGGGTAGCTTTCTATATTTTGAAATAATTTGTAGAAACAATTCACTAGGATATTAAGTTTTGATTATATTAGTTGGGAGCTTTGGGCTAGATCAGTGGAAGATAACGGAAAATATCATCATGCAAAATAAAAATGATATTAAAAATATTATTACTTCAAAATTTAATAGACATTGTGAAACTAAAATATTATAAGGTAATGATCAAACCTAATATGGAAAGTAAAAGATATCTATCTATCTTGACTAGTATTACTAAGAAAATGATCATGATTAATATAACTAACTCTAATGAGCTTTATAGTGAAACATGAAGTTAGTCTATTCATAAAATACAATAGGATAAAAGAGTGTGAACTTTTGTCTATCATATATCAAAGATCTAAATATTTATCATATTACCAAAATTCTTGACATTTTAAATCAACAAACAATGGTGGCCTTTAAATACTTCTCTAAAACATAGAAAAAAAATGTTGAAAAATTAGTAGCAACTTCTTACTTAATGAAATAAATAAACAATATAGATCTTAATAGATATCAATCATCATTTTTTCTTAATATTTGAATATGTTATATGTTTACTTGCATATTTATTTATTTTTCAACATCACCATTTAAGTATGAAAATAACATTTAAATATATATTAAAAATTTTAAATTTTATTTTCTAGATTTAAAAATAATTTTTCTATAAAAATATAGATGAATTAAAATAGGTTAAATATTGTTTTTGTTAAATAGTATATTAATATTTATTTCATTTTAAAGTTGTTATAAAACTTATACTTCGCGTATTAACAATCATCCGACAAGGGACATGGGAGGAGAACCATACCGTCGGGGGATTAGGGTACGGAAGACCTTGGAGAATTAAAAATAGATAGAGTCGGGATACTCGTCAGAACTGTCCTTCGAATAAATGACTACAATCATACAATAATCCTTCGAATCAATTAATTACATAAAATCATTTTATCGTGGCGTGGAAGGAGAACCTTACCGTCGGGGGATTAGGGTAGGCCTTGGAGAATTTAAAATAGATTGAGCCAGGATAGTCGTCGGAACTGTATGACTTCAATAATCCTTCAAATCAATGAGTAGATTGAAAATTTGTGTATTTTTAGAGTCAAATTGTATTGGTGGATAACAATCAATAATGACTATTTCATTGTTAATTTAACAACTGAATTATGTCGTAGTCTAACCATCTTGTTTTTTTCCCTAAAAATTATGGAAATTTACTCAATATTATAATAAAATCTGGTAGGGGTTTTTGTAAATCCTGGTTATAGCTATCAAACCTCAATATTTTGGGCATCCTTGAGGTTTTTGATGGCGTTGAATCCATTTCCACCATAAATAACATGACTGTAGTGCAAGATTGCTTAATTTTTTTTGTCAGATTCAGGCCATTTTTTGGCCATCTAAACAATTCCTTCCCCTTAGTAGACAACTCCCCGAATAATGATCAATATTAAGTTTTCCCACTATCCAAAAATGTAATATTCCTTTTTTTTTACTAGATCTCAGCCTTATTATTAATATAAAAATTTTTGGCACAAAACTAGAGATGGTTGAAGTAATGGCCCAAATAGTTCTACAATCATGTCGCAACTCACCTCCAAAAATAACCAGAAACAAATAAACTGCAACATGTGAATCTTGGATGGATCCACCAAATAAAATGCAACCTCTGAATCCTAGATGGATCCAACCTGTGGATCCTGAATGGATCCAGCAAGGGAAGAGATGGGTGCTCGCCCACTCTCACTAAATCACCCGAGGGTTCTATCCTGGGGCTACTGCTGAAGTAGAGAATCAAGTTATCAAACCTATCATACAAGCAATGATCCAATCCAAGATATCTCCAAATGACCTTAGCTTCTCCTTTTATAGATGTGATGGATAGATCTCCAAGTCTCTAGAAGCATCTTATTTTATTATTTTGTTATTATTGTAAAAGATTCTTCATGGACTTTATCTTAGTGACCTTTAATTTAATTCTATTTCACTTAAGTCACTTTTGGGCTCTTTCCTCTAATTAATTAGTTTTCCTTTAATTAAATGATTAATTAAAGTCATTTTTATGTAATGGAAATGGTAGATCTCCCACGGTACACTCTCTAGCCACTATAAGTCACTTCTCTGCATCCCATGCTGAACATCTCCTCATCCCGGCTCCAACGAGTTTTTTTTTTGTAACTAGGATAATCAACAACTGGAGTAGTATCATACTCGTGTGACACAAGGTCGAATCCTGCTCGCTACCCCCTATAAACCTAGGCGAAACCACCACGCTCGCCATAATGGCCCTCAGGGTATACAAGACTCGAACTCGTGACCTGCACAGCAGCACGAACGCCTTAGCAAGCGTTTGATGGCCACGAGCCCAAACTCCGACGGGCTTCCTCCTCGTTCCAATGAACTATTACAGTGAAGTGTTCCATCAAATAATCTTCTTGGAAACCACCTCGAGCATAATTAATTATTTCAAGCTCCATTTAATCGAGGCTCCATAATAATGCTAATTTTAAAAGTTGTCGAAATGCGATAGAACGAAAGACAAATTGTGCTGATGATGAAATATGCCAAGAGAATGCCATCAGATCCCATAAAAACTCCTTGAAACTCTCTCAAAAATCTTGATAACACGAACTTGCTGTAATAATCTCACCTCCTCAAAATCCACCACAAATAAATCCAGCATAAATATCGTATCGTATGGAGAAAAATAAAATTTAAAACATTAAAAATATATATATATATATAGTTTTATAATAATCCATTACCCAATTTTATTTATTTTAACTTCACCGGTTTATCCACCTAAATCCTAAGAGAGAAATATAAAACAAAATGTGAAACCATGACAGAGACCTAAAACAAAGTGTGAATAGAGAACCTATAACATAAAATGTCAAACCATACTAAACCGTGTAAAACATAATATCAATAAATAATATTGATGGTCATAAAAATATAGTTAAACACAACGTTCAAAACGTATAATTAATAAGAAGAAAAGTTCATGAACGTTTTTATTTCTAATACGCTACCTCCTCTTGTTTATTATAAAATGCCATATCTGAGCTACGTAAATCATCATACTATTTATTTTAAAATGCGATACTTTATTTACCTAAACCATGATAGAGAAACATAAACCAAAGAAAAAATAAATAATATCGATGATCATATATATATATTTGTTGTTTTTTGAAAAATATATATGTAAAAAATAAGATTAGTATACATCAATTTAATAATTTAAATTTATTTATAATCCAATTTTAAAATTATTATAAATAAATAAATGTTATTTGAAACAAAATTGTACACATTAACATAAATTTTTAATATATAAAATATAATATAGATAATTAAATAACGAAAATATTCTCTGCACAAATCAAAAAACCAATCATAGAAAACAATCACGTTAAATCGTTCTTATTTAATATAACTTAGATATCAACATCAATACTTCTCCATGCACATGCCACGTTAAATCGTTCTTATTTTATATAATAACGTGACATCTGCATGGAGAAGTATTGATGTTGATATCTAAAACAAGAACGATTTAACGTGGCACGTGCATGGGGAAGTATTGATGTTGATATCTAAATTTCTTATTTTATATAATAACGTAACATGCGCATGGAGAAGTATTGATGTTGATATCTAAATTATTGAATCAATAATTTAGATATCAACATCAATACTTCTCCATGCACGTGTCGTTAAATTCGGCGTATGATTATCTCCACAAAATCTCCACAAAATCTAAAATCAGCTACGTGTTCCACTACAAGTGGAAAGTTGCGAATATATATTCACCGGCCCACATGATATAATCGTTTGAGTTGCGTCTATCACCTAACCTGTTATAGATGGGATAAAATATTCAAGAAGCTGATTAAATTTTTAAATGAATTATTCAGTAAAACGTATGGTACTAACAACAATTTTGTTTTTCAAAATATTAGACAATATTTTTAGTTAATATTTATTTATTATTATTAATTTTAATTAAAAATTTCTTTAAAATTTAGTGGTCATTTGATAATGGTGGAATGTTTATTCACTAGAATAGATCTATGTTAAATTTATAGAGTTTAGATGGATGAAATTTATGAGGGTGCAAATTTTTTTTCTAAATGCAAAATTTACCGAAAGTTAGTATTTTTAGAGATTCAAATTTGATTCCGCTAAAGCTTTTAATCAATTAAAAATTAAAATGAATTTATACTGGTTCTTAATTTTTACTCTTTATTATATATTTCTTTAGCCCGCACTCATCAAAAATAATTTTTGGCATAAATCTGTCATTTTTGTTTGAGACTAATTGTCACTAACCTATTTATGTGTAAAAGAAGTACAAAATATCTGATGATATGTTTTTGATTATGAAGAATCAAAGTATATGAGGCACAGATTAAATAGTCTTTTAGCAAATACTATAAGGCTATCTCATAAAGATGCCAGAAATTATAAATACCACAAAATAACTTTGATGACTAGAACAATCAAAAAGTGATAACACCATATGGGTGAGGGAGGCCATGAACATAAGCTATATAATAGATGTTGCTTGGTTCTGCCTCACATCCTTCTTTGGAAATTTTGTCTGCTTCATTGTTTTATACCCGCTAAATGTGTGAGATTGAGATGTGATTGAAATCTTTCAACAATAACTTGATTCTAATTTTCCAGTTGATCAGATCCGGGGTTTGCATTGTGCTCTTCCCATTAGCCCAATCTACCACTAACTTAGAGTCTCCAAAAATAGGAATGAACTCAATGTCTAGCCATCTAGTGTAAAATAGGACACCCCACATTGCTAATAACTCGACCCTGGTATTGGATCCTTCCCAACTATACTAGACAAAGGGATAGAATTCACTCAAGCTTAGATAAATATACATGTATTTGCCGCACTTGCCTCTTGTTGAAGCCCCATCGAAGCATCAAGCAGGAAAGTTGTCCCACACAGGTCTAAAGAGTCTGACGGGAAGATGAACTTTGTCCTCATATAGTCCAAATTCCAAAAAGTATATATATATCTCGACACATGTCCTATTGAAACCTGCATTTACTTGCTCAAAAATGCAGTCATTCCTTATCCTCCATAATCCCCACAAGATAAAGCAAGAAAAATGTTTGTATGGTTATTGTCTATAATCCATTGTTTTAGGCTTGAGAAACATCATATCTATCTTAATTTTCTTTAAGATTTAGCACGTTGTCATCACATTGTTGTCCCTTGGGATCAATGACAAAGTATACTTGGTGAAGGTATTAAGGATATCTAGCACTGCATTTTGGTAAGCTCGTATCCTAGGATGCTTGGCCCAGTATTCCCCTTTGAATTGTTTTATTACTCTTTCAGAGTCACCATACATAAAAATTTCTTGACACCTAACTTCCTCAGAATTTTTAGACCGGCTATCAAAGCCTCGTACTCGGCTTCATTGTTCGAACAATCAAATGCTAACTTGTAAGAGGACATTCAAAAGTTAGGAGGAATTTTAAGTCACTGATTTATATGTCTATGAATCCACACTCCAATGAAAGCCCTTTCCTTACCCAAGGCTCCATCGAAGTCCATGGTCCACAAACCGCTTTCTTCATTGACATTTTGAAAATCGGATGAATGAAATTTACTTGTTGCTTGAGAAAGGTCTTATGTACCAAAAGGTTCTGTGCCTTTCAATATTTCATCTGTTTTTTGGGCTAATGCGCTTTTTTCCAAACTACTTGGCATCTTTTCTTGATTTCCTGCATTTGCAATTTCTAAAACAGAATTTGAAAATTCTGATTTTTCTGTCGTTTCTTCCATCAAAATTTATAAACATGTCGAATATTCATCATAAATAAGATAAAAGACTCTAAATCCATGTGAACAACATGTATGGGGTGATTATTAGGAATTTCTCTTCTATTGATTGTGTACTTCATTTTACTTTCTCGATATAGTTTCTAAGATGGTCAAATACCAGTATTGTAGCATATGAAAAGTTGAGATGAAATTTACCTCTAAGTTTTGCTCCCCATGACCAGGAGAGAAACATTTCATATCTGGCAGCGATATCAGCCACAAAAACATCCATGAGGACATTCTAGGTTGGGAAAGACACCACTATATCTTTAATGAGGCCAAGACATTTCACCTTGCCTGACTCAAACGAATTAAGGTCATGGTAGAGTCTTGTGATATCCAAGCCTAATCTATCCATGATGGCTTTAGGGATAAGGTTATGAGACGCTCCAGAATCAAGCATGGAATTATGGAGGATAAAATCGTGGATTTTGAGGCTAAGATAAAACAAAGGGACTTCACTATCTTCTAAATCACCATCAACAACAAGACCAAATAAAAGTTCTGGATGATCATCACTTACATTGACCATATTAGACATTTGATCTACCCGAAGCAACTTGGCTACTTGAAACTTATACCAATCATTCTTGACTATTTCAGTTAAATGAATGCATACTTTTAGTTTTGAGATTTCATTTTGAAGACTAAAAAGGGAAGAACGTTTTTCTACCACTTTGGATGGGCATATTTCTTCTCAAGCTAATATTTGTGTGGAATCTCCTTTTCTATTCTCCATCTTCGACTTTTTTATATTTTTTCTGACTACTGGTAGAAGCCTCATTTCTTTTTGCATGATTAGGAATAGCAGGTGCATTGTCTTTGCTTTGATTTCAAGTAGTCATCTCTTTATGATGTGTATCATTTTGAGAATTATGTTACTTTTTTATTGGAGGTTATAGGAACATTCCTATTCCTCAAACCATATTTCCTATGTACTTGAGTAAGAGCATTATGATATCCCCTCTGGTAATATTATGTCCATACTGATAGCATATCATCATTTGACAAGGCATAGTGATGATCATCTTGTGCATAAATTTTTGCAAAAAACTGATATTCTTTAGTCAGGAAAATAGACTGTTGATTTTCCTCATATAAATGATTCTCGCTTGAAATCTCTTGTTCATCTTCTTCATTAGTGCCTTATGTGTAGTTTTGTTGAAATGGAGTGTGAATTTGTTGCTGAATTTGTGGATCCTAACCCTTTTGTTCCCTTTGCTTGATATTGTATTGAGGCTGCTAATTTTGACCCCTGAAATTGGGATTTCTAATGGAGGGTTCAGCTTGTTTATCAGTCATGACCATTTTTTCCATCATCTTCTCCATGGTTTTGATCAGGGTGTCGAGCTAGCCCTCTGATGAAGTAGATGTTTATTCCTTAATAGTCACCCTTTTCTCTTTCTTGATTTTTGACTTTTTGATAATCAAATTCATTTCCACACTCACTACATTTATCTGCATTTATTCAAGGGTTGATGGATTTCTTTCCCTCGGCTAGTAAGCCATATCAGGATTGCAACCATCAGGGTAATGAAGTAAAGCAAGGCCTGAAGGAGGCTAGATATTTTCAGGAATGGAATCATAAGTTATATTGAATGTAGTTCTAAAATATTGTAAAGAATCTTTAGGATTCCTTTTCAAGACGTTATATTCGGCCAGGATCTGTAATGGATTCTTCTTCTCCTCCCATTTTTCGATAAACTAGTCAATTAACTGCTGTGATTTAGCTATTTAACTCATTGTTAGAGGGAAGAACCATTTTTTAACCTCTCCTAAGAAAATTTGTGCTATAATGGGCATCTTGGCATCATAATTGTCAATCTGGATCTATGGAATCAATTACTTTGACAATGTGTTGGTGACCAGTAACCTCTATTATTCCATCAAAAAGAGGAAATATTTGACCATAGTTATGAGGTAGTGTGATGATTTGTTGGGGTATGATCAACAAAGAAAATCTGGCCATGATTAATGGAGGGGGTTGTGGAGGTGGTGATGGTGTGAATACTTGCAGAGGTAATGATGTAATGAAATGAAGATATGATGAGTAGGTGTTTGAGAAGGTGTAATAGCAAGTGGTGAAGCAAAATCCTACTACTGGTATTGGAAATAAGCTTTTTCTGAAGTTACTTGAAACTTGTCAACCAAACCTTGAAGTTTGTGAAAATTAGACTAGACTTCACTATCAACCTTGGAATAAGAAGATTCATAAAATGGTAAATAGGTCCCAAAATCAATAGGATCAGAGAAAATTTCTGAAAGAAAGGATTCAGACTTAGACTTGAAGAAAGATGTTTCAAATTCAAAATTATAGGACAAATCTTCTGAATAAAATCTTATAGGTAAGGCGTTTTATTTCACAAGTGGAGGAATAACCTTTCCAACTTTACGAGAATTTGTTTTCAGCTTTCTTAAAAGACTCTCAGGGTCATTGACAATTGATGAGGGATTTGGGTCTGGATTTGACCTAATGTGTCTTTTGGGAACGATGTTTTCTTGAGGATTTATACTTTGGCTCGAATTTACTGACTCAACCCTCTTCGAATGTTAGAACTTGTCACCCACAAGTCTAAACTTCAATGAACACAAGAAATATTCCCAGGCAAAGTTTTGCAATCACCCCCCGACAACAACACCATAAAAATGTTATCACTTCCCTCGTTCTCGAGTCTCAAAATGGAACTAAAGGAAGGTGACCACAAATCAATATTTAGGCTAGGTAGATAGCCCTACAGAAACAAGAGATGGATCTCTGAATGTCACTTTAGTGGTTAGTGAGATGACTCGATGTATAATGATCTTAGGCTAGGTATTAAAGTTTAGTAAATTGGGGTTTTGTTTGTTTTTAGTTTTTGTTGGATAAGAATGCAGGTTAGAGAACTAAACCCATGGTTTAGGTCATATTTCAAAGGTTATATTCCAGAGGCAAGGATGAGGCCAGGTAGGTAAGCTTAGGAACATGCTTAGTTTGTCATTTTGTATAGACGAGCAGAGAGAGAGAGTCATAATGAGAATTAAAATGAATTCATTCATCGGAAGAGCAGATACATGTTCATGTAAATCTTATTAAAACAGAGCATGGACAACATGATTTATGTCTATATATTGATAATATTAACATACATAAGAATATATATGAAAGAA
This sequence comes from Pinus albicaulis, assembly GCA_034641835.2. Taxonomy (NCBI): domain Eukaryota; kingdom Viridiplantae; phylum Streptophyta; class Pinopsida; order Pinales; family Pinaceae; genus Pinus; species Pinus albicaulis. Next base: position 841,333,612 of record CM076577.1, on the reverse strand, counting down.
GGATAACATAACATTCAACTTGATAAGATTACAGAGAAAAAAAAATTCTCAAACTCATACCACTGGAGTCTCAACACTATGTCTGCAACAATGTCTTTGATTTCATTCAAAAAAATATTGTACAATAGCTCCACTGAAAATAACAACTATCCAGCCCTTCAAATGGCTTGAGTTGGACTACATATAGGAAGTAAGAGTCATGACACCTCATAGGGTCAAAATCCTATACAAAAAATATCATAATTACATCAGATGAGTCACTTCCTAAAATCTATGGGAGTTAGAAACCATTCCCTCAAATTCATCTAAAGAATAGAAGTGTGTGTCTCCTTCATTTAATTACATGTTTCCTCATCATAAGAGGCAAAAAAACTCAATTACCCAAATTAAACCTCATGGTACAGATAAAATTTGAATTCTATAGTTTTCCTGGCTTGACAATTGTACAAAGGGAATCCCATGCAGAAACATAGCGCCATTTACAGAAGCATTGCACTACTCTAGTAGAAGTGTCATACCTCTCTAGCAGAAGCATCACACCTGTTTAGAGCTGAATTTAACCCACTTTTAAACATATATTTGAAATTCTGAAGGTTAAGCTAGGTACCCTTATGTGTCTACTTTCCAATGCACCTTCAAAAATGAGGAAACACCCACGAGAAGACCTTCAAAACTTGATTCTTCGAACCTCACTCTAGAAGTCTCATGCCTGGTCAAAATCACTAGCAGAAGGATGAAAAAGAGGCAGTTTTTTTCTTTTTCTCCACAATTGAGAGGCTTCATGAAAATCCAAGACGTGATCTAGAATGGATAGGTGAAAATACATCTACCTACATAAGCCATTCTTCATTTGAGTGCCCTAACAAAAGCATCACACTGCTATGTGACACTTCTGTAAAAGCCAAATTTCCAGAATTTCCAAAAAATCACGAGAAATGCTCAACATATCTCAAAATTAATTTTATGACACCTGTGGCTCATAGGCTAAATAGGTAAGGATTCCTGAGCAAGCAGGTCCAAGTTATCCTTCTCCTTGAGCTTCATTTGGGTTTCCTTGAGCTCTTTCTTCAATTTCTTCAGCCTGGTTTGGGAGATTTTGTTTCTAGCACAATAATGGTTTGACATATGCCTCTAGAGGTCATTTTTCTTATTGGATTTCTTCAAAATCTTCTCAAGATGTCCATTCACCATGTCAATCCAATACTATCTATATTGATTGATTTCAACAAAAATTAATTCATGAAAAGTTAGAAAACCTGATGGAGGAGCTGATTCCTTTTCTTTCTCAAGCACCCTCTTGAGACCTCTTGTCCTTGGTATCCTTGCTTTTGTTTCAACTTTTGTTTCCTCCAACTGATTATCATCTTCCAGTTTTTTCCCTTTACCTTTTTCTGCCTCAGTATTCACCTTTGGCTTGTCTTGGAGGCCTTGTTTCACTTTTAACTGAATATTCTCTTGATATGAGAAGGTGATCAGAAAATTTTCCCTTGAGAGGCTCTCCCTCAACTCTGCTATCTCTACATCTTTTTCTTTTATAATTTCCTCAACTCACTTGTCCTTCACATTCTCTTCCATGTCAACCTCTAGGGGTTCTTATTCATCATGTTGCTTCAATGGTGACTCACCATCATGACTAGGTGGTTTCTCTACTTTTTGTTTTTTCTTAGGTGTAGCTTCATGTGCAAGTACACATTTGATGGTCTTAAGAGTGAAAAACACCCTAGTACCCTTCTCATATCTTTGAGTGATCTCAACCCTGGGAAATTTTGAAACATATTCTTGCCTTCTTGAAGAGCCAACCTCCTTTCATTGTGCTGATGCTGATGATGTGCTATGAACAATAGGTGGACTAGTAGCAGCAGATGATACAAATTTCTCCACGAAATTTTCCTAGGTCATATTGTTTTTTGAGAGCTGATGTAAAACAACCAGATTGACAAAACCATGGTGGAACAAACTACGATGATGATTTTTACCTTTTGTCTGTACCTTTTTCACCATTTTGACCAAACTCCAGAATAAATAGTTAGACAAATTGAGTAATTTGGTGGCTATGAAGTGTATTAGCCTAACCTGACATGGTATTCGTACAGTCTTGAAAATATCCCTTCACATGTAAAATATTTCATGATTAGCTTCATCAATGGGGCATACTTATCAAGTAAATTCCTAAAAGGTAAAACATGCTCAGGTTCATCTTTGCAATGAGGTTTTAGGAACATTATGTAGTTCTCAAGGTCCAATTCCATGCCTTTGAAATAGATTTCTCAATCATTTGGAATGCCTGTTGTTGAAGTGATAACATATGCTGATAAAGTGAATTTAATGTCTACTATGATGTTCTTTGTCTCTGTTGAATTTAGTGGAAAAAAGGCTACTTAATTGAGCATGATAGCCTACCTCCGTGATTTTCCCACAAAACCTCAAACAACCACTTTTTTCAAAACATCTTTTGGCATAATGGGAAGCATTGAGTTCTTGCAAACTGGATGGCTCAAACCTAGAATGGTGGCCTCCCTTATGAATCTTCTTTTCACCCTCCATAGTACTTGTGAACAAGATGAAACCCTATATAGATGGAGTGGGTAGGGAAAGTGGATTTTGGGAAAACAGGGGATAGGGATAGGGTGACTCTAGGGGCTGAGATGAGCTGTAAGGAAGCTAAGGAAAATTCCCCAAAAAATTGAGGAGGTAGGGTGATGTGTTAGCTTTAGTCTACAAGTGAAATTTCTTGAAATGGGTATGATAAGATTGACCAAAATCTGAAAACACAGGTATTTCCTAGTTTTCGTGTGGAAATGTAGTAGGAAATTAGGGTTTTGATGAAAATAATGGTAAAGAGGGCTGTGAGTGATAGGGAGTGTTAGGGAAAGGTCTGTGGAAGATATATGAAGGTCTTATATGGTGGGATGAGAGTTTAAATAACTTAAACCAATCAAGGATGAAAGGCACTAAAATTGTAGTGGAGCATAACCCTAAGGAGGGAATCCACTCATATGTTGATGAATTGACTTGAGAGAGGTATTGAGAGTGTCCACTTACTGATTAGGATGACTCTGAAGATTTTTGCACTTGTTTTGAAGCTTGAATGACTAATTTGGAGGGTAAAACCCAAAATTGTAGCACCCTTGGCAAAAACGTCGCGCTGTGGGAGAAATGTAGCACCCACACCGAGAAAAATCGTGCAGTGGCATAAACGTAGCACTAGCACCCATAAACATTGTGTTGCCTTCCCGAAGCATAGAAGAATGTGTTTTGTTGCAAATTCCGTTGGTTTGCTTCCACCTTTGGTAGTTGTGGAGTATTCTGAAGGTGAGAGAGGAACTCTGTCTAACAAGAAAGGATACAATGAGTTGAGGAAGTCACTTTTTCCCTTTATAACATCATAAAGCACCTTTTTTGTCTTTTAGAAAAATCATGAACTTTAAGAAAAACTTTTCTTTTTTCGACAATTTGACAATGTAACAAGCTCTGAGTGAAGACAAATTATCTTTCTTTATTTTACTACCTATGCTAAATCCCTTTGAAGATAACTTGTATGCTGAAAATGACTATTTTCTCACCTTATTTATGACATAATTTGGACATTTATGGTGGAAAAACAAAAGACACTTAGATATTGAGCTAGGCGAAAGCATGGTGATTGACCTAATACTCTAGATAATAATGAATGACATGACCTCTCAAATGATAATGACCATGAATAGAGTGGAGGGAGTATCATTTCAGACCTAGAAGTATTCAAAAAAAAAAAATTATATTTCAAAACTGACTTGAAAATATAAAATTTTGACCTAGGACCACTACTAAGGAAACCTGAAAAGAGTATTTTTTATCACTGAATATTTGACACTAACAGATATGACATTTTTTGGGGTCATGTGACGATACTTCAGAAGCGGGCGCTCTTGGGTCATTGGCTTTTTGCAGATATGCTAGAAAAATACATGCAGGGTTGGGTAAAGAAGACGCGGGGAGCTCTGGTCAGCTACCCACCTAAGGTGAGCTGCCTTATGAACTCTTGTAGCTCCATGGATGGTACATTAGTTTCAATTCAATCATGGATACCCATAAAATCAACCTTGTTTGGGTGAAACTTTGAGGCCTACCCCTAAAATTCTAGACGAAAACGACCCTCATGGTGATAGGTAACTAAGTTGGAAGGTTCAGATATATTGACCCGTTTTTCATGGGCGCTAAGGACAAGCATGTTGTGTGCATTCTGGTGGAGGTGAACTTCTCTAGAGGGATTCCCAGGAATATTGATCTGGTCTTGGATAGACATCGACACCAACAATGTCAAGATTACTGCATTTTTCCTTTTCGGTGTCTCCTTTACCACCAAATGGGTCATCTACTAAAATGATGCCCTCATGGTAGAAGACCAACAAAGAAACTTGCTCACGATTGGGCAGTTCATAGCACCAAGATGGACAACGATCATTCTAAGCTCCCATTTCAACATTGCTCCAAAGGTACCCCTCTTCATTCCTAACCCCATAACGTCCAACAAATAATGTCTTCTTCTTCACTCTCCTCCTCACATAATCCTCCCTGAACAACAACACCGTTTCAATATGATGAGTTCCACATCCAATCTGGTGAGGTCTCAAATATTTTCATGGAAAACACACTATCCCATTTGGCCTCACATCCCATCAATGGTGGTCTCACTGCTACCTCACATAATTCTGACCTAATTTCTTTGTCTGCCACCTTACTTGAATCACATTCATCTTCCTCTACTCCCATTCCCTGCTCTCCATCTATGCCCCCACATGAAATGGCCACTCCTCCTGCTGACCTAGCTCCCTGAACTAATGATCGCCTTGGTTCCCCTCGCAATTCCATTGGCAGTGACTGTAAATTCTTACTATTGAATCTGGAAATGGTCCTTTCTTCTCTAATAATTCATTGAGGCCATCAACCATATCCACCTCCCAATATTTCTCGTAATTATACCTTAAATATAATGATTCGAAGAAAGGAAATAATGGTAGCAGGTACTTTCGGGGTAGACAAAAGACTCGGTCATACCTTTTTGAGAATTCTGAGGGCTTACGGGATATTCCAATCATCTGTTCCTTTTATTCTCAAACACTTAGAGAATGAATTCCCATTTCACATGACCCATGAGTCATTTTCTATGCTTAAACATTCGTGATATGGGCGACCACTCAAAATAATTGAATCTCAAAAACCTTTTCACAGTCTCCTCTACTTTTATTGCAATCTTTCAAAAAACCATGTGTCCCATTGCTAAAGCTATTTCCAATTTCCTATCCATTCGACCTAATTGGCACATAGTTGGGGTATACTTGAATGGTTTATCAGGTGGCCTTATTTCTATGTGGATTCCGCTCCATGCAAATTTTCGTGCATTTCATTTTTTCGCAAGTATTCTCTTATTAAGTAGGATCAGTGGTCTCCTTGACAGTTTCAATTTAATCAACTTATATTCCCCATGTCAAAATCACCCTTCCTTTTGGTCATGCATCAATTCCTCATACATCCTCAACATTCACAACCTTATCATCCTGGGAAATTTTAACGCCACTCTATCCTCTTCAGAATGATGGGGCTCCCACAACTGCCTATATCCCTTGGCCGATAGAATCTCACATATTTTTTCTAATCACCACCTCGTAGATATCTAGCCTTCCCCCCTATCCCCTACCTGGACCAACCACAGGACTAGAAAATCCTACATCATAAAAATACTTTACCATGTTCGGTTGCACGGGAGTGTGATTGCAATTCTTGAAAATTTGAAATCTACAGTTATAAAACTGACTATGTTGGATCAAACCCGATTTTCCTTTAATGGAAGATGGAGCCGGTTTGAAAGGGCCTGCCTTTTAAATTCAACAGGGTCCGGCTGGAAGACCCGAATTTCCATACTATTGTCTTGGAATCTTGGAAGGATGCACTGGACCGGCAATAAACCTCAAACTCCTATATATTTTCTCAGAAGTCGCATGTTATTAAGTGTTGAACTCAAACATGGGAATGAATTAAGAAATTCTAGATGATCAAAGAGTTACAAATCATTTCACAGGAGATAGAAACAATTCACAAAGTAATGGAAGGTGGTAGCCCAGACGCACAATCACTCAACCAACTTTCCGCTTTGGAAAAATGAAAAAAATGAGATCCTCAAAAATCAAGAGATCACATGGAAATTGAAAAGTAAGGTCATTTTCATATGAGAGGGTGCTCACAACATCAAGTTATTTCATCATAATGCCAATAACAGGAAAACCATGAATGGAATTTGACAAATTGATTCATAGAATGGTTCTATTGCATACTTGACACAAGATATACAGAGGGAGGATATCATTTATTTTTTAGAATTCTATAGTTACTGGGAGGATATCGACTACTTAAACCAATTATGGGCACTTGATATTATTCATTGTATCTTTGAGGAATCTTCTAATGCTACTCTCAGAAGACCTATCACCAGATAGGACATCAACCAAGTTCTCAAATATTTTTCTCGAGGAAAAATCCTTGGTGTTGAATGATGGACCATGGAGATTTATATTCATTTCTATGAACTAATGGGTAAGGAAATTTTATGGGTCGTCGAAGAAACCAGGATTCTCGATAGAATTCCAGGAGATATCAAATCTACCTTTCTTGCTCTCATTCCCAAATCCACCTCCACTAAAAAATTCAGGGATTTCAGAGCAATATCATTATGCAATGTGGTCTTAAATTTGATTTCGAAGGTAATTTGTCAAAGGATTTTTGGTATTCTCTCGGTTCACATCTCACGCGAGGACTATGGCTTCCTCTCTGACCGCCTGATTCATGATGCTATTGCAAAGGAGTAGGAATGCATTCATTCCATACACACGAAAAAATGGATGCCTTGGTGATGAAGTTTGACCTCCACATAGCTTATGATAGTGTTTATTGGTCATATATTCGCCTGGTCCAACACATGATTGGTTTATCCACCTATAGTGTACAGTGGATCATGGCATGTATTGTCCCGGTTTATTATGCGATAATCATAAATGGCCTCCCTTCCGACTTCTTCCAAGTTGGTCGAGGTCTTTACTAAGGCTGCTCACTTTCAGCTCTGATCTTTATGTTGATCATGGGCGGGCTCAACATTCATATAAAAGATGCAAAATCTCAACGAATTTTCGATGGCATACAAATTTCTCTAGGGTGGTTGTCACATATTCCTTCTTCGTTGATGACATCTTTTCTTTTGGAATTTTATCTTGAATACAATGGACTTCTCTACACTACATCTTCTTGTGATATGGTGTCGCCTCTGGTCTTGAAATAAATAGTGGAAGATATGTACTATTATCCAACTCATGTGATAAGAGGGATATGTAGCACATTGATGGGATATTTAACGTCAGACTAGCTCCTCTAACGGAGGGTATCAACTGTCTATGATTTTGGTTAAAATGAATTTTTACTGCATCAAATATTAGTTTTGGGTCCTAGAAAAGGACAAGAAAATATTGAGTTGTTGGGCACACAAATGGATTTCTCTTGGTGGTCACTAAGTCCTCATACAAGCAGTCCTAAAAAAACTATCAGTCTAATGGGCACATATTTTTTGCTAGCCCTCTCGCATTATTTCATCTATAAAGACTATCGTCTTTATTTTCCTATGGTCAGGGTCTCGTGGCACAAAAAAGTTCCACCTTTGTAGATTGGACATGCTGAAAATCACAAAAATTTTAGGTGGCTGGGGTTTGCTTAACATCTAGATATTTTCTCACTCTCTTTTGATAAAGTCCCTTTGGTGGGCCTTCATTGGTTCTGGTCCCTCGACATACATCTTTCGTGTGAAATATTTAATGGGTCTATATCTCCCTCACTATTTCACATTGAAAACCCTTGCACGTAACAAAGGCGCATATATATGGCAGGGCTTCCAGCGAATTTTGTACTATTTATCAGTAGGCTCACATGGTAATTTGGTAACGATCAGCGAAGCCTCCTGGGGAACGACATTATTTTTGGTTCCCTGTTAGATCTAACAATTGATTACCGACTACAATGGACCTTATTTCAAAAAATTTCTTCCTCTTAAGTCAGATTATCTCACATTGGCAACAGGGTTGCTCGATCTAGAAGTCTCCATCTCAGATGGGACTTTGAGCACATACAACAACATGTTGGTAATCTTTCATTGACAAAATCAGATCGACGGGTTTGTTTCTTCATGCCTCGGGTGACATAACTGTATGGGAATGAAAAATGAAAGGGTAGTCAACTATGGCTACGGATATCTACAACAAGATCATCTCACAAAATCTCCATCCTAGGGAAATGTCAAGCTTCAAAAATATATGGAGAAAACCTACCCCATACAAGATCATATTTTTTACCTAGCTTTCTTAGAGGAACAAAATCCTCACATGGGACAACTTAATCAAACGTAGCTTCCATGGTTCGAGACGCTACCCTTTCTACACCATGGAATCCGAATCAGTAATACATTTTTTCATCAACTCTCCTTCTATCTTGTCTATTTGGTGCTTATTCTCTTCATTGTTAAATGACATGGAATGGAAGCCTCTTAGCATTATGCATAGCAAAAAAACTTAGGAGTGTGATGATCACAAGCATCAAACCCTCATATTCCTTTTTTCCTGGGATATTTGGCTTGAAAGGAACCTATTCCTCTTTGAAGGAAAGGCGGTTAACATTCTCACATTTACTGCAAAATTTTGTCCTCACTTGAATACTACATCTTTCCTGATTCCAATCCTAAGGAGCTATCTCTCCGTCTCCTTCCCCCCAGTTTTATTTTCCCGCTGGTTTCTTCGACGGTGCTGAACAAATGGGTGTTTGTGGTTGTGGTGCTTGGATAAACCTTAGTAACAATAATCAATACCACATATTTTGGAATGGTGTCCTTGGCTCGAACACAAAGGTTGAAATTTTGACACTATGGAGTTTGCTCTAGGTTGCTTATAATTTGTAGATTAGGAATGTACATCCATATGGGGATTCCAAATCATTCATTGATGGAGTAAATGACCAAACCAACATTCAACCTCCTATATTGGCCTGTTGGATAAGTCACATCAAATACCTCCTTCATCGAATGCAATTTTCTCAAATCCAACACATATTCATAGAAGCTAATGGAAAGGTTGACACCCTCTCAACGAAATGTCTACAGGAACAATTTGGGCATGTACATGTTCAACACTATAGGGATAGACAACTAATGGAAGACAACTCCATACTGCTCCCATGATCTCATTTCACTGGGGTCAAACAACTATGTTTTTTCTCCATGCTCCTTTTCGTTTCCATTGAAAGCATTCATTTTTTTGTTTAAATTTCCAAGTTCTATATTGTTGCATATTGAAAATTCTAAGACATCTAGACATGATGAAAATTTTGGTTTTAATCTCTAGGATAGACCCATTCTAAGATGGGCTAATGAGGCATAGTTTCCACTGAATTGCATCTACATATATGGAGCACTAATTCTGGAGATGTTTAGATCATATGTAATCTCTGCTATTATTAATAAAATACAATGTTTTTTTTCGCGCTGAAAAAAAAAAAAAACAATGAAGATAGCCTTAGCATCGTGTTTGCAAATGCCTCCATGGATTATCCACAACACTTCAATAAAAAAATACGCAATAATAAAACCAATACAAACTCAATAGTATTAGGATAGTAAGGATAGCCATGGCACATCATAGACCCCTCAAAAAGTGTAATATAATACAATTAATTTCATCAATATTAACATTTTAAATATACTTAATTTAATTTATATAATGTAAATACAATCGTTTGAAATTTTAACATTACATTAATAGTATACTTGATATATTTAATTTCATTAACATATTGAATATACTTAATATATTTAATTTCATTAAAATATTAAATATAATTTATCAAAATAGCCAAATTTATATTCATAATAATAATATTTAACATTGTAATTATTGTTAGATATTTTTCTTGCTTACTCACATCACCTTGCTACCTGAAAATCCTAAAAGTCCATTCAAATAGTAAAAATATTTATTATGCACATGAAATATTACACATTTTTTGAAGTCACTTTTCTGTAACGATGGTCTAATAAAACGATTGAAATGTCTAACAAAAATATAGAACATATCCTTTTATAGTGAAGAAATATTTAAAAAATATTAATATTATTAAAGAATAAAATTATTGTATATTTTATATTTTATAAATTTAAATAATTTTAAAATATAAAACTATAAGCTTCCACAATCCATTATACTATTTGCTATAGTGAAATGAAAATACTATCCACATTCCATATACACAGTAATATCCATACTAATTTCGAAATAATTAAAATTACATATTTCATTTTATAGATTGTCGATTTGATCATTTAATCTGATTCTCATTCCAAATTAGGATTTCGATTTTGTAATTGATTGGAGCTATTTTGATGAAGATATTTTCACCTAAAACCTTATTGATTGGAGATATTTTCACCCAACACTTTATTGGTAAAAAAAAAATACTCTTATCCAATATCATCAATTTTCACTCAAAACATTATTGATCAAAAAGTACTCTTATCCAATGTCATCATTTTTCACTCAAAATCTTATTGATCAAAAAGTAGTCTTATGCAATGTCATCAAAAAGTACTCTTATACACCATACACTAATATGTGTATATAAATTTTACCTTATTTAATAATGACTATTAAAGACCGAGACTGAAAGGTCATGACCACCTAAACGGAATCCTATCTGAGAAGCGAATGCAACCGTACATTTGTTTGTTTCTTTATTTTTTTTTAAAGGAGGTCGATTTTGGTTTATTTGGTTTCCTCCCGGGGTCGGGTCAAGTCAAGTCAAGTAAATAACAAGAATAGTGATGTGTAATGGGTGGTGAGGCTTATTTTTCAAGCGTAGTCTAAAGAGCCCGCTTTTTGATCCAAATTCCGGCCACGATTTTCAGAAAATCCAGCAAAGATTTGCCCAGAAACTTGTTTATAGTTGTTAAACATTAGTATTTTGAGTGCCCTAGGGGTTTTTGATAGTGCTGAATCCATTTCCACTATCAAAAATGGATTCCAAGCACTGCAACTACCTGATTTTTGCAAATTTAGTTGACCTGATTCCGGCGGATTTCTGCCGTCTGGGCCAAAACGCGGGCTCGGTAGACAACTCCTATTTTTCAGGTTATTGGAGGTTTGTTGGATGGTCTACATGTTTTAATTTTATGGTGAGCATTTATTGCTTCCACGTATTTATGGCTGGAGAGCCTCAGAAATAAGCCTTTCCATTTGTAACTATTAAAATAAAAGAGTTGTAGAAATCTGAAGTAAAATTGAAATTGAAATTAAAATCAGAAAATATTCAAAATTATAAGCATAAGAATTTGTAAAAAAATTCAAATTTATATTGAAATTCTACACATTTATAAATATAATAGTGGATATCCTAAATTAAAATTTTTAGAAATGCTTAATTAATCTAAAATCATAGATCTTTTGGTAGAGATGATGTAAATTTGATTGACAAAAAATATCAAATCATTTACTATATATAGTTTTGTAAAACAATATTTTGAAAAATAATTTGTTATGTAAAGTTTCAATATTTTGTGGGAAGAATAATATTTAATATTTAATATTGAAGTGTTATATATATATTGGCATTGTAGTCTTGAAATTATTAACATGTCTAATCTATGGTTTGAGTAAAAATGAACCATAGAGTATCTTACACATGGTCTCGGTAATACCAATCCTTAGCACGATAAGTTTAGAACTACTGACCTTTACACAATGGAGTATCTTAAAAAAAAAACCCACCAACAATATTTGAATGTGTTTAGTTTATTTATTAACAATTTTTTCTTTTTCATTTTTTTCATAGTGTTCAATTAAGGCTATCCAAAAAAAAATAAAAAATCAACTATTTTTAAATTACATATAACTTATTAACCTTGTTAGATATTTTTGAAATTTAAAAATTAATTAAAAATATTTATATATTAGAAATTGCATATGTAAATAAATATATGTATGACATGAACTGAAAACTGAAAATTTTGATTTTTATTATTATTTTTTTTGTCAATTTAGTAGTGCCTTGCTATTTTCTATTTATGTTTTGAAAACAGGTTACAAAAAATAATATTAAGTCTGTGGCCTCAACCTGCCCGGAGGAAACAGGTCTGTTGGCCACCTTAATGCATTAAAAGCCATCCAAAATTGAAAAAATTTCATTCTACTATTTTCTTCATTAGATAACTGACTATTTAATATATTCTCTACATATCTATTGAATGATATATGTCTTTGCAGAAAACAAAAATACATATTATATACATGTCAAAGCTTCTATCCATCTGAAGAATCAATCGGGGATGGATCCTTTGATGTGGATCCTGGCATATCCACTTGTTGCATCTATTGGATTTGCTTCACAATTCTTCCAATACGATCATCAAGTCGACTGATACAATCAGTGGCCTGGTACTGTGTGACTTTGATGTGCTTCAACTGAATGTCAATGTCTTGTAACAAATCCACTATTTTTGGTTATGTCTTCTCTCTATTAGGGTGAAAAATCTGCATAGCCTTAGCCAATAGGCATTTGATAATCCACTAAGTGTGAAATGTTTGATTAAATAGTGATAAGCGACCTCGAGTATTGCCAGGATCTGTAATGAAGTCCATAATTTCTGCTTCTTCTTCATTGTCTTCTTCGTTGTTCTGAATTTCTCTTTCCAAACCTTGAATTTCCTGTCTAACCTATGATGAATTTCCAAGGGAGTAGGTGGCTGAGAGGTTCATTAAAACCTCTTGTTTTTTCTTCCTTCCTCTCTTCCTATGCTTATCTTCAGGCTGTAACTTCTTTTGTTTCCCTTTATCTGAATTATGGGCCAAGGAATTTCTTGTTTGCCTCTTAACCATGGTGGTGAGTTGACTTATATTAGTGAGCTCTGGAATAAGAATAAGAAAATACAAGAAATAGATAACAATTAAAGTTTGAACTTTGTCATCAAGAATACCATTTGGATAATTTTGTTTTCCCTCGATTGCATAAGACATGTTTATCCCTCCCATATTAGCAAATATAATACAGTGATCCCACACCCAGAAATAACAGAGTGTCCTAGTATATGAAGAAAACCAACAAATAGTCGAGGCTAGCTAGAGGTAGAGCCGATCTTGAAGGTTATGATTCGGACTAGCAAGCAGGTGTTGACAGGGAAGCGAGTCAGAGTAAAACCAAAACAGACGTGAAGGTTTTAAGTTTGGGTTCAACCAATTTTGTTTAAGTAAGAAAGAAACTCCCACGGATTATAACCAGGGCCACGAAAGACCTTCATGACCTTCCGCCCGCTACGGGTTACAATAGGAGAGAACCAAGAGAACCAGAGTTGCATAACACTATCAGAATTAAGATTTGTTGTCTGCCTATAAAAATAAGCTGTAAACAGAATATACCAACAGGGGAAAATATTCATACTTATTCTCTGAATGCCACTACAGGTATTCACCCCATTCTGATTCGATATTGGAATTGCAACCCACCCAACACATAAATTTCTAACTAGGTAGGGCCTGGAATTTTTCTTAACCAACACATGAGGATTAATCTGAAAGTGATAGGGATCCCTAAATCAAGGTTCGACTGGGTTTATTATAACAAATTCAGACCATTCTACGCCCTGATTAAAATAAATAACATAACCTATCTTAATCAAATACATAGTCTAGGTTTTGGTAACGAGCATAGACTGAAAATGGAGAATTACATACCCCAGAAGTGCGACGAGTCTGGTGCAAGGTATGGTCACCTCCGTCCTGCTACGCTTTTTCACGATTTCTACCACAAAGGAATGGTTTGGTTCATAATCAATCTTCCGATGCATATACCCTTCCCTCACCGTGATTTTTCCTTGCGGCTCTGACAACACAGGCTGTCTTACCAAACGCGACATTATACCTCTATCCTCCACATGTTGCCATGATCTTTCTAAGGATGGATTATGCATGGTCTTTTAATGATGCATGAATGGAAGCCTCCACCTAGATGACTCCTTTACTGACAGCCTCGATCAATGGGCATCCCGATCGGGGGATTATTATTATTATTATTAATAAAGGTGAACGAATAAATGCAATGATAAGCTTATGAAAAAAAAACAATCATTGGAAAAGAAAATCACATAACCTCTTCAAGCATTATGAAAAAAAGCAATCACTCGAAAAGAAAATCACATAACCTCTTCAAGCATTAAACACAATAAATAGTTAATAAAAATAAGGAAGAAACTACGCACCATCCAAAATTTTTATAACTCAAGGATTCTTTTGTTGCATATTCAAGATTATTTTGGCATCAAATCCCAAATACTCTCATTATTTTCAAGTGTTTTTCAATTTTTTCCTGGGTTTTCACCAATCAAATTCATTTTTTGGACTCCTCAATAATTGGAAAATTTTATTTAGCATTCACTAAGCCCATCATTAGCTTAGTGCATATTATTATTATAAAATATGAAAACATACATGATCATACAACGTCATTACATTACCATGGTTCACGTTAGATCCATGATTTTCTCCATAAATATCTCAACACTGTTAAGATCCTCAAGCTTTTTAAACTTTTAAAAAATAGATATTACACTTCCTTTTTTACAGTTGTGCCTTCGTGAACTCATTCTCGTTGATTTTTTGGAGGATTGGTTGATGCTTCTTCATCAAAATCCCAAGGTACAAAAATTTATGACCTCCTGGTCATGCACTTCTAGTCTTCCCATAATAGCCTCAACTTGTGAGCTGTAACACATCTCTACAGTAAAAAGTCTCCACCTTGCTACATGATACCTCACCAAAATTTCTCCTTAGTTTGGGCTTTTTGCATCTTCATGTTTCTCTTCTTTGGAACTATACTAGCACACCTTGCTCTAAATTTTTGCAAATATTCTCACCTTCCTTTGTTGTCACTTGCACAAAGAAAACAAATATCTTACCAAATATTCAATCATCTTGTAGTTTCTTATTGTTTCTTCTCCCCCACACTACATGCATGAATATTTTGCACTCTAATACCACTTGTTGAAAATGGAACTGGAGTTCTTCCAATTTTAGTTCTTTATTGGTCTCGATCCTAAACCATGGGCATGGCCCCACTAGGCCCTTTATCTACAGCTCTTATATATGCATTCATGGCTAGCTAATTCCTCACACCTATTTTCATGTGGCACTGGTTGTTATGCTCACTGATCAAGACCATATATGGTCCAGCTGAAATTCAACGCCCTCCACGCACTTGTAGTCAACTCCAACTCACATATGCATAAACTTTGTAGGTTTTAAAAAAACTTAGACAAAAAGGATTGCAACAGATTTTCTTATGATAGCTCATTTCAATCCGCATGTAGTGTCAACACGTTGATCTCACACTGGTTGCACATAAAATCAACAAACTAGATCACACAGTCTTATTCACACACTAACACGAGAATATAATTAAACTTCGATATTCACACACTAGGGATTCCACATCACAATAAATTCATAACTTTATCAACCTTATTAATCTATCATTATATAACATCTCTTGGCACCTTGGTGGGCCTATTCATCGTTTAATGGCTACATCTTTTCAATGCATGTAGGCTACAATTTATAGAGGAAATTTCATTTTCAGGGATTATTTTTGATCCATTATTCTTTCCATAAATCTCTAAAAATAAACCCTAAGATCCCTCACAGATCATATCATAAAGATTTTTTAATCCTTTACAAAATCCCTAACTTTTTTATAGGTTCACCTTCCATAACTCGTTCTTGTTCATTTTTCGAAGGATGTATCGATGGTCCTATATCAGTTAAGGGAAAATTAAGTGTGTGAGTCTGTATGTGTGTGTGAGAAAGTGTGAAATTCATGTCACTATTAACATTTATAGTTGATTTATTATTTTAAGCATAACAAACTATACTATATACTATTATGCACAACACTTACACTTGCCAATTTTGAAAAATCTCAAGCAATTTTAAAATGTTTTAAGTGACATTCCATTATTTTTTTGTTAGATATGAGAAAAATGAACATAATTTAGGAAGCTTAAGTGTGACTATTTTAAATTTGCAACAAGATCTATGAAGGGTCTATGGGATAAAGAACTGTCTTATAGAAACTTTTCTTCCCCATATTTATTGTTAATGATGGTTATGTTCAATATAAAAGACATCTTATTAATACTTTTTGAAAAAATTTACATCTGAAACCACTATAAAATACTTTGGTTTTATGAATAGGTTAGATTCATATTTTAGGTTAACATGGTTATCAAGCAAAAAAATATTCAAACATTTAGTACCAAATTTAAGTTAGTACTATATTTTCACAAAATTTGAGGTTAAGATAGTTGAAGCATTCAACTTGAATGGCTCTTGAAAACCCATGTGCAATATATAAAAAGCTGAAATGAAAAAAAAAAAAAAAATGAGAAAGAATGAGAAAAATAACGACAAAGATCAATACCTTGGAATGTTGCATTTTTTTTTCTTGACACGAAAGTTTTTTAGTTGTAATTTTTTTAATGAAAATACAATATTTAAATCACAACGGACCTAAATTGAAACCCATCATACAAAGCCTATGTTTTGAGTTATAACTTGCATAACCAATTTAGATTCGATACAATACAAATAATGGATAAGAAAATTGTTCATATTTTCTAATGGATAAGAAAATTGTTCATATTGTCTAATAATCAATATTCATAATTTTCAAAACTAAAAATATATACGCCTAAATTATAATTGAAAGCTACTTATAAAATACATGATTTCGACGTAAAACATCCCTAAAACATGTTTGGAACATCACTAAAACTTTCTTGGAATGTCTTGGGGATAACTATTAAGTCCGTGAGTCCTTAGTGAAGTCCCAAGAGTTCTTGAGTGGTTTGTAAGTGTCAAAGAGACCCTTGAATGTGGGAAAATAGGGTACACATGTTTCTATTGGTGGGGGATGGGTCTCTTTGCAACATAAGTTTTATATTCATTATTAGACTTCTACTTCTAATATGATCGTTTTTCGACTAGACTCATGTGACTTGATGATTATGCCCACTCCAAATCATCCCCGAACCTCTAGATGCTTTTGTCTATGGACAAGTGAGTATCATAAAATTAGACACCCATGAGACTATCTGGATTGTGACATTGTGGCAAGCATGGATGGTTGTTTAATTAATGATTTAGATTGCATTACATGGTCTTTATGATAGCTATGTGACATTGAGAATTATCGAATGATGGTTAACATATTTAGTCCTTCATTGTTTTGTTGATAATTTGAGCACACATATTAACATGAATATTGATATATTGATTCTCTAGATATTAGTAATGATATTGCGTGTAGAATGTGTATTATTGATAATGGTTACATAACATTAATTTGCTTTGATGTTGATTTAATATGATACGTCCTTATTATATTATGGATGAATCATAGATGTAATGTGAACCCTTACCTTGATATGATCAATGATATGCAAATATTCGATGACTTGTTATAATGTATATTTTTACGAGGTATCTTTCCTTTAATGATAACGGTTCAAAATTTACATACGTATAGGACGGATTGCGATGTTGTATTACTAGATTATGGTTCCCGATATATGAAAATGCTGGATAGCATGCTCGTGATGTATCTATGTACCAATTTGTCTTCTTTTTAATGCGGTTTATATAGATTTACAATTATTATTTTATAATATACGATTTATAATTACTATTTCATAATAAAGTTTTTAGAATTTTAATTTATTTATTAATAGTTATTGGGTAAATTATAGACAATAATTATTCGATAGATGTTATGGATTTAACTTCTAATGGATATGTTGGAATATCCTAAATAACATTCATAGATCAAAAGATAAAATTTTATCTTCAAGTTAGTTATTCCATTTTAATTAATTTATTTTTATCTACTTAATTCAAGAAAATTTCATGTCTAATATATATTATGTTGAGCATGTGGTATTGAGAAGCCATGATATTGACCTATGTTATTTTAAAAAGACTATTTACAAGATAATAATTTCCATGGTAAAATAGGGAAAAATCTCCATGGTTAAGAATATTGTTATGTGTTTTTAGAATCTATATATTTTAAACTTATATATCAATTATTTTTATATTAATAGAATTAAAAATTTAAAATAAAGTTATGATTTAGTTAGTTTTTATGATTTTTTTAAAATTTGGCAATGTGAGATGCACCATGGAGTAAGTGTTTTGATGCTCATCTTGGATTGATTCCGATTAGATTATATCAATCTATTTAATTTATATGGATATGATATTATATTCTTGGTTAATGAGATACTTCATATAATCAATTATGATGACCATGTTGCATATATATTGATATCTTGTTTGGAATGAACTTGTTATAGGATGAGATGTGGGTAGCTGGAAGGGAAATTAACTCAATAGAAGGGTTCTTTATTGCAAGGAACAATTGTATTTCACTTTAACCTTGTTTTGGAAACTTGTAATCCCACCTTCAAGCCTAATCTATCCCTTGTATTCCAAAGGGTAAGGTCAAGATACAATTTTGAAAAAATGTTACATTAATATGTATTATAGAAGAAGAGGTACGGCCATTTTTGGGTCTTAGTGGCTCTCAAGGAAATACTTTATGGAACATATAACTATTAATGCACTTATATTATGATAATGAAGAGTCAGAAAGAATTGTGTCTATGCCAACCAATTCTATGTGGATTAAGGCACTAGCGATGTATTTGAAACATAAAGGGATACCAAATCTCAATATGCCTGGATCCTTATACTCTTTCCATTTTGGTTCAAATCGTAAGACACCACTATTTTTTTATTGAGAATTTTGAGTGAAGGTGGTAGTAATATCCTTATAAAACACTATGCCACTATCTTGGTTCCCATAAGAAGTTGAATGTGGTAGTGAGATGGTGTTCCAATATCATTTTCTTTTTTATCACCAATTAAAAGTATTCTAGAGGCTCCCATAATCCCATGGAATTTGGATGTGCTACAAGCCTAGCAGTTAGACCTACATTTAATTTTTACAAGTGTGATTTATTTTTGGTTGGATTCATTACAATTGTTGCAATCTACAATTTCTGTTATTTCATTAAGCTAGAGACTTACTCAAGATATACTTTGATAACGTTTCTCATTATTTTAAAACTAAGTCATAAAATAAATAAAAAATTAACTTATGAAATTTAATAAAAAGTAATTTATAAAATTTAGTTATAATTAATTCATAATTTTTTTATTTATATTATAATTTATTTGAGATAACCTCAAAAAATGTAGCTTACTTGTTGAGATTTTCTGTTGTAAATAAAATAGGAAAAATCTCATTAGGTGACAAAAATTAGGAATTAGTTCCTAGATTAGCTCCAGGTTGTTGGGGAGGGAGTTAATGCATCCTAAATTTGAGTTGAGAGCTGTTAGATTCTCCTGCTATATAACAGATAGCCATACGGATGTTTTGGAGTGAGTGTGTGAGAATTTTAATCTCCTGTTTGAATTAATAAGATTGCCAATGCCCTGTTATGTGGACGTAGCCCAGGAGGTTTGGGTGAACCACGGTAAAAACACTGTGTCTTTATGTGCTTGATTAAATCTGCTGTGTGTTATTTGTTTAATGGTTTCCGCTGTGATTATTCCGACAATTGGTATCAGAGCAAATGTTGGAGTGCGTTGAATTGCTGGTGCGCTGCGAGAAACCTGACTGCAATAAAAAAGCCGAGTTCGTTTTGCTGTGGGTTGCCGAGCTTCCAGGGCGAGAGCTGGTTCTGCATTACATTGAGAACACTGCTGCATATACAGAAACAAAGCCCTGATACCGTGAGCAGAAGACTCGAGTCGTGGCCTGCCAAGAGGCCGTGAGGCCAGATTTGTTGTGCATGATCGTTGGCGGCCGGTGCATACAATTTTTTTTTTAAACTTGCTGGTGGAGAGCTGGCGGTGACTGTGGCTGGTAGATATTTCATTTGCCGTATTTAAATGCCAGAGCTTCAGAGCGTATTCAAATGCCAGAGCGAAGGTGCTGTTGCATTAAGTTTTTTTTCAAAAATCGACTTTTTTTTTTCATTAAAGTATAATGGTATTTGGTATTCGATTTGCCAGTGCGTTTATTTGAAACAGAGAACCACAGCAAAAACGCTTATTTAAGCCACGGAAAGAAGTTTGTCTTTTTTTTTTGAATGACAGCAAAGGAGTTTTATATGAATCGATTTTGGAGTTTTTGTTATGTATCAAATACATAACAAGGTTTAATGAGGCTGTCGTCTTTGATTTAATCGACCCTGTTGCTTAAATTCAACATATGCACTTTATTAAGCCTTTTAAAAGTTTTTAACATCGATATGTGAAATCGATGTCATATATATTGATTTGAGTGGTGTTTTTTAAATCGATTTGACTTTTAATTATACCATTTGCATATGGTATGTAAGGACGTGCATTTATAAAAATCGAATGGTAATGTTTTAAGTGCATATGGGATATGTTAAATCGATATGTTAAATCGATTTAAAAGGGGTGGCACAAGGGGTGGCACTTTATTGTTTGAAGTGAAAGACCTTTATTTTATAAGGTGAAAGATATATTTTTTTAAGGCAGTGAGAGGCACTTAAAAGAAGGCAAGGGCAATTTTTTTTAAAAAGGCATTTTTTAATTAAAAGGGCATTCTTTGTTTGAAAATTGGTTCTGGAGATTACTGTGTTTTTTGCTGAAACAAGATAGCGAAAACTCAAAATGCCCGGTTTGAAATTGAAAAGTTCAATGGAAAAAACAACTTCGAGATCTGGAAGGTAAAGATGCACGATATGCTGGTTCAACAAGGCGTGGCGAAAGCACTGTTGGGAAGGAGCAAAAGGCCTTCTTCCATGACAGAGGATGAATGGGTTGAGTTGGATGACAGAGCTCTGAGCGCAATTCGGTTATGCCTGGCAGATGACGTTTTGTTCAACATTGTGTCAGAGAAGACCGCCGCAGGCTTGTGGATCAAGCTTGAAAAGCTCTACATGACGAAGTCCTTGACAAATCGGATTCTCCTGAAGCGGCAACTGTACAGTTTGCGGATGAAGGAAGGTACCTCGGTTACTGACCATCTGAATGTTTTCAATACTCTATTGGTACAATTACAAAGTCTAGATGTAAAATTTGATTCAGAGGATAAGGCAATAACTCTATTGTGTACATTGCCTGAATCGTGGAATCACTTTGTTACTTCCATAAGCTTCAGTAATGCAGCTGTTCTTGAGTTTGACGATGTGGTTGGAGCCATGTTGTCTGAGGAGACGAGGAAGAAGTCGAATGCTGACACCTCTACATCAGAGGCAATGATGGCTAGAGGTCGTTCAAGAGAAAGACGCTCTGGTAAGCGCAGCGATTCATGTTCAAAGTCGAAAGGGAAGAAGAGCAAAGTGAAGTGCTGGTTTTGTGGCAAATCGGGGCACTTGAAGAAAGACTGCTGGAAGAGACAGCAAACAGAGAAGAAAGGAGACTCTTCGATAGAAAAGAAGGAGGCAAATGCGACAGATACAGGTTCGGCATCTGGTTCAGGTATGAGCGACGAAGTGTTGTCTGTTAATATGTCAAATCATGATCAACATTGGTTGTTAGATTCCGGTGCATCAAAGCACATGTGTATTCATAGAGAATGGTTTAAGACGTATAGATCAGTTAATGATGGAGTCGTGTACATGGGTAATGATGTCACATCTAATATTGTGGGAATAGGAAGTATACAACTGCAAATGTTTGATGGCACAACTAAATTGTTAACAGATGTGAGACATGTTCCGGACTTAAGAAAAAATCTAATTTCACTAGGAGCACTTGACACAAATGGATATAAAACTGTAATTCAAGGTGGAGTTATGAAAATATATAAAGGTATTTTACTAGTAATGAAAGCTAAGAAAGTAGGAAATCTGTTTCAGTTAGAAGGAAGAACAGGGTCAGTTCATGTGTCTACGGTGTCTGAACATGACAGTAGTTCCATTCGTCTATGGCATCAAAGGTTGGGCCATATGAGCGAAAGAGGGTTAAAGATTTTGGCTGATCGCAAGTTACTTCCTAATCTAAGGTCTGGAAAGTTAGATTTCTGTAAGCATTGCTTGTTTGGAAAACAAAGTAAACAAAAATTTAAAACAAGCAAACATACTAGTAAAGGGATACTTGATTATATTCATTCAGATGTTTGGGGTCCAGCTCCTACAGCGTCATATGGTGGTTCGTCGTATTTTGTATCATTTATTGATGACTTTTCTAGGAAGGTGTGGGTCTACATGTTGAAAAGAAAGTCTGATGTTTTTTCAGTTTTCAAGCAGTTTAGAGCATTGGTAGAAAACAGCATTGGTAGAACAATAAAGTGTTTAAGAACTGACAATGGTGGTGAGTTTACTTCCAAGGAGTTTGACAGCTATTGCAAGGATGCAGGGATCGAGAGACATAAGACCACGGTTTATACTCAGCAAAATGGAGTTGCTGAACGCATGAACATGACTCTTCTAGAGAGAGCAAGGAGTATGTTGAGTAACGCCGGGTTGCAAAAGGAGTTGTGGACGGAAGCAGTGGCGACAGCTTGTTATGTGATAAACCGATCTCCATCGATGGCGATAGACTGCAAGATTCCGCAAGAGGTATGGAAAGGACACCCTTGTGATTATTCTAAACTCAGAGTGTTTGGTTGTGATGCATATGCTCTAGTGCCTAAACATCAGCGAACAAAGTTAGATCCAAAGTCTAAAAGGTATATCTTTGTTGGGTATGGTGTTGGAACAAAGGGATATAGATTGTGGGATCCTACTACCCGCAAAATCATCATCAACAGAGATGTAAAGTTTGATGAATCCTCTCTTGTACAGTTATATGTAGATAGTAGATTGAAACAGGATGATGTATCTGACTTTCAGCACATTCAGTTTGATAGCACTTCTAATGATAGTCATGATGACCATAGTTCAGATACTAGTCATGAACAGGTTTCAGAACATGAACAGGGTTTCGGTTTAGATCATGAACAGGTCTCAGATACTGATCGGCAAGAAGTTCCTACAGATGGTAGTCAACCAGAAACAACTTTAAGGAGGTCTACAAGGATAAAACGTGTTCCGAAAAGGTATGATGATTATGTTACTTCAGTTGCTTTGACCGCTAACGATGATGAACCTCTGTGCTATCAGGAAGCAATAGAAGGTTCGAATAGTGACAAGTAGAAAGCAGCCATGAAGGACGAAATGATGGCCTTGAGTAAGAATGGTACGTGGGATCTGGTTGAGCTTCCGAAAGACAGGAAAACTGTGGGGTGTAAATGGGTTTACAAGCTGAAACGGGGTGTGAATGATACGGAGGACAGGTACAAAGCACGACTGGTTGCAAAAGGGTTTTCTCAGAAAGCTGGTATTGACTTTCATGAGATTTTTTCACCAGTGGTTAAAATAGTTTCAATTCGAATTGTGTTAGCTTTAGTTGCTTTGTTTGATTTAGAGTTACAGCAACTAGATGTTAAGACTGCTTTTTTACATGGAGATTTAGATGAGGAAATTTATATGGAACAACCGGAAGGGTTTGTTCAACATCGCAATAAGAAATTTGTCTGCAGGCTCAAGAAGTCATTGTATGGTCTGAAGCAGTCGCCTCGACAGTGGTACAAGAAATTTGATTCTTTCATGTTGAGTCAAAAATATATAAGAAGTGAATATGATCATTATGTTTACTTTAAGCAGTTAAGTAATGGCATGTTCATTATCTTAGTGTTGTATGTTGACGATATGCTTTTAGCAAGCAAAAGCATTGATGAAATCAACAGGTTGAAGACTCGGATGGCAAGGACATTCGATATGAAAGATCTAGGAGCAGCAAGACAGATTTTGGGCATGGAGATTTTCAGAGACAGGAGCAATGGTAGGCTATTGGCTATCACCATGAAGTATGTTGAGAAGATACTTTTGAGTTTTGAGTACATGAATAATGTAGGCTTTATGTGTCGGTCCTTTCGCTTCCCATTTCAGCTTTCTTCGGGTTTATGTCCTAATACGGATGAAGAAAAGGATTATGTGTCTCAAATTCCATGTGCCAATGTAGTAGGATGTTTGATGTATCTGGTGGTTGTACTCGACCCGGATATTTCACATCTGATTGGGGTTGTCAGCAGGTACATGGCAAATCCGGGTAAAGAACACTGGTCAGCAGTGAAATGGGTGCTTCGGTACTTGAGAGGCACAAGTGATTACTGTATCACTTATAACAGGAGCAGTGAATATGTTTGTGGATATGTTGATTTTGATTTTGCAGGTGATTTGGATAAGAGAAGGTCAACTTCAGGGTACGTCTTTACTCTTGCAGGTGGAGCTATCAGCTGGATGTCAAAGCTACAGAACATTGTTGCTTTGTCCACTACTGAAGCAGAATACATTGCTGCTTCGCATGCTTGCAAAGAGGCGGTTTGGTTGAAAGGTTTTCTTGGTGAATTTGGTAGGTTGCAGGACAACATCAGGTTACTTTGTGATAGTCAAAGTGCAATACATTTGGCTAAGAATCCGGCCTATCATAGTAAATCAAAGCATATTCCAATTAAATACCATTTTGTAAGACAGGTTGTTACTGAAAGGGGAGTCTCTCTTGAAAAGGTGCATACAAAGGAAAACTGTGCAGACATGTTCACGAAACCAGTTTTGTTGGAGAAGCTGCGTTGGTGTTTGGCTTCTCTTGGCTTGCAGAAGAGATAAAATAATAAAGGAACAGGGCATCAGGCTAATTGTTGTCAAGGTGGAGATTGTTGAGATTTTCTGTTGTAAATAAAATAGGAAAAATCTCATTAGGTGACAAAAATTAGGAATTAGTTCCTAGATTAACTCCAGGTTGTTGGGGAGGGAGTTAATGCATCCTAAATTTGAGTTGAGAGGATTTATGAGGCTGTTAGATTCTCCTGCTATATAACAGGTCTCCATACGTTTGTTTTTGAAGAGTGTGTGAGAATTGTAATCTCCTGTTTGAATTAATAAGATTGCCAATGCCCTGTTGTGTGGACGTAGCCCAGGAGGTTTGGGTGAACCACGGTAAAAACACTGTGTCTTTATGTGCTTGATTAAATCTGCTGTGTGTTATTTGTTTAATGGTTTCCGCTGTGATTATTCCGACATTACTCACCCTTAAACTTGCATATATCATAGGATTTTGTTGCATATTCTTGTTGGGCCTTTGACTAGCCCTTATTAGTCCTTGCCTTCAGCAGGACTATAGTGATCGGTAGACCGTTGACAATTTTTTTTTGGCACTTAATCACCTTTAACCAAACTTTTATAATGGTTATTTTCATCTATTGAATTTTTAGCTAAAGTTTTTTACTATAAAAATATGGAACTCTTATTCCTAGATTAACTTATTCGATACAAGAAAAATTTGTGACAAGCTTATTTTATCCAAAGCCCACAAAATTAATTTTGTGAAAAACTCATTTTATCGAAAGTCCAAGAAAGTTATTAGTGTGTGTCTTCATTTGATCCAAAGTCCAATTGCGGAAAAATTTTTTGGTATCCAAAAAAAAATTATATCCAAAGTTTTTTTAAGACTTGTTTGTCATGCTGCCACTACTATTTTCCTCATGCCACATGTTCTCACATGTTCTCGCTGCCCTGCATGCAGCCACTGCCATTTTATGGTTAGGTATATTTCTAGTGAATAACCATATCACAAAGAACAATCCCACTCTCTAAGCGTCGGAGGACGAGTTTGAGAGAAGTTTCAAATAAACTTGAAATTTCATCACTTGATGAAGCTAGAAACACAAAAAACTTGCATATGGAGAAGGTTGTAGAGGTTTGAAACTTCATCACTAGATGAAGCTAGCAACACAAAAACCTTGAAGATGGAGAAGGTTGCATAGGTTTCAATGGAGGCTACCCATGCCCACAACATATAGAATTTTCACTTTGCAGGTACTTGAAGACTCTTCAAAAAGAAGTTATTTCCTGTAGAGTAAGACAACAACAATATGCAAGTTATTTCTTGTAGAATAAGCCAACAATAGTCCCATTGATGGAAAATTTGCAGCAATAATGTATATAATTGAAGCCAATGGCCCCGCCGATGGAAACCCTGTAACAACAATGTATAAAGTTAAAGATAAAATTAAGGTAACCACTTGCAAAATTGTCTGACTTTAGAAAAGACCTTTTAGAAATATGGATAATTGTAGAACATGATAATTTGGGATTGTAACAAGTCTAATTCTTTTTAGACTAACAACTTTTTCATGTAATAGTCTTATATATACAAGTTGTACATGTAATTTATGTAATTAAATTAATGTGTACATGTAATTTGTGCAATTAGATTAATCTGTACATGTAGTTTGCCCAATTAACAAATTTTGCAGATTATATTCTCATATGTTTTGTAGATAATATACTCATATGTACTATGCAAAAAAATTTAAATAAAAAAAAGAAATTCTTCTACTATAGTTGTATCTGAGGAAATAACATTTGAGGAGATAGTTTAATATATTTTTGGGTAGCAGGTCTAGTCAAACTACTAGTTCGAAAGAAGTCAAAATTATGAGATTAAATCCTTTAAGTACCAATTATGGGTCATTTCATGGCTAGGTATCATTTTTCATTTCACAGCTTCATATCTGCTGGTGAAGTAACTAGTATAATATACTAATATTATGAGAGGGTCTCTTTGTAAGAGCAATAAAACTTGAATTTCTACTTCAAACCTTAAAATAAGTTGAAGTAACTAGTAGAATATTCTGAGAGTGTCTCTTTACAAGAGAAAAAACAATTAAATTATGGCTTCAAAACTTGAAATAAATCCCCAGATAAACAGAAAGAATTAAAAAAAAAATTGCATCACATACCTCTTTATGGGGAACCATACTTCTGTTCACAGATTTTGTAAACCTTTTTCTCTCCAATTACGACTAGCATCTTGGAAATACTTTCAATTTATTGGTTAAATAATTCTTGAGCTCTTCTATTTCAAAGCTTAAAATTTGTGCACAATTTTCATGGAGGATGTTGGACTACGTGAAAGACAATCAATGACAAACTTCTATGGTCTCATTAATGAGGTTTACCAGAAATAATATTCACACATCATAACTTTCCATAAACACAATTTTCAATGATATATATATTTTAAATGGTCATTTCTATTTCTTAATCAAAGTAATAAAAGATAAAATTGATAAAAAATATAGATATAACCTAGTAGCAAAGATAAAATTGATAAAAAAATATAGATATAACCTAGTAGCTTGGTGCCTATTTCAACATAGATATCCTCTGTTTTTAAAATTGACTTATAAGACAAGAAGTGCATCTAATGCTATTTTTTAAATCACACGGATTTTTTTTCCAGCAACCATCTAGTTGTAAACACTTCAATGTCTGCCAATATCAAACTTATTGAATTAATAATTACTTCCATATGTACAAAGGCCAACCTATAGATGTACAAAAGATAACCTAGTAAAGTATGTTAAAATATTTTGTTCAATTTGAATGGAAAGCAGTATACAAACAAAACTAGTGCAAAATTGACGTGTCAAAGACAATTACAAAACCATCCTCAGAATATCGATTACTGATAAGTAATATAAGTAACATGAGGGACCTGAAAAATAAAAAAAATGAATAGTTATTGGTCTATTCCCATCTTCCAGTCCATAGTGATTATAAAAAAATTTCCTAACTCATACATACAGAGTATAAACATATTATGTATTTTTACCTTCAAAATCCTGTGTGGCACTAAGGGCAAGATATAGTGATATTCTTTTGCACAAGTAGATAATGGTTGGTATTATCCTAAATGATAAAAAAATATACTTTTCCAAACACGTATCAGAATAGAAAATGCAGGCTCCAAAAACTAAACTATGGAAATATAACGAGTGGCATCAAGGTATCTAATTGTCATGTCTGCTACTAGAAATTTACTTACAATGAAAGGATTCTTCAGCCTGCAGTGAAGCCAACAACCCATGGAATATGATTACTACAATGTTGACCCAAAATAAATTTTCTATATGACCACAACATGAATCTTTGAACGAGATTCAATTAAACCAACCTGAACGTGACCATCACCATTTCCTTACATATGTTTTGAAGTGTCGATCATATTCCTTGGATCAGTAGAGAGATTATGATTGCAGTGAGAAATCACTTCTTGAAGGAAATTCTCCATTTCCAAATTCGTACTGCTCATGTTATTTTCAAGATTGCGCCACCATCGGCTAGAGTTGCGCGGCTAGAAGAGCTGAATGGTTTTGAATATTTTTTTATTTGTTCTCAGTTTGAAGCCTAGTAGTGAAGAAATATTTGTAGAGCATTCATGTGGCTTACATGCATGTATGTCATGTCAAATTTATATGTCCATATCCATTTTATTACTTTAGCATCACCATGTTATTTTATAGGCAACTTCAAATTTAAAGGCCTATGTGGCATGATAAGTATTATGATATGGTAGATATTAATGTAATTTTCATTTTTTTAACAAAAAATTATTTTAATATTCAGCTATACAAACTCAAATAATTAGATAAATAATATTGATCGACCTCATGGTGTAGGCTGCATAATATCATATTGTAATAAATTTTATCTCCTACTGGCATAGATTATAAATTTGTTGTTGTTCATAGGTTGATAAGACCTCTTCCTTGTATGAATTTGGCTTATAATCTTACTTCCTCTATGAAGGATCTTTAGATTCAGAAAAAATTATGAAAATCTTGTCCGTCATGCAAATAGGTCAGACGAGCTTGCTACGCTACGACCAACTCGTACGAGGGTGTGAAGCCCACTACATGAGAGGACGAATAGGAATACTGAATGTTACAACCTTTTTTCAATCATACCTGAGGGGCACAACCTTATTACAACATTAGTGAACGCTGCTACAAACCTTAAAACTACTTATGTCCTCCAGAAGTCGGACCCACGTTATTGCTTTATGCCTTAAACCTTAAAACTGCCTCTGTCCTCCGGAGGTCGGACCCATGTTATTGATTTAAGGAAGATCTCACTCCAAGCTGATGTTGACTTTCGAAATCATTTCATATTTTTCAGTTCAGAGCGGTAGGGACTACTGCTGCTTGCGGCTCTTATCTTACATAGGTACAAAACTTACATACATTGTCTTGTATCCGTTTAATTTTAATTTATTCTATCTAATGGTTAAAGAAAATATCGTGTAAATATAACAGCAAGATGAACTCTTATATTCCATTCTATCTTATTCACGTCAAATTTCAAATAACAGTATTGAGGGAACTAATAAAATAATATTTTGTAGGTGGTGTCAATTGATATTAGATTTTTACCTATTCAAAATGTCTTATTAACTTATATGTTATTTCTTATTTTTTTAAGATGAAATGATTTAAAAATAAAATTGCTACAAATATTCTCTCAATATGAAAATAAACCATGGTCAACCATCGATAACTACGGTCCAACATCACATCGAGACAAACATTGTCTCAATATGAAAATCAACTATGGACTGCCATGGTCAACCATGGTTAGTCATGGTCAATCATTGTCAACTATGGTCAACCATAGTTAGCCATGGTCCAACATCACATTGTCACAAATATTGTGTCAATATTGAAACAAATCATGGTCAACCATGGTTCAATATCGTATTGTGACAAAAAATTTCTCAATATGTAAATAAACCATGGTAAACCATTTTTATTTTAGGTTTATAATATTTATCATAGGGTTTACATACCTCAGTTTATAATATTTAACTTAGGCTTTTCAAAATATGAAAATCAAGCATGCTGAACCATGGCCATCTATGGTCCACTGTCACATTATGAAAAAGATTGTCTCGATAAGAAAATCAACCATGGTCAACAATGGTCCAATGTTACATTGTGACAAGGATTGTCTCAATATGAAAATAAACCATGTTCTACCATGTTGCAATGTTGCATTCTGATAAATATTATCTCAATATGGAAATCAAACATGGTCAACCGTGGTCACTAAGCATGGTCACATTGTGACAGAGATTGTCTCTTGGTCCAACGTTCCATTATGACAATCATGGTCATCCATGGTCAACCATGGTCCAATGTCACATTACGACAAAGATGATCGCAATATGAAAATCAACAATGGTCAACCATTGTCTAATGTCACATTGTGACAAAGGTTGTCTCAATATGAAAATCAATCAATCGTGGTCAACCATGTTTATTTTAGGGTTTATAATATTTATCTTAGGCTTTATATGCCTTGGATTTATAATCCCTTGGGTTTAATATTATTCCCTTGAGTCTATAATCCCTTAGGTTTTTAGCCTTAATCCCTTGAGTTTATAATATTAATCCATTAGGTTTATTAATCTAAGAGTTCATATTCCTAGGGTGTAATATTATTCATGGGGTTTAAAATATAAATCCTTGTGTTTAATGTAAGTTTCTCGGGTTTGTAACCATTTTCTAACGGCACATTGTGACAAATATTTTCTCAATGTGAAAGTCAACCATGGTCCAACACCATGATGTCACAAATATTGTCTCGATATGAAAATCAATCATGCTCAATCATGATCAACAATGGTCTACCGTCTCTTTGTGACAAAGATTGTCTCAATATGAAAATGAACCATGATCAACTACATTCCACCATGTTTATTTTAGGGTTTATATACCTTGCAATTATAAAATTAATCCATTGGGTTTAATATTAATCCCTTGGGTTTATTATTCCATTTGGTTTATTAATCTAAGGGTTCATATTTCTAGGGTATAATATTATTCATAGGGTTTATAATATTAATCCTAGGGTTTAATATAAATTCCTTGGGTTTACATTCATGGTAAGCAATGGTCAACAATGGTCTAATGTCACATTGTGTCAAATATTGCCCCAATATGACAATAACCCACGATTAGCCATGTTCCAATGTCTTGTTGGGACAAATATTGCCTCAATATGAAAATGAAGGATAGTAAAGCATGGTCAACCGTGTTTATACCTTGGGTTTATAATATTTATCTCTTGGGTTTAATAGTATTCTCTTGGGTGTTTAGTATTAATTCCTTGGGTTTATAATATCAGTCCCTTGGGTTTATTAATCTAGGGGTTCATATTCTAGGGTATAATATTATTCATAGGCTGTGTAATATTAATATTTTGGTTTAATACAAATCCATTGAGTTTATAATCATGGTCAACCATGGTCCAACATCACATTGTGACAAATATTTTCTCAATATGAAAATCAACCAATGTCGCATTGTGACAATAGTTGTCTCAATATGAAAATAAACCATGGTCAACCATGTTCCAACGTCACATTGTGACAAAGATTGTCTCAATATGGAAATTAACCATGGTCAACCATGGTCACATCGTGACAAATATTGTATCAATATGAAAATAAACCATGGTCAACCATGGCCATCCATTTTTCAATGTCACATTGTGGCAAATATTATCTCAATATGAAAATTAATCATGGTCGACCATAGTCCAACACCACATTGTGACAAATATTGTGTCAATATGAAAATCATTTGTGACCAACCATGGTCAACCATGTTTATTTTAGGGTTTATAATATTTAGCTTACTATTTATATACCTTCCTTTTTTTATATTCATCCCTTCAGTTTAATAGTATTCCTTTCGGTTTCTAATCCCTTGGGTTTTTACTTTTAATCCCTTCACTTTATTATTCCATTAGGTTTATAATATTTTTCTTAAGCTTTATACACCTTGGGGTTTTAGAATTAATCCTTTGGGTTTATAATATCAATCCCTTTGGTTCATAAATCTAAGGGATCATTTTCCTAGGTTATAATATTATTAATAAGGTTTATAATATTAATCCTAGGGTTTAATATAAATCCCTTGGGATTATAATATTATGTTTTAATATAAACCCCCTAGGTTTATAATATTTGTCTCAGGGTTTATATACCTTGGGTTTATAATATTTATCCCACGAGTTTAATATTATTCCCTTGGGTTTATAATGCCTTGGGTTTTTAGTTTTAAACCCTTGGGTTTATTATTCCCTTATTTTTATAATATTTCTCTCAGGGTTTATATACCTTTGGTTTCTAATATTAATCCCTTGGGTTCAATATTACTCTATCAGGTTTATAATACCTTGGGATTTTAGAATTAGTCCCTTGGGTTTATAATATCAATCACTTGGATTTATAAATCTAAGGGTTCATATTCATAGGGTATAATATTATTCGTAAGGTTTATAATATTAATAATAGGGTTTAATATAAATCTGTTGGGTTTATAATCATGATCAACCATGCACAACCATGGTCCAATTTCATATTGTGACAAATTTTGTCTCAATATGAAAACCAACCATGGTCAACCATGGTCAAATGTCACATTGTGATAAATATTGTCTCAATAAATCAACAATGGTCAACCATGTTTATTTAGTGTTTATAGTATATATCTTAGAGTTTATATGCCTAGGTTTATAATATAAATCCCTTGAGTTTATCCCTTGGGTTTAATATTTCTCCCTTGGGTTTATATTCCCTTGGGTTTTTAGTATTAATCCCTTAGGTTTATAATATTAATCAATTAGTTTTATTAATATAAGGGTTCATTTTTCCAGGGTTAATATCATTCCCTTGGGGTTTCAGAATCAATCACTTTGGTTTATAATATGAATATCATGGGTTTATAATTCTAATAGTTCACATCCCTTGGGTTTATCAATCCCTTAGTCCAACGTCACATTGTGAAAACCATGGTCATTCATGGTCAACTATGGTCCAACATCGTATTGTGACACAAATGATCTCAATATGGAAATAAACCATGGTCCACCATGGTCAACCATGGCCAACCATTTTCCAATGTCACATTGTACCAAAGTTTGTCTCAATATAAAAATCAATCATGGTCAGTCATAGTCGAACGATGCATTGAGACAAAGATTGTGTCAATACTAAAATCAACCTTGGTAAACCATGGTAAACCATGTTGATTTTAGAGATTATAATATTTATCTTTAGTTTATATATGTTGGGTTTATAATATTTGTCTTAGGGTTTATATACCTTAGGTTTATAATATTAATCCCTTGGGTTTAATATTATTCCCTTTGGTTTATAATACCTTGGGGGTTTAGAAATAATCCCTTATGTTTATATTAATAAAAAAATATTAATAAATATTAATATTAATAATATTAACAATAACAATATTAATATATAATAATAATAATTAGTTAATTTTAGTTAATTCTTATAAATTTATCTAATGAAGGAGTTTTATATAATTAAATTAATTAAAAAAAATGAAGATTAACTTTATAATTAAATATTAACTTATTATTTATTAAATTAGTTATTACAGGATAATTCCTAATTTGGATACCCTGAGATTTCATTCTTAATTCTTATTATATTTTAAATAAATTTATTTAAATGGCCATCGGTTTTTGGATAGACGATGATCAGGTGCTATGTTGAGGTACTCCTTAATGTGAAGTCATCTGTTCAATTCCCCACCCTGATCAAGGCGATATATTGGGCATAATGAAGATGTAATCCTATAGAGCTCACAATATATATATATATATATATATAATAATAAATTTCCTAACAAATACTTTATAAATAAAAATATTTTCATAACTAATTCCCAACAACTAATTTTTAACGTAACAGGTAATTCCCAAGGGCTACTTCAAGACCATGATGCATCATTACTATTTATTCTTTAGGATCAATTGATTTCTTCATCTTTGTCTTGGGGATGAACCACATTAGTTGGTTCAAAACATCAACCAAATCCTAATGATGTGATTAATCTGAAAGACATAATTAATTATTATTGTTATTTATTGATTAATTATTATTAATGAGTGAATTGCTCATTTAATGAATAAATTAATAAAGAATGAAATAAAAATTAATTATTAATTATTATTAATTACTAATTCTATTAAATTTAATTAATAATATTAATAATATTAGTTAATAATAATAATCATGTTGTAGATGAGTTTTTCACATTAATCACATCTGGAGATTATGGTAGACATTTCGAACCATATAATGTGAATCATCCTCTAGATAATCATAATTATATGTCTTTAGAGTATATGTACCACATTTACTAATATAATTACATTAGTTTAATATAAATACCAAACTTACATACATTATCTTATTTTTTTAAATTTAATTTATTCAATGTGATAGTTAAAGAAAAAACCTTATTAGTTCTATTTTATTCATGCCAAATTTAAAATAAAAGTATTGAGGGAATGAATAAAATAATATTTTGTAGGTAGTGTCAATTGATATTAGTTTTTTACCTATTAAAAAATGTGTTATTAGACTATTTGTGTTGGTGATTTGTTGCTCACCTTTTTAATATGGAAAGGGTTACGAATAAAATTGTTTGGACATACATGCACTTTATTTGCTAATTTCCTGAAAAACACACAAAATCTCACATTAACGAAACTTTACGATTAAAATTATAATGACGTGAATATATCCTCCATGCAAAAATAGTTAAAATAAGAAAACCATAAACTCTTTGAACAACCTAGCACACTGTGGATTTTTTGGCCATCCTTGTGAGTTGTTATGTTGTCATGACGAATACAATTACATTTATATAAATTACAATGATTAAATCATGTACATAAATATTACATTCTCAGCTGCATTGGGTAGCAGAGGAAAGCCCGCACTGAGCTAATGTAGGGATGCAATCTAATAATTTTACGAACTAATACAGATTTTTGAACACCACTAAAAATTTGGAAACTTTAATAATTCTATAAGATATAAATAGATACACAATTTATTGATTTTTAAAGGCCTCTGCCTTACATAAGAAAACTGCACATGATTCCTTCAATCAAAACTATGGGACAATTGGGCTAGTACAAACTCAATCGTAAGGATAGCCTTGGGTCTTGTAATATTTGATGAAATAGATATGTGATTTTGGTTTTTTTTTTTTTCTTGGGTCGTGTTGGTGTTATGCAGAAAAATCTTCTCTGTGGACAGTAGTGATCCCTCTAGCCCTAATATGGGTCTATTAACAATAGGGAACAATCTAATGCCTACTTTCCTAGATTGCAAATGGACACAGATCGTGTATAGATCAACTACCTTAATCTGATGTTTTTCCTTGCTCAAATCCTTTGACCCTTTGCTCTCCGTAGTCAGATCCTCGTTGTCTCTAGCGCTTGGTTATCTACACAAGAGATCAAACAACAACAAACGTGAAAGCATAACACATATTTCGCATAAACAATCTATCTAGTTGATGAAGGAGAAATAGAAATCAAATCATACATTAAAGGCGAGAATGGAAAGCAAGAATTAGTTGTATTATATAAATATAGATAGGGGAGTTACAACGTATGCCTTCAAGTCGCAACTCTCCTTCAATGGGTCCAAATTCATGGACGTCTCCAAAGCACTCGTTTCAACTTGATACGAAGAGGCCAAAGGTCTCAACTCTCCTTAAATGGCTATAGCAACAATTCTCTGTTTGTTGTTCTTTCATCTATGTTCTAACTAGCAGAGGTATGGGAGGATTTCCGTTTTATAACAAGGGAAGAGAGAACATGGATCCACTTAGGGTGGGGAAATGGGTTATCCCTTCGGGTGGTTGCACTTTTATAGGAACAAGAAACCCAAAGGGAGAAGCTCAATTCTATCCTCAGGGAAAAAAACCACCTCTCTGCCACGAGGCTTCTAGATCTCGAAGCTTCACTTCCATTTTTTAAAAAAAATCCAGAAGTGGATCGACGTGGGTATGATTTCACTTCTAGCATCGATCGGTGCTGCCTCAGACCAAAAAAGAGAAATCAGCGCGAGTGAGACAGGCAGAGAGCGCACTGCTCCAGAAAATAATGTTTTTAAGGTGTTGCTTCAAGAATGGTCAACAGACATTTTGTCCAATATCTTCTAAGGGATAAAATGACACATTTTCAGGGTGGAAAATAGACACAGGGATCACTATTAAGTACCCTCTAGGATCATAAATGAGTATGGGGACAGTGACAAATTGTTGTGTAACAGATGCCCCTATTATTCATTTTTTTAACCAAAATTTATATTAATATTCAGCTATACAAAATCAAATAGTTTGTTGAATAATATCTTTTATCTCCTACTGTGATCCGAATTTATGCAGGAACACAATAAACTACAAAATAGAGATAAACACAAATATGCAGTGGAAATAATACTTCATTTCATTAATGTGAAATAACTGAAATATGTTTACAGACAAAATGGAAATAAACTAGCTAGAGCGATAGTATCTTATCTCTAAGAAGAGATGTGGTGGCTACATGCCTCTGAACTGTGTTACAATGAGGCTAGGAGGCCTATTTATTTTTGAGAAACAATGCAAAACCCTAAACATCCAAAAACCTAACCGCAGGAGATGAAGTGCGAAAACTATGGGCCCCGTTTGGGTAAATTGGTGTTTCAACTTCCATGGGACGTAACTTTGACATAAGATCTATGTTTAACGTGCATCATACCTCATTAGAAAGATAAATATAAGGAGTACAACTTTTGGTGTGAGAAACAACAGTCCATAGACCCATGTTGCTTTGGTTTTTCCCAAAAAACGTTGTTTAAGGCCTCAAAACAGCTCGTGAAGTTCAAGACCCGAAAAAATGATAAAAATAGTAAGTTGTGATGCAACTGAAAAACTGAAAGAACAGATGGTGTAGTTTCAAATGGATTATGTGGGTGGCCAGCAATATCCACCTGGATCATTAGGGCCTTAAAACAACTCCAAAAGTTTAGGACCTAAAAAATTGCTAAAAATAATAAAGATGTGCTGAAAGTGAAAAAATAAAATAACCGATGGTGGGGGTCCAAATGTAATATATGGGTGGCCACCAATACCCACCTGGATCATTCCTCCCCCCTTAGGAAGCAATGGTCCCCATTTCATTGAGATCCTCCATGAGATGAGGCAAATTCTATTGAACTGGGTATTAGATTTGTCGAAGATGTCATGGACCTGCAGGCAGACATGCTGGATGCGTTCACTAATTTGGCTTCTTTATCAAATTTAGACAGTGCCTGTGTGGATTATTTCTCTGTAGTCGCATGAGGTATGGTAACATTAAGCAGCGTTGCGTCGAGGGTCAGATCAATGGAGTGCTTTTCCTCATAGTGTAGAAAAACCTTTGTGAGTGAGGATAAAATGTCCTCATATTCCTCCATGACTTTTTTCCATTTGCTGCAGCCGTGCAGGAGAGTCATGTTTTGAGGTTGTGGCCATAATATTCTTCTTTCCCTATGAGTGATTTGTAAAGTAAATAAATTTCCTGGTTTGGGAAACAATCTTACTGCATTGTTTTGTTGTAGTCAAAGACATGACAAGAGGCGATACCACCTCTGGTATCCTGTAAATGTTATTTACCAAAGTATAACAATGCGAGGCCTAGACTCATACACAACATGTCACCTCCACAAGTATGGTTGGCCCAGTAATACATCAACTACATCAAGAGGAGCAACATCACACAATACCTCATCTGTGAATGGCTTGATGATGTATAGAAGGTGGAACTGTTGGCAGGCTCATAGATCTCTCCCTGGGTGAAGCCACCCAATGGTATATGGTTTCGGGTGTGCTATGGTCAGTAGTTTGATCCGCTTCACGACCTCTGCTGAAATGAGGTTCTTTTGGCTTCTGCTATCGACAAAAATTTGCAGTGGAGAACCCGTCACCCACATCTGTGAATGGAAGAGGCGCTCCCCCTCCTCTGGATCCTTGGGATCCTTCCTCTGGAGCTTGGTTGTGGAAAAAATGGCACTGGGGTTCGCATCGATGATATGCTTCCCTTTTGCATCTCCCTTGTCTGGTTCTGGCTCAAGATCAGAACATGCATATTATGATTCAAGTGCCTTTAGTTTGGCCACCAACGACTGTTTGGCCTGACACTCTGTTGTTCTGTGAGTGGAGATATTATGGAATTCACACCACTTACATGTGTCCTTATTTGGATTTGTGGTGGTGTTTTGAGTCACCCCGCTTCGGTTCTACCCCTTGTTCTATGGTTCGGTGGTGCCTTTCCCTGGCTTCGGATTCGCGGATCCAAAGTCTCTCCTCTTCTGCTTAAATTTCTGCTCAATCTTGGCGGCATAGCGATATGTCATGACAAGCGAGGTAGTGTTGAGGAAATCCATTTCCTCCTGAATGTGCCTATGCAAACAGTTGCATTACTTGAGCACCAAATGTCTCTTTGAATCTTTAATATCCAAGTTTGTGCACAGGGTATGGAACAAATTCATCAGTTCGTGCACATCTTGATCCCTTTGTGGTTGCAATGTGGTCCATTAGATGTACTTGTCCTCATAGCTCCCCACGGGGTAGTATTGTTCCTTGATGCCATCTTGGAACAAATTCCAAGTGGGTGTGGTTGAGAACAGAGAATGTTCCCCCTCGTCATTTTGCTCATAGTAGGTTTCCCATGAGTCTTTGACATGGGGGCAGCTTTGGGAAGTGCAAAAATAATCTTTTCTCGGTCGGAGAAATCATGGACCGAGAAATACTCTTCTAGAAAATTGAACCATATATCTACGACATCTGCATCTATCTGGCCTTCAAATACAAGAATGCTAAATTTCACCTGTACCTTGGAGGGAGTGGCACCTCCAGAGTGGTTGTTGGATGCAGATGTGTTGTAGGTGGGCAGTCGTTGAAGGATCTGAAAAAATTTATCCATCATCATGTTCCTTTATTTCTTGAGGGCCTCCTCGAGCAATATTTTCATAGGATCTCCTGCTCCCTTGTCTTTCTTTTCTTTTGCCATGGAAGGTCATCGAGGTTTGCGAGGCTAATCTTGCAAGGGTTCAACCAGATCTAGCCCTAACTCCTTATAGCTTGACCTTGCTGGGGGCATGCAAAGAAGAACTGAAAAAGAGGAAACTGCTTTGATACCACTGATTCAAATTTATGCAGGAACACAATAAAATAAAAAAATACACATAAACACAGAGATACAGTGGAAATAATACTTCATTTCATTAATGTCAAATAACTGAAATATGTTTATAGATAGAATGGAAATAAAATATCTAGGGTGATGGTAGCTTATCTCTAAGAAGATATGTAGAGGCTACATGTATATGAACTGTGTTACAATGAGGATCAAAGGCCTATTTATTTTTTAGAAACAAAGCAAAACCCTAAACATCCAAACACCTAACCGTAGGAGATGAAGCACCAAAACTATGGGCCCCGTTTGGGTAAATTGGTGTTTCAACTTCCCGGGGACATAAATTTGGCATACGATCTCTGTTTGACGTGCATCATACCTCATTAGAAATACCTACCCAGGGAGTACAACTTTTGGTTTGAGAAACATCGTTCCATGCACCCATGTTGCTCCTGTTTTTCCCAAAAAATGTCGTTTAGGGCCTCAAAATGGCTTCGGAAGTTCAAGACCCGAAACACTGCTAAAAATACTAAGTTGTGTTGCAACTAAAATATTGAAAGAAAAGATGGTGGAGTTTCAAATGGAATAGGTGGGTGGCCACCAATATCCACCTGGATCATTAGGCCCCCAAAACGGCTCCAGAAGTTCAGGACCTAAAAACCTCCTAAAATAGTAAGATGTGCTGAAAGTGAAAAAATGAAAGAATCGATGGTGGGGGTCCAAATGGAATAGATGGGTGGCCACTAATATCCACTTGGATCATACTGGCATAGATAAGATTTTTTTTGCAATTCCTAGGTTGATAAGGCCACTCTCTTGTATTAATTTGGCTTATAAGCCTACTTACTCTATGAAGGCTATTTAGATTCATAAAAAATTATGAAAATCTTGTCCCCTCATACAACCATCTCGAACGAGCTTTCTACGCTACGACCAACTTGTTCGGGGGTGTGAAGCCCACAACATGAGAGGAAGGATAGGAAGATTGAATTTTATAACCTTTTTGCAATCATTCCTGAGGACCACAACCTTATTACAACATTAGTGAACATTGCTACAAACCTTAAGACTACTTGTGTCCTCCAGAAGTCAGACCCATGTTATTGATTTATGCCTTAAGCCTTAAAATTTCCTCTGTCCTCCAGAAGCTAGAACCACGTTATTGATTTAAGGAATCTCACTCCAACCTGATGTTGAATTTTGAAATCATTTCATATTTTTCATTTCAGAGTGGCAGGGACTACTGCTGCTTGCAACTATTGTCTAATATAGATACAAAACTTACATAAATTGTCTTGCATTATTTTAATTTTAATTTATTCCATCTAATGGTTAAAGAAAATACCGTGTAAATATAACATCAGGATGAAATCTTATATTCCATTCTATCTTATTCACGTCAAATTTCAAATAACAGTATTGAGGGAATTAATAAAATAATATTTTGTAGGTGGTGTGAATTGATATTAGATTTTTTTCCTATTAAAATGTGTTATTAACTTATTTGTGTTGCTAATTTATTGTTTATTTTTTCAAGATGAAAGGGTTTACAAATAAAAAAATTTGGACATAAAATTACGACAAATATTGTATCAATATGAAAATCAACCATGGTCAACCATCATTAATCATGGGCAACCATGGTCCAACATCGAATCGAGAAAAATAATGTCTCAATATGAAAATCAACCATGGACTGCCATGGTCAACCATGGTTAGTCATGGTCAATTATTATCAACCATGGTCAGCCATAGTTAACCATGGTCCAACATCACATTGTCACAAATATTGTCTCAATATTGAAATCAATCATGGTCAACCACAGTTCAATGTCGTATTGTGACAAAAATTGTCTCAATATGTAAATCAACCATGGTAAACCATGTTTATTTTAGCGTTTATAATATTTTTCATATGTTTTACATACCTTGGTTTATAATATTTAACTTAGGATTTTAACAATATGAAAATCAATCATGGTCAACCATGTTCATATATTGTCCAATGTCACATTATGACAAAGATTGTCTAAATATGAAAATCAACCATGGTCTAATGTTACATTGTGACAAGGATTTACTCAATATTAAAATCAACCATTTTCTACCGTGTTCCAATGTTGGATTGTCACAAATATTGTCTCAATATGGAAATCAAACATGGTCAACCATGGTCACTAACCATGGTCACATTGTGAAAAATATTGTCTCTTGGTCCAATGTCACATTATTACAATCATGGTCATCCATGGTCAACCATGGTCCAACGTCGTATTATGAAAAAAAATGGTCTCAATATGAAAATAAACCAT
This sequence comes from Pinus albicaulis, assembly GCA_034641835.2. Classification (NCBI taxonomy): domain Eukaryota; kingdom Viridiplantae; phylum Streptophyta; class Pinopsida; order Pinales; family Pinaceae; genus Pinus; species Pinus albicaulis. The sequence continues at coordinate 841,292,278 of CM076577.1, read as the reverse complement.
GGTCAACCATTGTCCAATGTCACATTGTGACAAAGGTTGTCTCAATATGAAAATCAATCAATCGTGGTCAACCATGGTCAACCATGTTAATTCTAGGGTTTATAATATTTATCTTAGGCTTTATAAGCCTTGGTGTTTATAATCCCTTGGGTTTAATATTATTCCCTTAAGTTTATAATCCCTTAGGTTTTTAGCCTTAATCCCTTGAGTTTATAATATTAATCCGTTAGGTTTATTAATCTAAGAGTTCATATTCCTAGGGTATAATATTATTCATGGGGTTTAAAATATAAATCCTTGTGTTTAATATAAGTCTCTTGGGTTTATAACCATGGTCTAATGTCACATTGAGACAAATATTTTCTCAATGTGAAAGTCAACCATGGTCCAACATCATTATGTGACAAATATTTTCTCGATATGAAAATCAATTATGCCCAATCATGATCAACCATGGTCCAGCGTTGCTTTGTGACAAAGATTGTCTTAATATGAAAATGAACCATGATCAACCACGGTCCACCATGTTTATTTTAGGGTTTACAATATTTATATTAAAGTTTATATACCTTTCATTTATAATATTAATCCATTGGGTTTAATATTAATCCCTTGGGTTTATAATAGCTTGGGATTTTATAATTTATCCCTTGGTTTTATTATTCCCTTCAGTTTATTAAACTAAGGGTTCATATTTCTAGGGTCTAATATTATTCATAGGGTTTATAATATTAATACTAGGGTTTAATATAAATTCCTTGGGTTTACATTCATGGTAAAAAATGGTCAAGAATGGTCCAATGCCACATTGTGCCCAATATTGTCTCAATATGACAATCAACCATGATCAACCATGTTCCAATGTCGTGTTGTGACAAATATTGTCTCAGTATGAAAATGAAAGATGGTAAAGCATGGTCAACTATGTTTTTACCTTGGGTTTATAATATTTATCTTTTGGGTTTAATATTATTCCCTCGGGTTTTTAGTATTAATTCCATGGGTTTATAATATAAATCCCTTGGGTTTATTAATGTAGGGGTTCATATTCATAGGGTATAATATTATTCATAGGCTGTATAATATTAATATTTTGGTTTAACACAAATCCATTGAGTTTCTAATCATGGTCAACCATGGTCCAACGTCACATTGGGACAAATATTTTCTCAATATGAAAATAAAGTAATGTCACATTGTGACAATGATTGTCTCAATATGAAAATCAACCATGGTCAACCATGTTCCAACGTCACATTGTGACAAAGATTGTTTCAATATGGAAATTAACCATGGCAACCATGGTCACATCGTGACAAATATTGTCTCAATATGAAAATAAACCAAGGTCAACCATGGACAAGCATTGTCCAATGTCACAATGTGAAAAATATTATCTAAACATGAAAATAAATCATGGCCAACCATAGTCCAATGCCACATTTTGACAAATATTATGTCAATATGAAAATCGACTCTGACCAACCATGCTCAATCATCTTTATTTTAGGGTTTATAATATTTATCTTACCGTATTATAACTATGTTTTTTTTATATTAATCCCTTTGGTTTAATATTATTCCTTTGGGTTTATAATCCCTTGGGTTTTTTTTTTTTAATCCCTTGACTTTATTTTTACCCTAGGTTTATAATATTTTCTTAGGTTTTATATACCTTGGAACTTTAGAATTAATCCCTTGGGTTTATAATATCAATCCCTTTGGTTTATCAATCTAAGGGTTCATATTCCTAGGTTATAATATTATTCATAAGGTTTATAATATTAATCTTAGGGTTTAATATAAATCACTTGGGATTATAATCATAAACTTTAATATAAATCCCATAGGTTTATAATATTTTTCTCACGGTTTATATAACTTAGGTTTATAATATTTATCCCACGAGTTTAATATTATTCCCTTGGATTTATAATCCCTTTGGTTTTTTGTTTTAAACCCTTGGATTTATTATTCCCTTAGTTTTATAATATTTATCTGAGGATTTATATACCTTGGGTTTAATATTACTATATTAGGTTTATAATACCTTGGGATATTAGAATTAATCCCTTGGGTTTATAATATCAATTTCTTGGGTTTATAAATCTAAGGGTTCATATTCCTAGGGTATAATATTATACATAAGGTTTATAATATTAATCATGGGGTTTAATATAAATCCCTTGGGCTTATAATCATGTTCAACCATGCGCAACCATGGTCCAATATCATGTTGTGAAAAATATTGTCTCAATATGAAAATCAACAATGGTCAACCATGTTTATTTTAGTGTTTATAGTATATACCTTAGGGTTTATATACCTAGGGTTTATAATGTTAATCCCTTGAATTTATCCCTTGGGTTTAATATTACTCCCTTGGGTTTATATTCCCTCGGGATTTTAGTATTAATCCCCTAGGTTTATAATATTAATCCATTGGTTTTATTGATCTAAGGGTTCATTTTTCCAGGGCTAATATCATTCACTTGGGGTTTTAGAATCAATCTCTCTGGTTTATAATATGAATACCTTGAGTTTATAATTCTAATGTTTCATATCCCTTGGGTTTATCATTCCCTTGGTCCAACATCACATTGTGACAACCATGGTCATTCATGGTCAACTATGGTCCAACATCGCATTGTGACACAAATTATCTCAATATGGAAATAAACCGTGGTCAACCATGGCCAACCATTTTCCAATGACACATTTTTCCAAAGGTTGTCTCAATATGAAAATCAATCATGGTCAAACATAGTCCAACGCCACCTTGAGACAAAGATTGTGTCAATACGAAAATCAACCGTGGTCAACCATGGTCATCCATGTTGAATTTAGGGTTTATAATATTTATATTTGGTTTATATACTTTGGGTTTATAATATTTATATTATTTTTTATATACCTTAGGTTTATAATATTAATCCCTTGGGTTTAATATTATTCCCTTTGGTTTATAATGCCCTGGGGTCTAGAAATATCCCTTCTGTTTATATTAATAAAAAATATTTATAAATAATAATATTAATAATATTAACAATAACAATATTAATATATAATAATAATAATAAGTTAATTTTAATTAACTCTTATAAATTGACCTAATGAATGAGTTTTATATAATTAAAATAATTAAAAAAAGTTACTAAGTTTATAATTAAATATTAACTTATTATTTATTAAATTAGTTACTACATGCAAATTCCTAATTACGATACCTTGAGATTTTATTCTTGATTCTTCTTATATTTTAAATGAATTTATTTAAATGGCCACAACTTCTTGGATAGATGGTGATCGAGTGCTATGTTAAGGCACTCCTTGATGTGAAGTCATTTGTTCAATTCCCCACCCCGATTGGGGTGATATATTGGACATGATGAAGATGGAGTCCTACTGAGCTCACTATATATATATATATATATATATATATATATATATATATATATATCCTAATAGCTACTTTATAAATAAATAAAATTTTCATAACTAATTCCTAACAACTAATTTTTAATATTAGTTTAATTTATTCAATAACTAATTTAGTAACACCTAATTCCCAATGGTTAGTTTAGGACTGTGATTCATCTTTACTATCTATTCTTTAGGATCGATTGATTTCTTCACGTTTTTCCTGGAGATGAACCATATTAGTTGGTTCGAAACATCAACCAAATTCTATTTGTGTGATTAATTTGAAATACATTATTAATTATTATTGTTATTTATTAATTAATTATTAATAATGAATGAATTACTCATTTAATGAATCAATTAATAAAGAATGAAATAAAAGTGAATGATTATTTATTATTAATATTTATTAATTACTAATTCTATTAAATTTAATTATTAATAATAATGTTAATTAATAATAATAATAATAATAATGTAGATGATTTTTTCAGTTTAATCACATCATGAGATTATGGTGGAATTTTCGAACCATCTAATGTGATTCATCCTCTGGATAATCATAATTATACGTCTTTAGTATATATATATATATATACCACATTTACTAATATAACTCTATTAGTTTAATATAAATACCAAACTTACATACATTATCTTATTTCTTTTAATTTTAATTTGTTCAATGTAATAGTTAAAGAAAAAATCTTATAATTTCTATGTTATTCACGTCAAATTCAAATAGAATTGTTGAGGGAATGAATAAAATAACATTTTTTTGGTGGTGTCAATTGATATTAGATTTTACCTATTCAAAATGTGTTATTAGACTATTTATGTTGGTGATTTATTTCTCACCTTTTTAAGATGGAAAGGTTTACGAATAAAATTGTTTGGACATACATGAAATTTATTTGGTCATTGTTAGAAAAAAACACAACATTTCACATTAACGAAACTTTACAATTAGAATTATAACGAGGTGAATATACCCTCCATGAAAATAAAATTAAAGTAAGAAAACTATAAACTCTCTGAACAACCCAGTGCACTTCAGATTTTTTGGCCATCCTTGTGAGTTGTTATGGTGTCATGATGGATACAACTACATTTTTATAAATTAAAATGACTAAATCATGCACATAAATATTACATTCTCAGGTGCGTTGGGTAGCAGAGGAAGCCTCGCAATGAGCTAATGTAGGGACTCAATCTAATATTTTTACGAACTAATACAGATTTTCAAACACAAGTAATAGTTTGGAAACTTTAATAATTCTATAAGTTATACACACATATAAAATTTAGAGATTTTTAAAGGCGTCAGCGTTGGATAAGAAAACTTCACATGATTCCTTCAATCAAAACTATGTGACAACTGAGCCAGTACAAACTCAATCATAAGGATAACCTTGGGTTTAGTAATAGTTGGTGCAATAGGTATGTGATTTTGGTTTATTTGGTTTTCCTCTGGGTCAGGTTTGTGTTATGCAGGAAAATCCTCTCTATGGATAGAGACGATCCCTTTAGCTCTACGATGGGGCTGGTAACAATAAGGAACAATCTAATTCCTACTTTCCTAGATTGAAAATGGACACAGATTGTGTATATATCACCTACCTCAATTTGATGTTGTTCCTTGATCAAATCCTTTGATCCTTTGCGCTCCGTAGTCAGATCCTTGTTGTATCTAGTGCTTGGTTACCTGCACAAGATATTAAACAAAAAAAAACGTGAAAGCATAACATATATTTCGCATAAAAAATATATCTAGTTGATCAAGGAGAACTAGAAATCCAATCATACATTAAAGACGAGAATGGAAAGCAAGAATATGTTGTATTATATCAATATAGACAGGGGGATTTACAACCTATGCCTTGATGTCGCAACTCTCCTTCAATTGGTCTGGATTCATGCATATCTCCAAAGCACTCGTTTCAACTTCATACGAAGAGGCCAAAGGTCTCAACTCTCCTTCAATGCTTATAGAAACAATTATCTCTTTGTTGTTCTTTTGTATTTGTTCTATATAACAGAGGTATGGAAGGATGTCCATTTTATAGCAAGGGAAGAGGGAACATGGATCCACTTACGGTGGGGAAATGGGTTATCCCTTTCGGTGGTTCCACTTTTGTAGGAATAGGAAACCCAAAGGGAGAAGATCGACTCTATCCCTAGGAAAAAACAACAACCTCTCCGCAACGAGGCTTCTAGATCTCTAAGCTTCACTTCCATTTTAAAAAAAAATTCGAGAAGTGGATCGACGCAGCTATGATTTCAATTCCAGTAATGGTCGGCACTACCTAGACCAAAAAAGAGAAATCAGTTCCAGCGAGACACATAGACGGTGCGTTCCTCCAGATAATCATATTTTTAAGGAGTTGCTTTAGGCATGGTCAATGAAGAGGTTGTCCAATATGATGTAAGGGATAATATGGCAAATTTTCATGGTGGAAAATAGACACAGGGGTCACTGTTAAGGGTCCTCTAGGATCAAGAACAATGAGTACGGGGACAGTGGAAAATTATCGTGTAAAAGATTCCCTTTAAAGCATGAGCACCGAACAAGAGTGAGGGGTGAAATGCTTTACGAGTACATGCCAAGATCAAGATGCTGTCGTCGGAAAAAATTCTTAAAAAATAACATATATACATAGTTGAAATCTCTGAGATAATCACATGACATGAGGTGTGGACATAACCATCCGTAAAAGAGATCATGAAATAGGATCCGAGGTATGGTCGCAACCATCCAGATAGCGAGGATCACAAATATGTACTCACGGTATGGTCGGAGCCATAAAAATGAAAGAGTCATATGTACAATCGTAAATTATACATATCTTCGCGTAGCCTAGGATTTATCACACAAAACCCAAGGTCTTGCGCTCTGTCATGACTTGACCAAGTACAAATTTAGGCATGTGAATGAGTGATTTGAAATTGAACATACAAGAAAACTATCTGATTACGAGTCAATGATGTAAACTGTTAACAGGCGCGAGAGATACCACCAATAATGACAATGGTCGTCAAGGTACTAGCAGTACAATTCATGAGATGCGAATAAGGAGTTGTCCCTGAACACTCGTGAAATCATCCGATATAAGGGAAATTATGTGAACAACTTGCCATTAGGGCATGCAGGCTCTATGGTACTGAAAAGGGATCTCTAGATCGACTTCCTGGATAATGAGCTAAAGTCGACATGAAGCGGTCCATCGAAGGAGGACCATAATGCATCCCACATCATCAACATAAGATAGAGGAAATAATGTAATGATGATAGTGAACAGAGAAATAGGCAACGAATAAGAAAAAGAAGGAACTTGTCTTGAACGTATCAATGAAATGACTCTGGAGTTTTGTAGTATTTGATTCATATGGAATCAAAGGGCATGTTGGCGAAAGTGGTAATTTCATGAGAGGCAAAACAAATTTCCCAAACCCATGGAGGAAAGCTAACGAATGTAGGATGTCCCCAACCTGATAGGAAACAGAGGATGTGTCATGTTCAAGAGCAACATACTGCCGACACAACTGATTAATACTTTCCATTTCACCCCACCATTTCTGATGAGTAACCCAATTATTTTTTAATACAAGCTTGAAGGGGATATCATATTCTTTCCATATAAGTTTTTCCTTCAGAAAAATTCATCCTAGTACATTTTTCGTGTTGAGAATGCAGCAAGATGATGGAGCTTAGTGAAATGAAGTTGCCTTCACTAAGTGGGCCCGCAGGCAAATTCTGGCGCAAAGTCTATTTTTAGACTATGTCTATTTTTAGACATACGGAGCATAATTTGGGAATTCTTCTTGGAGATTCTTGAAGTATGCGACATGTCGGTAAAAATAGATGTGACCCTATTTTTTAGGACCCAGGCTATTTTTAGACTGATCTCCTAAAAATATGGAAGTCAAATATTATTTACCCTTAATAATATTTTGACTATAAACAGCAGTTTACTCTCTTGGCGCACTTCAGTTTGAGTCATGGAGGTGACTCATGCAACTGACACAAGGAATCACGTGGTTTCTAGGGTTTGATGGCATCTTGCATGGTTGGCTTCAGTTAGACTTCAGTGGCAGAAGTTTTGGAGGAGTTAACGGGACAGATAGTGGAGTTGTGTTCTGTTTGTTTTAGTTGAACTAGTTGGGATTAGTTAACTAACTAATCAACTATATATGAGTGGAGTGAATTAAATATTATTTAATTCACTAAATATTAACTCATTAGTCAACTCAAGAACACTTCAGTTCACTACAGTGCATGATCAGTTCAGTGGAGACCAGTGGAAGAGGTAGATGAAAGGGTGAGTAAAGCTATCAGTTGGTAGATTGGTTTTGCATGAGATTTGCATTAAAATTGGAGGAATTGTCCATGAAAATTACGCAATCAAGGCAAGGGGATTCGAACCTTGAACCTCTTCATATACAGGCCATGATTGCGCAATAGAGGAAAGGCAGTTAGTGGTGTGTTTTGAACCTGAGACTTGTTCAAAATCAAGCTAGATTGTGAGTAACTTCATGAGAGAGTACTGAGTACTTGTGAGGAGTATTGTACTTGTTTGGTTACTTGATTTCTCCATTATAATATACACAATAGCTGGGGGGTTTTCAGCTATAGGCTTTCCCCATACATACTGAGTTAATGTGTGATTGAATTGATGTGAAATTGCTTCTGTTATTTCCGCATGTGACAATTAATTGTAGAAGAAGGTTATGTGTTATGTATGCAATTCGAAATTGATCTATGACCAGGTTAATCTTCAGTGAATAAGTGATTTATTCAGCTAATTTCTACATTGCGAGCCCTAGGAAGGAGGAACTCAGTGTCGTCATGGTGACATATCCAATGTCGTTAAATGTTAATGAGCCAAAAAAAGGTGGAACTCGACGTATTTTAATGTTTAGAGAGCCTAAAAAGAAGCAAAAATAAAACTCCAGATGACCCTTTTTGTAAATAGTCCCTCATACCTGAAAAGGTAGAAAACAAAAGTTTAAGAGAACCTCTTAGTCATGATTGAATAAGGTATTCCTTTTTCATAAATAATTTATCCCAACCTGAAAAAGGGGTAGACATGTACTAGGTAAATGACATTTTTTTCACTTTAAAGTGTTCAAAACGACAACAACTCGACAATATTTTCACATTTTGAGTGTCAGAAAGTAGGTGAAAGATGACTCCTCCTGAAGGAACGAGTGGTATAAAGGATAGCATACGGCTCTAGTTATGGTGGAACTATTCAAAATACGTAAAAGGTGAAGAGGACGACTAACAAGAGCATTCGTCGTAGCGGTTCATCAGGAATGGGTAAAACAACAAAATGAAGGCGTATGATTGGCTACGCAGATGGTGATGATGGAATGAGAAAACCAAGGTTCATCTGGCAAAACTGGATGATAAAATGGAAATCACGAGAGGTAAAATAAGAATGGTTTCATTTTTACGCAAGCTTGAAAACATGGGAAACTCTTCTTGAAAAAGTATGCATGCCCCCAACATGGTGACTCGATCCGAGATACATGCTCCCCAATATTCAGTGCATTCATTGGAGTAGACTTCTATTTACTGACAAGTGGACGAAGTGAAGGTTCAATTCCAAGATCAAGTGGAAGTCTCGACTGTGATTTTATCAGATCTGATCAAAGACTCGCATTGAAAAGGGATTTTTTTTCATTTTTTAACGAGGCTGATGCAGTAAAATAACTATCCGCATAACACCTTGTTTCATTTTTTTAAGGATATTGACACAAGAAAATTAACTATGCTTCGAAGAGCTTGATCAATTTTTTAAGGAGCTTGACACAAGAAAAAGAACTATGCTCGAAAGGGATTGTTTAATTTTTTAAGAAGCTTGACACAAGAGAATGAACTATGCTCCAAAGACTTGATCAAGACATATAATAAGTCATGGCTTTGAATATTTTTTCATCTTATGGGAGAACAACATTTTGGAAATCGTGATCTAATGCCCCTAGTACACAGTACATTATGGCACTATCACCGAATGAGGGAAATGAACAAGTGGCCACATAATTAACCTGTGGCAGGGAAGACACCACCGGCAGGTAAGGACTAGAAAAGGAGGATGGTAGACGAGAGGTCACATCAGGACCAATGAATGAAAGTTGATCAATGGCCACGATCTGTCCTTCATGCGAAAAACAGATCACACGAAAGAGGGAAGAGAGAAGTGCTCCCATGTCATAAGTATAGTCACACCCTAGGAGTATCTCATAATCTAAGGGGCCTTGGAAAACCATCACGTCTATATAGACAATCTTTCTTCTTAAAGAAATAAGCAGCTTCAGAAGGATCCCTAACGGTTGATTTGTTCCTTGGTTAAAACCCAATAGATTCAAAATAATAGTCACAAGGTGCAGAGAACCGAAATCTTCCTAGGTATTCAAGGACATAATAATAATAGTTGCACCTTCATCTATGATCATGCTTGGTACAACCATATTTCAGGCTTGTACGGTGATCTAAAAGGGAACATAAGAAGGAATATGATATCCTCTGAATCGACTCCAATCAAGGGAAGCCACGAAACTACATGGAATGGGTGCCATAGGAATAAGAGGACTATCCATTTATGTTATGGGAGCAGAAACACCATCCTCCTGGACTCCGGGAATGAGATCAGGAGGATCACTTTCATGAACTGTGGTGACAAGAGTCGGAGGATCACCCTCGTGGATCATCAATACGGGAGGATCTCCCTTCGGATCCGAGGCAGTAGAGGAAATAAAGGGATAATGATTGGGATGAGATCCACTCTCTACAGAAAAGTCCTGATGAACTCTGGGTGGAATTAGGTCGACCTTTTTCTCAATCAATTATTTTTTGGAAACAGACTCATGAGAATGAGCTTATGAGAGAGCCGAATTGACCGGAGATGAATCTCAATAAATTACTTGATCAACTAGAAAAGGAATCGAAAACAACTTCTAGTAACAAATGGGAAGAAAGGATTCAGAAGCCGAAAGGGTATTCAATGCATTGGAGACTTCATCTAGATAAGGACAGAGGTGAATGGGACAGTTCCCTTCAAATAATCTAAAGGGAATTTTAATCATACCCTGTTTCTTATGAGCCTTACTGTCTCTAGCTGAAGGTTCATCATGAGCATGATGTTCAGAGGTTTACTATGAAAGACGAATCAAGCCAATGAACCACACTTATAACACCTTGGGGATAATATGGAAATCACAAAGAAGGTGGTCACCCTCACATAACTTGCAAGGGAATTTGACTCTATGTGATAGAGTGGGAGGTTTTCCAATATCAGTCACATGGGTAGCGATGGTTGCTGGTTTGCACCATTGCTTATTTTTCTTCTTCTTCTTCGACCTCTTCTTCTTCTTCTTAGCCACTTGGGTACTAGAATCCAGACTTTCACCAGGTGAAGAGGAAGAATCAGGTGAAGAAATTGGTGAGGAATGAAAGGGGTCAACCTTAATATCAACATGATTTTGACATGGTTCAGGCGAGGAAGAAGTTGGTTGAGAAGCCTTTTGGATGTTCGAAACCACAGGGGTCAAAAATAACCAAACCGATAAACCAATGGCTAATCCTGGGAGGGAAAACGTTGCCATAAACGGAGCACCAACATTTCTGAAAGAAGGAAAAGGACTGTGATTCCCATTCAAGGGGATTCCTTGGCCGGTAAAATCATGATTTGTTTCCAATAATATAAAATTAAGATCAGCTAAGGAGACAAGCGTGGGAAAATTTTTGTCGTCGTCGTTTAATTTTAGAAATTAAACACAAAAATAAAAAAAAAGGGATATACTAGTCACGAGGGTTTACCAAGTATTCATGAACTGAAATATACACCTTAGAAAATAAATTTATGAAGGACTTAACGTACAACAATCAACCTCCCCGAATACTTTTTTCAGTGTATCATGTTTACAAGGTGGCAGACTCGGTTACCTATGTCAGGTTTACAACCTAGTGGTGTCTCCAAAAATATACTCGATGGTACCTGAGAGTTGAAGTCCATAGTAGTGATGTCTGATGTGTAACCGTTCGATGAGAGCGTCCCAAATGTACTTATCATACATTTATATACATCTGTACGTGAGATTGGATATCACCCCCGGGCTGTAACACATATTGTTAGCGACGTATCCTACGTTTAACGATGTCGAAACATGTCTCTAGCCTAGATCTCTAAATGTGATTCATTAGGTTCCAAATGATGCTTAGGTTGATTGAATAAATTTAAGGTTTACCTTGAATTATATCTCGGTTTCAAAGTCCTACCGATGTCACTTGAATCCCTAAGATGTAGCTAAATAAGAGAAGTGATCATTCATTTCGATGAAAACTACATTAATTATGGAGAAGGAATTCTTACAGTCAGTGCATAAAACAAAAAAAATGCATGGAATGACATTTCACTCTTTGCCCCAAGTTCATAACCTAGGGGAAATTAAACCCCTTTTCACTTCCTTAACCTTCAATGAAATAAACTACAAGCAAATCGAAATGAAACATTTCATTTTTAAAGCAAGAATGAAACAAAAATATTTTTCTTTTTTTTCTTTTTATAAGCACAATTCTAATTATAGAATGTAAATCAAAAGCAATCACTTGCTTTAAGTACTAATGAAATCTCCAAAAATGATACAAGAGACAAAAATTTGAAAATAAAAGAGAGACCCAAAACAATTTCGTCAAAACAAGATACTCTTCATTCTACACTGATCAACACTTAAAGAAAAACAAACTTCAGTCAAACATATGAAATTTTGATCTATGCTTGAAGATGAAAAGAGACGCAAATGCACTCAAGGTTAACACTTGAAAGTTCTAATCGTAAGAACTAACTGAAATACAAACTCAATCAAATGAAAATCTTGAAAGATACGACACGATTCGACTCAACAAGAAGTTTAGAAATCAACAAAGCACACAACCATTCAGATGACCCGAACACACCTAGAAACCCTAGGATGATAAGGATGCACTTTCTTTGCAAAAGAGAGAACCAAAGGTGAAAAAAATTAATAAAATATCTCGCTCAACAAAGAAGAACAGGAGCTATCCAAACATCAAATAAAACTCAAAAGGATAAGACACACTAGCTCAAAAATAAAAGGAAACCCTAAAAAAATTGTACATAGAAATCAGTGCAGATATTAAGCTGCAACCTGTGCTGGAAGAGGAAAAGCGCTACTTGAAAATGCGTTCAATTCTGATTGGTACAAGTGTCAGAGCAATACCACTGCCAATCGAGGAGAAGACTTAAAAATAAAATGGTTTACTGAACTGACACCAGGCTTATCACTTGAACAGAGAGATGAATGTATGTAAGTAGTTATAGAAGCTACAGAGACAAGGATATGGAAACTCCACGAAGATTGATGACAAAATAAAAAATGAAAGAGTGAAAATAGGAGACTTAAAGGCAAGCACTCCCTAGTGGAGTCACAAAGTTTTTATGCAGGAAAATACTCTATGCGGACAAAGACGATCCATCTAGCTCTAGGATGGGTCTAGTAACAACACGGAACAATCTAACAACTACTTTTCTAGATTGCAAATGGACACATATCATGTATAGATCACCTACCTCAATCCGATGTTGTTCCTTTCTTGAATCCTTTAATCCTTTTCTCTCCGTAGTCAGATCCTTGCTATAACCAGTGCTTGGTTACTTGCACAAGAGATCAAACAACGACAAACGGGAAAGAATAACATATATTTCACATTAAAAACCTATCTAGTTGATTAATGAGAACTAGAAATCCAATCATACATTAAATATGAGAATGGAAAGCACGAATAATTTTTATTATGTCAATATAGAGAGGGGGAGTTACAACATGCACCTTGATGTCACAGCTCTCCTTCAATGGGTCCGGAGCTAGGCACGTCTCCAAAGCACTCGTTTCAACTTGATATGAAGAAGCCAAAGTTATCAACTATCCTTCAATGCCTATAGCAACAATTCTCTCTCTAATGTTTTTCTGTCTCTATTCTAACTAGCAGAGGTATGGGAGGATGTCCATTTTATAGCAAGGGAAGAGGGGATATGGATCCACTTAATGTCAGGAAATGGGTTATCCCTTTCGGTGGTTCCACTTTTGTAGGAACAAGAAACCCAAAAGGAAAAGCTCGACTCTATCTTGGATAAAAAATAACTGGCTCTCGGCCAGGAGACTTCTAGATCTCGAAGCATCACTTCCATTTAAAAAAAAAAACAGAAGTGGATCGACACGAGTATGATTTCCATTCCAGTGCCGATCAACGCTGCTATGGACCAACAAAGAACAATCGGCTTGAGTGAGACACGCAAAAGGTGTGTCTCTCCAGATAATCATGTTTCTAAGGAGCTGCTTTAGGAATGGTCAATAGAGAGTTTGTCCAATATGGTTTAAGGGATAAAATGGCACATTTTCATGGGAGAAAATAGACACGTGTCACTGTTAAGGGTCCTCCAGGATCAGGAATGGGGAGTACGAGGACAATGAAAAATTTTTGTGTAACAATTCGGTCGATTGATAATAACAATATTGATTTTCAATTGGCATATCAATCACAACTAAATGAAAGAATTATAAAGATTGGATCAAAATTAAAAATGAAATTGGAATCCAAATTATAAAGATAAGAGTTTGGAAAAAGTGAAATTTACATTGAAGTTCAATATGTAAGAGTGGATACTCTAAATTAGAAATTATTAGAATGGTTAATTAGGGTAAAGTTATAGATATTTTGGTAAAGATATAAAGTTTATGAAATTATAAATAATTAAAAAAAATGTATTATTTGAAAATTCTCAAAAATAACTTTTTCTCTTTCAAAAAATTATGAAGTTTTAAACAATTTGTACCAAGCATAATTACACAGAAAGTGTTTTTTTTTTAATTAGTTAGGATAGGCACTATTTACATTTTTCATCTCCATTTGAAATTTTTTCGTCTTTTGATTTGACATGGCTCAACTTTAACTTTAGAAAAAAACCGAATTACACATATTATTATAAAATGAACTATTTTGCTAAATAAAATTTTCTTATATATAAATTAATGTTCTAAATAATAATGAGGAATGTATCATGGATGAACTTATTAGAATAGGAATAATCTCAAATCCCTAGGAAATTGGTGGGTGAGAGCCACATGACATGAATTTAATTTCTTTAATTTATTAAAATATAATGAATTATCTTCATCTTGGAACTATGAAAGGTACAATAGTCTTACATAGTTTTACTATGCTACGTGTAATGTGCAGTCCAATATTTATTTATATATCATAAATAAAAACTAAATATATGCACTTGAATATTTATTTACATATCATAAATAAAAACTAAATATATTCATTCGGATTGGTCATGCTAGGCATTTCCTACCTTTTTCATCTTCATTTGACATTTTTCCCTCTATTGTTTTGACATGGGTCAAATTTAAGTTAATATAAAAAAGAAACTACACATCTTATTGTAAAATAGGCCCTTTTGCTAAATAATTTTACTTATATATAAATTAATGTTATAAAAAATAACGAGGAACTTATCATGGACCAACTTATTAGAATTGGAATAGTCTCAACTCTCTAGGAAATTTGTGGGCAGGCAGCCACGTGGCACTAACATAATTGTTAATTTTTTTTAAAATATAATGAATTATATTCATCTTGGGACTAGAAAAGGTATAAGAGTTTTAGATATGTTGATTCTAATACGTGTAATGTGCAGTGGAATATTTATTTATATATCATAAATAACCTATATATATATATATATATATATATATATATATATGATGGGTTCCCAATTGAATTAGTCCATTTCGTTCTCGTGTAGATTTTTTCATTTCCATTTGACATTTGTTTCATTTCCATTTGAAATTTGTGTGTCTGTGGTTTTGACGTGGGTCAAATTTAACTTGAGAAAAAAAAAAGAATTACACATCTTATTATAAAATGAACCATTTTTCTAAATAATATCTTCGTATATATAAATGTGTTATAGGAAATTATTAGAATTGGAATAAAAACTCAAATCCCTAGGAAATTGTTGGATGGTGAGCGACGTGGCACAAATATAATTTTTAAATTTACCCTCGAATATTTCTTTATACATCATAAATAAAAACTAAATATTTTCATTTTTAGGATGTGGTTATGGAGCTTCATGTACAAAATCCATGATACCTATGTTGTACTGGGAACAAACACCTTAAATTAAATTTTCTTTAAACAAGACATTTTCAATATTTCCTTTTACACTATTCTTTATGCTATAATATTAACAAATATGATAATATTTACATTAAATTTGTTTTTTTCAAGATTTCCTTGAGGTGTTTAAGGGATTTTTAAGGTAGAATGATATAAAATGTTCAATTGAAAAATTAAATGGGATTAATTTTGATTTTTTTTTCAATCAATTTACAACTAGATCACAACCTAAACAATTATTTTTATATAATAGAGAATATATAAATTTTTGGTCGAGACGCTGCTAGAATATTAATAAATATGATAAGATTTACATTTAATTATGTATTTTTAAGGATTTAATTTAGGTGTTTAAGGGATTTTTTTCTCTAGAATTACATAAAATGTTTAATTAAAAAATTAAATGGGCTTAATTTTATTTTATTTTGGACCAATTTACACCTAGATCATAACCTAACTAATTTTTTTTATATAACATAAAATATCTAAATTTTTGGTCAAGATCATATAGAAATTATTGCTTCGAGGATTCTTAAGATAAATCCCACACAAATTCTTTTAACTAATTATGATAAAGTCTCACCTTAAATCGTGTTCAACCTGAGACGTTATTAGGTATTTTTTTTAGGAGTGGTCATCCTTGACATAAAGAATTCTTAACTAAGATTAACTTACAAGTCACTTGTTATTGTGGGACCCGTAGGAGTTGTGCAAAGGCAAGAGATGTGCAAAAGAAACTGTAATTAATTTTTGAAAAATGAGAAATAAGGAAAAAAAACTTTAACATCCACAAGGCTAAAGATAGGCTTTGGGTCCTCTTTTAGAGTGCAAAAACTTGAAAAAAAGTATGTACCTCAAGAGATTTAATCCTCTTCAAAATGGATCAACATTGGTTTTATATATGCATATAGCATGTGTAACTTTTCATTTTTAAAAGTATATTTTTGAATGCATAAATGGATATAATGCCTTGAAAGTTTACTTGGACACTTGCATTGTGTAAACTGCACGACATAAATTTGCAATTCCAACAAATCTTTGCCAGAAAAAAATTAAATTTAAATTTAAAACTCAAATTAATGGCTCCAAATTAATTTAAATTTTTTAAAAGGAGAAAACTAAAATTCTAAAACAAACCATATTCTTTATGTTGTTGCAGAATATCATGGAATCTGAAGGGAAGGCAATGAAACATGCTCTTTATATAATCTCATTATCAACACACACTTATTTTAGTCATTTCCTTAGTGCAATTACATTTCTTGCACGCCAATTCCCATGAGGACCTATGGTAATGTTTATCCTCATTACCTTGCATATTATAGCTTGGATATAATGTGTATATAGGATTTTGACATAGTGGTATCATTGGAAAAAAATGATTTAGCCAAGTGGTTCGAGTAACATTTGTGAGACAAGCGTCGGGGCACAAGTGTGAGACTATTGCAAGCCCGAACACATTTCCTCCCCTCCATCCTCCACCCTTTAGGTTGTTATCTTTCCTTTGCTGCAACATTTTTGCAGTAACATCATAGACATATTCAATTCCTTCAGTGTATCTTTACACCTTTAGGGGAAACTGCTAGTATTTAATATTTAATTATTGAATGCATGTATTTTGTTTATTTGTTTGGTTGGTTGGTTATATGAGTACTGAAATCAATTCCATGCCTAACCTATGGTTTGAGTAGTCGAAGCTTAGAGGAATCTAAGCTGTCAAAATCACCTAAAGATCATACCTCCTTTGGGTAAAACCAACTCTAAGCATGAGGAGATTAGAACCAATGCCTCTTACACCATGGATTGTATTAACAAAACACCTTGTCATGGTCTTCTCTACTATGTGGGAAATTATTAAATATATTTTAAGTTATTTGTAAAAAAAAAAAATTTAACATTTTTTTCGTAGCGTACTATCCATGATCTCCAAGAAAAAATAAAAAAATCAACTATTTTTAAATTACATATACGTTTTTTCAAGTCCCACTAGCACAAATGGTTGAGGATTAACCTCCTTTGCAAATATATCCAGGATCAAACCTCACATAGGGTTGTTGCGCCCATGCTAGGTGCTATTGAAACTTGTTTCAAAATGAGCTTTTTTGTGTAAGTGTAATAAGAATCGAACCTGCATGGCTCTTGTGATAACAGGGAAACAAATACTGCTTCTTGAAGTCATGGACAAAATAGTGTGGGAATTTCATAAAGAGGGCAACAACTGTAGCTTCTTTAAGTGGCCAAATTGGTGTGGGATGGTCCCTGTCAGATCATTTTCAGAGGGGTAGAGCTATTTAAGTTGTTATAGACATCCCAAAGCCCGAAATATGTTACTTTTAAATCCCTTAAATTCCTATGACTGGAGGAGCTATAAATTCCCAAGGTGTGAAGGGATGGTGTCATTCAGGCTCATTATTTTTATGAGAGTTTGTTTTTACTGTGTGGAAGAGAAGGAGAGGAGGTCCATTTTGGCTAATGTCCTTTGTTGCCAATGGGTTGTACATAGTTTTTGAGATACATATTTATGATTTTGAGATTCTCTCTTCGGATTGACTCTCAACGTCATTCACGATAGAGAGTAGTGATGAGAGGTTTCGTATTAAACCTGGTCGCAATGATGGGATATGCTCATTGTAAATTATCCATGGTGAAACCTAATAAAACATGAGCACCAAAACTATATAATCGACCATGTTTGCTAACTGAAAGGGAATTGATGTCATTGACTATGCCTATGACAACACAAACCTTTTCAAATTCTCAAGTTATGAAATTTGAAGTAGTCTTCCATTGCAATATTGGACCACCCTTTGTATGCTTCCTTTGATCATACTTATGGTGACAAAAATCAATATAACTGGTTAAAGTTACATAGGATAATGTATTCATTTTTATTAAATTCCCTTGATATTAAGAAATGTGAAAGTGAAAATCATCCATATAGTTGCTCAAAGTTACTTACCATAAAGTGAATACATTGTAATTGAATAAATTTTGTTTGTCTCTAGCAAGAATCAAACATGAATACATTTTGCCATATTGTTCATTGGTGTTAGATCTGAATTCCATTACAAAAGTGGCTCATTTGTGTAAAATATGAATGTTCCATGGCATTTCAGAGATGAAGAACTTTTTGTAAAATAAGGTTGAATGTGGTAGTTTGAATTAAAACAACAATTTTGGAGTTATATTATAATTTTTAATTTTCGATGCTAAATGAATTTATTTATTTTTTTCAGCATTTTTATTACAACTAAAATGTATAATGTTAATTTTATTAATAAGTGAATTCGTCAAAATATTTTAACTGTTAAAAATGTAAATTAGACCACCTAGTTTTAATATACATAAGGACAATGAATTTAAACTAATTTTATTTGAGATATTTTTATCCACTAAAATTTATAGTGTGTTTATGGAGTTATAATAAGGATGGTATGTAAATATGATAGTAACATATTTAATTAAGATATATATTTATATTTTAAATTGATTTGAAACAAGATGATGATTGTAATAGTGATATCCAAATACTTTTTTTTTTTCAAATATTATTCTGAAATGTTTTTTTTAATGGTTGGTTAAGGAGAGGGGAATAAAAAAAAGAGTAGTTTGAGTTTATGGTAAATATTTTCCTTAAATTATAGGTTTTTTTAACTTCAGGTTTTTGTAGATGAAATTTTTTTGTCTAATGTGTGATTGATGTTATATACAATGAAAATATTTTATATATTGTTGAATATATTATCCTTTTTCATTTTTTATTGTTGTCAATGTTTTTAGTGGTTGTTTTATTGGAATATAATCTATTTTATTCGATGCTCGATAACTCTTAATGGTTTAAGAATTCATCTCTTGTATATTCTTGAGGAATTCCCCTATGGTTTCACTATCCATTTACCTAATATGAATGTTAACAACTATGTTTCCTCAACCATTGTTTTATTTATGATATTGTATATAGTGGAGATTGTTATCACAAGAGGGATAACTAGTTTAGGAGGAACCCTTAAGGGTGTATGATGCTAACTTTTAAATTCCTCATTCTCAAATTGGCCTTGATTAATTTATATAGTCCTACTCATTTCCTTTTTCAACCACTTTGGCTCGCTAAACCATGGTGCATAAAATTACTTCCTTAGCTCACGTGGAAGAGAAAGGATTGATAATTGAAAATTCCATACAACTAATGACATGTTTTTATGGTTATAAGTGCTTGATTATGGTGACTCGTGACTTAATGGGGCTTGTCAAATTTAATAATTACCTAATTTGTTGTTATTTCAATTTGTGATAGCATGATTTCACATAGTTTTCTTTGTAAAGTGGGTCATTTCCTATGGTCAAGGTGTAATATTGAGTGACTTGTTATGGTAACACCCAATATCCCCAGGTACAAAAAAATTTCCACTTTTTACACATAACATTTGCTATATTTATGTAAAAAGGACCATCTCTGCTTATGCTTGATTCCTCAATTTTATCCATAAAAGGTGTATGAATGAAACAAAAGCATAAATTAATAAATTTTAAGTGATCTTGAAAATTCCTTTGTTCTATAAAGAATATTTGAACACAAAAAAGAGGTGAAGAGCTATATCAAGCAAATAAATATTGAGTTGGATGTCACCTAATCATGTTGCTCAATTTTAGTCCCTAGCTCGTTTATGGAACATCAAAATAAAAGGGTCACATTTAATGAATTGAACACCTAATCAATTATGGGATATATTAAATGGTACCCTAAGAATCGCTCCACAATACTCTACACTCCCTCTGATTGTTAATAAAGTCCTAAAAAAAATCTATACGTAAACTAGAGGCCTAACTAGCTTAATGGATTTAGGATCATGTCACAAAGCTTTTTCTCTTTTGGTTCCCTACCATGAGCTACCACCTAGCATATCCTAATTGAGCCTTGTGGGAAATGTACTTTTTCCTAGGTTGTGATTACATTGGTAAAAGTTTTTGATTGTGTGTCATGATGTACTAAGGAAATTCAATGCCATGATTTATTTATGTTATGTTAAAAGGAATTGTTGTGTTTACATCACCTAGTCACGAAAAGGGTCAATTAATAACCATTTGATTTGAATATCTCAATGAAAAATTACATGAAAACTACCATGTCAACAATTTTGTTAAGAAACTTTAAGTACAACCAACTACAATCATTGAATAATATAGTGAGGTTTTGATATGGTCCTAGATTCTAGTTGCACATGAAGTGTTTTAATCCTTAAGTAAAGGAGAAGGGGACTCATTGGAAAATTATTAATAATCTAATCCTTATTCAAAGGTATTTTATAATTTTTTATTTGTAAAATACCCCTGATGACCATTCTAAGCGTGAAAATCATGACATGTATTTAAATTATCGCTTTATCCCATGGTTTGAGTTTCCTATTGTAATCATCTGTAATTACAATGAGAGCTTTGATCTATATATTTAAGGTTTCCTCTCATTTGCAAAGGTTGGAAAAATAATGAAGATCTTGCCTAGTGCTAAATGAGTGCATTGTTGGTCTTTGATGGTCATTATCATTTAGTTGAGGGATTTGAAGAAATGTGTTTTTCATGCTTCTACTAAGGACAAATCTATTGTTGTTTCATAATAAGGGAATCTATCTCCACTATAAGGAAAATCTAGGTATTGATCTCTGCCTAACTCTCTGTTGGTCATCCAAGGAAGTAGTTTTAACACTGAGATTTTCCATCTCTATATCAAGAAATATTTTAAGGTTGGTAGTTTATCTTGAAGTTTAGAAACCTTGGTGAATCTTACGAGTCCTTAATATGCAAACTGTAAAATATTTGGTGATATTTTTGTAGAAATATTTAGATTTCCAATGATTTTAGTCGATATAATATTTTGGCAATTTTTAAGGTAAAATAATGGTGTACTATAAAATTTGGGCGAATCATTTTACAAAAAGATGGAAATTGGAGAATCTTTTTTTTGGAAAAAGCATGGAAAATTATCCCACCTACGAATATTAGCCCTAAAATTTTCCCTGATCTAGATTGGCCCTTTTTCATATCCCTCCCTCTAAATCTAACCCCCTAAACATGGGTGTGATCCTCAATAAGACCATCCACCAACATGATATCAAGCCTTCTCACTTTGTCCCTTAGTGGAACATAACATGTAATCTTCATAGTATTTGTAACACCACACCATTTTTAAATTTAAATGAACCATTTAGAACTGCTTTCACTATGAAATAATAGTGAAAATATTTTAAAAAATGAAAAGGTAAAATAATTTCCCTCTAAGGTATTTCACTTCTTGGTTTTCTTCTTTTGTGTCTAGTTTATATTTTATTTCAATTATAAACAAAATAAGATAATATATACTATCCAAATAAATATTTTGTTTGCCTCCATTTCACCATGCAATAGTTGTTATAATCATTTCCTTGTTTAGATATTTTCATACATCACCTTTATGTGCACGAGAAAAGAGCTTATAGTGTTATTACTTGGGGAAGACGACTATACGTGATATTAGAGGTAGCCCCACATACTGTGATTTTTTTTATCTATGGAAAGAAATTCTTTAAGTTCATATCTCAAATAGGAAATTTATCATCTTCCTAATTAGCTCTGAAAGTAAGGAGAATATTGTGGCAACATCCATGGACTCCACATAGGGATCCTCCTTGCAGCAAAGGAAAATGGATGCAGTAATGGATGAATTTAAAGACATATTCTTCTCACCCATGTAGTTACCTTTGCAGTGTCAAGTTAAGAATTCAATCGATTTGACCCCTCACGCACCTCTACCCATTTGTCCAATCTAACATCGCTCTCTTCTAGAAAATGAGGATACAAAGTGGCGAATTTAAGTTTCTATACAACCAAGTTCATCGCCTAATGGAAGCCCAATTATACTTGTGGAAAATAAAACTAGGACCTACAGACTCTACATCGGTTATCAAACTAAACAAAATCACAATTAGGAATAACTACTCAACTCCCCAAACTGATGGAATTATTGACCAACTCAAGGTGGAAAAGTACTTTAGTAAGATTGATTTGGCGTCTCACTATCACCAAGTTCTAATAGAATCAACTGATGTGTGGAATAACACTTTTAATTACAAGGAGAGTCCTTTTTAGTGGTTGGTCATGCCCCTTGGTTTGACGAATGCTCCAACAAATTTCATGAGGTTGATGGATGACATATAGTGGAATATAACCAAATATTTTGTGTTTTTGTACCTGGATGATATCCTCTTCTTCATCAAGGGTTGGGAAGAGAACTTGCAACAGATTACATATGTCCTTCACATACTTTGGAAACACAATCTATGTTATAACCTAGAAAAATGCTCGTTAAACATGAACGGGGTCCAATATCTAGGATACGTTATTGGTGAGAAAGGTGTGCATGTGGATTTAGCCAATCTCCAAGTCATTTGGGATTGGTTGGCCACAATAAGTCTAATAAAGCTTCAAAAATTCTTGAGAGTTGATAATTTCTACTAGAGACTCATGTTGGGGCTCTCTTATATTTCTTGGCACTTCAACTTACAAGGGGTGGAGAAATATATATATATATATATATATATATTAGCCTAAGTCACGACAGAAGTCTTCGATGAATTAAAACACTTCCTTTTCTTTGCATTAGTACTCACCCCACGACACCTGCAACAACCATTTGATATTGAGGCATGTTCCTCCAACTATTTTGTTAGTGAATTCCTCATTCAAAAAGGATATCATGTGGCCTATTATAGTGAGATACTCTCTAATACTATCCAGATATACCTAACCTATGATAAGAAGATGTATTCCATCATGTGGTATTTCCAGTAATAGAAACATTATATTATGGGAAGGAGACGATCATCCACATGGATCACAATCCTCTTCATTTTATACAGACATAAAGGAATTTACCAAACAAATGCCATCAAAATTAGTCCACATAGATCCAAAAATTATATTTAAACATTAACTACATGGATGGTAGCATAAATCACATCACATATGACCTCAATTAGCGCCCAGTTGTGGCACTAACCATTTTTCTCAATTCTTGTTGTAATGGTACCTCTGTATGGTCACAAATATACAACATTGGCTTGGAATTTGTTTCCACATACCAAATGTTGATGGAAATAAAGCAAGTTAGAGTCTTCCAACTTGGAGATGCATTATTGTGCTCCCTGAGATAACTTTTTCTTTCTTCAAGTAAGTGTGCCAAGTTGATCTAGGATGACCATTATAGTAGTAGGGCACATTGGTGTGGAGAAGATATTGACACTATTGTAGAGGTGTATTTATTGGTCGAGCCCTTGGCGGGATCTTTGCAAGTATATAATATCTTACACTTCCTATATCATTGCTAAAACAACAATTAATAAGAAATTCCAATAAACTCCTCTTCCTACTCCTAACTTCCCTTGGGAACCCATATTGATCGAAGATATGTATGGCCTTCCTTCCACCAAGCATGGTAATTTATGTGTCTGTTGTTTTCGATATATTTTCTATGATGACCATCTTAATTTCTAACAAAAAGAGTATGACAGTAGAAGCCATTTCCAAGATATTTTTTGAATGGGTTTCGTACATCTTGTGATGCTACAAACCATCATATCCGACTAGGATAATAGGATTCTAAGTGCATAATGTTCAAGCCTCTATTAATTGTTAGACACCAAGCTCATCGAATAATTCGCCTTCCACTCTTAGAATGGTGTCTAGACAAAGGTTTTCAACGGGATGATGATGCAATTTTTTC
Organism: Pinus albicaulis; assembly: GCA_034641835.2. NCBI lineage: Eukaryota > Viridiplantae > Streptophyta > Pinopsida > Pinales > Pinaceae > Pinus > Pinus albicaulis. The sequence goes on along the minus strand of CM076577.1, from coordinate 841,267,892 downwards.
TCATGTACAACTCCAAGTATCCATGCACATGGGATAATATTATTCCCTATGTCTATCGCAACTACAACAGTGATCTCCATAACTCAACTAATGACAATCCCTTTCATGTCGGCTTGGGATTTCAACCATTACGTTCCATTGATGTCACACTACCCTTTGTAGCTACATAGGAAGAATATGCACATGTTCAATATAAAGCGACAAAGATACCAATTTTATTGAACAAATTTAGCACATCTGGTAGCCGATCTATGATATCTTGTAGAAATCCAATATTAAGTATAAAAAATTACATGATCAATATGTGGTGCCACAAAAGTTTCAAGTGGGAGATAAGGTTTAGTTGCATCTAAATAAATAATTCCTTGCATGGGCCCATTGAAAGCTTTGACCACTTCACTATGGTCCTTATACAATAACCAAGTATATGGGCGATAATGATTTTGAGCTAAGTATCCCCCCTTCCTTGGCCTACACCCAAGGCTCAATGTGGAATGCATTCGACCATATATTCCACCATTGTTGGGAACATAAAAAATAACGTAATAGATGATACCAATATTTATCAAGAAAAATTGAATTTAACATGCGAAAACCTACGAGATTATGTACAAGAATATTAAGACAACTCACCATCGTATGGTCCAATTATATCGGGTTGTAAAACTAGGCCAACTCCAGAACCAAGGAAAGTGGACCACTAGGGGCCAAGTTAAGCAGAATTTTCCCCATCTTATGGAGGAAATCAATGAAGTGGAGACCATTGCTTCAGTTTCCACCCATCTATTCCATTATCTCATGTCACAATTTTCCTATTTTCGTATTTTTCTATTTTTTGTTGTAATTAGGTCCTGAAATTCCAAAGTTGTTTGGAGGACCTAAATGAAATTTTTTGGGGAAAGAAGGCAATGGAAAATGTTGGTAGTTAGAAAATGTAATTTTTGTACATACCTTTCCAGTGGAATATCGTGAATGCCAAAATAATATCATACGCCAAATTTACGACCTCATGAAATTGATGTTCGAACTTACCCCATAAAGGCCCATAAGCCTTTGGCGCTTCATCTCCTAATGTTAGCTTTTTGGATGTTTAGGATTTTTCATTGATTCTTCATGATAAAAAGGCCTTCGAGCCTCATTGTAACATAATACATGGAGGTGTGTAGTTTTTATATCTCTTCTTACACATCAGCTTCCACCCCTCGAGCTAGTTTTATTTCGTTTTGTATCTATATAGTTTAAACATTTCCATTTATTAATTTAAGTCAACTTTCGTTGTATTTTTTTTTTTATAAATATATATTTTATTTCATTCCCCTCATAAATTCATATCACCAAGTCTTTCCTGCAACCTTATATCAGTATTTTAAATCACTCATTTAAGTGAAGGTAAAATAGTGGATTTTCCACCTCACCAAGTCATAATTAAGGATTTAAAAGATCTTGATCATGTCCTTTCCACTAGAATAATTGAGGATATTACTTGTAAAAGTTTTAAAAGTTTGGGTCATCATATTTTCCTTCAATTTTTATTTCTCATAGTGATAACTTGAAAAAAATTTGGCATGGTTGTCTATATTATCACTTGTTGCAGCAACTATGTTATCAAAAGATGGCTTCCTATAGATATTTATTCTCAACAAAAAATCATTGGGACAATTTTGACAAACATGCCTCTTGGAATGCCTCAACCCCTTTGTAGCTTGTTTATAATGATTTATGAGGTTCACTTTATTCTCCTTTCTATGGGTTCAATTACTTCTTAACCTTCATTAATGAATTCTCCATATTTGCTTACACTCATTTATTGAAACTTAGGAGAAAATATTTTGACTTGTTCTTGTCCTATAAGGCCATTGTAGAAAAATAATTTGGACATCAACTATAAATGTTAGGAACATATAGTGGAGGTGAATATGTCAATAATAAATTCACAACTTATTGAACTTTCATACGGAATTCAAGTAAAGCATACTTTTCCATATACCCCACAACAAAATGGTGTTTCCAAAAGAAAGTATCATACGTTAAAGGAAATGGATAATTGTATGATTCGATCTATGAGATTAAGCCCTTACTATTGGCCAAAATAAATCAATTGTGAAAATTCCATAGTAAATCCTAGTCCAACAAAATCTTTAACCCATATAACATTGAAAGAAACATGGAATAAAATTAATATATATGAAAGACACATTGGTATCTATGGCAATGTAGCATGCCTCAGATTCCTGATGAAAAAAGGAATGTTTTAAAGCATTAAAGTTAGAAGTGTATTTTTTTTTTCTATTATAAAAATGTAAAAGGTTATAAAATTATTCAAGATAAATCTAATATAATAATAATTAAAAGATATGATAAATTTTATGAGAATCTCTTGGCCTATGAGCCTAATTCAGTGGTCGTGCCCTCTTCTTCAGTTTTTGCCCCACCTTCTCTTATTTTTTTAGTTTCTTTTTCAAATGATGATATTGAGGATAAGAAATCCACTTTTTCCTACTCACATTCCTCCATATAAGTCTATTGAACATGAATGTCCACCAACACCATAACTTACCAAAAGGGTCTATTCAACATATGAAGTAGATGATTACCTTCTTTATTATCCTACGAATCACCATCATACCCATTCACATTTCCATTGAGTCTCCTCTCTTTTGGATTAAGTTTTAGAGATTCATGATTAATAAACATTTGTAGAATATTTAGTCGATATAGATTGGGAAATAACAATGAATGAAGTATACCATTCCTTGATGGTGAAAAATACTTGGGAATGTATTCCTCTTTCAAAAGGAATAAAAATTATTAGATGTAAATTGGTATAAACAACCATGTGTGCATTAGATGGAAGTGCTGAAATGCATAAGGCCTAGTTATTTTCTAAAGTATTCTCTCAAGTTGAAAGAATTAACTATAATGAAACCTTTTACCCTATTTGGAAAATTATTTCCATCCACCTCGTTCTATCCCTTGCTACCTCACATGGATGGGAGCTCCATAAAATTGATATTATATCCACCTTCATTAACATGAATAAATATACATGTAACAATCATCTGGATATACTTAGAGTGAGTTTAGCCTTATTTTCCACCTTCATAAATCTCTCTATAGTCTTAAACAAGCTCCATGATCTTGGTATGTAAAAATGGATAGATTTATGCTTGACACAAACTTATCTAAATGTCATTAATACCCCAATGTACACACCAAGAAAGTAGGAAGCCATCTCATAGTATTTTTTTTTTATTTTGATGACCTTATCCTCACTGATATTGACTCTAAAATTGTAGGCCATGTGAAGTCAAGGCATAAGAAGATGTTTGAAATGACATATTAGGAAATTTTCATTATTTCCCTGGCCTCCCTATATTGCAAACCAAGGAAGAAATTTGTATTTCCTAATCTAATTTTTCATGTGAACTTCTTCACCATTTTCACATATAATATTTTAAACCATCCACTTCTCCCTTTTAGTATAAAATAAAACATACTACCACCTACACTACACCCAAAATTGATGCCACTTTGTACCGTTAATTATTTGGTAGCCTCTTATAATTGACTCATACACATCCTAATATTTCATTTATTATTGGTATTGTTACCTAGTATATGTAAACACCACATGAAAGTCATTGGAAAACAACATAAATAATATTATAATGGATTTGGGCTACAATATATGCAGGACTTCTTTGTTGGTTGGTTTCAAATATTCATATTGGGCTATTTACACTAATGATAAGGAATATATCTCAAGTTATGTTTTCAGTCGACTTCAAACCTACCACTTGGGCTTGTAAAAAGAAACATGTTATTTTTCTTTCTTCAACAGAACCAGAGTATTAGGTAGCAGTTAATGAAAGTTAGTAAGTCATGTGGCTTCAAAAAATCCTTTTAGTGTTTTGATTTTAATAGTGCATCTGACCACCCTCTAGTGCAACAATACGAACTCCATCAAGCTTTTGAAATATCCATTTCAACGCAAGTGTGGAAATCACATTGAGATACAAATTCTCTAGAATTATAATTGATGATTATGTCATGAAGTGATTCTTTTCCCCACAAACTTTTATGTTGTAGACATTTTCAGAAATTTTATTACATAAGTGAAGTTTTTTAAACTTGTGTCTATCTTAGGAGTTCAAGAACTTGTCATTAAGGGGTGATAGGTTCTAATTAATCCTTTCCTATCCTATTGTGTCACCTTTTTTAAATCCTTCAATCTTATCCCAATTTGTTCTTAATGGGGGGCATTCATTAGGGGAATTTTGAGCTCTAAAATGGGCCTCCTAAGGAAATTATAAAATAATAGAGGAAATAATAAAATAATATTTGATTACATCATCAAATTTTAGAGGGAAAAAATAAAAAGCTATTTTTTCAACTCATATTTTCAACTTATGTCGCATATTTTTACTAAAATTTTGAGGGGGAGTACTTTTTGGATGCAAAATTTAATTAATCATCCAAGGAGTACCCATGTTGCATACTTTTGATGGGTCCTGCTACACGAAAAATGAGAAATACGTGAAAAACATGATTGCAATCACGCTTTCTATATATTTATCATTTTTCGTGTATCAAGGTCCATCTAAAGTATGAAACATGGGTAATCCTTCGATGAGGAATTAAATTTCGCATCCAACGAGTAATCCTGCTCGAAATTTGAGTAAAAACTTGGGAGATAAGTTGAAAATATGAGTTGAAAAAATAGTTTTATTATTTTATTATGTTTAAATATTTTTACCTTTTTACTTAAAAAATGGTGAATCATCCCCCATGGTTGACATCATCATCTTTAATCCTATTGGTTCTTAAAAAGTTGATTTTTTTGTACATTTTTCTTAGGAGGCCCATTTTAGACCTCAAAATTCCCCTAATGAGGATATTTTAGACACTTAGTAGTTAGTTAAGTTAAACGTCGTCTAATGCGGATAAGTGTATTTCTGATTGTGTTTCTTTATTATGTGTTAGTTTCATTATAATGTGATGGTCACAATATATTCTAGACATAGAGTGACCCTATGCCTAATATTCTCCTTTATAGTAATGATTATGGCTTAACAATCAGTTGGTCCATGATCTCTATTTAAATATCACAGAGGGTCATTTTTGATGATTTATTGTGAGAACACTCTTATTTAAAATATATTCTTTTGCATTAATAAAATTTCCTCAAGCGACCACTTTGGTTGGGCTCATGGATTGTTTCCCTCTTATGTAGTTTTAAATACAAAAATATTAGCCTTGTGATATTTGATCTAGTTGTGTGAGTTATTTTCGAAAATGTTCATATTATATGGAATACCTTGTCTACCCAGATACATATAATACCCTATTCTCTTATTTTTCATTTACTTTATTATTATTTTTCATTATTTTGATGAATGGGTAGCTTACCAAGTTATTGGAGGCTTTTTTGGAATTACATACATGAAAATTTTCTCAATAAAAGAGGGAATACTTTTCCAAACAATCAATGCATATTTTATCCTCTTAGAAGCTATGGTAAATATTCGAGCTTAGATTCGCCACCCAAGTCATCATAAGAAAATTTCTTCCCAACAAATATTCACCACAATATATTTTCCATGGTACCATATATTTCCATGTTCACATTGAAAAGAATTATTTCACTCAAATTGTCCTCCTAAATTGAGTTTAGATTTTATCATCATATGATAGATATGGTGTTGTTTACATACATAGGAATTTTTCCGCTTTAATATCCCTGCTCTAACATCCATTCCAAGTTGAGATAATAATCTTGTGTAGATGCTCAAACAACCACCACAATCTTTATGGAGATTATGTTTTCTGGGAATAGAATGACATAAGTAAATTTAATCATTTGAATTTGTTCGACCTTGTGAAATCAAGATGTAGATTCAATCAATCATGCTTTAAAGTAAATTACATTAAATTATTTGACTTTTTTCTGCATATGAAACTGACATGTGTTATGTGCTCAAGAATCTTTGATACTTATTCCTCTCGCACGTGTTGGAAGGACTTCATTATTTTAGCATCTAGGAGTTTTAATAACTATATTTTTCTTAGCTTCCTCCTTTGACCTGCATAAAGAGTGAAGGAAATATCCTCGTTGTAGAAGAAATATTTCCGAGTCAATGTTGGAGATTATATAAAGAATATCAAACCATGATTTTTATGAAACCATTTGTCCATCTCAAATTAAGAAAAAAAAGGGAACCATATTTGGATGTCATACATTTTAGAGTTTGGTGAATAGGGAGTCCCAATCGATGTAAATTTCCATAGGAAATCCACAAATAAGGTTGAGGGGAAATAGTTCATTCCTTCTAGCTTTATGAATCTAAATAATGGAAATTTCTAAACAAAATGGAGCCATATTTGACTATCACACATTTGAGAGTATGGTGAATAGGTTTCAATTTATGGAAATTTCCAAAAGTCTCCCAAAAAGAAGGTCATGGGGAAATATTTCATTCCTTGTCACCTAATGAATCTAAATAACGGAAATGAGTAATCACACGACTTTATGATTTCTATGTAAATTTCGAGATTATGCCTATGAATCTAAATAATGGAAAAGACTAATCACATAACTGGATGGTTTCTATGTAAAGCTCGAAATTATGCCTATGAATCTAAATAAAGGAAAATACTAATCACACAACTTGATGGTTTCTATGTAAAATTCGAGATTATTCTCCTGCAATATTCTAGTTCCAATATGGTGAAGATGTTACCACAGAAATAAATCTTATGTTATCCCATTCTATGGCATTTTTAAGGATGATGGAAATCATGAACCATGTCTTAATATATAATAAATAGAGTTTTTTTATATATACAATTATTTAAAAAATATAATAATAATAATTTTTAGTGAAGGTGGACATAGTCTATCTCCTGTCTAATTTGAATTTGTGATCTTTTAGGAAAAAATGTATATTCTTGACCATTAAACCTATTAAATAGTAATAATAATAATACGACATATATTCCTTACATATAAAATAAAAGTTATTATATAAAAATAAAAAATTATTAAATTCATTTATAAATAAAATTGTGTATGTGGATACTATGTAATATTTTTGGTTTCCTATGAGAAGAGATGACTTGTAATATGCCAAAATCGGGACAGCTCAACGGGCATGCACTAAAAACGCATTTCCAGCAACTTATGCTATAAAATAAAAAAATCATCTCTTGGATCCTGTAGATCATCCAATATACAACCTGAATCCAAGAATAGAGATGAAACAAATCAAACTAGGTGGGTTAAACAAATCTCCCACACCTAGGATTGCCAAAAAGAGCTCAAACCCCAAACACTGCAACACAAGAAATATTTCATAAACGTGACTTCGCAGTATAAGATAGGGTTTATACATAAAAATTATAGAGACAAATAGATCTGAAATTGTATTAGTCAATATGCTCGGAAGAATGAGATCTAATCTCCTTTATACAAAATGAAAGAGAACCCGACAAGGGTTTCTTGTCAAGCACTCTGAATACAAATAGTGATTTTCATAAAATTACTGAATAACCACTGAAACTGAATCACATGAGTGTAAAAGGATACAATACTGAATATATAGTGAATATATGAACAAGGTTCCTCCCCCATGGAAGAATCCATCCTCCAATCACAGTAAAACTCCCCGAAAGAGCCACAAAAGTCACTGCTAAAACTGCCTTGCAGAAATAACGCAATTCCTCAGTGGAATAATGCTGGAAGTGATGGTAATGTGTTGGCCTACTGCAAAATATCTGATATCAGCCCAGGAATTCTCCAAACTAATTCTCCAATGGAAGGAAACCTCCCTCCTATGAAAAACCACTTCAGAAAATGGGTTTCTCAACCCTCCCCAACAACACCCTGCAACTCATCTCAACCTCCTGCAAAAAATATGCTGAACCCGTAGACTGAAGCTTGGCACCAATTCCAGATATAAGGAATGATGGATCAGATCTCTCCCAAGATTTACCCAAAGGGAAGAGAAGGAATTCCAGAAAAGAAATCCCTTAGTGCTAAGCAACACCGGCAATCTCAGCTAAACATCTAAGAGAGAAAAAGTCTAAGCAGACATGAAAATGTAATACATAAGCTAACCTCCAAATGGTTGCCCTCCTCTTCCTTATAAACTAAGTGAGCCTTCTCACCTTGGGTCCAACTCAATAGGGTTTCCACCTTCACACAAACAATCTCCCTCCAAAATTGCGTTGTGCCTTCATTAGAGTCACTCCTCTAAACTGCGTTGTTTGATTTGGTGAAAGTTGACCTCTTCAACTTGCTTCAGCCCTTTTCACACCTAAGGGTCTTCAATCCAGCTCACATATATCTATCTAGGCTAAGCCTCATTCACATTGAGACCTTTTATTTGCTAATCCACTCCTCCTACATATATGTTGTTGACTTGGTCAAACTTGGCATTGTCCACATGCAAAATATCCTCACACATGAGAGTGTAAAATACAACTGGTATTATGATCCCCTTACACAACCTGAGGGATTTAATCCTTATTTATGCAATGCATGGGTCTCCTCACCCTTTTATTCATCTCCTAAGTGACAATGGCAAAATTCAATATTCCAAATTACTGCATGTAAATTTTGGAATATTACAGTCCTCCCCTCCCAAATGTTGCTTGTCCTCAAGAAACAACAAGGATAGGGCTGAAGAGAATCCTATTCTCCCCTATAGAAACCTCATAAGATAAAATCCTCCAAGGATCAAGGTGTTGCATCATCAAGATATCTCCAAGTTTCCCCTCCGAAGTAAACAAGCTAGCTTGTGGTGTACACTCCAAGTAGCTATCATTATGTGACAGTAGGATATCAATGGAGGCAAAAATGGGTGGTCTAAAGGTCTGCTTAAGGCATGTGTTCTGATATAAATTGGGAACTACCATCCCCAGATGAATCTCCCATCCCCAAGCTATCAACCATACAAAAAGAGCCACCCTCCAAAATGGTAACTCATGTAAATCATCCTCCACCTGAAGCTCCTGCAAGGTAGGTGGGATGAAATTCTGAACATGGTAGACAAAGTAGCCTACCCCACACTTTCCTCCTCTCCACTTAATATAATTGCAGAGAGTTTGTTTATCTTAGGCTGCAATAAGGTTGCCCTGAAGTAGCAAGAAGGAAACTAGATCTCCAAAGATCCCTTTCCCAACATTGTGAATCAAGTTGGCCCCAACCATCTCATACATAATGGATAAGAAATCACCACCATATGGTATCCCATCCATCTCATGGTCATCCTCATAAAGAAACAAATATTTTGATGTATTGGCCATACCTCCTCCCATGATCCCCTTAGAACATGTAATGCAGAAAATGTGGGGATCCTCCTCCCCAAAGAACACATCCACCTGATGTGTTTGTTCTCCAATCATGCTCCTCATAAAATCAAGGATAATATCAGAAAATAGGATCATGATCAGCCTCATAATGAATGAAATACTAAATGTTTTATGTGGTGCTATAAGGTACCAATATTCTCCCAAGTGGTCACAGTGCAGTCTTCCCCACTGCAGCTTCAGACAATAGCATGGCAATTTTTTTCTTCACAGATGGCTAGTTGTGTAAGTCACCACATCTACTAGAAAACAGTAAATGGTTGAATGTATCAACTGAGAATACAAGGAGTGACCAAACACTTGCCCCAGATCATATAGTAGATGGCTGTCTCCATCATAATAGCTGGCGAAAAATGGTCCATGGAGCCTAAAGAAAATCTTGCCTCTTTGTAGAGAAATGCACTGCAAAGAAATGGTAAGAGCATGCAAATATTATGTCGAAGAATAAATAAATGAAAAAATAGATTTCTTACCATGCTATGAAAGTAAGATGGTGACAGGATCCATAAATGAGCCCTCCATAGTGATATGACATACTCCTATGACGAGGAATAAACCATATGCTGCTTGAAGATCCCCTTCTCCATGCTTCGAAGTCTAAGTCAAGAAGAGCATACTATGGTAACAGATGAATTCATCCACTATTCTATCAATCTCATTTCCTCCATGTCCACCCAGTGCATCAAATATGAAGTGGTCCTGGGAACACTCCATCAACAAGTCCCTGCTCCAAAGTGACAGCGCTATTGGCCTATGTAAATAGGCTCCTGCCAACTCGTAAATCCATTCTTTGACATGCCCCATGTTAAAGACTCTTCCCATAATGTTGTTGCATACAAGAAGTTCCTTCTAAGGTGGAAGTACTTCCAGATCATCTAAGGCTAAGGAGTAGCCTCCTTGCACTATGATAGTGCCATCCCCTACTCCTGCAGCATCATGCCAAGTGTGAGAGAAAATCCGCCCTTGCTCTCTCCCAATCCTCCAAAGCAACAAAAGCCTGTGCTGCCTCCTCATACCTCCATCATACAACCCATGTGGCGAAAACATAATGATCAAATAATCATAATGCATCCACACTCCTTTTTGCCCCATGATGCAAGTACCCTGCCAAGTACTCTCCTCCCACACACCCTTGGAAAAATTATATGTCTCATGATGGCCAAACTCTCTCGAGAGTAGCCAACACAGTTTTTCGTCTTGCTGCCTAGTATCATAGATTTGCAAGTAGCTCTCAAAATTCTTGCTCTCTATCCACATCCACTTATCCACCGATGGATGCCTCCTACCATTTTCTATCTTGTTACTCCTGCAAAGAAGATTACCATCCTCCCATATTAGATTTTTCTTCTTGCATTCCATGGGATGCTGAAATGCAACTCCTTGGAGATCTCCTAGAAAAGATCTCACACCAATGATAATCTTGAACCCATAAGGATCCAAGTGGACTAAAGGCAAATCCTCCTCACTGCTACCTCTTGACACTGCTGTAACCCTCCTCCGGGGTGTTTTGGCTATCTCATGTCTCAAATTCCAGATGAACATTTGATCCTGCATGAATTTGTTTGGAGAAAAGTTCACTCCATCCTCCAATAATTCACACCCCAACCTCACATGTGGTGTGAAGCCCATCATTGGCCCATTAGTATGATGTTTCATCCCTTCCTTGAACAATTCAAGGTGGCACAACGCAGTGCTATTATGTGGTTCCAAATGAGGAGCATGCAATGATATGCAATCCTTCGTATGGATTTCCGAAACAATAGGAGATGAAAAACTTGGCATACCTTGATGAAATTTGGGGGTACCTTGTATGGCTGTAAGGGCTCCTCCTTCCCATAGGTTGGCTCCTCCAACTGAAGATGTTGAGGAAAGCTCCCCCATAGTTGTGATAGCGCTAGTACAAGCCTCCTCCACCTGTGATGAGGGCTTCTTCTCCTCTAATTTTCCTTCACTAAATTTTCCCATCACCCCTTCATGGCCCTAGTGGTTTAACCACTAAATCTTTGCTTCACCCTCTAGGTGCAGCGTTGAAATCTCTACAACCTCCCTTTCTACCACCGGATGTAGTAGGAAAAAGGAATCAAGTCTTTTTGCCCAAACCCTTGCTGCAGATGACCCATCATAAGTAGACAATAGAAGCCTATTTCCCTTGATCCTTCCTTGGCCATAAAGTCTTATATTTTCCTCCAAATGAATGAACCGAGGAAAATATAGAGTCTCCTTGAAGGCTCTAGTTTTGGATTTGTACCCAACAAGGTATTCATTTAGAACCATGTGATCCCAGTGTTCTCCATCCTCCGGCAATTTGTCCTTCCTCTCAAAAGGAAAGGACAAGTCCCATTTCCCTTGAGCTCTCTACAACAATGGTCTTTCCTCCTAATCATAGGAAGTGCATGGCTCTTCCTGCTCTTGAAACTCTCCATGAATTCCACTTCTCCTTATCTCTTCTTCTTCTTCAACCTCCTCGGAGAGGTTCTTGCTGGATATGAAAAGTGAGGAGAGTAATCTCATTCTCTTCATAATTCTTGCCTTTATATTTTATTTATAGAACTTTGGCTTGACTCCTATAGGTTGAGCCAAAGATCTTGCTCTGATACCACTGTAATATCCCAAAATCGAGACAATTCAATGGGCATGCACTAAAAACGCATTTCCGGAAACTTATGCTATAAAATAACAAAATAAACTCTTGGATCCTATAGATAAGCCAATATTCAACCTAAATATAATAATAGAGATGAAACAAATCAAACTAGGTGGGTCAAACAGATCTCCCACACCTAGGATTTCCAAAAAGAGCTCAAACCCCAAACACTACAACACAAGAAATACTGCATAAAAGTGACTGCGTATTCTAAGAGAGGGTTTATACATAAAAATGATAGAGACAAATAGATCTAGAATTATATTATTCGATATGCTCAAAAGAATGAGATCTAGTCTCCTTTATACAAAATGCAAGAGAACCCGACAAGGGTTTCTTGTCAAACACTCTGAATACAAATGGTGATTTTCAAAAAATTACTGAATAACCACTGCAACTGAAGCACATGAGTGTAAAAGGATGTAATAATGAATATATAATGTAGATATAAATAATTTTCCTCCCCCATGGAAGAATCCATCCTCCAATCACAGGAAAACTCCCCGAAAGAGCCATACAAGTCACTGCTAAAACTGCCTTACATAAATAATGCAATTCCTAAGTGGAATAACGCTGGAAGTGATGGTAATTTGTTGGCATACTACCAAAGATCTTATATCAGCCCAGGAATGTTCAAAAATAATCCTCCAATGGAAGGAAAACTCCCTCCTATGCAAAACCACTTCAGAAAATGGGTTTCTCAACCCTGCCCAGCAACACCCTACAACTCAGCTCAACCTCCTACAAAAACTGTGTTGAACCTGTAGACTGAAGCTTGGCACCAATGCCAGATATGAGAAATGATGGATAAGATCTCTCCCAAGAGTTACCCAAAGGGAAGAGAAGGAATTCCTGAAAAAAAATCCCTTAGTGCTAAGCAGCACCGGCAATCTCAGTGGCAATCTCAGCTAAACAGCTAAGAGAGAAAAAGTCTAAGTAGAAATGAAAACGTAATACATAAGCTAATCTCCAAATGTTTTCCATCCTCTTCCTTATAAAATAAGTGAGCCTTCTCACCTTGGGTCTCACTCAAAAGGGTTTCCACCTTCACACAAACAATCTCCCTCCAAAATCACGTTGTGCCTTCATTAGAGTCACTCCTCTAAACTGCGATGTTTGATTTGGTCAAAGTTGACCTCTTCAACTTGATTCAGCCCTTTTCACACCTAGGGGTCTTCAATCCAGCTTACATATTGCGATCTAGGCTGAGCCTCATTCACATTGAGCCCTTTTATTTTCTGATCCACTCCTCCTACATTTATGTTGTTGACTTGGTCAAACATGGCTTTGTCCACATGCAAAATATCCCTGTTCACAAATGAGAGTGTAAAATCTAGCTGGTATTATGATCCCCTTACACAACCTAAGGAATTTCATCCTTATTTCTGTAATGCATGGGTCTCCTCACCCTTTTATTCATATCCTAAGTGACAATGGAAAAATTCAATATTCCAAATTGCTGCATGCAAATTTTGGAATATTACAGGACTCTTTAGGAAATATTGATGCTCGACTTATGAGTGCATGCTATCTTATCGATGAAATCCATGCGTATTCAAGAAAAAATAATAATAGTATTATGACAACTCTTATATTCATTTAAATTCATATTTGAATGAAGTACTTTCATACTTGGGTTTGTAATAATGAATTGATTTAAGGCTATAACCTTATTATGGGGGATTGTAACGGATAATAGTAAGTAGGCGAATGTAACACCTTATAATAAGTACAAGTATAAGCATTACATGAATTTATTATTTATGATGATTAATGATATTTTTTATTAGAGTGCATTGATTCTTTTTTGACCAAACAATGGTTACATGGATTACTCATAATGGATGATAGTACGTTTTTCATTGGTGGCTCATTGTTGATAAATTACACTAATTATAACATGTGACGTGCCCCTCATTAATTAATATTATCTTTCTATTTTATTTTATTGGCTACCTCATGGCTAGAACTTATATGTTTTATATTATTTTGCACTAGCTTTTGGGATTGGGGAAGGGGATGTGTCCCTAGGATCGATAGAGTGTACCCTCATATTTTTATCGAACAAAGGGTTAGGGGAAAAAAATAGAGTGTGTGTATCTGTGTGTGTGTAAAATTCAAGCCACTATTAACATTTGTAGTTGATTCATTTTCTTATTAATAAGAATCTATACTATATGCGATTATGCACAACACTTAAAATTTCCAATTTTGAAAAATCTCAAGAAATTTTAAAATGTTCTAAGTAACATTCAATTATTGGTTACTATACATGATAAAAATGCACATTAACGTTACGAAATGAAATGAAACTATTTTCAATTGGAAGTAAGGTCAATCAAGGGTTTATGCAATAAAGAACTGCCTTATAGAAACTATCCTTCCTCATATTTCTTGTTAATGATGATCATGTTCAGTATAAAAGGCATATTCTTCTTAATAAAATTTGAAAACTTTTAAATATAAAACAACTATAAAATATTATGGTTTTATGAAGATGTTATATTCATATTTTATGTTAAGAATGTTATTAAATAGAAAATTATTCAAATATTTAAGCCCAAATGCAAGTCACTACTATCTTTTCACAAATTTTGAGGTTAAGATAGTGCAAGAACTCAACTTGAATAAATCTTGGAAACCCATGTGAAATATATAAAAGCTAATATGACCAAAACAATGAGAAATAACCAAAATGATCAACACCTTGGAATGTTGCATTCTCTTTTTTCTTGACATGGAGGTTCTTTTGCTGTAATTTTGTCATTGAAAATACAATATTTAAATCACGATAGATCTAAATTTAAACCCATCATACATATACAAATTTTTGAGTTGTAACTTGCAAAAAAAAATATGTTCAATATAATACAAATCATGTATAGGAAAATTCATCATATTGTCTAATAATAAAAGTTCATGATTGTCAAAACTAAAGGTATGTTCCTAGATTATCATTGAAATATGCCTAAAAATAAATTAATTCTACATAAAACTTCCCTAAAACATATCTATAACATCACTACAACTTTCCTGGGATGCCTTGGAGACAAATAGTAAGTCCTAAATTCCTTAGTGAATTTCCCAATAGTTTTTGAATTGTTCCTAAGTTTCCATAAGTCCCTTGAATAAGGGAACATAGTGCACACATATTTCTTTTGGTGAGGGATGGGACCCTTTGTAACATAAGTTTTATATTCATTGTTTTAATACCCCTTCTAAGATGATCCTTTGTCGATGAGACTCATGTGACTTGATGATTATGCCCCGCCTAGACACACACCCAAAGCTCCTTGTACTTGTGTCTATGGGTAAGTGAGTATGATAATCTTATACACCTACGAAACTATCTAGATTGTAACATTGTGGAAAGCATTTATGCTTCCTTAATGAATGGTTTAGTTAAAATTAAATGTTTTTTATGATGGTTATGTAACATTGATAATTATTGTATGATGGTTAACATATATAGTCCTTCATTGTTTGGTTGATATTTTGAGCATGTGCACACACACATACACATATAGTAACGCGGATATTGATATATTGATGCTCCTGATAATAGTAATGGTATTTCATAAAGAATGGGTATTAGTGACGATGGTTACATAATATTAATGATCTAATACAAGGAAAGGACCTTCTAGTGGAGGTTTTTTGCGGAAGCCCCTATAAAAATAGCCCAAAATCCATTTGTAGTGAAGGTCAATAGCGAAGGTGGGCACACAGATGTTTTAGAGGGATTTTTTTTTACGGTGCATCTAAAATATAACAACTCACTGGTGATTTACTATCAATACAATTAACAATGCTGCATATAACATGGTGCATCGTGGAAATTTTTTTTTATTAAAAAAAAAACAATGTGCAAAAAAATATAATGCACCAATGTTTGAATAGTTGATCAGATCTGTGCCCTTAATGTAGTAAAATGACATAATTCATACCACTAAGGATCAACACTATAGTTTTTAAATTTCAAAAAAATGCGGTGATATTTTCCAACGACGCATTGGTGCGGTAAATGTACTAAAACACCCTGGGCCTTCTTCATCCAAAGAGCATCGCTAAGCGGTTTTTAATTTCTAAAAATAGTGTAGTGCTATGGTCAAACAAAGCACCAATGTGGTAATTGTATCAAAATTCCTCGGGGAGTCTCACAAAAAGAACTTATATATATATATATATATAGAATTTGAAAAACACGGTGCTCTTGGATCTATTATGCACCGATGCGGTTAGAGAAATGCACCAGAGGAGGGTTATATAAAAGAAACCTCCTCATCGTACATTTCAGTTTTACCATCATCAACGTTGTAGAGATCCTAAGCACAGCTTCCACTCTTGCCTCATGCAAGCGCCTTGACGTGAATCCTTTTCTTGCTCACCATCCTTCCACACCGTGCTCACTGTTTGAGTTTCCAATTCTTTCAAACCATGTTAAAATTTGTTTGTCTCCATTATGTGTCCACAATGGCTTCTTAATGAGCAAATGTCAAAATAATGTCTATTTCTCTTTCTAATTTAACTTTTTAGCAGATTAGAATTGAAAATTAAGTTAAATTTTCCACTGTTTTTGAAAAAATGAAAAGATCACTGAACAATGCACTCGATATGTTCGGCTCGCACCGATAGTAGTGCACCGTATAAATTTATAGGGTGCACCATATTTTGGTACGTGAAAATAATGCACCATGATTGTTGTGGTGCATTTTCAAGATGAAAATACGCCAGGAAAGAGATAAATTTGTATGTTAGTGCTAATGGGCCTCTAAATTAGACACAAATGAAGGCTCATCTAACCTTTCTTGGGAACATAAAGGCCATATTAAATATCTTCTTCTACACATAATATTTTTTTTTAGATTTAATATGTTCTTAGGAAGGTTTAGAGATAATTGCATATTTGTGTGTAATATTATTTATTTTTGAAGAATATTATGAGAATATTGGGCAGATTATGAAGATTTGGAGAAGGAAATAATCTAGGGGCTTTATCCCTACTACAAGAGGATAGATATTGGAGAATAAATAAATAAAATATCATGAAATTATTGAGAAATGTTGGAGCTACAATGATTGAGAAAATCTAGGAATGTGTTCCCTGTCATTTAATGCAGATTCCTAGTGTTGGGAATCAAAGCTACTATTTGAGGGATTTTGGAGGGGAAATCTTCCTCCTTTCAAGGATATGGTTCCTCATATTATTTTATAAGTACAAATTCAAATTGGCCTCTAGGGGAATGCATTTTATTAGTCTTATTGTGGAGAAAACTTGTTTTCTTCAACTCCACTTTCATTTCTTGCAAGGATGTACTTGGATTGATTCAAATAATGACGTTTGGTGCAATTTTTAGCTTCTAAGGCTTGGTTTATTTTATATTACTCTGAGTATCCTTGGTTTTGGACATCCCAGGAGCCTCATATCCCTCTTTCACAATTTATTTATGTCCTTCCAATGTATTTTTCACTTACATCGCTTGTTTATGCATTTATTGTTCATGCTTATTTTGTTGTAGGTTATATTGGTTAAATGGTTGAAGTGAGTTGTTTTTTAGATTATTTACATAGTAAAAATAATTATCCATCCCTATAAAATATTTGACAAGTCATATTCATAATTGAGCTACTTGTATCGAGTTACTAGTTCACGAATCTAGGATTTCTGAAGTCCATTTTAGCAAAATAATAGTAATTTTATGCTATTTTTTAGAACATGTTAGTAAGATTAATTTGATTTTACTAGAGTTGTATTAGTTCATAAAAAATTTCACACTAATAAAAAATTTACTCCAATTAACTTTCACTTGATTAGGTTAGGAATTCGATAGGTTGACTAGCTCACTAGTTCTTGAATTTCAAGTTTTTAGACTAGTAATTGTATGCTATTTTTTAGCATGTGTTAATAGGGGTATTTTGGAGTAACTCAATTTTTAATGGATTCCCAAGAGATCCTACGTAATAAGAAAAATTCCCATCCAATTTTCATTTGATTTACTTGGTCATTCGGTGAGTCATCTCCTCGTGTAGCAAAAACAGGACTTCCTGTAGCACCTACATGACTTCCTATAGCAACTTCCTATAGCACTCCTATGACACGTGTAAAATTGACAAGAGTTGATCCCAAAGCTTGGTTTTTGTCTCTTAGGCATGAAACATGACCCCTAGGATCTAAATCCACGATTGAGGAAGAATGAACACCGCTATAAAAATTTAAATTTTTGAACCGCTATAAAAATTTAAATTTTTGAACCAACAATAGACCATCATACTTCTGTGTGCACCGATATTGGTGAGTTTATAGTTGGAAGTGCACCAGAGTCGGTACATGAGTGTGTTTCGAGCACATCAATTATTTATTTATTTTTAATTGAAAGTTATGTTTCCATATTTATAATTGCATGTTTCATTTAATTTAAAAAATTATATTTTATGTATGAGGCTGATGCATTTTAAATGTTAATAATGTAGTAGATACATTAGCATAGGGAGAAATAATAGTAGTAGACAGAACCATAAAATATGTTCAGACCATGGGAGGCCAGAGAGAGGGAGAGGGATTTATATCCTCACTCTCTTACTGCAGTGACACGGTCGCTTTTAAGGAATGTATGCCTCCTCAAGTACTATGAAGAGGATACACCCTTGAAGGCACACTCTATCTTATTGCCACATCTGATCCACCGATGGATTTCCAAGAAGTAGACTTTCCATTTTGGTCCTAGGGCGTGGTATAGGCCCACTGAGGATGACATATACTCTATCACTAGCATATCCAGGAGAGGGGAGGCTTTTTCCAAATTCCCTGATGTCCCTCATGGGGTTGTAGCTGAGAATCAACTTTCATAAACTCAATTATATATCTGTCATCATGTGGTCTGTCCATCACATTTTCAGGTTTGTGGTGGACAACTACGAAATTATTCATTTGCTTCAAAGGAGGTTAGGATCTTCTCATTATTAGTCACCACCCTTGCACACTCTAGTAATGATGGGAAACATATTAGTTTCCATATTTTGTATTATGCTGGTTCTTTAATTCAAGTTCCACGTCGCATTGAGATATGGTAGGGTGACATTCCCTTTCACTTCAGAAAAAATTTGTTTACTTTTTTAGAGGTTTCCAAAGACGAGGCCTACATTTAATGGTTGCCCTCCAATTCTGATCACTGACGTCTAGATGCTCATTTAGCGACAGATGATTCCCAAGAGGGGACTGTTGGAGAATCCGACCAGAATTTCTTCCAAGGTACTGATGATACTCTCTATTGAGTATGACCATGCATTTGTCACATTGGAATTTCCGAATGTGGGTATTGATTGGAGCCAATATCCCAGTATCCTCTTCACAATGGCTGAACCTTCAAATGATATAGGTAATATTAGTTTTTTCTTTAAATTAACCAACTTTCATTTTAATTTTTTAATGAATTAGAATATAATTTATTATAGCACATTATTTTACTTGTTTTATTAAACTATTTAATGATTTTTTCTAATTATTTTTGTTTATTATATATTTCGTAGACATCATCTCATTTGATGGGGACATGCCTCATGTGGATGGAGGAGATGAGGAGATGGGTGAGGTGCAAGAGGGTGAGGCACGTCCTCAAGTGGCATGGGTGTCTAGGGACGTAGGGTTGGTCTATGATTTCAAATCGACTACTGTGACAGATTGGCCAAATTTTAGGTTGAAGAGGAGGTCTGCCCTATCAGGGCTCGAGATATCAATGTGGATCTTAGGTTCATGGATCTATATAGGGAATGTTCACGTGAGATGACGTCCCTTATGCACCATATCATCAGAGTTAGTATGTTACTGGAAAACATGAGGGATGCATAACCTGCAATGGAAGATATATCAAATCACGGTGATGATGATGATGGTGATGAGGGTAATGATCATGATCATAATGATTAGAGTGGTGATCATTATGCTTCTAGTAGTACCATTCCATTGGATCATGGCCATCAAGGTGTCGATGATCCATCTAGTATTACACCCGATCGTTAGTCGCCATATCATGAGATGTCAGAGTTAGAGGATGTGCCTTATGTTTCTCTTGATATATCATAGCAGTCACCTCCTCCTTCACCTCAAATTTTTACAAACCGTGTTGTGTTAGTAGTTTACCATCCATCATCTTCTACTGCAAACCAACCACCTCATCCTCCACCTTAGTTAAGTTTGACATACATTGATCAACTAGTACTGGACCATAAATTATCTTCTACTGCAGATTAGGTTGACAATACCATGTTTTTTGTATCGAATATAAAATTGCACTTATTATATATATATAATTTTTTTTTTTCATGTTTATGTACTTATTTTATATCTTGGTGTTGATGTGTATATTGTTAGTTCACATTATATACGCTTATTTAATGTCCTTTCATATAGGTGTGTATGTGATAGAAGTTATTTTACATGATATTTGTAGTAATTTGAGGATGTGTATGGTGATGATGTTAGAGTACAATGTTTGTTCTTTGTTATATGTGATCACGATGATGATGCCCTGCTATATTATTAGCTTTGTGTGCTATCTAATGACATTTATATGTCCTAGAAGTGTATATAGTTAGATGATGGTAGTTAATTTGAATGTGTATCTTAGATGACGTTTATGATTGTTAGATAGTTATCATCATGATGTTTATTTCTATGAAATAATATTTATTATAGATTATGTATTGGTGAACTTATATCAAACTTTTATATATGAAATTACATGAGAAACGACTTACTTTAAAAGAAACAAAAACATATTTTTATATATTACAAAGTTTTTGTATGGTTGAAACTATGATTGTAAAATTACGATAAATATTTTGTATTTCTTATATATTTCATTGATATTCAATCTAACTTAATTAGTAAAATATTTCAATACTCACAAGGAAAAAATAATTAAAGGTAAAATAATTTAGTTAGTTCTTAATAAGATGAAAATGTGTAACTCATTCAATTTTTAATATAAAATATTATTATTAATAATGAATTATTCAAAAATAAAATTTAACTAATTCAATATTGGTTTATAATATTCAATCTATTGTTAAATTTTAAAAAAACTTACATAAGTTTTTATAACCTACAACCTAGATCCATGTTAACTCTGGATCTACAAAGCCCCAAAAGGATCAAATATCTTGAGATGCAAACATATTTTAGAGTGAAAATAGACTTGATACCTCTAGGCACTTGGTAGATCTAGAGTTAAAATGGATCTGGTATAATATATATGTAGTTGACATTTAAACATTTTATTTATAATTCATGTTCTCCACATTAAAATGTTAAGATATGCCCCTCATATCTTTTCCCGTATGCATACATTCAATTATTTTTATTATTAATAATTTCTAAAATATTACATACAAAATCCATATTAAACATTGAATGTTTTAGAAATATCCCTCATACGTTGCATTAGAAAGCAATTACTAATGGAATAAAAATTCTCTTAATCTTTCTCACTAAAGTGAAAATATAAGAAAATTTTCAATTTTCAATTTTCTTTTCTCTATATAAAGTATCTATAAATTTATTTTAGTAATTAATATGGACATTGAAATATTTTACTTATGGTTATATTTTTGGTTTTATATATATATATGGAATATAGAATGAATTACACATAATGCAATATCAATAATATTATTTATTGTCATGTGAAATTTTTAATTTAAATTATTATTTTAATATTTTTGAAGGTAATGTTAAATGAGAATATCTCTCCTATACTCAGTTGTAGAGTGACTATCAACGCAATTAATTTAGATTCAATACAACTTAAAAAATATATTTTTATAAAATTTAATTTATTGCCAAAGTTATGATATTCTCAAGCAATTTAAATTTAATATTTATAGCAACTCTTACCATTTTAAATTAAATTTTTTCCTCTCTAAAAATGAGGATAAAGAAATGTAAAATAAGGCTTGTGAAGTTACTTGTAGTTGAGGATTTTCTCTATTGGAAGTTTTCCCTTAAATATGCAAGTGCACATTTTTCTATTAATAAAGATATAACATTTTGGTGCTATTTTGGTTCTTTATTTGCTATTTTTTTTGTTTAAATTTAACTCTTTTTAATAATAATATGAGTTAAATAATACAAAAATGATACTATATTAGATTTAAACTTTTGACAAATAATATATTTGATTATTTCTTAACTAACAACTCAAAAATTATTCTTTTTTTCCACATACTTATCACAAGATAGTCACTAATATTCATGTTTTCACATTTTTCCTAGCTAATATTACATCATGTTCACAATGATAAATACATGTCTATTTTATTTTATTTAGCTATAAATACGTAAAATATAGATATTTATTTTACATAATCTAAACAGGAAACAAAAATGCATCACCAAGTCTATTTGAATGTAAAAAAAATTCCTCTTAATCACCATCACAAATTTGATGTGCTTGATATGATCATCTTGTACTTGTGTGATCATATTTACAGAATGCATCGAAAAAATAATATTTAAAAATATAGTTATAGCTCAAGGTGTTCGATAACGTGAAGGTTTTGTACCAGTGCGAAACTATTATACTTGCGCATTGGTGCATAAGTGTGATGCGCCACTACAGAAATTTAAATTTAGGTACCAATAGTGGTGTGTCGTAGCTATATGCACACCGATACCACTGTGGTTCTGTTTTACAATGCGTCGTAGCCAGTGCATGACTATGTCTTTGGCAAACCGATGTTTTTTTTTTTAATTGAAAGTTATTTTTCCATATTATGAAATAAATTATGAAATAAATTTTTTGTTTAATAAGTTTTTATTTTATTTTACGCATGAGGATGACGTATTTTATATGTCAATCATATAAAAAATACATCGGCAGGAGGAGAAATAACATGAGAAGCATAAAATGGTGGACGCATACAATATTTTCTAACCATGGGAGGCCAGAGAGAGGGAAAAAACCTAATTTTTTTCCTACAATACACACTCCAAGTTTCTTACCTGGACCTCAGAGGTACCTTGTACAAAACCCCATGGCCTCATGGATTTCAAAAATGGAATTGTGAAAAGTGTATACTTTGATAAATGTTGTCAGTTGAAATGGTAAAATAAGGGTGAAATTAGAAGGAAGTGGTATGGAGAAAAGATATCAGATTAGGGTTTCATGGGTCTTATTAGTCACACACCAAGCACCATGAAAACTTACAGGCATGGCCTTCATACCAGTATCATATCATACAATTGATGTCCTTCAAACCACCAACGTGATGTATATGGCTTAGGCTCGTGACTTTCAATGACATTTTATTTATTGTTAAATTCATCATAGATTTATCACTGCATGATGATTTATATTTATTTTGAAATAAACAAGAAAAAAAACATGTGACTAAACCAATAAGTATCTAAATCGAGACTAAATATTCAATTTTATTTCTAAATTCACTATTGTGTTCTCATTTTCCTATTTGAGAAGGGTTGTGACCTTGAGTCCTTATTATCATAGATAATGTACACAATTGGACATACTTAGATTTAAGTATTGCAAAAAGGTTTCCACTGCAAAAAAAAATTGTAAAAACGTTTGTGTGTCTTACCAATTATATTATAAAATTCCAACAAGACGAATAAAAAAATATATATAATCAATGAAATAATGAAAAACAAAACAAACAACAATAATATAAAAGTTGAAATAACACAAGTACATATGATTCTCCATTTTCATCACCCTGATTATCTTCCTCTCTTCGCATCATAACATTGTTTTTCTCAAAAATATTTTTTGATCTAGAGTTGTGTCTTAATACGAACTACCATTCCCTATCCAACACATCTCGTTAAAAAAAACACCTGGTTGTAGTGTTTTGGAAAAACATAAGGCCCCATATCTTCACGCTATATCTTTCTAGAGTTGATGGATATCAACCCACTATCGTGATCTTCTTTTACATTATTCTGATCAAATAAATCCTACCACTTTCACCTAAAAATAACACACTAGAACAAAGATAGTTCCACTTGAATGATCTCTTATATATTTCCAATATAACCTAATATCCCCTACATTAGGTTTGAACGTGGTGGCTAGCACAAATATATTGGCTGAACTCGAATTCCACTCCACGGTCTTATGTCATGAATCTGTCATCAAAATCCTTTGTGCAAAAATGATGTCCATATGCCCACATATATGGGAACAAATGCACCTATAAAAAAGTGAAAAAATTGCAGTGTCATGTGGTCTAATAAACCGAACATTATAAAAAATATAAGAAATATTTAGATATTACAATTCAAAGGTATATTCTGAAGTTAGAATTATACATAAAGATATTATAATTACCAAGTTGTTGTAGCCAATCTTTATGTTTAGCACATCCTCTTCAGCATGTGGGTAATGACTAGATGCACTGTATTGCTCTCTTACTTGATCAACAACCCAACTATTAGGGCATGTCATTGTTATATTTTCTTTTAAATGATCAGAATAAGGAAAAAATCTACCATTAAACCATTAGAATTATTTCTTGTCACTGTCTGATTTCATCCTCTTCTCTTTGTACAATGAAACCCGCAATTGTGTTGCTTCCATATTGTAAAGAATGAATTTGTTGATGGATTCAATTTTGAATTCGTTGATGAAATCAAACCAACATATATATATATATATATATATATATATATAGTATGTATGAGATAAAAATATGTATTAATATGAATTTTAGTGTGAATTTATTGTGTAGTAATTTGTCAAATGATTAGCACACTTACTCTTTATCATGCACCTCTTTCCATTCGTTTCAAGAAGCTCACCCTCTCTTCTATCTTCATCCCTTTCTTCATCCCAAATCGATGCATCTAGCGTGTTGTCGATCTTCTTGATCTCTTCATTAGCATAATAGAAATACTCATACCATATATACCCCTCTGCCATAGACCCCTCGGGTATTTCGTTTTGTAAAAAAAAAACTTCCAATTTCTTCATTTACCTCTCTAAGAAGAACATACAATGACAAGAAACTACCCTAACTAATTCTACGTCATCTAATAGATGAATTAGAAGATGATTTTGCAAGTCCATGAAAATTGCGAGTTGTTCCTTCTCAAACATAGAAACAACCTCAGTTATCTCTTAAAACCACCATGGAATGTTATCCATATGAATATCGTATGATGTGGTCCAACATACAAATGTAGATAATTTAGATATGACACATCATAGGTCGTGGGGAAAGTCATGGTTCACACACCCACACATGAGCAGAGAATAATGAAACTACAAAGTAAATAGTACATTATAAAAAATTTAATTATAAAATATCCCATTACATAAAAATGAAAAAAAAAAATCATATTTTTGACATACATACTCTTAGAAGGTTCAAATGGTTATGCTATTTCAACCCGAGCAAACAATGTTACACAATGAAGAAACAATCTAGTTAAGAACCATATAAAGACGACACCGTCACACTAATTATGAATTCCTTTTTCAAATAAATATCATATTTATTTAAAATCCATGAGACATCAACTTATTTTAAATTCAAAGAGTAACCAACCTCTCCTCTAGTTTCCTATCTTGGCCAATGTTTCTTTTTAGTTTTTGAAGAAATAACATCTCTCCTAACAACCAATGTGTCACTTTATTTCGATGATATGCTCCCCCATAAAGAAGGTGAAACATTTTTAAATCTATGCATGGGATCTAGTAGTTGGGAAATACTAAGATGATCCCTATATGGGAGCTCACAAAATACAAATTTCCTTTCCATCTGAATGGGAAATTTCTCAACAAAGATGTCAAAGAATTTTGGACATCAATAATAATCTCCCCATTTGAATCAAACATTTCTACAAAATCCTTCTCCTCTTCTCGCTCATATTCTCTAATCCATTAAATTGGTTTCATTATTGTGGGAATTTGGGTTCTCTTTGGTTTACCATTGAAAGAAGATGTTGCGCTTCTATAAGTGTGTTCTTATGGGAGGAATACCTAGGATCAGTCTACAATGGATTTTGTAGGTGTTCAGGCCATGTATCCTTCAGATAATATACACAACATTTACATCCATGACACCCTTTTGTTTAAATACTTTAGAAATTATTGCATACATGCTGTCACATTAGCGAACATGAAAACAGGAACAATTGCAGCGAATTAAATTAATATGCAAAACAATATTGTTACTAAAAAGACCATGTATGGTGTAAGAAATCCTAACCCTAGTAAACTCCTAAGCCTATATAATCATGTATGGTGTAAGAACGTATTCCATACAATGTAAAATTCCTCTATGTTGCGATGGGTCTTGATAAATCATACACATGTATCCCTTCCCATAATTCCTTCACTTCATCTACCAATGGTTGTAAGTATACATCCATATTCTTCACTTGTCTTCTACCAAGGACTATGAGAGGCAACATAAGATGTTCATTCTTCACAAAAAACCATGGGGGGTTATTGGTATTGATCACTACTATAGGTGAAACCTAATAGTTTTTGTTTTGGATGGAATATGGGTTGACTCTATCCATGGTTATGTTGAGTCATAGAATTCATACTTCATCCTTGAATTCTTCAGGCCATGTATCCTTTATATGCTTCATGGCTATTGAAATTCTTGGGATTTTCATAACACCTAACTCACCTCTATGTGAGGCATGCCATCCCAAAAGCACAACTAATTCTTTGCAATGAAAGAGTCTTTGAATCCTTGGGATCATAGGCATGTGCCTTCATATCTTATGAGGACGACCATGTGATTTATCCTTTTTTTTCTTAATTACAATACCTGTCATTCCCACATTTTAGACATATTTCTTTGTCTATATATAATACAATCATTAAAACATGCATCATATGATATGTACTCAATACCCATCATTTTCAACAACTTCTTTACCACTTCGCAGCTACCCGGAAAGACACTATCACTTGGAATAACCTTATATTTGAACATCCTCTTGTTGGTTGGTAATATAATTGTACAATTCCAATATTAACATTTATAAAATCAACCATTTTTAATTTTGTTTCTGTGGAAAAATTTAAGGAACTTGATCAATCATGAAGGTCAATTACCTCAATATTACCGAGAATCATGCATTCAACAGTCAAAATTTTGTTTTCACATTTTAAAACAACATCGTTGTCCCAAGATGAGTAGACTTTGACTCTACACTAAGTCCAATAAGAGGGGTAGTGGAAGAATATTTCAATTTTCTTAGAAAGGTATCAGTGATATAAGCATCATCCCCTAGCTCATTGTTATGGAATGAATCTAACAACATTTCCTCCATGGAAGTCGTATCGCATAAGTAATCATCCATACAATGCTCCATTTCCAACCTGGGATGAAGAACTAATATTTTTGTAGTCATTCCTATTTAGTGAATCTAGATGTAGTGGGAATTGAATAGGTGATTGATTAAGCCATTCATTGTATGATTCCTCTTTGATTCCTTCTCTTAATGCATCCTTCTCTCGAGTTGAAATTATAGTGGGGTGGACTAGAATATAGTAGGTGGGTCGCTCATCATCACTATAATAATAATTTCAAAAAACATTGAATGTCAATAGTACAATATCAATGATATTACTAGGCACGTCAATGCAATTGGTTTGTCTGAATTACATTATACCAAAAAATTATTACTATCGTTCATCCATGATTGCAACTGGAAGATGCCATGATTCAATTGGTAGGGTGAAGAGGCTCTCCATTTTCATCTACCAATCAATTGCGATATGTTTCTCCTGATAAGAGCTTCTAACGTTCTTTAAATGGAGAAATATTTTCTGCATTTAAACTCGATTCCAAATCAGGATCCCAGAAATTGGGATACATTTTTATTCAAATTGACATGGATTAAAAAAATAAAATAATTGAAAAATAAATAAAATATGAACTTACAGGGAGAAATCCATGAAGAAATTTGATCAATAATATGGAACAAGCTAGAATTTGAAGAATTCACCATTTGATATTATTTAGATTTTGTCCCTGTGTTTGATAAAAATTAAAAATAAAATTTTGTGTATATCTAAAATTCATCTCGATAATCTTATAACCACTATCTAAATTTAAATATAGTTTTCAAACCAAATTTCAAGAATATCGTGACTTTAAGTGTAAAATGTATATTATGAACTATGATAATTCATATGGATGCATCCTAAAGGATAATTTGAGATTAATATGCCATTTTTTGTGAAATTAAAATTTAAGATAGCTTTTACACCCAACAAGTGTGCTTATTAGAACAAAGCACAATGATGTGTTTAAAAAAATAACAGCACTGGGGTGTTCAAATAATACTCGCACAAGTTTACGATATTTAGAACACAAAAAAATGTTAACATATTGATGCTCTTCTAAAAAAGCGCACTGATGCGTTTAAAAAAAACAACATCGATACACACTTGTTTCCAGATTTTAAAAAATAAAAAATGAATGCAACCAACTCAGTGATCTTGTAACAATTGGAGAATCAATGCTTTTAAATAGAAACCACATATTTTCATAAAAAACAAATTGTGTCGTTCTAGTATTTCGAAAAAAATAAAAGTAAAAATGTATCATATCATTGTGTTGCCAAAATTTGGTGCCCCGACAATGTCGATGCGCTTTTTTCATAAATGCACCAGTGGGTTTGACTATCAAACGCATCGATGTGTGGAGAAATTGAGAAAAAAAAACGTGTTTTTTTATTTTTTTAAAATTAAAAAATGAGCGACATTTGATTTTTCAAAATTTAATTTCATAAAGTCTTTTAAATAGTAAAAATTTATTCACCGTTTCATTATTTTAGCCAAAATTTCAACTGGGTGATATGCAAGAGAGAGATACGAGGAGCACTATGCAACAACAAAATACTCTGGAGCAGTAGAACTATTGAAAATATTAGATGGTGAAAGTTATGGTGATTCACTAAAAAAACTACATAGTAAAAATTTAAAATTTTATTTTTTATTCTACAAATAAAATAATTTACATTCTCTGTTAGGGTTTAATTAAAAGAGAGATCATTTCAAAAGAGACATATGGGAGCTCTATAGAGCTGTAAAATATTTTGGATCCACCAAAAGATCATAATTTTAAAGGTATGGTGATCCACTCAAATCCTTGGATAACAAAAAAATTAAGCTTTATTGTTAAATTTTTTTACAGTTTCTATTAGATTTATTTACAATTCAGAAAAAAATAAAAAAAACCTATAAAATAACAAATTTACTATATATTTTACTAGTAAACATTTTTATGATCTTTGTTCCTATTTAAATTTAATTAAAATTCAGAAAAAATCAATACTTACCTTAGACCCTTGCTTCTTCCTGCAAAATTTTACCTTAGGGTTTAACTTCCTCTACCACTTCACAATTAGTGTTTTTCAATTTAGGAAATTTAGATTTAATGGGTTTGTGTATTTACTATATATATGGTGTTTGACATGTAAAGGAGGGGAACCACTTATCGAATTATATCCAAACCTTGTGAGCCCTCTCCAATTTCTTTTAAATGACTCTATGTTTCACAGTGCGCCCTTTGTAATATAACACATTGATTCTCCTCCCTGTGTAATAAAATACACATGCATATTATAACACTTTTGACTATGCCCAATCTATTCATCGTTTCTCCTTGTGTAATATAACACATCAGTGCGCCCTTTCTAATATAACACATTGATTCTCCTTGTGTAATAAAATGCACATGTATATCATAACATTTTCGACTATATCCAATCTATTCATCGTTTCTCCTGGTGTAATATAACACATCAGTGTGCCTCTTCAAAATAACATTGTTAAATCATTACGGTGCGTTTATAATTTTTAGCTGAAAATTATTTGATGTATTTGTAAAATATATTTAAAGTCTTATGTGTTGAATGGTAAACGTTTTATATTGATAAAAAATGACACAGAAGGTCTCAAGTAACGAAACTATTGATCAACACAATGATAGAACATAAAAAAAAGTAGAGAAGGAAATTTCTTTGTAGATTTTTTACAAAATTAATATGTTTGAAGTATATGTAATTTTAAGTAATATGTATTGGTTAGTGTGTGTCATGAAGAGAAACAAAATAAACAAGGGTGATAAGATTATTTATAATCTAAGTGCAGAAGAACATAAAATCCCGATAGAAAAATTGTATAAGGATGAATTAGGTGAATGAAAAAATATCGTTCAATATGATTTTTTTTTCATTGAATTTTCATTAATAATATACTTAAAAATATTATAGAACATGTTGCAAATAGTATATTAATTCATATATGTTTAATGTTCTCCAGGGAGTGAAAATGAAGGAATATATCAATGTCATTCTAAGAAAATAAAAATTATAGAACATTTAAATGACGATGAATTGGTCCATAGCTCATATGAAGTGGTGCTAGAGGTTAATGAAATGGGTTTTTTTTTTTTACAGAGATATGAGGGATCTAGTGGAACCAATGTATAGACATAATTTCCACTTAAAATACAAAAACCAATCCAATGATTCTAAGAACCAAATTATATGTAATTACAAGAATCGTTTCCAGAAAAATGGTGAATGAGACATGTGAGAGATAGAACAAAAAAAAAATCATTCAAAAGGTGTTATTCATAATTATATAAAACGATTTTCTAGAATTATATGTCTATATATCTACAAACCATTGATTTATTAATATTGTTTTTGTTATATTTAGTTTTCATACATCATTATAAAAATAGGCATTATTTTTTTGAGGAAGATTATGAAAATCCCAAATGATCAACATACTCATATATGAAATATGCTAGTAGGAATGTTGAAAATAGTGTATAAGGATATGATCAATGAAATGGACATAATTTTATCACAGGAGGAGTCATCACAACAAAAAAGTGCTTCAAATTTATGTAATCATGATTGAATTTTTACATATAAAAATAAATTTAACATTAAATATTAATTTTCAGGTATTTTCTTGCATAAAAGAAAATAATATGGAACTCATTCCGCGCATAAAACAAAACAAGAAGGAAGAAGATGATTGATTTTAAAGTTTGGGAGTAATTATTAATATTTCCTTGTAACAAATCAAGGTTTCATTTTTGTATATTTTAAGTTGTTTTACAACAACCATCCTTGAATGTCTTCAAATAGGTGCTAACATACAAATAATAGCCATTGGAAGAATTAATTGAAATTGGGTTAAATAAGGGTTGTGAGTATATCTTAGCATATCAAAAATTAATAGAATTTATAAGTATACATGTTCTTTTACTTCTATGATTTTATAATTAATAGAGAAAATAAATCCTTATATTAAAAATCTATAATTTATGTTTGGGTTTAAAACATGTGGGAAACAAATTATGGAACTATGCCAACATAAGACTTGTTGCAACAAGGCAGGAGACTTGGTTTTGAAACCATGTGCACAGTTCAGGAGTCACTTCTTTCTATGGTACATTGCTATTTAATTTACATTGATGTATATTATTTATTTCAATTTCCATGATTCTCACCAATGTAGATACACTCATTTCACTTTATTGTTAATTTTGTATCTAAAACAAGATGAAGAAGATAAAAACAATTGATACAATCAACAAAACATTCCTCCAAATAACCCAAGTCATGGAAGTAGCTCGAGCACTAACAACAGTTCCAACGAAGAATGATGATATTTTTGGATATCAATGCAACTTGTTGTATTTTTTGAAATAATTGTCTGTGAATATCATACATTTTGTTTAAGGTAATGGACATAGTGTCCCAATTGAAATAAAAGGGGTTACCAATAACAATCTCATTTTGTATGACAAAGATATTCTTATTGATATATAACAAATTACATTTTAATTTATTTTATTGTGTTATCTAATGTCACTCAAAAATGTTACACCCTTGATTAGATATATATATGATTAAATACTATAATGAAGTGAGGTGAAATTTGATAATATAACAAAATAATCCAATCATCATATAAATTAATAAAATTTTAGTTCATATAAATATTGTTATGAGATATATGTCAATGTTTAGATAAACAACGGATTTAAAATATTACAATAATTGGACTGTCACCAGGGAAAATTTTAGCGGCTAATATTCGCAATTGGGATCATTTTATAAAATTTTTCCAAAAAAAACAATCACCAATTTCCATTATTTCTAAAACTAATTCGCTTAAGTTTCATAGCATGAAATTATTTTACCTCAAAAATCGCCAAGATATTATATATTCTAATATAATATAACTATACATTTAGATATTTTTACAAAAATACCATCAAACATTTCACAAATGTTTTGTTATATATTAATAATATTCGCCAACGTTTTTAAACTTTCAAATACATAGTCATCCTTAAATTTTTCCCTTATTATCACACATTGATACTTCCAAAGAAGAGAAAATCTCATTCAAAAAATCGGTGCATCTAAAACATAAAAATGCAATGATGAATTATTTTATATAAAATCATCATGATAACATATTTTTGCATGAGCGGTTCATTTTCGAAAAATTATAGATTCGAGGCATTTATTTGTTCAAGCACGATATTATTTGAGATTTTTACCCCGGTGCTTTGTAATTCCTAATGCACCAGTGCTTTCATAGGATTAACAATATGGTCCTGCAAAATATTATTTCCACCTTGATGCATTATGAAAACTAACAATGCCAGTCATTTTGTATAACTAATGCATCATGGTTGGAAGTTGAAAAGAAAAAACACTGGTACACCAATTTATTTTTTGTGCCCTTGTGTCGTTCCTTATAGGAATTCCGAGGGATTTTTTACGTATTAGCATTGGTATGGTATACATTACGCACCAATTTTCTTTGCATTCAACACATCAATGCTTTTAGTTATGTATTATAGACAATGATTTTATATATGTAGTGCATCGGCGTTGCTTGTTCCATGAAGTGCGTTGCAAAAAAACATCTGTTAAAACCTCCAGCTACCCATATTTTTTCAGTTATGATGAAGTTCCATTAAAACATCTTCTATCATAAAAAAATGTTTAGAAAATGTTTTTCTGACAATTGTTTTCAATTTTATAACATTAGAAACCTTCGTTATAACCCCCGCTATAAGGTATTTTCCTTGTAGTGATCTTTGATGATAATTTAATATGATATGTCCTTATTATAATATTATTGGAGATTCATATATTTAATGGGTAACCTTCCCCTTATAGGGTCCATATTAAGATCAATGATATGTGCATGTTAGATGACTTGTTATAATGTATACTTTTATAGGGTATCTTTCCTTTAATAATAATGGTTCAAGGTATATTGGATGACTTGGTATGACGTATTACTAGATTATGGCTAATGATAGATGCATATGTTGAATAACATGCTTGTGATGTATCAATGTATCAACTTCCCTTCTATTTAGTGTGGTTTATATATGATTTATAATTATTATTTCACAATAGGTCTTCTATAATTTTAGTTTAATTTTCAATAATTATTTGGTAGATGCTAGATATTTAATCTCAACTGAATATGTGAGAATATTATTTATAATTTCTATTGCACATTAGGTCTTCTATAAGTTTTATTTAATTATCAGTAATTATTAGGAAAATGCTATAGGTTTAATCTCCACTAAATATGTATGAATATTCTTAGTAACATTCATAGATAAAATGATAAAATTTATCTCCAAGTTAGTAATTCCCTTTTAATAATTTTATCTCAAGTTAATAAATTAAAGAAAAATGCTTATCAACATCTATCATCTTGGGCATGTGGTATTTATAAGCCATGGTATTTCCCATAGTATTGTAATAAAGATTATTTACAACATAAAAAATTTCATGGTAAAATGGGGACGAATCTCCATGGTTAAGAATAATGTTATATGTTTTCAAAAATATATATATGTTTGTCTCATATATTAATTATTTTTAAATTAATAAAAATATTAATTTAAAATAAAGTTATAGTTTAGTTAGTTATTATTATTATATTTAAATCTTGGAAATATGAGATGTACCATGAGGTAAGTGTTGATTCTTATCATGGATTGATTCCTATTATCATTTCCTTTATATGGGTATGATAGTATATGCTTGGTTAATGAGATACTTCATGGAATCAATTATGATGATGATGTTGCATATGAATTAGTATCTTGATTGGACTAAAACAATTATAGGATGGGATGTGGGTAAATGAAGGGGAAATTCACAGGGGGAAAGGGTTGTATTTCACTTTAACCTTGTTTTGGACACTTGTAATTCCACCTTCAATCCCAATCTCTCCTTTGTATTGTAAAGGATAATGCTAGGAGACAAATATGATTTTTTTTTACATTAATATGCATTATGAAAGAAGAGGCATGCCCTTTGTCAAGTCTTAGTGGATCTTAAGGAAATACTTTCTAGAAATTAGTACTATTTATGCACTTGTATTATGATAATGAGGAGCCAAAAAGAATTATGTTTGCGCTAACCAAGTCTATGTGGATTGAGGCACTAGGGATGTACTTGCAATATGAAAAGATACTACATCTCAATAAGCCTAGCTCCCTATACTCTTTTCATTTGGGCTCAAATTGTAAGACACCACAATTGTGTGATTGAAATCATTAAATTAAGGTGGTAGTAATATCTTTATATAAAAAAAATACCACTACTATTATGGTTTCCATCATAAGATAAATGTTGTAGTGAGAGAGTGTTCCATTATTTTTTTTTGGTTTGTGATCACTAGCTAAAGGTATTATTAAGACTCCCATATTCCCATGGCATTTGGATGTGCTAGAAGCTCAAAACCTACACCAAACATTTAATTATTATAAGTGTGATTTATTTGTTATAGATTACAAATTGGTTGGATTCACTATAGTTGTGACAAATTATCATTTCCATTATTTCATTCATTTAGAGACTTACTCAAGAGGCCAAAATCTCTCAATATTGTTTTATTTGTTAAATAAAAAATATATTTCCTTATTATTTAAAGACTAATTTGTAAAATAAATGGAAAACTAATTTATGACATTTCCAGAAAATTCATTTATGATCTTTACTAGCAATTAATTCATAGTTTTTTTGTATTTATATTCCTCACATAAAATATAACTTACTCACCCTTACACATCCATAGGATTTGGTTGCATATTCTTGCTGAGCTTTTGACCAGCCCTTATCTAATATAACTACCAAACTTACATACATTGTGCTGCATTATTTTAATTTTAATTTATTCGATGCAGTGTTAAAAAAAGTAAACCGTGTAAACGTAACACCGGCGATGAACTTTTATATTCCACTCTATATTATCCACGTCAAATTTGAAATAAGAGCATTGAGGGAATTAATAAAATAATATTTTGTAGGTGGTTTAATATTGATATTAGGTTTTTATTTATTCAAAATACGTTATTAACTTATTTGTGTTGGGAATTTATTAGGGTTTACGAATAAAATTGTTTGGACATACCTGTACTTTATTTTGGTCATGCTTGGAAAAACTCAAAACACTACACATTATCAAAAATTAACAATTAAAATTATAAGAGGGTAAATAAATCCTCCATGGAAATACAATTAATGTAAAAGAAACTTTAAACTCTGTTAACAACTCACTGCACTCCAAATATTCTAGCAATCCTTGTGAGTTCTTATACTGTCATGACGGAGACCATTACACTTATACAAATTAAAGCTATTCAATCATGCACAGAAATAAATATTACATTCTATGGACTCAATATATTATTTACGAACTAATACAGATTTTCAGGCACAACTAAAATTTTGGCAACTTTAATAATTATCTAACATATACTCAGATAGATAATTTAGATATTTTCAAAGGCCTCAACCTTGCATTAGCAAACAACGGCGATTGCCTGAGCATCGTGGTTGCTGATGCTTCCTTCATATCCAGCTTTGATGGATTCTCCACAACTCTTCAATCAAAAGTACGCAACAACAGAGTCAATACAAATTCAATCGTAAGGATAACCATGGAAGATCATGGATTCCTCAAATAGTTGTTGGAGCGCAGCAATTTATAAAACACAACAAAAGCAAATTAATCATGCACAGGAAAAACACACAGCTTTAACGTGGTTCACCCAAACCTCCTGGGCTACGTCCACACAACAAGGCATTGGCAGTCTTTATTAATTCAAACAGGAGATTACAATTCTCACACACTCTCTCCAAAACAAACGTATGGAGACCTGTTATATAGCAGGAGAATCTAACAGCCTCATAAATCCTCTCAACTCAAATTTAGCATACATTAACTCCCTCCCAACAAACTGGAGTTAATCTAGCAACAAATTCCTAATTTTTGTCACCTACTGAGATTTTTGCCTATTCTATTCAAAACAGAAAATCTCAACAATCTCCACCTTGACAACAATTAGCCTGATGCCCTGTTATTATTATTTTATCTCTTCTACAAGCCAAGAGAAGCCAAACACCAACGCAGCTTCTCCAACAAAACTGGTTTCGTGAACATGTCTGCACAGTTTTCCTTTGTATGCACCTTTTCAAGAGAGACTCCCCTTTCAGTAATAACCTGTCTTACAAAATGGTACTTAATTGGAATATGCTTTGACTTACTATGATAGGCCGGATTCTTAGCCAAATGTATTGCACTTTGACTATCACAAAGTAACCTGATGTTGTCCTGTAACCTACCAAACTCACCAAGCAAACCCTTCAACCAAACCGCCTCTTTGCAAGCATGAGAAGCAGCAATGTATTCTGCTTCAGTAGTGGATAAAGCAACAATGTTCTGTAGCTTTGACATCCAGCTGATAGCTCCACCTGCAAGAGTAAATACGTACCCTGAAGTTGACCTTCTCTTATCCAAATCACCTGCAAAATCGGAATCAACATATCCGCAAACAAATTCACTACTCTTATTGTAAGTGATACAATAACTACTTGTGCCTCTCAAGTACCGAAGCACCCATTTTACTGCTGACCAGTGTTCTTTACCCGGATTTTCCATGTACCTGTTGACAACCCCAACTGCATGTGAAATATCTGGTCGAGTACAAACCATCGCATACATCAAACATCCTACTACATTAGCATATGGAATTTGAGACATATGGGTGAACCACGTTAATGCCTGTTCATCTGTATTAGGACATAAACCCGAAGAAAGCTTGAAATGGGAAGCGAAAGGGACTGACACAGGCTTCACATTATTCATACCAAACCTCAAAAGTATCTTCTCAACATACTT
The DNA here is from genome assembly GCA_034641835.2 of Pinus albicaulis. Taxonomy (NCBI): domain Eukaryota; kingdom Viridiplantae; phylum Streptophyta; class Pinopsida; order Pinales; family Pinaceae; genus Pinus; species Pinus albicaulis. The sequence goes on along the minus strand of CM076577.1, from coordinate 841,230,644 downwards.
CTGTTGTGATAGCCACAGCTTACCATTGCTCCTGTCTCTGAAAATCTCCATGCCCAAAATCTGTCTTGCTGCTCCTAGATCTTTCATATCGAATGTCCTTGCCATCTCAGTCTTCAACCTGTTGATTTCATCAATGCTTTTGCTTGCTAAAAGCATATCGTCAACATACAACACTAAGATAATGAACATGCCATTTTTCAATTGCTTGAAATACACATAATGATCATATTCACTTCTAACATATTTCTGACTCAACATGAAAGAATCAAACTTCTTATACCACTGCCGAGGCGACTGCTTCAGGCCATATAATGACTTCTTGAGCCTGCAGACAAATTTCTTATTGCGATGCTGAACAAACCCTTCCGGTTGTTCCATATAAATTTCCTCGTCTAGATCTCCATGTAGAAAAGCAGTCTTAACATCTAGTTGCTGTAACTCTAAATCAAACAAAGCAACTAAAGCTAACACAATTCGAATTGAAACTATTTTAACAACTGGTGAAAAAATCTCATGAAAGTCTATGCCTACTTTCTGAGAAAACCCTTTTGCGACCAGTCTCGCTTTGTACCTGTCCTCCGTATCATTCACACCCCGTTTCAGCTTGTAAACCCATTTACACCCCACAGTTTTCCTGTCTTTCGGAAGCTCAACCAGATCCCACGTGCCGTTCTTACTCAAGGCCATCATTTCGTCCTTCATGGCTGCTTTCCACTTGTCACTATTCGAACCTTCTATTGCTTCTTGATAGCACAGAGGTTCATCATCGTTAGCGGTCAAAGAAACTGAAGTAACATAATCATCATACCTTTTCGGAACATGTTTTATCCTTGTAGACCTCCTTAAAGCTATTTATGGTTGACTACCATCTGTAGGAACTTCTTGCCGATCAGTATCTGAGACCTGTTCATGATCTAAACCGAAACCCTGTTCATGTTCTGAAACCTGTTCATGACTAGTATCTGAACTATGGTCATCATGACTATCATTAGAAGTGCTATCAAACTGAATGTGCTGAAAGTCAGATACATCATCCTGTTTCAATCTACTATCTACATCTAACTGTACAAGAAGGGATTCATTAAACTTTACATCTCCGTTGATGATGATTTTGCGGGTAGTAGGATCCCACAATCTATATCCCTTTGTTCCAACACCATACCCAACAAAGATATACCTTTTAGACTTTGGATCTAATTTAGTTCGCTGATGTTTAGGCACTAGAGCATATGCATCACAACCAAACACTCGAGTTTAGAATAATGGCTACAAAAGTCCTTTCCAGCTTCGTTAATTTCCTTGCAGCTCAATGCCATCAAGGGAGATCTAAGCTTTATCATAATAAGCTGCCACCTGCTTTCTGTCCACAACTGCTTCGCAACCCGACGTCACTCGCATAAGCCCTCGCTTCCTCTAGAAGAGTTCCAGCCTGCGTGCCTGCACAACTCCTTCCATTTTGCTGAGGAGTATAAACCGTGGTCTTATGTCTCTCGATCCCTGCATCCTTGCAATATTTGTCAAACTCCTTGGAAGTAAACTCACCACCATTGTCAGTTCTTAAACACTTTATCGTTCTACTAGTGCTGTTTTCTACCAATGCTCTAAACTGTTTGAAAACTGAAAAAACATCAGACTTCCTTTTCAACATGTAGACCCACACCTTCCTAGAAAAGTCATCAATGAATGACACAAAATATGACGAGCCACCATATGACACTGTAGGGGCTGGACCCCAAACATCTGAATGAATATAATCAAGTATGCCTTTACTAGTATGTTTGCCTGTTTTAAATTTTTGTTTACTTTGTTTTCCAAACAAGCAATGCTTACAGAAATCTAAATTTCCAGACCTTAGATTAGGAAGTAACTTGCGATCAGCCAAAATTTTCAACCCTCTTTCGCTCATATGGCCCAACCTTTGATGCCATAGGCGAATGGAACTACCGTCATGTTCAGACACCGTAGACACATGAACTGACCCTGTTCTTCCTTCTAACTGAAACAGATTTCCTACTTTCTTAGCTTTCATTACTAGTAAAATACCTTTATATATTTTCATAACTCCACCTTGAATTACAGTTTTATATCCATTTGTGTCAAGTGCTCCTAGTGAAATTAGATTTTTTCTTAAGTCCGGAACATGTCTCACATCTGTTAACAATTTAGTTGTGCCATCAAACATTTGCAGTTGTATACTTCCTATTCCCACAATATTAGATGTGACATCATTACCCATGTACACGACTCCATCATTAACTGATCTATACGTCTTAAACCATTCTCTATGGATACACATGTGGTTTGATGCACCGGAATCTAACAACCAATGTTGACCATGATTTGACATATTAACAGACAACACTTCGTCGCTCATACCTGAACCAGATGCCGAACCTGTATCTGTCGCATTTGCCTCCTTCTTCTCTGTCGAAGAGTCTCCTTTCTTCTCTATTTGTTGTCTCTTCCAGCAGTCTTTCTTCAAGTGCCCTGATTTGCCACAAAACCAGCACTTTACTTTGCTCTTCTTCCCTTTCGACTTTGAACGCGAATCGCTGCGCTTACCAGAGCGTCTTTCTCTAGAACGACCTCTAGCCATCATTGCCTCTGATGTAGAGGTGTCAGCATTCGACTTCTTCCTCGTCTCCTCAGACAACATGGCTCCAACCACATCATCAAACTCAAGGACAGCTGCATTACTGAAGCTTATGGAAGTAACAAAGTGATCCCACGATTCAGGCAATGTACACAATAGAGTTATTGCCTTATCCTCTGAATCAAATTTTACATCTAGACTTTGTAATTGTACCAACAGAGTATTGAAAACATTCAGATGGTCAGTAACTGAGGTACCTTCCTTCATCCGCAAACTGTACAGCTGCCGCTTCAGGAGAATCCGATTTGTCAAGGACTTCGTCATGTAGAGCTTCTCGAGCTTTATCCACAAGCCTGCGGCGGTCTTCTCTGTCACAATGTTGAACAGAACGTCATCTGCCAGGCATAACCGAATTGCGCTCAGAGCTCTGTCATCCAACTCAACCCATTCATCCTCCGTCATGGAAGAAGGCCTTTTGCTCCTCCCCAACAGCGCTTTCGCCACGCCTTGTTGTACCAAGAGATCATGCATCTTTACCTTCCAGATCTCGAAGTTGTTTTTGCCATTGAACTTCTCAATTTCAAACCGGGAATTTTGAGTTTTCGCCATCTTGTTTCAGCAAAAAACACAGTAATCTCCAGAACCAATTTTCAAAATAAAGAATGCCCCTTTTAATTAAAAAATGCCTTAAAAAATAAATTTATCCTTGACTTTTGCCTTTCACTTCATACAAATCCCTCAAATCGATTTATATAAATCGATTTTTTAAAAAAAACTTTCACCTTTCATACCATATGCAATGGTAATTCAAATTACAAATCGATTTTAAAAAATGCACCTTTAACCTTTTTTTAATAAAGGCCCTTTCATACCATATGCAATGGTAATGTAAATTACAAATCGATTTTAAAAAATGCACCTTTAACCTTTTTTTTAATAAAGGCATATAATAAAACAAATCTATTTTCAATGCCACCACTCAAATCGATTTTAAAACTTTACATAAACTCCATTTTGAAATACCAAATGAAAAATGGCAATCGATTTTCAATACAATCGATTTGCATATCGATTTTTCAAAAAAACATTTTAATAAATCGATTTATATATTAAAGCGGTCAGTTACTCCTTTTTATCACCATTTGCTGTGCTCCCGGCTCAGTCCTGCAAAATCTTAAAGCGCCACCATAAAACCATGACCGCTACTTGACAATTTCAGTCAAGCAAAATATTTCAATGCAGTTCCACTTCAAACGTGAGCATTCCAATACTGTCAACGCTGCCAACTAAACACTGTTCATTTAATTTTGACAGATTTATGTTCTGTTTTAAAACCCGATTTGAATGAACCTTAAAAAAAAATTGGCATACGACTCTGTCAAAAAATAAATGGCTTTAAAATCATTTTTCAACGCATAAACCAGCGTTATATTTCAACGCACAATACTGTTTTGTTTTAAAACATTGCACCGAAAAATCGATTTGAATGAACCATACGGCTATCAACTTTTCAATCGACTTTAACATGGACAGTTCACTCACATTGCATCAACGCCAACGCTGTTCAACCTTTCAAAGTCGGCTGACCGGTCCACGGCAGTCACCAAGGTCACACGCAGCAGCACCTCCAAGCCACTCCACCGCTGCGCGCTCCTTCAACACGCTTTTACACAGTACGCAGGCGGACAGAAGTTCTCCACGCAGCTTCTTCAGGCTCACACCACGTCTCCAACATTGCTCTGATACCAATTTTTGGAGCGCAGCAATTTATAAAACACAACAACAACAAATTAATCATGCACAGGAAAAACACATAGCTTTAACGTGGTTCACCCAAACCTCCTGGGCTACGTCCACACAACAGGGCATTGGCAGTCTTTATTAATTCAAACAGGAGATTACAATTCTCACACACTCTCTCCAAAAAAAACGTATGGAGACCTGTTATATAGCAGGAGAATCTAACAGCCTCATAAATCCTCTCAACTCAAATTTAGCATACATTAACTCCCTCCCAACAAACTGGAGTTAATCTAGCAACAAATTCCTAATTTTTGTCACCTACTGAGATTTTTGCCTATTCTATTCAAAACAGAAAATCTCAACAATAGTGTAATATACAGGTCGATCCCAATACATATAGAGGGATGTATATTGCATGTTCATGTGGAAGGCAATATATTCGTGAAATTACAAGATAATTTCATTTTAGAATAAAACAACATAATGTTGACCTTAAACATGGTAGAATAAAATAATATAAGGATGACCTTAAACATGGTAAAACGGTAAAACATTTTGAGAACACCAAACACTAAGTAATCCTTGAACATGACAAAATAATAGCAAAAGTTGATCACTATGATGATCAAGGAATCTAGAAAAATTGAAAGAAACAGTAAAGGGTTTCAAACTGTGTAACACTTACTAACCTATTTTACATCAACTCTACCATCTCACCATTTATCCTCTTTAAAACATTTTTTTAACTTTAATTTCATTGACATTTTAAACATTATATTATTAATATATTTAAGAAAATTAAGTTGAATATAATTAATTTAATTTTTATAATATAAATATATTCATTTTAATTTTTAACATTACATTAATAATATACTTAATACATTTAATTTCATTAACTTATTAAATATAATTAGTCTAATTTATATCCATAACAGTAATATTTTACATTGTTAAATATTTCTTTTTATTGCTGACCCACATCTCTTTGCTATCTAAAAACCCTAATAGTCAAATATAGAAACACTAATAGTAAAAATATTTATTATTCAAATCACATATTATATTCTTTAGGCTGCCACTTGTGTCTCAATGATGGTGCTATGATAGAATTGAAATGTCTACCAAAAATATGCAACCTTCTAGGGAGAAGAAATATTTATAAATATTTATAAAGAAGAATTAATAATTTATTGTATATATATATTTTTTTAGAAAATTAAATAATTTTAAAATATGAGAATATAAGCTTATTTATTTCATAAATATAGTATTTATATTATGGGATACCTCTGTTGTGTATGTGCAATGAAGGAACTATCTACCCTATATCTAAAAATATCCATACTACTAGCAATTGCACCATATGTTGCAAAGGAAACGCTGTAAAGCAATACTAAAGGAAATAGTAGTATAAAATAAAAAATCTTAAAATTTCAACCAATCCTAATGAAGAGTTTCAAATTACCCCTATTACCATTAATATTAAATTTAAAAATTGAAATATATATATATATATATGATCAAATATTATATAACTATGGGAGAAAGTTAAAACATAATACTACTAAAAAAATAGAAATGGTTTACAAATCAAACTCTTCCAAAAAATTATTTTAATCTAATTATGATAAGGTAAAAAAAACCTCTTGACCTACCATAGCAAATTTTATCATATAACGTAACCATAGGATCACATCCTTAACCTTCCATAGCAAATTTTATCATATAACTTAACCATAATTTTAAAATTAGATTATTATGGAGATGGTTAAAATTTAGAAAATTACGTAGTCTAATTTAAGAAATTTTATTAAACCAAAAAATTATTTTAATCGAATTATGATAAGGTGAAAAAAACATAATGATGCTGGGTATCCACGCTGTGACCCATCGCCATCCATTGCAATGAATTTGTCGGCGTATTAACACACGTGTTTATTAGAAGGTGAATAAATGTAATTTTCTCTTTAATCACAAGTTAAATCCAAATTACTGAATAAGTGAATAAATGTAGTTTTATTGCTAATTCCAAATTTTAGAAAAGAAGGCCACAGCACAGTCAGCTTGTTTGCTCACCAATCAGGTCTAGGCCAACCACAAGGAAGGAAATCCCTTGAAAGAGTAAAAAGTAAAAATGAATTCCTTGAGCAGACATCAAGCTCCTAGCAGAGGCAGTTAAGAGAAGGAAAGCAAGAGCCAATTCCTTTTTGTAAATCCGGTTGAGTTTCTTTTTTGGAGGCTGTTGATGCTTTTGTTCATCAAGCTTGCTGACGGCATCCAGACCTGACTCTGAAACACCACGATGATGCTTTGGGCGTTCTAACTGAACATGTGATTCCCTTTCCACCAATGCAAGTAGATCGGTTTCGGATGCTCGGCCCGATTTATTTGTTACCACCCACTCATAAGCACTACCAAGTTGGAACAGTCCAGAGATCATGGCATTGAATTTAGTGACAGACATTGTGTTCTCAAACAAGAGATAAGGGATAATGAATGGGAAAGATCTTGGTGCAGGTAGAATGTTCAATAATGACATAGTAGCAGGCACATAACAAACAACCCAAGCAGGCAATTCAGCTTCTGGCAGGAACATAGTCATAGGAAGGATAATGCAGAAGAGGGTAAACGAATAAAAAGGTAGGATAAGCTTTCGCAGCAAAAAGAAAAGGAATATTAAGTTTGCCTTCTTCCAGAAAGCAATCTGCACAAAAGAAACAAATAATGGCAATTTGTGAGAGACTCAGTGGCAACTCATTGAAACCTTCATAACATTCAAATGTAACAAAATAACAACACAGTTTCCAAATGGCTAATGTAGATTCTAAATAAATAAGCTCATAATCAATGAACCAACCTTGGAACGAATAATGTCTGGAAGACACAAGCGAAACAATTGCATTGGACCTGAATGCCATCGATGCTGCTGCTTTCTATAAGCTTCGTATGACTCTGGAAGTTCGCAGAGACACTGCACAAAAAATGTCATTGAGACCATGATTGTTCAAATAGGTGACATCACTTACAAGGGCTAGTGACAATTAAACAAGGAAAACATGTTAAAAGGGGGGGGGAACCATACCTTAACATCATCAAGAAATATAAATTTCCATCCATTAAGGTGAGCACAGACAGCAATATCCATGTCCTCCACAGTAGTTCTTTCCAGCCAGCCCCCTGATTCCTCAAGGGCCTTGATTCTCCAGACACCAGCAGTTCCATTAAAACCAAAAAAGTTAACGAAAACACTGTTGACCTGCTGCTCTACCTCAAAGTGGAAAGACAGGTTGATATATTGTAATCTTGTTAGTAGATTTTCATCTCTGTTGACAAAGGACCATCTTCCTTGCACCAAGGCTAACTCATCATTGTCCTTAAAATATGGATAATGGATTTATAATAGTTTATTGTCAAACCTTAAAATGTGGAACTGCTCTTTTCAAGAAATCTGGGTCAGGCCTAAAGTCTGCATCGAAAATGGCAACAAACTCATAGTCCTTCACATAATCACAATTCATTGCCGGCTTAAGATTGCCAGCCTTATAGCCAGTGCGCACTACTCGATGTCGATAGACAATATGAACACCTTTCTGTTGCCATTTTTGAACTTCTGCCGCAATCAAAAATTGCACCTCCCCATCGTCCGAATCATCAAGAACTTGCACAAGCATATGGTCTTTTGGCCAATCCAGATTACAGACTGCAGCAATAGATTGTTGATAAACCTGCATCACAAAATAAGGATAACCCAATGTGACAAAGGCTAAAAAACTTATAAAAATGCAGTAAAACACAATGAATTGGAAAATAGAATAGATGGCATAAGCAAAAACATGATAGATTTTAATAAATTCTTCTGAAACTATGTGACAGCTTGAATGAAATGACGAGCCTAGGGACTAGGGATTTCAAATTATCAAGACTTGAAACTATACCCTCTCTTCAAGCAGCAATGTCCAGAGAATTGCAATTACTCCCAACATAATGCAGATTCCAAAGATTATTAAAAACAAGATTCTCAATTTCAGAACGCATCATACTCACAGAAGCCAAATGTAGCAAATAATCACTTGCTCATTCAGAGCCTAACAAAATGATGCTAATAGCAACTGCAAGATCCTGAGATAGTAGTTCACCATTTTACATAGTAGAGGCATCTCAGTACTGAAGAATACACAAAGATGGGTAATAAGAGGAACAACAAAGGTCTGAATGACAACACTAGTAAGGGATAGTCTGGTTATTTCTCTCTTGAGAATTCCAGTAAAGGGATAGACTGCTGATGGTCGAAAAATTGTAAGCAACCTTTGACGACGTCCCAAGTCGTAGTGAGAATGTGGGCAGCTAATAAGCAAAGATACTGGAGTTATGTTTGAGCCCCAAAATTCACCAGATCAAAACCACAATCAAAAGTAAAAGCAATCAGTTTAAAGGCCAACAATCGATCCCCATGTAAGGAAATCTTACATTTTGCAAATTCAAGTACATTGCTTTAAGAATTCACAGCATACCTCTCTTTCGTTGCACATCGACATCTGGACGAGGACCATCGGATAGGCTGCATTGTCTCCTTGCTCCAAATCAGCTGCATACCCCAACTCACATTTGGGAACTGGCTTGATCTTCTTCAGCTTAATCCAAAAACAACCGACGCATAACAAGGCTCGGTCTGCCGACTGGATAAGGAACAATATGATGCACACATTCGCCAAATACTGAAGAGGAGGAGCTAGATAATTCGCTTTGGTATAAAGCCAGCCTGAATATATAGATTCCAGAAGGCCATTTATGCTCAGAGAAGGGGAAATATACAGATTTGGCCGGCTGAAATGCCACCCTTTCCAATAAGCCAATAGCTCAAACCCTAACAACAAAATGGAAGCTATAAGGAAACACCTGATAACTCTGTAAAGCTTGCTTTTCTGAGGAGACTTCCCGGATTCATCAGAAGGCGCAGTGAAACGTCTTCTGAAATCCAGTGAGATTCTTTCAACCCAAAACACCTCCTTGAGCTGGACTTCCAACAGATTCGGCAAAGAGGTGGAATGTATTCCAAGTGTGGAAGCCTTGCGGAAGAAGCCGTCGAAGACCCACGCCATCTGCTTCCGATACAAATTGTTTTATTATCTTAGCTACCAGAACTTTGGATATGTATTTCAGGTTTGGAAAGCCTTGCGGAAGAAGCTGTCGAAGACCCCATAGAACGCCATCTGCGTCCGGGAGCAACTGTTTTATTATGTAACTGATTAATAATAACAGTTTTTAATCTGAAGGTGCAGAATGTTTCAATCGTCTAACACTATCATCAATGGTACACAATTGTACACCTGTCATTTAGGAAAGTTGTTTTCATATAAGGACGCTTTACACCGTAAATATCAAAATAATTAAAATTATATATTCCATTTTTTATAAATGATTTTTTTTATCATTTAATTAAAATTTTATTCTGAATTACAATTTCATAAAATTTATGATTTTATGATTGATTAAAGCTATTTTCCCATATTGGCCAAAAAAATACTCACTCTTATTCAATGTTGGTACTTTTCTAAAAAAATTATCGTCCATATTCATATTTTAAAGGTAATATAAATATACACCATACAATAATTTGTGTGTAAATATTACTATATTTAGGCCGATAGGCCTTCTTTCTCAATCAACTCAGTTCCCACCTTCGTCAACAATATTTTTTTTTGTTTGAAATTTGGCACATACACCTTGCACATATGTTTTGTTAAAGAATTAGTTTCGCTGATTAGTTTAGAATTAGTTTTCGTTCAGTTCCATTTTAGTTTCTGAATAATCGTCAAATTACTTGTATAAATAGTTCACATCAGTAATTCTTCAATGCATGTTTTTCTCCAATAATTTGTTCTGTTCTCTGTTGTTTTTCTGCTTCTCCTCTTTTGTGAATTTGTCATGGTATCAGAGCCACTGCCAGTTCTGGTTGTGAGGGTTAGAGTTGCTCGAGCGTCTGATTGTGTGGATTAGAGCCACTGCTCACGGTTCTGTTTTGATGTTGTTGGTATAAACACTCTACGTCCGAACTTGTTGAAGAGGAAATGAGCGGCTGAAATTGCTGGAGGTGCTGCTGAGAAGAAGCACTGCTGAGCACCCTCCGTTTGAACTTGCCTGCCAGCAGAGATAAGCGTTTGGCATTTGTTTATGTTTACAGTTCCTTGACATTTTGTTACTATATTTTTCCCAATGCTAAGAAACTGAAATCGGCAGTAAAGGCATAAAGAGTCTATTTTTCATTATTCACATTGCAAACCCCTTCATCTTGAAACCTACGCAGTTGTTTTCCAACTTCTATTTCTGTTCTCATATTCAGAAGATTCGTTAAATCAACTTATTGGAACCAGATTTTCAGACTTTTCATTGTCTCATGACTAAATTGAATAGCGGGGTTGCCTTGTGATGTGAAAGTTGTGTATTATGTTCTACAATCAGAGAACAAGAGTATGTTGAGTTGAGGTTTTTTTTTTTTATTTGCTTCTAGTAAAGGGGAAAATATTGTTGGTTTATTAAAGGTGATTGTTTTAAAATGGCTTCGACAAGTCAGTTTGCCATCCCGATGCCATTATTTAGTGGAAAAAATTATGATTTTTGGAGTCTTAAAATGCAAGCATGTTTACAAGGCTTAGGGTGTTGGGAATCAGTAAAGTTGGGATTCACAGAACCTGATGCAAATACAATTGCTGGTATGACTACTGCCCAAAGAAAACAATTTGATGAACTTAAACAGAAAGAAGGTAGAGCAAATTCGTGCATTTTAAATTCATTAGATGACTCTGTTTTTCCTAAAATCACTGCTTCTAAAACAGCTAAATCAATTTGGGATATACTTAAGGCTGCTTATCAAGGAAATGATAAAGTAAAAATGGTAATATTACAGACTCTCAGAACACAATTTGAAACGCTTAAAATGACTGACTTAGAAACCATTGATCAGTTTATGACTAAAGTTATGGGTGTTGTTAATCAGATTTGGATGAATTGTGAAGAACTTGATGACCAAAGAATTGTTGAAAAAGTTCTTAGATGTTTGCCTAAAAATTTTGATATGATCGTTATTGTTTTTGAATCGAGAGAATTGACAAAATTATTTTTGGAAGAATTAACCGGTTTTTGTTGGCACATGAAGCAAGAATTAATTTAGATGTCAGTAATTTAGAGCATGCTTTTAAATCTAAAGTGTCTATGGATAGAGGTAGAGGCAGAGGTTTTCGTGGTAGGAAAATTAAAGGTAGAGGACAGTCTCAGTCTGATGATAGATCACAGGTAACTGAAACACATTCAGAGCAGTCTCAAAATGATCATGGTAGGTGGATAGATAAATCTAAAATTCAATGTCACTACTACAAAAAATATGGCCATTATAAGTCTGAATGTCGAAAACTACAGTATGTTTTGAGTAAAAACAAAGTAAATGTCACAAACACTGAATGTGAAAGATCGGATGCTTTATTTTTGGCATGCCAAGTGACTGTGCAAGTACCTAATAAATATGTTTGGTTGGTTGACAGTGGATGTAGTAATCATATGACTGGTCATAGTGATTTGTTTTCACATCTTGATACATCTTTCAGTTCATCTATTGGTTTGGGTGATGATCGTCAGGTTAAAGCTTCAGGAAAAGGTGTTGTACTTGTCTTAACCAAACAAAATGTTGTGAAGAATATCTATGATGTTTATTATGTACCCAATTTCAAGCATAATTTGTTGAGTGTTGGTCAGTTAGATGCACATGGTTATGATGTTAGCTTTCACAACACTACTTGCACGATTATTGATAAACATAAGTCTCTTGTTGCAAAGATTCCAATGACAAAGAACAGGTTGTATCAGTTATAGTTGAAAAGTGAGAAGTTGTATGCACATAATGTTTCAATGCCAACTAACTCTGATTTGTGGTATTTACGATATGGTCATTTAGCTATCAAAAGTATGATTTTGTTTCAAAGTCAGTCTATGGTGAAAGGGTTGCCTTCTTTGTCTGATCATATCTCTTCCTGTACAAGTTGTATTATGGGTAAACATAAACGAGATAGTTTTGCTTCATACTCTAATAGAGCCAAAGAACAACTAGAGTTAGTGCATACAGATTTATGCAGTCCAATGCAAGAAAAATCATTTTCTGGAAGTCTCTATTTTCTTACTTTCATTGACGATTTTAGCAGGAAAATTTGGGTGTATTTCATCAAATATAAATCGGAAACATTTTCGAAGTTTAAGGAGTTCAAAGCCGAGGCTGAAAAACAAAGTGGCAAGTTTATTAAAGTTCTGAGGTCTGATAAAGGAGGTGAGTATGAATCTAACGAATTCATTGATTTTTGCAAACAACATGGTATTAAAAAACAAACGACAACTAGTTATACTCCGCAGCAGAATGGAGTCGCAGAAAGAAAGAATCAAACAATAATGAATATGGCTCGAAGTTTTCTTCAAACACGAAATTTGTCTAAAGATCTACGGGCTGAAGCAGTTGCATGTTCGGTATATATTTTGAATAGATCACCAACTTCCAGTGTTCAAAATTTTGTACCTAAAGAAGCATGGAGTGGACAAAAGGTAACAGTTTCACACTTTCGCGTATTTGGTTGTATTGCTTTCGCTCATGTTCCAGAAAAATTGAGAAAAAAACTTGATGATAGGAGCGAAAAGTATATTTTTATAGGATATAGTGATCAATCTAAGGCATACAGATTGTTTAATCCTATAACTAAGAAATTTGTCGTAAGTCGAGATGTGAAATTTCTGGAAGATAAGTCTTGGAATGAAATGGAGAACAATACTTGTCCTGATCATTTTATTCTGTTAGATGAACATCAGACACCTACAACAAGCATTCCAAGATTACAGGTTCAAGACAAAACTAGTAGTAGTTCATCAAGCAGTAGCAGTTCATCATATTTTGAGTTTGATTCTGATAATCCTAAGATGAGAAACTTAAGTGATATTTATGCACAAGATGATGTTGATGATATTGTAAATTTTGCATTTCTTTCATTTCAACCTACTTGTTTTGAAGAGGCTATAAAGTACAAAGTATGGGTAGATACTATGAATAATGAAATCGATGTTATTGAAAGAAATCAAACTTGGGATTTGGGATTTGGTTGATTTGGGAAAGAAATGGGTTTTTAAAACAAAGTTTAATGAGAGAGGCGAAGTTGATAAGCACAAAGCAAGATTAGTTGCCAAAGGTTTTTCACAGCAACCTGGCATAGATTATGGTGAAACATTTGCACCTGTAGCAAGAATTGATATAGTTAGATTTGTATTAGCTATTGCAGCACAAAACAAGTGGCCTATTTACCAAATGGACGTAAAGTCTGTTTTTTTGAATGGTGTCTTGAATGAAGAAGTGTATATTGAACAACCACCTGGTTTCGAAATCAAAAATCACGAACATAAAGTGTACAGGTTGAAGAAAGCGTTGTATGGCTTGAAGCAAGCTCCAAGAGCTTGGTACAGCCGAATAGACCATAACTTGTTGAATAATGGTTTCAGAAGGAGCGACCACGAGCCCACTTTGTATATCAAGAATGATCATCAAGGTAATATTTTGATACTATGTCTTTATGTTGATGACATAATCTATACAAGTAACATGCAGTTAGATGAATTTAAAGCTGCAATGAAAAATGAATTTGAAATGACAGATCTTGGATTAATGAGATACTTCTTAGGTATCGAAGTCAAAAAAACACAAGATGGTATGTTTATGAGTCAACAGAAGTATGCTACTGACATTTTGAAAAATTTTAAGATGGATAGGTGTAAACCGGTTGATACTCCTATCGAAGTTGGTACAAAGTTGAGTAAAGATGATGTGGGTACTATTGTTAATGCAAATTTGTATAAGCAAATTGCTGGTAGTATTATGTATCTTACTGCTACTAGGCCTGATATAGCATTTGCAGCTAGTTATATCTCCAAGTTTATGGAATCTCCTAAAGACTGTCATTGGAAAGCTAGAAAAAGGGTGTTAATATACATTGCAGGTACATCTACTTATGTTTTATTGTATGCATCCTCTGCAGACAGTAAGCTTGTTTGTTATACAGATAGTGATTATGCAGGATGTATTCATGATCGGAAAAGCACTTCTCGCTATGCCTTTCTATTTGGCAGAAACTTGATCTCGTGGTCATCCAAAAAGCAACCCATAGTTGCACTATCTTCAACAGAGGCTGAGTACGTTGCAGCAAATTCAGCATCATGTAAAGCAGTGTGGCTAAAAAGACTTCTCTCTGACTTCGGATATACAGAAAATGAACCGATTTCAGTCCTTTGTGACAACACTTCCACTATTTCCTTGTCGAAGAACAATATATTTCATCAAAAAAGCAAACATATCGACACTCGTTTTCACTTCATTCGTGAACTCGTCAAGAACGGTGACATTGTTCTCAAATTTTGTGATTCCAAGGAGTAGTTAGCGGATATTTTCACCAAACCGCTAGGAAAAGCTAATTTTGAATTTCAATGTCAAAAGTTAAGAATAAAACAATGTAACCCTCAAAATTAAGGGGGAGTGTTAAATAATTAGTTCAGCTGATTAGTTTAGAATTAGTTTTCATTCAGTTCCATTTCAGTTTCTGAATAACCGTCAATTACTTGTATAAATAGTTCACATCAGTATTTCTTCAATGCGTGTTTTTCTCGAATAATTTGTTTTGTTCTCTGTTTTTTTCTGCTTCTCCTCTTTTGTGAATTTGTCATGTTTTAGGCTCGTTTTAGGCTTATGTTCAAGATGTCTGCAAAAATGTGCACAAAACGGGGTATGACCAACGAACTCATGTTTCTTTCCCACACCCACTGTCGTCTCGGGTCAGAATTTACCCTCATGTGTGAGCTTGTGGTTGTGTTGGACTGTTGGTTCACGGTGCTGCAAAATACAACAGAAAATGGCCCACGATGAACATATTCGTATTTTCCTATTTCCCATACCTGCTATTGTCTCAGGTGTAACTTCATCAGCAACACTCTATTCTATATTCAGTATTTCCCACTTCATTTTTGTTTTAGCAACACCCATTGCCACCGGTTGTGTTCAACATCTCACAGACAGAGCGTTCAGAGACTAGGGAAGGATGTCGTGTTCAGTATAGCAGATATAGCAAAGGCGCTAAAGCCCTTAAGGTAGATATCCACTTCATCTCTCCTATTCTGCATGTTAGGTAGCAGCATCATTTTATTTCTTCAGAATTGAGTTTCACTGTAAATTATTTTGGCTTGGAAATTTAGAGTTGATAATTCACCCACGTGCTTTAGCTAGAAGAATACCCATTTGAAGCCATGGAGTGATGGTTGTTGCATTTAAAAAATATTTTGAATAGGGTCTTCTGTGAATATAATATTTTGGAAATATCCAATTGATGTGCCACCCACCTGTTTTTTAAGCTAGGAAAATTCCCATTTCAAGCAATGGATTAGTGGTTCTTGGTATTCAAGTACAATTCACATAGGCATGGGATTCAAAAAGTGAAATAAAACCCTATATGTAAGATCCCGCAATCATCCCATATATTATCATTGCTAGATAATGGGCGTTGCTACTAGTTTGGATCAATATGGATGTTTCACCAAACATTATTCCACCATATGTAAACCAGAGCGATACATATCATTTTCATTCATAGAGGAAAGAATTGTCGAGCACCATGTGATTGACAACTGCAATTAAAACCAGCCCATCCAGCCCTGCTCAGAGGGAGGAAATATAAATCCCCTTGTCGTCTCTCAGGGAAATAATAGGGTTGGGATATCATGTCGATACTCACACACATGTAATGTAAAAATCGATAGAAACCACATTGCAAGGAAATTCATGTGAACCAAGGCAAGTTAGATCAATTTAGAACAAATTAGGATACTTTATCCATTCAAACGATCAATGTCCTGAAATCCAAGAGCATGAATTAAGCTATTATTACAACCATCTTGTTCTTTTTTCGTGTTGATAAAAGAAAATTTGTGTCATCAACAATATGAGATGCTTCAATAATTTTCCCCTCCTTGTCTACTCTTTGGGTTTTTCATGTAGAGTCTGCCTTGTCTTATGAGATGCTTCACTGCTGCTTTAGTTTGAAGAAACCTGACTTTCACATATAAACCCACCAGAGATGAATTCAACACCTAATTATACAACAAGAAGAAGGATGGTACATCATTTTCAATGACTGATTACTCATTCTTCCAATTTTAGGAAAACAGCAATCCTCAGAAAGTAGAAACTTGTCTTCCTCAAAGGAAATGTCTTTAGAGAGACACCTCATTCTTTCATCTTCATTCTGAGCATATCTAGTTCCTCCCCTCCAGTTTGGATGTAGTCTCTTGTACTCATTGGTGTTTTATTCTCCCTTTCCTTCTGCAGATAGAGAAGTGAAGTCATCTAAGAGCATGATGGATTCCAGAGTGAACATACTAAAAATAGATTGGCCTACAAAAGCTCTAAGTCTAAAGATTCAATTTTGCAAAATAAATACCTATGAATGAATATTTGAAAGTTCTTCCCCCATAACCGCATGATCAACTCTTAGAACTGTTGCAACCCATCCTAATAATTGTTTTCGATTTTTTAAAGGGAATTTATAGCTAATGTGCCTCAACTTGAGAAGAAAACTCACATAGTTCTATGTGCATCAACCAAATTTCCCCATATTTACCTGTATGGAAGATCAAGAGAAAATCTTGGTCATCAAGGGAGAACATTTTAAAATTTAACTTGAAGTGAGGTGACTTATAAAAAATTCTCTTGTTTAACATTTGATTCAACTTTCACCTCAAATAAATAACAAGCAATTGTTTGTGAAATTTTGAAGTACTTGGCGACAACCAGTGGCACAGAGCGTCATTTAAATGACTTGAGAGGATAATAATAAGTGCCAATAACAGATTTAATTTCTAAATATGACAACTTATCTATGAAAGATAAAAAATGAAAAGGCTAATTGAACCAACCATCTTTGATAGACAAACTTCACTGCATATGGAATAACAAAACTGGTAGAAGAATAGAACGATGCCTGACAAGAAACCCTCATAAGTCTTTGAACTAAGAGCCAATGATCTTAAATTGTTGATAAATGGCTTGATGAAGGACCAGTGGCTTAGCCTAGTTACTATATTTTATCCTAATTCCCATTCAAAATTTATTTACTTTTGTCCATCAGGATTGTTGTCTACGGTTTCCTTTGAATGTTTCATCAAATAAAAGAGCAGACTTTCTCCGCAATGTCAACCAACTTTGAAATTCATCCTCTTGTAAGTGAATTTTCCATGATGCTCTATGACTGGGTCTTTTCATGATACTTCTTCGATTATGGATCTATCTCCCGTCAAAAAATACTTAAGCCAAATTTTCTCCTCTTACTCCAACTTCATCACGTTATGACATCTCATTTGTTTACACCATATTTCTTCTAACAGGAGGCCACAAGGTTTCACTGGTTTTCAAATTTTTTCTTCTCTTACATTCCCCAAATAGCTTGCATCTAATGCTTGCAATGCAGTGTCATAAAAATATGTATTGACCTCCACCCTAGAACAATGATTCCAAAACGTTGCAGATTTTAATACCTATTAAAACTCAAGTGTGTTGGACCAAATACTTAGCATGTATCTTCCTTTGCCTGCATAGCCAAATCCACATCTAATATTTCTAACTGTTAGACATGTGACAACAAACATTGTAAATTTACTTATTACCTATGTAGTTAGAATAACGAAATGTAGGTTGAATAATGAGATGTAGTTGGAATAACAAAATATGTCTAGGTTAAATAAGATGGCCCGAGAGGCTTGTAAAAAGCACGGAGAATCATTTCATCACTAAGAGTTTCAAAGTTTTTTTATCCTTCATCTTTCCAATTCTATTTCTCCTATTCTTTTCTTGTTTACTGTTTTTCCCCTCAACAAGTGGTATTAGAGCTAATCGAAGCCTGGTGGGGTGAGAGAGGCTGCCTGAGGATTGAGCCCGCTATCCACTATCCAAAGAAAGAAGAAAAAAAATTCCGTGAGCACAGCCGTGAGAGAGACGCAGTCAAACAGCACAGAATTTCGCTAAGAGAATTGTTGCTGTGAGAGAGAGCCGTCGTTTCACATCCGCCGGAGAAGAGGCCGTTGAGGAGAAAGGTCGTCTCTGCTGCAATCAACGTCAAGGTTGTCTAGGGTTTTTTTGAAAGCTGTGAAAACTTGGCCGAAAAAGTCACTGGAGAAGAGAACTGAAGCCATCGCTGAGAGCCGTCTGGGTTTTTTTTTTTTTAACTGAAATCTTCGAGGGAGAACACCCGTGCCTGGAGAACTGTAGCCGCTGAGAAAGAAGGGAGGCCGACTATCAAGAAAGCCGAGAAAGAAGGGAGGCCGACTGTCAAGAAAGCCGAGAAAGAAGGGAGGTCGACTGTCAAGAAAGCCGCTGGTTAAAGAGGGAATTGCACATTGCATCAAATCCGTTGCCATAAGGGTATTTTTTCTTTTAAGAAGAAACAGTGGATGAAAGTTTTTTTTAATCTGTTGATTAAAGAAATTGGTAGGGTTTCTAAGAGATTAACTGAGAAGATTTTTTTTTTTTTTAAGAAACCGTGAATTTTTCCTCTTACTGTGAGAAGAAACTGTGAAGAAGTATGAAAAAAATCGTTTTTCAGAAAATCTGTTGATTTTTAAAATCTGAGTAGGGTTTTCTGATAAGATTAAAGAAATTCGTAGGGTTTGAAGTTTTTGTGAGATTTCTCTGAAGTAATAGTTGGGGTTTGTTTTTTAAGAAATTGTGGAAGAAATTGTTTATTTAAAAAAAAAGGGGGTTCAGTTTTTCTAGAATTAATTTAGTTGAAAAGGTGGAAAAGAAATAGAAATTGTATTTCTTTGAAAAACTAGTAGAAGAAGGAAAATCTGAAACCTTTAAAAACCCTAGAAGAAGAGGGGAAATTTTTTAATTTGTAGAAGAAGGGAAATCTGAAACCCTAGGAGAGAGAAATGGAAAAAATGACAAACGCAAAGTTTGAGGTGGAGAAATTCACCGGGAAAAACAATTTTTCTCTGTGGAAACTGAAGGTTAGGGATTTGCTGGTGCAAAAAGGGTTGCACAAGGCATTAGATGGGGTAACTAAAAAACCAGCAAGCATGTTGATTTTGGCTGGGAGGACTTGGATACTCGAGCTCTCAATACCGTTTTTTTATGTTTGGCAGATGAAGTACTCTTCAATATTGTTGGAGAGAGTACAACTACAGGGTTGTGGAAGAAATTGGAAACACTCTATATGAAAAAATCTTGACAAAAAGAATCTATTTAAAAATACAACCGTACAGCCTTCAGATGAAGGAGGGTATTTTTACTCCATGACTTCGATCACTTCATCACCTCAATTAGTTTGAGCACTGTCGATTCATTAAAACTTGAATCTGTCATGGGTGCTCTCTTATCTGAAGAGGTACGAAGAAAATCTAGCATTGAGACTTCTGCACCTAAAGCCATGGTAGCCAGAGGTCGGTCAAAGGAAAGGGGGGAGAAGACAAGAGGTCCTTCCAGATAGAAGTCAAAGGGAGGCAAGAAGAGTAAAGAAAAATGTTGGTACTGCAACAAACTGGGATATCTCAAAAAGGATTGCTGAAAACGGAAGGAGTCAGAAAACAAAAACAAGGAAGCAAATCAGGTTGATTCAAGTATGGTTGATGAGGTTTTAATTGTTGAGGCACTCCCTGTTTGTAATATCTCACAAGATGCTGACTATTGGCTATTAGACTCTGGTGCTTCTCATCATATGAGTCTGCACCGAAATTGGTTTTCATCATATGAAACTGTAAATGGTAATTCTATATTCATGGGAAATAATGCATCTTGCAGACTGTTGGGATTGGAAATGTGAAAATTAGAATGTATGATGGTACAATTAAAACATTATCTGATGTTAGGCATGTACCTGATCTAAAGAAAAACTTGATTTCCTTCGGAGTTTTGGATTCGAATGGTTATAAGTTTACGGGTCAGAATGGAGCGCTGAAAGTCTCGAAAGGAGCCTTGTTTGTTATGAAGGCTGAAATGGTCGGAACCCTGTACAGACTCAAAGGAGGCACTCAAGTTAGTGAAGCAGCGATCATGTCAAATAAATCAGAAGAAGGTTCTCGTCTATGGCATTAGTGGTTGGTTCACATGAGCGAGAAAGGTCTTCAAGTACTGATGAACCGCAAGCTACTTCCTGATTTGAAATCCTTGAAGTTGGATTTTTGTAAATATTGTGTGTTTGGAAAACATTGTAAACAAAGATTCAAGTCTGGAAATCATAATAGTAAGTAGATTTTGGACTACATTCATTCTGATCTGTGGGGACCATCTCCTACTGTTTCCTATGGAGGTGCCTTATATTTTTTAACTCTTATTGATGATTTCTCCCGAAAAGTTTCTATATGTCGAAAAAGAAAGCTGATGTGTTTAATGTGTTTAAACAATTTAAAACAATGGTGGAAAAGAAAATACGCAAATCAATTAAATGTTTAAGAACTAACAATGGCAGTGAATTTACCTCTTTAGAATTTGAACAATTTTGTAAGGATGAAGGGGTAGTTAGACATAAAACTGTTGTTTATACTCCTCAACAGAATGGTGTTGCTGAACAGATGAATCAGAGTCATGGAAAGAGCCAGAAGCATGATTAGTAATGCTAATATGCAAAAGGAGTTGTGGGCAGAACCAGTATCTGCTGCTTTTTATTTAGTTAACAAATCACCTTCGGTTGAAATAAACTATCAAATTCCTTAAGAAGTTTGGTCAGGTCAGTCTTGTGATTATTCGCATTTGAAGATTTTTGGTTGTGATGCATATGTTCTTATTCCTAGAAATTAGCGTTCAAAGTTAGATCCAAAATCGAAAATTTGTGTCTTTGTTGGATATGATTATGCAGTGAAGGGATATAGGTTGTGGGATCCTTCTTCACGGAAGATAGTCATTAGTAGAGATGTAACATTTGATGAATCATCTCTTTTAAAATCAGGTGTTGAAAAAGTTGAACAGAAGCAGGTATCGCCAAGTCGCCAGATTCAATTGGAGACTGTACCTTTTCCAGAAAGTCGAAAGGAAGGAGAGACTTCTGAAAAAGGTGGAGAAGCAAAGGAAACTAGAGAAGGTGGAGAAACAAAGGAAACTGGAGAAATTCCAGAATCCAGTTAACAACCAATCACTCTAAGAAGGTCTACAAGGGAAAGAAAAGCACCAAAAAGGTATGAAGACTCTACTTCATCGTTTGCATTGATTACTGAAGATGGGGAACCATCTTGTTATCAGGAAGCAGTTGATGATGCAAATAGAAAGATATGGAAAAAGGCTATGGAAGAAGAAAATGGACTCCTTACCCAAGAACAATACCTGGGATCTTGTAGAACTTCCTGAAGGGAGAAGCGTTGTTAGGTGCAAATGGGTCTTCAAGTTGAAGAGAAAAGTTGATGGAAGAATTGAAAGGTATAAGGCTGATCCGGATTTATGCAGGAACGCAACAGAATAAACACATAGCCATAAATACAAAGATGCAGCGGAAATAGCAATTCATTTCATTAATATCAAAGAACTGAAATTTGCTTACAGATAGAATGGAAATAAAACTAGCTAGGGCACTGGTAGCTATCTCTGAGAAGAGATGTGGCGGCTACAGGCCTCTGAACTGCGTTACAATGAGGCTCGAGGGCCTATTTATTATTTAGAAACAATGGAAAACCCTAAACATCCAAAATCCTAACCCTAGGAGATGAAGCGCCAAAACTATGGGCCCCGTTTGGGTAAATTGGTGTTTCAACTTCCCGGGGACGTAACTTTGGCATACGATCTCTGTTTGACGTGAACCATACCTCGTTAGAAATATCTATTCGAGGACTACAAATTTTGAGTGAGCAACATCAATTGGTCTATGGACCCATGTTGCTCTCGGTTTTCCCAAAAAACGTCGTTTAGGGCCTCAAAACGGCTCCGGAAGTTCAGGACCCAAAAAACTGCTAAAAATAGTAAGTTTTGCCAAAATTGAAAAACTGAAAGAGAGAATGGTGGGGCCCCAAGTGGAATAGGTGGGTGACCACCAATATCCACCTGCATCATTCCTCCCCCCTTAGGAAGCAATGGTCCCCATTGCGTTAAGTTCTTCCATGAGATGAGGAAATTTCTGCTGAACTTGGTCCCTGGTGAACCACTTTCCTTGGTGCAGGAGTTGGCCAGCTTTGACAACCCGATACAGTTGGATCTGTTGTTGACGAGTGTTCTTGATTTGCATGTCCATGATACAATTTGTGGTGGCCTGTTCCATGCAGTCTGGGTTTAACTCTGTTGGTGTGAGTTGTTCTGCAATGTCCGAGGTGTCCAGTAGAGGTGGAAAGTAAGGACGAAGGCGATCCACATTGAAGACTAGGTGCAGACCAAGGAATGGTGGAATACTAAGCTCGAAGGCATTGTTACCGACAGCCTTGGTGATGGTGTACGGCCCGTATCGGAGCGGGCGAAGCTTGCGGTGAGGTCCAGTGAGGCGCTCCTTCTGCAAATGTAGCCATACTTTGTCGCCCACCCGGAAGTGGTGTGGCACCCGGTGTTGATCATGGCGCTGTTTGTACTTCGCATTGGCTCTGTCCAATATATCATGAACCTGTTGGCGGATGTGTTGAATGCGCTCGATGAAGCTACTTGCTTTGTCAACTTCAGATTGGACATGAGCTGAATCGGCCTGAGCAGCTGCAAACGGCATGGCTATGTCAATGGGACATAGTGGCTGGAATCCCAAGCCCACCTGAAAGGGGCTATGGCCAATTGAACTGTGGAGAGCCCGGTTATAACTATGTTGTACATAGGGGAGGCTCTCGTCCCATGTGCATGGATGCTTTGAATTTTACATGCGCAGAATGTGTACAATCATTCTGTTGACGACCTTTGTCTGGCCATCTGTTTGGGGATGGAAAGCTGTGGACTTGGTGAGCTTTGTGTCCAACATTGACCAGAGGCTGGACCAAAATGTGCTGAGGAACCTGCTACCTCGATCTGATATGATAGACTGTGGGATCCCAAAGTGCACCCACACTCGTTTAAAGAAGAGTTTAGCAGTGGCTTCTGCTGTGATATTCTTCTTACAGGCCGCCATGATGGCCATCTTCGAGAATCTGTCAACGACCACGAAAACACAGTCATTTCCATTCTTAGTAGAAGGCAGGCCCGACATGTAATCCATGGAGATGGATTACCAAGGTCGACTAGGGGTAGGTAGTGGAGTATATAGGCCTTGCTTCTTGATGGTCGGTTTGGCAATGGCACAAGCAGTGCAGGATCTGATGTGCTTCTCGACATCCTTTTGAAGGTTCGGCCAATAGAAATACTTCTGTAGTATTGCTACTGTTTTCTCGACCCCGAAATGCCCAGCGACTCGACTGTAGTGTGCTTCCCATATCATCTTGGCACGCTCGCTGGAAGGAACACAAAGGTGTCCCAGGTGACATAAAAGTGCATCTTGGAGGTGAAAATTTGGAACTTGCGTACCCCCCAAGAGTGCCTTGTAAGTGTGGCTGAATTCTGGGTCACTCTCATAGAGAAGCGGCCAATTAGAAGTCTCGTGCCCACAAGAGTTGAGCATGGTGGTGAGTGCCACGATCAATGGTCGGCTGAGGGAGTCTGCAACATTATTGGTGCTACCCTTCTTGTACTTGATGTTCAAATGAAACTATTGCAGATATGTGGACCACTTCTAATGGCGATCATTCTGCAACTTCCCTTATGTCTGTATGAACTGAAGGGGCTGGTGGTCTGTGTGGATGATGAGTGTCTCTATATGAAGTTCAGAGGCCTGTAGCCGCCACATCTCTTCTCAGAGATAGCTACCAGCTCCCTAGCTAGTTTTATTTCCATTATGTTTGTAAGCATATTTCAGTTCTTTGATATTAATGAAATGAAGTGCTATTTCCGCTGCATATTTGTATTTATCTTTATGTGTTTATTCTATTGTGTACCATACCTCGTTAGAAAGATCTATCGAAGGAATACAAATTTTGAACAAGAAACATCAATCCATGGACCCATGTTGCTCTTCGTTTTCCCAAAAAATGTCGTTTAGGGCCTCAAAACGGCTCCAGAAGTTCAGGACACAAAAAAACTACTAAAAATAGTAAGTTGTGTCGAAACTGAAAAACTGAAAGAGACAATTGTGGGGCCCCAAGTGGAATAGGCGGGTGACCACCAATATCCACCTGGATCAAAGGCGAGACTGGTTGCAAAAGGGTATTCTCAGGTTGAAGGTATTGACTTTTATGAGATCTTTTCACTAGTAGTTAAACTTGTTTCTATTCGTATTGTGTTAGCACTAATTGCTTTACTTGACCTTGAGTTAGAATAGTTAGATGTTAAAACAAATTTTCTTCATGGTGATTTGGACGAAGAGATATATATGGATCAGCCAGAAGGTTTTGTACAAGGTCGCAGCAGAAGATTAGTTTGCAAGCTCAGGAAATCATTGTATGGCCTGAGGCAGTCGCCCAGGCAATGGTACAAGAAGTTTGATTCCTTCATGGTGAGCCAGAATTTTATCAAAAGTGAGTATGATCATTGAGTATACTTTAAAAGTTTCAATGGCATATTCATTATCTTGGTGTTGTATGTTGATGATATGCTTATTGCAAGCAAAAGCATGGAATAAATCAGCAGGTTAAAGGCTCAGGTCTCTAGGACGTTTGAAATGAAGGATCTTGGAGTGACAAAACATATCTTAGGCGTGGAGATACACAGAGACAGGAAGAATGGTAAGCTTTGGTTATCACAATAGAAGTATGTGGAGAAATTACTTGAAAAGTTCGGTATGAACAATGTGAAACCTGTTAATGTTCCATTAGCTTCCCATTTTAAGCTTTCTTCAGATTTAAGTCCTAGAACTAATGAATAAAAGCAGTATATGTCTTGTGTACCATATGCAAATGCGGTATGCAACTTAATGTATGCGATGGTGTCTACAAGACCTGACATTTCACATGCAGTTGGAGTTGTCAGCAGGTTCATGGCAAATCCAGGGGAAGAACATTGGCGAGCAGTGAAATAGGTGCTTCGGTATTTGAGAGGCACAAGTGACCGTTGCATCAACTTTGATGGTCGTGAAGGTACAGTCTGCGGATATGTGGATGCTGATTATGCAGGTGATTTGGACAAAAGGAGGTCTACTACAGGTTATGTTTTTACTCTTGCAGGTGGAGTGTTCAGTTGGATGTCAAAGCTTCAAGAAACAATTGCTTTGTCCACTACTGAAGCAGAGTATATAGCTGCTTCAGATTCCTGTAAAGAGGCAATCTGGTTAAAAGGTCTGCTTGATGATATTGGAAGGACGTAGGAGAAAGTGAATGTTTTTTGTGATAGTCAAAGCGCTATTCATTTGGCTACAAATCCAGCCTATCATAGCAAGACCAAGCACATCGATGTAAGGTATCACTTTATGAGACATGTAATCGAAGGCGGCAAAGTAGTCCTCAAGAAGGTCCGCACACAGGAGAATCATACAGATATATTCACGAAGCCAGTTACAATAGAGAAGCTGAGATGGTGTCTTGCTTCTCTCGGCTTGCAGAAAATTTGATGAATGGGCATTAGGAAAATTTGTTGTCAAGGTGGAGTTTGTTAGACATGTGACAACAAACATTGTAAATTTACTTATTACCTATATAGTTAGAATAACGAAATGTAGGTTGAATAACGAGATGTAGTTGGAATAACGAAATATGTCTAGGTTAAATAAGATGGCCCAAGAGGCTTGTAAAAAGCATGGAGAATCATTTCATCAATAAGAGTTTCAAAGTTTTTTTGTCCTTCAGCTTTCCAATTCTATTTCTCCTATTCTTTTCTGGTTTACTGTTTTTCCCGTCAACACTAGCTATAGCAATATCACTACTTGATCTATCTCTACTCCTTGCATTCGCATTGACTAAGTTGGACATATGATCAAAACTGCGACAATGTTCGCAACATATGTTTTAGGCCCGTTCAACAAGTATATTTAATTTATCTTGATCTACCATTACTCTCGTGGTCCTTTTGTTTTCCTTTTGGATTGTTTTTCCAGCTGATAGGGTTTTTTTCCACCGCTTTAGAAGACTCTATTTTCATACCTTAAGATGTTGGATTTCTGATCTCTTGATGATTTCATGCCTCGATATGCTCAATATATTGGTTAATTATTCTCCTTCATCAATATATTGGTTAATTATTCTCCTTCAAAATATCCACATCTGAATATTTTCCAATAGCAATGTAGCGTCATCAAAAGATGCATTTACCTCCAACCTGGAACATGGATTCCAAAACGTTGCATACTTTAATACCTATTCAAACTCATGCATGTTTAACGATATAATTAGTAGGTATCTTCCTTTTCCTGCAATAGCCATATCCACATCTAATATTTCTAGCTGCAGCAGTACCACTACATAGGATTATGGTGTTTGTTTTCCTCAAGAAAGTTGATATATCTCTACTCATGTCACTGGCATTGACTCAGCTACGCATATGATCCAATTTTCTACAATGTCCGTAAAAGATGTTTTAGGCCTGTTATGCAAGTATATTTAATTTATCTTGATTTTCCATCAATCTAGTGGTCTTTTTGTTTTCCTTTTGGATTGTTCTTTAAATGGCTATGTTTTTTTTTCCACCCCTTTTGAAGACTCTATTTTTATGCCTTAAGATGTTGGATTTATGATCTATTGTTGATTTCATCCCTGAATATGCTCAATCTATTGGTTAATTATTCTCCTTCGTAAGCTCTGCATCTAAATATTTTTCCATTTTACACGGACTTCAAATAATGTTAGTGATGGTAAACTGCCCATCTTAATAATGCTCAACATCTCCTCCAGTCAAAAATCGAATTGTTCCTTCGATAAACATTCCTTCAAGTGCTTTCCTATATTTTAATAAATGAATGAATCTTCAAACCAGCTTTGGTGGAAGTGTTCTTCTGTAACTTTCACCATAAGGCAAGGACTGATAGGGGCCTTGATATATTACTATTGATGCCCAATTTTCTCTTCTTAGATGAATTATCTCCGTCGCATTTTTTTACTAATCGATGCGATCTTTATGCTTTGTACTTGGCTCTGTGCGTTATCTTCCATTGCGTGGCATTTGACCCTACCAATGTGTTCTTTATTAAACTTTGAAGAACCTGGTAGCGTTGAACCAGTAGAAGACTCCCATGGCCAATATTTGCAATGGAGAATCTAAGGACGATCTGGTGGGAATTTATGATGAATAATAATTTAAAAAATAATCATTACAAAGGTGAGAAGTTAACTCACAGAGAGGAAAGTGATCTTATGCTCTAACATGGAGAGTCAGTGGATTTTTGTCAACTTTTTATCACTGTTCGAATTTAAAATGGTTTATTATTAATTGGTGTAATTTGTCGATATACATTTTTCAGTGAGAGGTATGTACATTGTCATTTTCGATAATAAGACAAATTTTAATTTCAAAAATAATATCACGGTTTTATATTGTTAGGTTGTTACATGGAAAAACTGAATGAGAGTCAATATATTAAATAAAAAGAGTTTAAAAAGACTCACGTTCATAATAAAATAATCAAATTCCATTGAAAATAATTGTCTCGGATGACCCGCTTTACCATATAAAGTAATAGACTCCAGACTTCCATTTTATTAATTATGCGCAACTATCCCTTCCAAGCGTGGAGAAAAAATGGTGAAGTAAAATACCCAAAAATAGTAGTTTATGAAAAAGAAGTCAATAAAATCATGGGACGCAATCAGGACATACCTCTAAAGGTACTAATGTGATTTTTCTACCTTTTTTATCTCACAAATTATTCAGATACAATATATTGCGAAAAGCTTAAACGTTTTGGAGATTTGGATCTCTTTT
This sequence comes from Pinus albicaulis, assembly GCA_034641835.2. NCBI lineage: Eukaryota > Viridiplantae > Streptophyta > Pinopsida > Pinales > Pinaceae > Pinus > Pinus albicaulis. The sequence goes on along the minus strand of CM076577.1, from coordinate 841,202,418 downwards.
AGGGGCAGGTTGATATAATTATTATTTGAATTTTTTTGTATTATCAAAGGAGATCATTCAAATAGCAATTAATAAATTAGTAATTTCCTCAAAAGGTGCCAATAAAGGTGAATACAATTTTTAAACTAAAATATACAAAAACTAATTTTCCTCTTCCTAAACCTCTACTCCTGTTTTCTGCCAATGTGTGAGGGATCTTCACAAGCTTTTGACACCTGGTACCTTTGCTTTAATTAACCCTTCCATTTCCATAATCATCTCTCCAAGTATAATTTGAACTCCATTTGACAGAGATAAATTAAAGCAGTACAAAGATCCCCTGCCCCATGGTCTGTGCTATGTTTATACATCTAACTTAATATTAATAATCATGAGAATGTTGGCAAGAAGTTTGACATTGAAAATGATCGTCTTTTCGTTTTTTTTTTTTTTTTAATATTTAAATTTTCTACTTATTAATAAATATGAATGTATTTTTTGTTCTTTGTTTGTAATGGGATTTATGTATAGTAATGATTTTTTTTTGTTAAATAATGATCAATTCAAGTTATAGTTTGTATTTAGTAACAATGAATAATGTTTTTAGATGTTTTTAATTTGGTAATTATGTCTTAAGGCGTCATTATTTGAAAATAACTCTCTTACCCACTCATGTGTACTATTGCTGACCATCAGATGTCTTGTTAGACGATTGAAGAATGCTCAACCATATATATAAAACAGTTAAAAAAATAAAACATAACTAAAAACCTTAATATGCAATATCCAACATTAATAGGCCAGAGTCGTCCTCCTTCCCGGGCTAATAGTTGCATTTGCTGTAGAGAAGGGATAGCTGGAAGAATGAGAAATCCTTTGCTACAGTATAAGAGTGTTGATGGACACGGGGAGGGAGACTTGCAGCCGCAGCTAGAACAACCACTAAGCTTGGTAGTTATTCGTTAGGTGCTGATAGTTGTCATATTTTCTTTTAAATGTATTTCTTTCATTCATTGTTCATCTATCTCTTATGTTGTTTGCTTGTTCCAGTGAAGAACTGAAGAAGGATGTTGCGCCTGAGTGCTGCTGAGTGTTGAGGACTTCCACTGAAGTCAAAGAAGTGAAGTGTTGTTCCGTTTAGTTGCAATTGTTGGGCTGCCGTCAGAAGGTTTCAAGATGTATATCAGAGTAAGGTTTCTTTTCAAACTCCCTGCTTTCTTTTCTAATGCTTCATAACTGTTAGATGGTTCAAGTATCCATTCAGGGATGCTTTTCACACGATATGCACAATGGGGAGTTACAGTAGGAAAGTGATCCCTTAACTATGTGATGTGTTCCTGTATTGGATGTCATGAGTATTACCATGTTTCAATCTAAAGCAAATATGGGCAGATGGGCAGTGGTTCCTTTGCATTGGTAGCCTCTTGGCTTTGGTCTACACTGGATGCCAATTTTGAGCTCTAGTCACATGAGATGCCCCTCAAGTTGCAGGGAGATTCATCCTCTGCCTTCTAGTTACCAAGAAATCCATTGGGGTCACTCAGTCCCTGAAAACATTTAGGAGCATAACCATTCCCTAAAAAAATTGTTAATTTTACATGGTGCTTTCTCATCTTGCCCAACTCAGTGTATTAGTGTTCCTTCTCATGTGCCCCTGCGCACCCTTAGGTATGTTCATGGGGATTCTTCTATGGCTCTAGTTAGCATGTCTATGAGAATTGCTAGAATACATATCTAAAAAGTGTGACCTGTGCAGGAGTGACATGTGCGTTATTAATAGTTGTGTGCACATTAAGTAACAGTAATAAAGGAGCAATAGTAGTAGCAGGCGGGTATAGAGTAACAGTGAAAACAAACATTGTGGAATAGCAACAAATAAGAGGTTTGGTGCGTGTGAAAACAATTAGGAGCATAACCATTCCCTGAAAAAAATTGTTAATTTTACTATTTTATCATGGGGCTTGCTCTGCTTTCTCATCTTGCCCAGCTCATTCTATTCATGGTCCTTCTCATGTGCCTCTGCGCACCCTTAGGTATGTTCTAATCCTTTGCTGTGATCGCCATGGTGTATTTGGTTTCTTTTTCTTAACACCCATTTTGCCTTCTTTTCCTATCTTATAAGATTTATTCTCATAGATCTTTGGATGTGCCAAATGTGAGCTCCAAACTAGATAATTTGGTGAGTAATAGACAATAAATACTGCCGTGTTATGTTATTTAAACTTTAAAATCTTCTCTTATGATTTTTCAGAAAAAAATATTAAATTTTATACTGAAAAATATTTTTACTATTTCGAAAACAGAGTTTGAATGTTCCAGCAACTCTATCAATCTCTCAGGAAAAAATATTATGATGAAAGAGATATTTATTATTTAGAAAATACATCTTGAATGCCCCAGGGGCTATGCCACTCCAAACGTTTTTCTCTATCATGTTTTTAATATTTTTCATCAAATTCTTCGATTCATGCACAAATTTGACTGTGGTTTTTCTCTATGAACTGCTTAGTATTATCACCAAAATCTTGCAAGTCATGCACAAGCTTGAATTTGGCTTTTCTCAATGAACTGTTTAGTCTTATAATCAAAATCTTGCAAGTTATGTTCTAATCCTTTGCTGTGATCGCCATGGCGTATTTGGTTTCTTTTTTTAACACTCCTTTTTCCTTCTTTGCCTATCTTATAAAATTTATTCTCATAGAGCTTTGAATGTGCCAGGTGTGAGCTCAAAACCAGAGAATTTTTTGAATAATAGACAATAAATACTACCGTGTTCTGTTATTTAAACTTTAAAATATTCTCTTCTGAATTTTCATATAAAAATAGTAAATTTTATAATGAAAAAGATCTTTACTATTTAGAAAACGGAGTTTGAATGTTCCAACAACTCTGTCAATCCCTCAAGAAAAAAATATTATGATGAAAAAGATCTTTATTATTTAGAAAATACATCTTGAATTCCCCAAGGGCTATGTCACTCCAAACATTTTTCTCTATCAAGTGTTTACACCTGACACATAATTCACAAACTCTATGCTTAAATACCCTTTTGGAGATTGTCTATAATATACAATGTATTTGAGCAAAGATTAGTTTGAAGGTATGATCATCTTTGATTGTTGATTTATGGAGTATAATAGTGTTCAGTTGTATCAATAGCTTGAATAATTAAATTCCATGCATCCTACGTGTATAGAAACTAAAGGTAGAGTGTTTTTAGGGCTTGATAAATGAGGAAAATAAACAACGAATTCTTCAAATTAGCAAGGGAACTTCACAAATTCCTTATCTCTTGAGGAATGCAAAATTTTATGGACTAGGTGTGGGAAATTAATTTTACTATTTTATCATGGGGCTTGCTTTGCTTTCTCATCTTGCCCAGCTCAGTCTATTCGTGTTACTTCTCATATGCCTCTGCGCACCCATAGGTATGTTCTAATCCTTTGCTGTGATCGCCATGGCATATTTCATTTTTTTTTTAACACCCCTTTTTCCTTCTTTGCCTATCTTATAAACTCTATTCTCATAGAGCTTTGGATGTGCCAGATGTGAGCTCCAAACTGGAGAATTTGTTGAATAATAGATAATAAATACTACTGTGTTCTGTTATTTAAACTTTAAAATCTTTGAGTGCGGTATGGAGTAACATTGGAAACAAGCATAGTGGAATAACAACAAATAAGAGGTTTGGTGCCCCTGAAAACAATTAGGAGCATAACCATTCCTTGAAAAAAATTGTTAATTTTACTATTTTATCATGGGGCTTGCTCTGCTTTCTCATCTTTCCCAACTTAGTCTATTCGTGTTCCTTCTCATGTGCCTCTTCACACCCTTAGGTATGTTCTAATCCTTTGCTGTGATCGCCATGGCGTATTTGGTTTCTTTTTTTAACACCCTTGTTTCCTTCTTTGCCTATCTTATAAACTTTATTCTCATAGAGCTTTAGTTGTGCCAGATGTGAGCTCCAAACCAAGGAATTTTTTGAATAATAGACAATAAATACTACCATGTTCTGTTATTTAAACTTTAAAATCTTCTCTTCTGATTTTTCATATAAAAATGGTAAATTTTATAATGAAAAATATCTTTACTATTTAGAAAACATAGTTTGAATGTTTTAGCAGCTCTGTCAATCCCCCAGGAAAAAATATTATGATGAAAAAGATCTTTATTATTTAGAAAATACATCTTGAATGCCCTAGGGGCTATGTAACTCCTCTATGCTTAAAAAACCTTTTGGAGATTGTCCAGAATGTATAATGTATTTGAGTAGAGATTAGTTTGAAGGTATGATCATTTGTGGCTATTGAGTTATGGAGTATACTAGTGTTCAGTTGTATCAAGGGCCAGAATAGTTCAATTCCATGCATGTTATGTGTATAGAAACCAGAGGTAGAGTGTTTTTAGGGCTTGATCAATGACGAAAATAAACGCCTTTTTCAAATTAGAAAGGGAACTGGACAAAGTCCTTATCTCTCAAGGAAAGGCAAGGAAACAATTTTGTGGGCTAGGTGTGGGAAATTAATTTTACTATTTTATGATGGAGCTTGCTCTACTTTCTCATCTTACCCAGCTCAGTCTATTCATGTTCCTTCTCATGTGACTCTGCGCACCCTTAGGTATGTTATAATCCTTTGTCATGATCACCATGGCGTATTTGGTTTCTTTTTTTAACACCCATTTTGCCTTCTTTTACTATCTTATAAATTTTATTCTCATAGAGCTTTGGATGTGCCAAATGTGAGCTCCAAACTGGAGGTTTTTCTCTATGAATTGCTTAGTCTTATAATCAAAATCTTGCAAGTCATGCACAAACTTGACTCTCATTTTTCTCTATTTTTCTCTATGAACTGTTTAGTATTATCATCAATAATATTGACTCTGGTTTTTCTCTATGAAATGGTAAGTATTATCATTAAAATCTTACAAGTCATTAAAAATCTTGACTTTCTCTCTCAACTATTTAGTATTTATCATGAAAATCCTGCAAGTCATGCAAAAGCTTTGCTCTAGTATAATTTGAACTTGCCCTGAATTGACATATTAGATTCTATAGTTATATATAATATAATTGGCATACCAGACATTACTGTGATATTGAGTAATGAAAGTTTCCATCCATTCTGATGAGAGGTCACATGAGAAGTGAAGAATTATAGATGAGGTTGATTTTAACAAAAATGTACTTTCTAAGTCTTGTGCTTCAACTAAATCTACTTTTCCAAAAATCAAGCTCATGAATTGAGTAAGACATGCACCTTTAATATTCACCATAAATTCCAAATATTCAACACTAAATTTATAGAGTAATTTACAGATTCATATTAACTCTGTATTTCTTTAGATTATTCAAAGATGTATATTTTAGTCTTTTTACATTCTACGATACTATTTAAACCTTTAGTTTCTGATTTTACTTTTTATTTATTTATTTTACTTACAACCAAGTCCACCTAAGACTGCTACTGAATATGTTGTTGTTTTAGTTTCTTCTTTTATGAAGAGTTTATTAAATATATTTGCTAGTTCAGTTTCTTCAGTAATAAACAAACCGTAGAACTTATTGAATAATAGAAAATAAATACTACCGTGTTCTGTTATTTAAAATTTAAAATCTTCTCTTATGATTTTTCATATAAAAATAGTAAATTTTGTAATGAAAAAAATCTTTATAATGGAAACAAGCTTCTTGCTATGTCATCATAGACCTCTGACTCTACGACACTGAGACAGAGGAGAGATCGAAAATAGCAAGGAGTACATGAATCACAAGTATTGCATGACCGATATGAGCATGTGAACTTTATGGACTTCACCCTAATGATTCTTTGCTCTGAACTTTGACAGTGTGACATTAAAACTAGACAAAGGGAAGGCAAGAATAAACTTCAAATCTGACAGAAGGGATGAATGAGAAGTAAGGGTCCGTATTATTAACTCTCTAGGTCCAATATGCCTGGCGTTGGTATGTACAAGATTAGTTTCAAATATAAATATAAAACCCACAACAACACCATATGAATGCATCCAAATTGGAAACCTAGTCGACCCTACACCACTTTATTAATTTTCTATCTAGTAAGCATTGATTTGAAAACATTAAATTCTTCTATCTTTAGCAGGTAATGACAAAAAAAATTAAATGAGATTTCCTCTTTTACATTTATACTGTAAATTTGGAAACAAATTTTCCTTCACATAGTTCTTGTGTCAACAATATTTATCCAATGTGGAATTAAATTTTCCTTCACATAGTTCTTGTTTCAACAATACTTATCCAATGATATGAAAGATTATAGGGACGTGATAACCATAATTTGAATTTATAATAATATAAAACTAATCATTCTTCGACTGTAAACTTGGAAATAAGTTTTCCTTGACATAATTCTTGCATCAACAATGTTTATCCAACAATATACAAGAATAGAGGAGAAATTCGTTCACCAACTTCTGAATTGAGAATATTATAACAAGTCATTCCAAATGATGTAATACATAAGAATAAATAGTGGTGCCTGGCCAAGCAATAAAACAATGTAAAGGCATTTAGGTCGTTAGTACACAAACATGTGAAGTCTCTCTGATGTATTCTTCTATCTTTAGCAAGTAATGACAAAAAAAATAGATTAGATTTCCTCTTTTACATTTATACTGTAAATTTGGAAATAAATTTTCCTTCACATAGTTCTTGTGTCAACAATATTTATCCAACGTGGAATTAAATTTTCCTTCACATAGTTCTTGTGTTAAAAATATTTATCCAACAATATGAAAGAGTAGAGGGACCTGATAACCAAAATTTGAATTTAGAATAATATAACACTAATCATTCTTTGACTGTAAACATGGAAATATGTTTTCCTTGACATAATTCTTGCATCAAAAATGTTTATCCAACAATATACAAGAATAGAGGAGAAACTGGTTCACCAAATTCTGAATTTAGAATATTATAAAAAGTCATTTCAAATGATGTAATACATAAGAATAAACAGTGGTACCTGGAAAAGCAATAAGACAATGTAAGGGAATCTGGGTCATCAATACATAAACATGTGAAGTCTCTCTGATGTGATTGTATGGGAATCCCCAACCAAAAGAGTCCAAATTGGAAAATTATGATTTGATTGTCACAGTAATCCCCAACCAAAGAAGTCCAAATTGAAAGTTTTTTGTTTGATTGCTACAATAATCTCGAACCAAAAAAAAAGCCCAAATTGGAAGTTTCTGGTTTGATTGCTACAGTAATCCCCAACCAAAAAATCCCAAATGGGAAGGTTGTGATTTCATTGCTATAGTAATTCCCAACTAAAAGAGCCCAAATTGGAAGTTAAGGATCCTTCTCATTGTAAAAGAAGTTCCAAACATAAGGGGTGACTATACCTATGGACCACGACCTTCATATGAGAATTTGTTGTAAAATGATTTTCACTCTATGAATAAAAGGATAGAAAACCAAAAGTCAAGGACCATATTTAGTACATTAGGAATGATTTTCAATGATTCATATATATATATATATATATATATATAATTATTATTTATATTTAGTAATTTTATAAATGATAATAATTATTACTACCGTGTTCTGTTATTTAAAATTTAAAATATTCTCTTCCAATTTTTCATATAAAAATAGTAAAATTTATAATGAAAAAGACCTTTAATATTTAGAAAATAGATTTTGAATGTTCCAACAACTCTTTCAATCCCTCAAGAAAAAATATTATGATGAAAAAGATCTTTATTATTTAGAAAATACATTTTGAATGCCCAAGGGGCTATGCCACTCCAAATGTTTTTCTCTATCAAGTGTTTAATCTTTTCATCAAAATCTTCCAGTCATGCACAAATTTGACTTCCTTCTAGACACCCCAATAACTTTCAGTAGTTATCAAGGACTGCCACTAAATAATAGAAGATCTTGCAATCTTGCCTAACTAAACTTAGATTGGTCAATTTCATTTTTTTTAGTGTTTCAGTGTTTTGTAGAAGATTATTTCTTATTAGTGATAATTTGTGTTTATGTGTTTTGTTCAAACATGAAATATGATATTTTTAGCCAATTTTATTGGAGAAATATTTTTAATTAGAAAAATAGTAAAATTCACTTGTTTTTCATGCACTCTTATGCATAAATTATTTTTCATGTGGAGATATTATAGTGCAGTGAATTATATGATTCGTCCTTATAGCTCCAAGTCATAACTCTTTTTGTATAAATTTATTGAAATTCTATATCAATGGATTCATGTATCTAAATTTTGTCTTGTATTTAGGTATATAAGTGTGTATTGAAATTGAAAAACAAAATATAGATAGATTAATAGATAAATTGAATTAGTAGTTTTATTTTTTCTATTCAATTCTCTTTTTATTAAATTATATAATTTTTGGTCAATATTAACTTTTGTTATTCATTTTTTTATTAGATTATATAAATTTTTATAAATATTAACTATCAGGCATCTTTTTATTTTGAATACCATCAACATTTTTAACATTTATTTTTTTATATTCAACATAATCATTAGTTTTAACTTAACTAAGATTTACCTACGAATGATCCATAATTTTTATATATTAAAATTTAGATTCATTTACAAAAATAACTTTTCAAACAATAACTATAGCTTCATCCATGATTTTTGAAAAAACCTTTAGTTTTACATATAGCCATATTTTTTTCACTCACACAATCATATTTTTTAACTTACATTTACCTATTAATGATCCATTTTGGCTCCCTTTAACTTCTGATGTAGTTCTATAGGAATCGTAGCTATACTTCTAACTCAAAACCACATATAAAAAATTTGAATTATTCTTCTATCTCTATTTTCAGAAAATGACAACAAAACTTACTGAGAATTCTATTTCCTCAATGCTCTCAGGGAAAATTAATATTCAACCATTGCTACAAATCATTGAACTTGAGCGTATTACATGAATTCAAAGTTCAACAGTATGACATCGCACTGCCATCTCTGATGGCACACATATGAAGTGCCTTATGCTTCCAATAACTTTCAATGACCTCATTGAAGCAAGCTTGCTTCAAAAAGGTTCAATTATACATGTTAAAAGTTGGACTACTTCAAGTATTGGTCCATCAATGTAAGTTTGTTAAAAAATTCTTATTTAAACTTTACATATTTCCTTCATATGACTTTGACCTGTAACAATTGCTCTTATTACTATCATTTACCATGTAGGTCTATAACGCTACTAGAATTCAAAATTTATATTACATCTGCACCTTTATTTGGTATTCCAAAAAATCTGAGTATCCCGATCACTTCTCAAGAAGAGGCTCCATCCTCATTGAACCAACAACCTTCGTCAAAAAGGCGCTGCACCCTTTCTGAAATTCCTATTGCATCCATTAAACCAGTCCAAATCTCGAACAAAGAAATAAACCCTTAGCATTAAAACTGGTGCATAAAAGGATATGTTCAAATAAAGACACCTCTTCGACAATTTAAAAATCAAAATGGCCCTGGTAAAGTGTTTGGCTTCGACCTCTACAATACAAAAGGTAGAGAAATACACATTACATGTTTCAACAATGTTTCTGATTATTTCTTTGATAAAATCCAAGTTGGAAATATGTACATTGTCTCAAAAGGCAATGTGAAAATGGCTAATAAACAATACAATCACTTAAACAATGAGTGGGAAATTTTGTTAAATACTACATCTACCATAGATCATGTTGCCAACGAGAGAAGATCCAACCCAACAATGCATTTCAATATAAAATCAATCAATGATATCAGAACAACAAACGTCAACTCCATTGTTGATGTTCTTGGTATTGTTACTAGCATTTCAAATCCATGCACCATACATAGAAAAGACGACTCAGAAGTTAAGAAAAAAACAGTAAATCTTCAAGAAATGTCTGGATATAACATGGATGCAACCTTTTGCGGAGGTAATTTTTATGGAGTATCAAAAGAAATTTCCAGCTTATGGGCTATAGGAAATAATCCCATCATAGCAATCAAATCCGCTCGTGTTGCTGAATTTAATGGAAAAAGTGTCGGTAGTACAACAAGATCGATTATTCTTGTAGATCCTGGCATCGAAGAGGCTCATATCCTAAAGTCATGGTTTAGAAAAGAAGGTTCAACTACAAATTCTACACCACTGCCAAAAGTATATTCACGTTATTTTGGCCATCAACCCAAAAACATAACGGTTGCGGATATTTACAATATCAAGTCCTCAGAGATACCTGCATTCTACCAAATCAAGGGAACAATAACAAAAACATGGATGTACAATTTTTGCTACCTATCATGCCCATCTATTGTTGATAAGAAAAACTGCATGAAGAAACTTATTCCAAAAAATGCAAGCACATGGTATTGCCCTAAATGCAACATTGAAGTAACTGACTGTGATTACAGATACTTAATAAAGATTGATGTATAATATCACATTGGTCAATTGGTTTCAACAATTTCTTTCGAAGACACAGCATCTACAATTCTTGGAGTTAATGCAAAGGACTTCTATTTGTTATCTAAGGATCCTAATGTAATAAAGGAAATTGCCTCCAAAGCACTCTAGACAGATCACATCTTCACACTATCAGTGAAGACAAAAATATTTAGAGACATACCACGCTTGAAATGTGTTATCATCAAAGAAGAGAGCTTGCAATTATAAACAGAATGCAACAACATCCTTCAAGCAATCAGTAAAATCTCAATATAATTGATAAATATCGTTCCAAGTACTTTTGCGTTATTCCTAATCTCTATTATTTTAATTTAAGAATACGTTTATAGACCATATTATTTTGTATCCCTTTCCAAATATATCTCTTATTATTTAATCATATGTTTTCCAACACAATATCTAATTGTACGTAATCTCATTTAAGGTAATTCACATTACCCTAATTTTTTCCCTGTTCACAAATCAAGCAACTTTAGACATTACATATCCAATTATCTTCACTTACATCTCTAAAATAATTAAATATTCTCTCAAATATATTGTTATCAACACGTTACACATCTTATTATCTTCCTCTATAGCTACAAATTACTAAAATTTACTTTCAAACACATTGTTCTAATAATATATTAACAAAAATAAATTATAAACTTCAATTTCATTTTTCCCCTTCCATACAACAACATGGTTGTTGTCTCTCCAACTAACATTGTCATTCCACCTCTCTTATGTGTAGGTGCATTAACTTGTCGATATGTCTACTACTTCTAATGATGAACGCGCGCGAAGATACTATGCATCAAATAAAGAACGAATAAATGCACGTCGACGTGAGGCTTGTCATGCTAAAAAAGGCCTCAAAGATTCCCAAACAAACAAAAGGAAAAAGAAAACTCAAAATTCATCGTCAAGAACATACAATGGAAATTCACAATTTCCATTAAACAATTCCCACTCTGAAAGCAATTCTCTTTCCCAAATTTCAAGTCGTCCATATTTTCAGCAAACCACTCTAAAAAATTCATCTAGAGCTCATTCTCCACCACCCTCGATTCCACATGGTTTCAAAAATGTTCACAATAATGATTCTCAAACAAATTCATCCACATCTTTTTCAACCCCTCGCTCCATTACACATGCATTAAAAAATGTTCATACTAATGATGCACATTATGAATTCTGTGCAAGAATCGAAAAGCTTGCACCTAAATCACCATGCTCAGTTTGTCTTGAATCCTATCCTAGAATCCCTATTTCCATGTCGAACCAAATCTATTGTTGCTACAGATGCATGTTTGAAAAAAAAATTCATCGTTTCTCATTATCAAACAACATGGACCCTAGTCCTCAACCACTTGTCCTGGCTGCTCTTTCACAAATAGAAGAAATTATTATTGTTAGGGTTAACCCTATCCTCCAACTAACACATGCACATGGTGGCGAATATAAATACACTGGCCACACAATTTTCTTTCCGCAAGACATTACAGAAATAACATGCATGTTGCCACGACGTGTTGAAGACTTGGATATTTTAATCGTTACCCCTCAAAGTAATGACCGTCAAGCTTATGATTTCATTGTAAGTAAACATCCTGTTCTCGCCACATTAGAATACAAATTGACAAATGATCTTTTCTATAAAAATGCTCACATTGATAACAATGCACTAGCATCCTTACCAGAACTCCCCACCGATATCTCCTCATCCCTTCACCATTCCAATGCCACAGATCCAACTACTCAAATATCAATCAAAACACCAGCTTGACCCACCGAATATTCCATAAACCAATACCCACACCATACATCATCATTCATTCTCACTACTCCTAATATAAATAGAGAAATCCAAGAAATATGGCATTATTTACATGCATACAACGACCATTTTGATACTACAATTCAATGGCCACCAATAGGCCTATCCCCAATCAATGAATATAATACCGAAGGTCTCCTCTCTATGGCTTTCCCAACCCTTTTCCCCACAGTAGCTGCACTACCAAATCAACCAAGAATAAATACAGTGCAGTTACATGAATACGCACTTCATTTTCTATATTACCACAATAACAGATTCGGCAAGCACCCTCGCTTTCGCTACTACATATACAATCTAATGATGTGTCATCACATTCAAGAAAAAACCTCCTTCTTTGGAAAAAAAGGCCCCGGATATGGCTTCCCAACATCAAACGATGAATTGAACGTTTAATTACAACAATTTCCAGACGATAAATCTGCAGAACAAGTGATGCGCTTCGGTAGCTGTCAACGTGGCACAAGATATTTTTGGCACAAAGCTAAAAATGAACTGGTAGACATGATATATAAACTCGGCTGCCCAACATTATTCTTCACATTAAGTGCCGCTGATAAAAAATGGCCTGATCTTCATGCAATCATGTCAGGAATTCCATCTCCTAATGTTGTAAAACAACACAAATGGAGGAATGATAACATTATCTCTAACCCCCACTTAACATCACTATATATGCACCATATATTCACAATATTTCATGAAGTTATCTTGGAGAAAAAATTGCAAAGATAAGACTACTGGTATAGGTATGCACTCTACAACATTACCTTCATAATTCTCTATACATCAAACTCCATCTAACAAAAATACATCCTTCGCAGGTATGAATGGAAACATAGACAATCAGCGCACATCCATGGCTTCCTCTGGATACAAAATGCACCTGATATGGAAACTCTTCATTGAGTTAACACAGAAGCAGTCGATAGTACTAAACAATTCTTCGACAAATACATATCATCTTGGAACCCTCGGCTTTCTACAGTTTCTAACCAATCAATTTCTCAAACAAATTTAGAAGAACCTTGCTAATTTTCCATGTTAGATATTCTCAAAAAAAAAACATTTAATGATTACGTCCAACTTATCAATTGCATTGAGAGACACACAAAATGCACTGAAAACACATGCCTCCGAAAAAAAATCTTCTCATTCAAATGTCGATATAAAGCACCTTGGGAATTATATGCAGATTCTTCCTTTCACTCGAATGGCCAAAAGAGATACACCCCCGCTCGCAATGATGATCGAATAAATACCCATAACCCTACCATCCAATCTATCTGGTGTGCAAATGTTGATTGCCAACCAGTTCTCTCAATCCATGTCATTAAGAAATATATTGTGAAATATGCATCCAAAGCAGAAAATAAATCTGAAACGTTCCATGAAATGCTACATAGAATTATACTCGCTTCACCTAATGTTAACCCAGCAACATCTGCATTTTGAAAATTCCTTGCAAAAACTCTTGTCGATCGTGACATAGGAGCACAGGAAACCTGTCATATGATACACAAATTACCATTAACATTTTGTAGTCACTCCTTCTTCCCTTTAAATGTAAGCCAACAAATCTATATGCGCCTTCCAGAAAATAACACCACCACTCCTCCGTCACCACACTTCATATATACATACATCCATCGCCCATGTGCCTTAGAATCCACATCACTTATAGAAATAGCAAGATCATGGTCATATGATCCCCGTCCTAAGACAAAAAAATGGAAACAAAGACCCGAACAAGAAATTATTCGTATCATACCATACTATTCCTCAATACCATCCACAATCGAATCTTCCTATGATGACATCTGTAGAGTTGAACTTATGCTTTACAAGCCATTTCTCCATATCGCCCGTGAGATAGGAAACTATGTTGAAGAATTTATAAGAAACTGGCAAGCATTTCGTCCATTCTATGAACCTTGGCATAAACACCACACACTATCTGATATCGATCCTCCTGCAAATGATAACTCACATGATTTCCATCCTCTAGAAACCATGGACCTAAATGAATGGGAATTACTCTCTCATTTGTACCCTACAGACGAAATGCCCATAAATGACCTTCAAATGCTTAGGATTCGTGGTTTTGATGACAACCATAATTCGAATCATACTACTATCCCATTTCATCTCCAAGAAATAGGCCAACAATTCATTGAGAATAATCGCTCCATCCATCGCATTATGAAAAAAAATATATGTATTATGACGTACTTTAACTCATTATCTCCAATGGAAAAAAAGCTTTGAATATTATTTGTACTCACTCCAGTAAGAAGGATATCTTACCTACTCTATGAATGATAATACAAGGCACTACTGGAACTAGGAAATCCCTTCTTATAAATTGCATCAGAGAAATGATCATAACACTTGCCGGCTCAAAACCTTCACCGATCATGCTCTTAGCCCCTACAGGTGTTGCAACATTCAACATACAAGCATCGACAATCCATGCCGCCCTCCACCTTCCAATAAAAGATCTTACACCATTAGAAGGTAATGCTCTTACAAAATTCCAAGAAGAACTTAAGCATATCAAGTACATACTAATCGATGAAATGAGCTTCATTGGACCTAATCTTCTTAGCCAGATTGATGAACGTCTTTGACATGAATTTCCATTAAAGAGAAAATTTCCATTCGGCAGTTGTTCCATTATATTAGTTGGTGATCTTGGCCAGTTACTGTCCGTCAAAGACATACCACTATATGCAGGCACAAGTCACGGAACCGTATTGTGGAACAAATTAAACACAATCATCATATTGGAAAAAATATTTCATCAACAAGGTGAGAACAATGCTCAAGTTACTTTCAGAAACATCCTCTAAAAAATTAGAAGTGAAAATCCAACAATTGATGACTACAACATCTTTTTGACGCGAACAAACTCTTTCTTATCTGAAGATGAAATACATTCTTTCCATGATTCTATGCATCTATTTCCAACAAATTCTCAGGCATTGGATCATAAGAAGAAAATGATAAAATATTTAAACTCTCCAGTTGCAAGATCCATCACAGAATATGACAACACATATTCTAACTTCTCTTCAGACGACGAGCAACTCAAGCGAATTGTCTACCTCTGCAAAGGGAAAAAATTAATTTTGACTTCCAACCTTTGGCTTTCAGCAGGGCTTGTTAACGGTTCCCTTGGGGAAATCATATCCATCTTCTATAAAGAATCGACTTCACCTCCAAAAATTCCAACATTTTTTGTTATTGAATTTCCAAAATACATCAGGCATGCTTGGGATGAAACAAACCCCACTCACTTTCCTATTCTAGTAATAAAAAGAAACGGTTGCAAGCAAATTCCACTAAAAAAGGCTCGGGAATTAACTATACATAAATCTCAAGGTATGACTCCGACAAAAGCAAGAATAGACATTGGAAAAATTGACTGACAAGGCCTCTCATTCACAACAATTTCAAGAGTCCATTCACTACAGAATCTCTGAATTTTCCCCGCATTCAGTTTCGATCATTTCATGAAAATGAAAGACAACAAAAATATTTCTCACAGAAAACAAGCAGAAGAACTTCTCCATTCAATCTCTTGTATAGAAGACCAACTCCATTCCATATGTTAACATCTCCTACAGGTTTCCACATACCATCAACTCCAAAATATTTTCATCACATATCATTTCTACCTATTAACAATAACCTAATTTACTCATTATTAATACGTGTTTTAAAATATTACGTTCCTTATATAATTCTTAACTATTTCCTTCTAACATTTTATATCTTTTGAAACAGAACACATGGACTCAAAGATATCACAGCTACACAGCTACTAAATTCCATATATAACATCTCTTAAAGGTTTCCAAATATTATCAACTCCAAAGTATTTTGATCACACATCATTTCTACCTATTAACAATAACCTAATTTACTCATTATTAAGACATGGTTCAAAATATTACATTCTTGATATAATTCTTAACTATTTGCTTCTAAAATTTTATTTTTTTTGAAACAGAAAACATGGACTCCCTGATATCATAGCTACAAAACTACTGCATAGAAATAGATACAACAATTCATGCATTACAGGACATACAAAAAATATTACTGCTGGTGCCAAATCCAAACTACCGCTATACATACTATGACCAACTATAAAATTGTTACTTAAAATAAAATCTACTATAAAACGTATGATCCACATACACGAATGAGATAAAATGCAAAAAATAAGAGCAGAATGGCAATCCATAAATAGGCATCTACAATTCAGAATAAATCTCCAATGGTGTTCAGTATGCCATCGATCAACCTGCATCTACGACTAAACGTTTTCAATTTCCCACTTTACAGGTAACTTCAATTTCATTCAATACAATTTCTTTATGATAGACTTGACATGCAACCTCATTATAGTCATTTTGAACAAGTTAATTCCATTTTTCAAAAAAAAAAAAAATCTTCTAATTTTTCAAAAAAATATTTCTCTTTGCAGGTTGCTTATTACTTCGGCATATCTCCTAACTCTTCAACAAGCTCAACATCAATCATTTTTTTCATGATATACTTGTAATCTTTTACAAATCATAACAATTTTATTGCAAAATACTAAAATTCAATGTACATTTCAGCAATTGCACACTCTTCAAATGTACATTTCAAACATTGTACATTCTTAAAATGTCACATGATAGAAATCAATTGCCATCAAATAACCTTTCCATTTCATCTTGTACTTATTTCAACAATATAATTACGTATTATTTTCAGTATCATGTTAATATAATATTATAACTCCTACTCAATAAAAATAACTTCAATAATTCATTTCAATATTTTTACATTTCCATATTTCCCAAAAAATATTGTTCTACAGATCCACAATACCTTCAACAAATTCTACCATAACTTTCTTTTCAAATATGAAAATGCAATGTCTATTACAAACATTATACATTATATATATATATATATATATATATATATCCAATGACATTAAATATATATATAACGACACATCAAATTAATTACAGTTTATCTCTTTCTAGCATCTTCCTTACGGTGTTTCCTTTGCAACACTAGGTGCAATTGCTAGTTATGTGATTATAAATATAGTACAAAGTGGCACATCTTTTTGTAAATAATTTTAGTATGATTTTGTTTTAATATTCTTTTATTTCAAGTTAATAATGTTAATGTATAGGAAATTGTTTATATAAATTATTTTTTTTCTTTTAATTATTTTTATTAAAAATTAATAATCTCCATCAATTAATGTTATTTATTTTTCTTCTTAATATGTTATTTTAGTATCAATGTTCAGTTATTATTATTATTTTTTCTTTGCGTGCTAAAACAAATGAGTCTTTTTATCTACCTACCAACCTGTATATGGTTTCCATTAGTTCATGTTCTTCTATTTGTAAAGTTGTACCTGCCCATGTTTATTACTATAATTCACAATATTAGATAGAAAGTTTCTTGAGCACCATACTCGAACTATCTTCTTTGGACCCACTTTGTTGAAAGAATTAAGTCAGCTTAGATTTTTAACTCTATTCTAATAAAATTTTGTAGGTTTTCCATGATTTGAGTCTTAAGTAGCTAGATATTGAACATTGTTTGTACCTTAATTTTGAGTGGTATTGTCATGCATTCTATTTTGTTTTACTTTAAAGTAATGCAAGTCCCATTTTATATTACTTCGAAGAAATCTTTGTAAGTATTAAATTGACACTTATATCTCTTTTCAGGTATTTATTTATAGATTTTATGTGTTCTCGTGGTTGGAATTTATTTTCATATTGTATATTTTCCTGTAATTATATTATTGACATATGTAAATTACTGTGTGGAGACCCTTGAAACAAATATTATTGGAAACTATAATCTGTACATATAAATGATCTCTTGAAATGGATGTTTCTTCAAAGACTTGGTCTAATTATATATATTCTCCTACTTCCTCTTCTCAAATGTGGTTTTATCTTGTGTTGAGACTTGAGAGTCTATTGGAGATTTTCATCCATCTTCTTGGGCCTTCTTTGTAGTTGGTATGTCTATAATTTTGGCTGCTTTCCTTTTGGGTCTTATTTTCTTCCTCTCAAATTTTTGAATCCCCCTAGAGGGCACCTATGGGTTTGAAATATTATTCCTTTGAATTTCATTCCACTTGTTGTACCGTTCTTCTGCAGGAAACCATTAGACCCTTGCATCATGGCAGATTCTTCATTTGAAGATTGTCCTCTGATAGTCATTTGTCTGGGTTCATTGAGATCCATTCAGATTTAGTTCAACCTTATGAGGAATACCTTTGTTTCACTCTTCTATGCATGTTGAGGTGCAATGTAATATTTTATTCTCCTTGTTGGTTCAACTAAGAAATTGTTGAAATCTTCCATAACAACTACTCTTTTACATTACCCCATCAAGAAATGAGAACCCTTACTAGATTGAAATTCTTTATTCTATGGTAAGCATTCTTAGTTACAGGATTATGTTTCTGATTAGTTGATATACATACCCACTTCTATAGCTAACTTCGGATTACCTATCTATTCCTGCTGCAAATTCATATGATGCATTTATGTAATTTTTCTCTTGGTTTGAAACTAACAACATCCATGGTTTCAGTTTCCTACCTTGTGGACCAAATTTGAGTTGTAGTTGATATATATGTGATGCATGTTATATTATTACGATCGAATATTTGAGTATAAGTGGAGAGTAGATTCTTCAATATTTTAGAAATTTGATTGACATGAGAAAAGTCAAAATGTTGACTTCACTCATGTCCAACAAATATTAGTTGACTTCCATCATATCGGTCAAATTTTTGGAAACACAACTCACCATCTCAGCAAGAAAATTTAGATCGAACGACTTGTAGTAGGAACACAATCCAGTAGTGAAGATAGTTACAGTAAAATATATTCTGGGCATGAAGGAAACAACCTCTCCAAATTCTATTAGTGCTTTCATACCTCTTTTATATCAGGTTTGAATATTTTTCTCTAATTTGTATTGAAACACTTAGAACGTGATGATTTAGATGCTTTCAACCACATGTTGACCCTTGTCACAAAATTAAGACTTCACAAAAGGTCAAATCTATTTTGTGAATAGTTGTTTGGTTTCAGATTCTCTTTATTTGACTACATTAAGATTGTGATTTTTCCTTTTTAACATATATGTTCCCTTCTGATTACATTTTCCCCACTTTCTTGAAACACTAGTTTACATTTTCTTATTTCCAAAAAGATTTGATAATTTTTTTCCTCTTAGTTTCAGACATTATAGAATGACATGCTTGTTATATAAATTGTGAAATGGATACCTCAATCTAGGATATCATCCAAATTCTACAATTCTAAGAATTCAATCTTCCAATATTTGTTTTTGGATACTTTTTCCCACTTTCTTGAAACATTAATTTACATTTTCTTATTTCCAGGAATTTTTTATGATTTTCTTTCAATTAGTTTCAGACAATTGATAATGACGCTTGTTATACAATTTTAGTAAATTAAAGGGTAAAAAAAATAATTCAATCTAGGACAACATCTAATTCTACAATTCTAAGAATTCAATCTTCCACGATCCCTATTTAAGAGTTGGATAAATTCTCCAATTCGTAGCAGCATGGAAGCCCTACAGATTTAGTAACAACAGTATTATCTGCTTACAATACATTCAAAAAAAATTACATACAACCAAAAGAAAAAATGATATTAAAAAATATAGGGTTTTTGGTGACAATAAAGTGACGTAAATGCATTTATTTTAACGTTAGAATAAGAAGAGTTCATTCTTGGTGACATATTATCCCTATGTTCTATATAAGGATTAGTACCTACTCGCCGATAATTTAAATATGATGCACCTCAACCTGAGAGAAGATTATTTTAACAAGGTACAACTGAACCTACTTAGCATCCCAAATTTATGGTCCAATGCATTTTATATGGACAAAATTCTAGTCACCAGCCACCATGATATCATTGACTAGGATTGGATGGTTTCCTTATGACTATTTTGGAATTTGCATAACCTCTCTTCAAAATAAATTTTCCAATGAAAACCACATTCCAAATTGACTAGGAAGGCATGCCTTCATTATGATTCCTATGTTTCATCTTGAAGGTATGTTTTACAATAAATACTGGAGACCTACGCCACATTTGCATGGATGTTTAGTACTTTGTACTACCTCCAAAGTTTGAGCCTACATAGTGTTCCTAGCTCAAGAAAATGACAATATTCTAAGGAATCTTTTAGCCTTTCTTTTTTTAACCTATGGCTTGTTCACATTCATAGTCACAACATTTTTTTTCTCATTAGTTGATATATGTACCCACTCCTAGTGCTAGCTTCAGATTACCTAACTAAACAGGCATAAAAATCATACAATGACTTTATGCCATTTTCCTCTTGCTCTCACACTAAAAACCTCAGTGATTTCACTGTCTTGCCTTGTGGTCCATATTTCACTTGTAGTTGTTATATATGTGATGCAAGTTATCTTACTAAACACTACTCCAATTAATTTTTCTTGGAGATTTCCCAAGACATAAACTGAAATCTTTTGAAGAAATACCTAAAATTTTAAATGTTGATGGTGGAAGACCTAACATGTGGCCATTTTCTTGTGGCATTTTTTATGGTTTTGCATTAGAATCAGACTTGGAAGGTGTTGCAGGTGCAAATTTTCCCAAAAATGGTAGTTGTGGAATTGGATAAGGAAAGGGAAGTTTTGGTGGTTTTTATGGCAATGCTTCCAATTGAAAAGCCAAGTGTTCACTACGATCGGATCTATTAGATAGGCATTAAACAAGTGATATTGTAGAAGAGGAGAAGAGGGTGGTTACATAGCATATTTAGGAAATCATGATATAAATTATATTTACAATTCTAATTCATGCTTCGCTTACATATTATTTTATGCTTTAATATCTATTGCAATGCATTAAAATTAATTACAGGTATTACCATTACAAAAAAAGAGGTTTTACTTTCCTAATATCATGGATAGAACCTTGACAAAGAATGTCATCCCTCTATTGCTGAATGGTTCCACTGAGATTCAACCTCTACTCGAAATAATTGATATCAGTTCTATTACCTCATCAAAAACTACATCCTCACACTTCCACATCACTCTCTCTGATGGGACACATGAACGCAAGACTCTACTAGTGTCTACATATAGTGCACAAGTTGCATCTAAAGAAATCAAATCGGCTCAGTCATTATGCTTAAAAAAGAAACTTTCACAGTGCTTCAAAACTCTTCGTAAGATTAAATTTTAAATGTAACTTCTTCTACATTTTTGTATTTATACTCTTTCTCCTTCTACATTTTTGTATTTATACTCTTCCTCCATAACAAAAGATTCTACATTAATTTAATTAATTTATTTATTCCATTCATTTAAACCAGTTCCATTCAAGTTGTTGAACTGGAGGGTGTGCGACATAAAGAAGCTTTTATTAAGGACTCATCAACACTATTACATGCAAAGGCAGGCACATCCCAATGAAGCTCTTAATTGGCAGAAAAGATCTTGCCCTCTATAGTAACTCCAACGAATATGATCACAACTACAACTATATCATTCAAGGCACTCAAACCCTACTCAAATTATTGGCCAATCCAAGCTAGAGCATCTGCAAAGACAACATTGAATAATTACAACACCGTGCATGACTCATGAAAAGTCTTTGGATTTGAACTTATTGATCGTGATAGACATGAGATCCACTTTTCTACATTTGCTGAATTGGTTGAATCCCTTTACAATCTAATCCAAGTTGGGAAAATATATATTGTTTCGAATGGAACAATTAAACAAACAAACCCAAACTACAACCACCTAGAAAAAAAATGAGATATTTACTTATTTGTTGCATCCACTGTCAAGACATGTTTGGTAGATGATCCAACCTTCCCTTATCAATGATTATATTTCAAAAAAATCACTGAAATCAAATCCATAAGCCCAAATACCATTGCATATGTTACTGGTGTTGTTAGCTCCACCTCACTCGCTTCAACAATTTGACGTAGAGATGGAACTGAAATGCTAAGAAAAATATTGACATTAAAGGACAAGTCAAGTTTTAGCATTGATGTAACAATATGAGGAGACCATTGTGAGTCTATAGGAAAGAACCATGTTGAATTATGATCTTCTGACAACCTGCCAATCATTGGTATCAAGGGAGGTCGTGTAACTGAATTTAATGGAATCACCATAGGGATAGTCTCCACTACAATTCTCGTCATAAATCCAAACATTAAAGAAACTCAACAACTCCATACTCGGTTCTGTGAAACAGCATATAACTCTTCATCTCCATGTTTGAGTAGAAACTACAATTTTGTTTCCAAATGAGCTTTATCATAGAACATGATTCATGAAATTACTTGCATTGAAGCCTCTGAGAAATAAACATGTGTTTTGATTCATGCCATTGTGACTGCTATACACATGGAAGACTTCTATTTTCTTACATGTCCATTAGATTTCAACGAGATGAAATGCATGAAAAATGTAGTGCACCATTCTAACAATCTTTGGCATTGTACAAAGTGTAACAATGAGTTCCAAAAATGTGACTATCATTCCAAAATTAAATTAGAGTAACATGACCACACAGGGAAACTTCAAAATGTCAGAGCTTTCAATGATGCAGGAAATGAACTCATGGGAATCACAGAAAAATACTTGTTCCTTATTTGTATCGAACCAATTGATCTACAAGAAATTTGTGGATGTCTATCAATTCGTCACTTCCTATTGACACTTTCCATCAAAACAGACTACTACAATGGTGTCGAGAATTTGCAAACAATACTGGTAAATTCAGAAGAAATTCAATATGAATCTACATGCAAAGATGTCTTTAAAGACATTCAAGCATTTTCAGTTGCACAACAATCTATTATTCGCCGTGTTTGAGCTCCCTTCATAGTTTCACAGAATGCTACTTTTATATACATGAAATAACATCTCTGTATAGATCGTTCTTCCATATTATGGTAAAATACGACCATGTTGTTGTGTTACACACTTTCTTTTACAAGATTTTTTTTCAATAATTGCAAATATGTATATTTACCCCTTCACAATTTACATAAAATACATTCCGATGTTTGACGCTACAATTGTGTGTATTTTTGTTAATACTCTTGTTCAAAATATTTTCCAAAGTCAATTGAAACTTAACTGACCATCTATATATTTATAGATTGAATGTTTATCCATTTCCCTATTCTTTCTATTGTTTTATGATATTAAATTACAAAGTTGAAATTAAAAAAACTTGTAAGACATTTCCTATGCACTCATAACTCAATTATAATTCACTCTAAATTTCTCATGTCTCCCAACTAACAAAAAATTATTTGTACTTGCTTAGATATGTCATCCAACGATCAAAATGCAGATAAAAAAGCATGAAGGTGCCTTCTTTATGCTCAAAATAACGATACAATAAATGCACACCGACAAATTCTTTATAAAAACCACAAAAAACCTACTACTTCCGCTACACCCCTTCCCTTCTCAAGTGTTCTCCCAAATATGCATAACACTTCACCCCACCTTCAACATAGTTACCGATCAAATGGGAAAATTACCTGGTACCCATTTTTTTGAAGTAGCAAAAAAAAACCCCGATTTTGAAAATTGGTGATGCAACAACACCCTTTTTTTGGAGCATAGTTTTTGAACTTTAAATTTTCTTATGGATCTTTTTTTTTTTTTTAATGTCATGATTTTCATGTCGATTTTGAAAAGGGGTGATGTAGAATAACCTGCTTTTTTTTGGAGCATATTTTTGGAACTTATAATTTTATTTATTTATCAAGTATGAATATTTATTTTAAAATGTTAGTGATTTTCATGCTAATTTTGAAAAGCGTTGATGCAAGATCAATCATTTTTGTTTATAGTGGTGATTTTCATCTTGGTAATAAAACATAAAAATAAAATAAAAAAACCAGACAAAAAAATCCAATATAGAAAATATAAAAAAAATATGAAAAAAAAAAACTTATAGAAGTGTAAAAAAATACAAAAATAACTTGAAAAATAAAAAATAAAGAAATAAAAATATAAAAAAATAGAAAATTTTAAAAAATAAATGAAAAAAAATGGAAAAAAAATAAAATAAACAAACATAATTTAAAGAAAAAAATGAAAAAAAAACAACATAATTAAAGAAAATGATAAAATAAAATAATTAAAATAAAAAAAAATAGAAAAATAAAAATAATAAAATACAAAATAATTAAAATTCGAAAGATTTAAATTGAAAAACAAAATTTTAATTTTAAAAATAACATTAAAATAAAAATAAAAATTTTAAGACAACAAAAATAAAAAATAAAAAGAAAAAAACATAAAAAAGTGAAATTTAAATTAAAAAAAGCTACGAAAAATACAACATTTTCAAATAATTAAAAAAAAACATAATTCATTTTTTTAAATTAAAAGCATAAAAAATTGAAACAAATAAAATTAAAAAATTGAAAATAATAAAAACACATTTTTTAATTAAAATTAAAAAATATATATAAATACATTTTTTTTTTAGGAAATAATAAATAAATAAATAATAGAATTATAAATTAAAATAGAAAAAAATTAAAAATTAAATTAACAAAAAGTTAAAAACAAACTGATAAAAAAGAAAATTAAAAAAATTAAAAATAGATTAATAAAAAAAATTAAGAAAATTAAATTTTTTTTAAAAAAGACTGGGTTTTAATCACCGCCCTAGGGTTGCAGTGCTAAAAACGGTCGATTCCCAGAACCGACCCCGGTCTCTTCCCAGAATCGACCCCGGTTGCTTCCCAGAATCGACCCTGGTCGCCCTAAGCCGTGGGGCTCGGCCTGCGGGCGATGGGAGAGCTCGCAACACTTGTGTCACCCATCGGTTGAGCCCTGCGACCCTTAAGGCGGTCGGGCTCAATTATGGGAATCGATCCTTCCCGCATGCGGGCCGCGGGGCTTCACCAATAGGTTGCTAGAGAGATGTTACTCTCCCGCCATGTGTTGGCTGACCCCCGCGGGTTGACAAGCGACAAGAGATCTCGCAGAATAGACCCTTGTCGCCCTGATAGCTGCGGGGTTCGCTTGACGGGCGGTGGGAGGGCTGGTCGACTGAGCCCCGCGACCCGAGGGTAGCGTCCAAACTAATTTTTCTTTTTTATTTATTTTTATTTATTTATTTATTATTATTTTTATTTTTATTAACTATTTTTATTTTCTAACTAATTAATTTATTTGATATTTTTAATTTTAATTTTATTTTATATTTAAAAATGTTTTAACTTTATTATTTAAAAAATAAATAAATAAATAAGCCTTTTTAATTTAAAAAAAATGATTTTTATTATTATTTTATATATATATAAAATTTAGATCGTTATTTAAATTTTTCTTTTTAATTTTTTCTTTTCTTTTTTAAATTTAAATTTTTATTATTTAATTTTTTTTCCTTTTTAAGTTAATATTTTTGTTTTAAATTTAAATTTGTAAATTTAAATTATTTTTTATTTTAATATTTTTTTTTATTTTTTTTAATTTTAACTAATTTTAAAATTTTTATTTTAATTATTTTGTTTTATCCTTTTTTTTAACTATGCGTTTTATTATTATCATTAAAATATTATAACTTGAAAATTTTTAAATTTTTATTTTTATTTTATTTTAAATTTATTTATTTATTTATTTATTTATTTTTTTCGAGTTAACTTTTATTTTCTTTAAATTGTGTGTTTTTTTAGTTTTTTCATATATATATATATATATATATATATATATATATATATATATTACAAGTGATATTTTATCTTTAATACCATGCCTAACAATCGTTGGAATTTTAAAACTTGATATTTGATCTTTCATATCATGTTTATTGTTGAAATTTTAAGGTTTTTGAGAGTTGTGATATTTTATCTTTAATGTCATTGTTAAAAGTTGTTGACAATTTACCCCGAAATGAAAAATACATTATTCCAACATTACCATTCTTTGTTTCCAAGATGTTTTTTGCACAGAAGAATTTAACGACGTTATTCCACCATCAACACTTTTCGTTTTCAGGTTTTTTTTTGCACACACAAAATTGGCAATGTTATTCCACCATCAACACTTTTTGTTTGAATGTGTTTTTTCAAGAAAAAAAATTGGCTTTTATCATAATTTAAAAAAATGTTGAAATTTGACCATAAAAAAAAAATGCGTTCTGGAAGATAGAGTTTTTGTTTTTGGGTTGTTTGTCGTTGCTTTTTGATTTTTTTTGGGCTAAAGTTCTTTTTTGAGGTAATATTTCTCGTTTGATCATTAACTATGTTGTTCATGAAAACGAATATAACCCCCCCCCCCCCCCCCCCCCCCCCCCCACCTTAATGATGAACACCGTCGCTTTCGACAAAGGACAGATAAACTTTCTAGCATGCATGTTTTCACAGCATGTAAAGGATCATACCCAAGTATGAAAACAAGGCTTTCATATGGTAACATTTGTTTCTTTTCTTGTGCATCATCTAAATCTACAAAAAAATTTACTCATCTGAACAACATGGACACTGGCGAACAACTGTATCTCCTTCAAGATTTAACAAAAGTTGAGGAAATCCTCATCAAACGTGTAAATCCTATTCTACAAGTAACTCATGCTCGTGGTGGTCAATAAAAATATGGCGGCCATACAATCAGCTTCCCTCAACACATCAATACTATTGCCAAACACCTACCTCAAATGGTTTCTGAATTGGACATCCTCATTGTGAAAAGGCACAATCCTTCTGAAATAGCTTATGAATTTTTCGTGTGTAAATCACGAGCACTTGCAACACTTGAATACAAACTTGCTAATGATCTCTACTACAAAGATGATGAGCTCAACCTATCTGCAATTTCTACCCTTCCATATCAACCTACAGATATTTAATTTCTTCTCCTCTTCATAACGTAACCACATCCTCTTTTATATACCATCAAACCATAGTCAAATCTACTTATGATCATGATACCATGTTCACTCCATTAGATATCCAACCATTACGGGAATTTTGAGGTATAAAATGGGCCTCCTAATGAAATTATAAAATAATAGTGAAAATAATAAAATAATATTTGACTACATCATTAAATTTTAGAGGGGAAAAAAACCTACTTTTTCAACTCGTATTTTCAAATTTTCTCCCAATGGGTTTACTCAAATTTCGAGTGGGAAGATTCGTTGGCTGCAGAATTTGATTCATCATCTAAGGCGTACCGATATTGCATACTATCAATGGAACCTTCTAAACTAAAAATGATAAATACATGAAAAATTTGATTGCAATAATGTTTTTCATGTATTTCTCACTTTTCGTGTAACAGGTTCCATCGAAAGTGTGAAACATGGGTACTCCTTCGATGAGGAATTAAATTTTGCATTAAACGAGAACTCCCACTTGAAATTTGAGTAAAAAATTAGGGAGATATGTTGAAAGTAAAAGTTGGAAAAGGAGTTTTATTATTTTATTATATTTTAATATTTTAATATTTTTACTTGTTTACTTCAAAAATGGTAAATTATAACCCATGATTGGCATCATCATCTTGAATCCTATTGGTTCTTATAAAGTTTATTTTGGTTGTACATTTTTCTTAGGGGGGCCATTTTAGACCTCAAAGGTTCTCTAATGCTTCTTTATTTGTTCCAATTCTCCAAAACTTGTGTACTGAACTTGAGCACATTCATGCTTATTTGCACTCCACCCATCCAAACTCAACAATTCAATCAACTTTCCTAAAATATCTCTATCACCTATGAACGGATACACCACTAAGGGCCTCTTTTCCATGGCATTCTGCACACTCATCCCTACACCCTTTTCCATGCTCACATAACCAAGAATTATAAAAGTTGAAATGCAAGAATATGCCTGTCACCCATTACACTACCATGACAACCGATTTCGCCAGCATCCACGATTCCACTACTACCTATATAATATTCTAATGTGCCACCATATCCAATCAACAGGTACTGTTTTTTTGAAGAAATACATTGAGAACAACTTGGCAACATTTGTTTCAAATTTGCAAGAATGTCTTCATGAGTTCCCAAATTCAAGAATTTGCGAACAAGTCATGCACTTTGGCTAAGCCCTACGAGGAACATGCTCTTTCTGGAACAAGCGTTAGAATGAGATAACTTCCACGATAACACAAATTGGAAGCCCAAAATTCTTCTTCAATCTAGTGCAACTGATACCAAATAGCTTGACTTGCACAAGATTATGCCCACTAATGTTCCCTCCAATTCGAAAAATCACTACAAATCGAGAATTCAAAATATAATTAAAAACCCACATTTAACATCGCAATATATGCGTTGTAGATTTACAATTTTCATGTAAGAAGCCTACAAAAATGCGTCCACACAATTGATTATTGGTGCTTGTATATTTTATTACCATTCCTCTCTACACCTATTTTTACATTACAGCCACATCTAAACCAATAATTATTTTCAATATTACATTTAGGTACGAATTGCAACATATAGGATATGCACACATACATGGATTTATTTGGTTGCAAGATGCACCAAATATGGACACCCGTGACTAGAACAGTAAAATAGAATTTCTCAATGCTCAGAGCTATTTTTACCATTACATGACTGCTTCGAACTAGTGAAACCCCCAACATCACGATTATGCACTTCACCAATTAGCAGAGTACAACCCATGTTTTCTTCACACAACATCAATCTTCGTGTCAACACAAATTGAATACTATGAACATAGGGGCTTCACTAGGGGAGAAATACCATACCACGTGAGTTCATATTGGGGGATATATATTCAGGAAAAAATGGCATAATATATTGGGGGATATATATGGGGTATAGGGATTTTACATTGCAAGATATAAAAAGTTAGCTCAAAGTTAATGAAAATATATATAAAAAATTGAACATGCCATTAGCGCTTTTCTCTGTAGAGAAACAAAGGCAACAAGTGTTTACTACATCTGAAGAAGAAGAACTAGACGCAAATGTACTCTTATGAAATGAACACAAAGTTATGCTCACCAACAACTTATGGGTACATGTAGGCCTTGTTAATGACGCACTTGGCAAAGTCATTTCAATTTTTATGC
Source organism: Pinus albicaulis (assembly GCA_034641835.2). Lineage (NCBI taxonomy): Eukaryota > Viridiplantae > Streptophyta > Pinopsida > Pinales > Pinaceae > Pinus > Pinus albicaulis. The sequence continues at coordinate 841,172,971 of CM076577.1, read as the reverse complement.
ACCTGACTCAAAACCCCCACAATTTCCATCCTTTGTGGTAGTCAACTTTAAGAAATACAGAGGAAAACCATGGGAAATATCACACCCAACATATGTACCCATTTCCCCTATCACAAGAGGTGCACACCGTTAAATACCACTTTGAATGACATGGATTTAACAATACACGAGTCACAAAGAATGACATTATAAAAAGAAACAGTAGACATTGGCCCCAAAGAACGCCAAGGTTTAATATTCACTGTTATTTCAAGAGTAAGGTCGTTGTTGGACCTTAGAATCAATCCAACATTTCCATTCTCACACATATCATGGATGGAAGAGAATCCATATGTACAACGCAGGAAGAAAGAAGAAGCATTGCTCACATCAAAATCTATGTAGAAGAGTACACTCTAACCAACAATACACTCTTCCTTTCAAATTTACCAATGGTAAACATAACTTAAGACTTATCGAAATTCCACACAATTATTTGATGTTACATTTACCCTCATATTGTTTTACTCCTATTTAAAAGAAAAATTATGTTTACTTCAAGTATTTTTTTACTCTATGAATATTACGCTTCCACTAACAATTACTATTTATTTTCATCCATGACCAACAGATATGGATGCACACTATTTAAACATGCTTTATGAATGCTGCCAAGAAATTCAACATCAAGAAGTAACCTTACAAACTATACAAATGAGGTTCATGCCGCCACAATCATTGCCTTTATACTGTTTCTGTCCAACTATTGCCTTACTACAAAAGATATGGAAAATACTAAGAAAAACAATCCACATCCATCGAAAAATGCAAGTTGAATGGCAAGAATGACTTTCACATTGTGGAGTCACAATAGACATCAATTGGTGTTGTTGATGTTGTGCCTCATCATGTATATATGATTAGATACTCATTTTCATTCAAATTTACATGAAAACACATAATTTTATTTTACATATGTTTATTTATTCACCTTCTGGTCCATTTCATGTTTCGTTGAACTACTCAACAATTCCGTATATCTCTTTGTATATAAGTCATGTTTTGTTAAACTACTATGCCATTCAGTATAATTTCAAAGAAAGCTAAGTTATGGACATTTGTAGATTACATTATCAACTATTTAATACAAATGATCTATATCTCATTTATATTTATATATATATTTAAAACATAACTTGATTTGGAATCAACCAGCACCAGCTTTTCCATTAATATCATGCCGACAAATACACATTCAAAGACAACATTCTAGACAAAATCAAATATTGGAACAAGATGTTGAGAAATCTTGTTACATTCTTTCGTTTTATTTATTGAAGTTTATTTCTAAATGTTAATTTAAAATATTATTGGATAATCAATTTTGAACTCACTTTGATGTAAATTAATTATTTAATTAGGTCGATAGGCCTCTCTCTTGAATTAGTTTACCTCATAATTTTCTCAACCTTTTTATTCTTTAACTAACATGTGTACACTACCACCTTTATGCCTCATATTTGTCCCACTTTAACTATATGGTATGGAATCTCTTAGCTGGTGTACCACCCTTATAGAATGGGCGAGGTCTCCACCCCATAGTTTAAGAGAACTTGTTACTTGTTGTCGAAATTTGCGTTCACCGTTGGAATTTGGTGTACAAAATGTCAAGAGAGGGAAGGCATACAGATTTGATAATTTCGCCACATTGTTTAGCATTTCATTTAAAGGCTTTAGAAGAGTCACCAGTCTCAATCCGTATTTGAAATTCATCTCTACAGACTATTAAACGTGACATCTGTGTGGACAGTTAAATCTTGAATTACATGCCAACGATTTATCAACAAGTGTAATTGATGCCATTACTTCTTAATTAGGGTTCGACAATCAAAACCCATCTCTCTTATTTTCAACTCTGTTTATAAGTTCTACAGTGTTTCTCCCATGCATTTCAATCTGACTGATATAAAGGTTATTTCTATGGTCAAGGGGTTCCTAGTTGGAGAAAACTCTCATTGCCAAAATCTTATTTCAGTAGGGTTTCTACCTCATACAAATGGATGTTGTCCTTGGATTCCAATCATCACAAATGATTGTCTTACGTTTCATATTCTTCGCTAACTCTCTTAGGCTCATAACTGAATCAACAAGAAGATATAAAATATTTTGTATAATTTTAATTTAAACTATAAAGTAGTTAAATGTGGAATTTTATAATTAATTTTTACTAAATTTAATCAATCTCTTAGAGTAATAATTTTATGAAGTATTTTAGTTGTTGTACATTTTGAAGTTTTTTTTGTATGTCGTAGTTCAACTATTTTTATTTTAAAAAACACATAATCTAATTAAAAATATATATTAAATTCACAAAACATGTAGTCGTAATTTAATGCTTTGTTAATTTTATTTAGGGATTTTATGATAACCGCTCAATATGCTTTTAATCATCTAATAAGGTTTTTTTACAAACTTTGGGGTTCCCTAAACGTAGACATTTCATTGTTCAATATATGTTTTCTTGTTTTATATATATATATTTTTTCTCATTCATTGATCACCATCCACACCACATATTCCACTTAATTTAGATATTTCACTGCTCACCTTTCCAACCAATGAACCAATGAGGCGTTTTCTTAAAGAGTTCAAACGACTCATCAACATACACATTTTGTGCAAACCTAGCAATCATTGCGATCCATGTAATATCATCTTATTCTGGAATTTTCTAAAATAATTCCAGGGATTCATCAAGGTATCCCATCTACATATATCATGTAATCAACGATGTCAACGACACAAGATTACGTTTCAAAAATTCCTGAAACAATTTGTCAACACATCAACTTTTCTAATTGTAAAATTCCAATTTAACGATCCTATCGTCCTCTCTTTACACCTTTTAGGGAAATTTCTAGTTGGTAATGACTATTAAATACACAAAGTGAAAATTCTTCACCACCTAAACGGAAACCTATATTTACCGCTGGCCACATGGCGGGGTAGGTTGGCTGGTTGGCTGGAACCAATGGATTATCAATAGTTGATGCGAAATATATACGATTATTTCTTCATTTGATGGCAGTCGGGTCGGGTCAAATTGATTTGCAATCGACATATCTGTCACAATATAAAATAAAAGAATTATAAAATGTTGAAGCAAAATTCAAAAATGAAATTGGAAAATATTTAAATTGATAAAGATAAAAATTTGTAAAAAAATGAAATTTACATTGAAATTTTACATATTTATAATTGTGAGAGTGGATACCTTAAATCAGAATTATTTGAAATGGTTAACTAAAGTAAAATTATAGATGTTTTGATAAAGAAATAAAGTTTACGGACAACAACTGTTAAATAATTTAAAACTATAAATATTAAAAAAAAAAAATCTATTTGAAAATAACTTGTTTTTTCTTTCAAAAATTTATTAAGTTTTAAATATTTGGTAAGAAATATATATATATATATATATATATATATATATATATATATATATATATATAGTTTGTTTGTTTGGTTGGTTATTTGATTCTAAAGATGACTCACATGTTTAACTTGTGGTTATAATGGTTACTTAGGGGCATCTAAGTTGTCAAAAATCACATCTCTTCTGGATAACACCCATCCTTAGCATTACTAGTTTAGAATCAATGATCTTTACCCCATAGAATGTATTAACAAAATATTGTGATAATAAACTCTATACCTTGTAAAAAATTATTAAATATTTTTTAATTTATTTATTAACACATACATTTTACATATTTTTCATAATATTCCATCAATAATCTCAAAAAAAAATCTACTATATTTAAATCACATATATCTTATTAAACTTGTTACATGTTTATAAATTTCAAAAATTGATTGAAATTGTTTATATTACAAATAACATAAATAAATAAATATATATAATATGTGAATTGGAAATTTATAAAATTGATTATTATTATTATTATTAATAAATATTTATAAAGATGACCCAATAAATGCAATGATAAGCTTATGAGAAAAAAAAACCAATGTTTAAAAACTATGATAGAACCTTTTCTAGCATTAAACATGCAATAAAAAGAAACTCTGCACACCATCCAAAATTTTATAACTCAAGGATTCTTTTGTTATAGAACCAGGTTTAGCATCAAAATATTCCCATTATTTTCAGGTGGTTTTTCGAATTCATTGTTGGACTGCTCCCCAATTGGCCAACATTATTTAGCATGCACTAAGCCAATGCCCATCATACAAAATATACAAATATAAATATAAAAATATGTATGGTCATACAACGTCATATATTAAGGCCGCTGAGCTATTTAGGTAGCAACTGCAGAGCTATGACTCCGGTATCCTCTAACTCTCAGTTGTCCGGCCTCCTCCACAATGCAGATGTATTGAATGTGCGGTCAATGACTCGTCCGGCTATATGTATTCAATGCCATCTCAGCTTCTTGGATTTCAAATTATTCAATGTCACCTTTATTTTCCAGATTTAAACTGACAATGGCGCGTTTAGATTTCAAAGTGACCAGTGGCTCCAGAATTCTTTTTTGAATAAAATGAACTGTGCTAATATTAGAATAGATGTATTCTAATTAATTAAAGAATATCACCTCCATTTTCCAGATTTAAACCGACAATGGCGCGTTTAGATTTCAAAGTGACCAGTGGCTCCAGAATTTTATTTTTTTTAATAAAATGAACTGTGCTAATATCAGAATAGATGTATTTTAATTAATTAAAGATTTAATATGAGTTAAGAGATTAAATTCTTAAAGTTTTAAAGTGTAAAATATAATGTGTTAATTTTTATTATTTTACTTTTAATTAATTTATATTATATTTATTTTTTTAATATTATAATAGATATTATTTTTTTAATTATAATATATTTTTTAATTTTTAATTTTATGTTAAAGAAATTTTCTGATTGACAGATATACTTATACATTTCCTTGTACTAAACTATAGAATAAATCTCTAAGCTCATTAACTTTCCAAAAAAACAAGAATGGAAAAATGATTTTAATACATTAAATGTTGACTAAGGTGTTGTTTAAAGTTGAAACCTGTTTCAAAATGAGTGTTTTGTGTTAGCATCATAAGAATCGAACCTGTGTGGGCGTTCCAGTTAGAGGGCAACAACTGTAGCTTTTTTAAGTGGACAAACTATAGTGGGATGGTCCCTCTCAGATCTTTTGCAAAGAGGTAGATATCTTTAGGTTGCATTAGACGTCCCAAAGCCCCATCCCTTAAATTCCTATGACTAGAGGAGTTCTAAATTTCCGAGGTGGGAAAGGATGGTGTCATTCAGGGTATCCTTATGTGGATTATTGATTTCATGAATATTTGTCAATAATTCGAGGTGGGAAGGGATGGTGTCATTCAGAGTATTCTTATAGAGGAGTTCTAAATTTCCGAGGTGGGAAAGGATGGTGTCATTCAGGGTATCCTTATGTGGATTGTTGATTTCTTGAATATTTGTCAATCATTCAAGGTGGGAAGGGATGGTGTCATTCAGAGTATTCTCCCGTCTCTATTGATCCCTGCGAGATGATGGGTTGCCAGTTCGAGGAAATTTGCGAAGGGAGGCAACATTTCTTCTGAGATAGAAGCGGATGTTCAAATAGATTCCGTTCATATTGCCATATTTGATGCCAACCATGCTCAATCGAATTGGTGCTTGGATGAATTGGATCGAGTGGTGGTGAAGTCGAGGGTTATCATTCTTCCCATATTTTACAAAGCCAACCCACATCTAGCAGGTAGATTTGGTAGATCCATTTATAAGTTCGTCTGATGGACTGCCTTTATCATTTAAGTGCATCCTCTGCAGATTGCTTGTTTTTTCTTCGAATTCAGCAACAAACTAGATAAGGGGTTTAAAAGTTTAAAGAAAAATTGTCAGTAAATATGCCCGCAGAATAATGATTTAAGGCAAAAATGAATGCTCTGTAGTCATTTGCGGCAAACGATCAGCAACATTGATTGAAGATTTACGCTCGTAAGTGCTTCAATCATTTCAAATTTTCTCTTCCGTTTAGATCTTTCAGAGTTTGTTTATTCCAAGTATGATAGATCTGACTTTATTTGAATGAATGGTAATTAGCAAAGAGTAACAAGATCTGTATATCGGGCGGAGGAAAAATGAATGCTCTGTAGTCATTTGCAACAAACGACCAACAACATTGATTGAAGATTTACACTCGTAAGTGCTTCAACCATTTCAACTTTTCTCTTCCGTTTAATCTTTCAGAGTTTGTTTATTGCAAGTATGATAGATCTGACTTTATTTGAATGAATGGTAATTAGCAAAGAGTAAAAGATATGTATATCTTCCAAGTTTGTTTAGGCCAAGGATGATAGATCTTTATAGGTTTCTTCAATGAACAGGTAATATGAAGGAATGAGCTGTCAGGGATCTCTTGGAGGCGTATAATCATTTCTTTTTGCCTCAATTTTGTTTTATGAGGAACTTGCATCTGGTTGCAGCTGAAGGTAGTTATTTAAAATAATATTGTCAAAGCTGGGTTCACCACATCTTATATGGCTCTTGGTACAAGTGACCTTCCACTTCCTGGATTCATATGAGAAATTGAGTGTTACAAGTGGGTAGGAGGAAATTAAAATTATTGTGCCAGTGTGAATCTCATGTAAACAAATGTGTGTTGATTCTTATTTCAATCTGTCTCATTTATATATCTAGTTCTAGCTGAAACCTGAATGTTTGCATTTGCAGGTGCTACTCCAACTGTGAGAATTAAAGATCTGAGCTAAGGGAGGCAGAAGCCCCAGGACAACTTATTTGATAGGTCTGACCTTGTACTGCTGGAAGGAATTTAGGCAACTAGGAGGGCTTTGCAGTTGGGCAAAATTTCTAGAGTTAACTATCAGCCGTAATGAACAAATAGAGAATCTGTTATGCCTTCAAACATTGATATCTGTGGAGGTGATTGATGCTTCTTCGTGTGCGAAGATCAAGATCATACAAGAATTGGGGCGACTGACAAAGCTTCGATTTTTGCAAGCATATACAGAGCTGCCTGGTGGGGAGGATTTGATGTCTTTGGACGAGCTTAATGGTAACTTTCCCAAAGTGCAAAGAGGCTGGGGAATATTTTTTGACCAGTTGCTCACAATTGAATTGAACCTCCCCATAAGATGGAAGTTCCGTGATAGAAAGAACATAGGAAAAGCAGTAGTACAGCAACATGATGGGTAGTTTTATCATGTTTGATTTGTAAATTAAGTGGTAGTTTATTGAATATAATTAAGAGAGATGATGTCATATTTAATTCCCTGATGGGTAAGTTTTCTCAGCTTTAAAGTGGTGGTTTATTGGGTATAAAAAATAGAGATGTGGCCAAATTTATAGTGGACATTTTCTTCATCTTTCTCTCGATCTACTGTTTGTTTCTCATGGATCGATCCGGTGGTTGTTTCCATATATATAAAAGCTTCGTTGTTATGATATGGTATGAGAGGTTAGTGGTACTCTTTATGATGGTATATATTAAGATGAATTTTTGTAGCCATAAATTATTTCATAATTTTTAATTAGTATAATAATATAGATTAAATAATTACTAATGCATCAATATTTAATTTATACATTACACATTGTAAAAAATTCTCTAAAATTATTTAAATTATAATTTTTATTATTATTATTATTATTATTAAAAGAATTATTATATGAGTTAAGTTTATATATTTTTTTAAAACATATAATTAGGGCAATTATATAATTTTATTTTTTTGTAAGTTTGGTAAGACTATATCTTTATCATGTCCAATATATGAGGGGCAGAGAATTGAACCCTTGACTTCACATCAAGTAGTGCCTTAACAGAGCACTAGATCACCCCCTATCCAAAACTCCCCCACTAGGACAACCATATAATTTAAAATAAGAGACATTGACATTTTTTTAGTGCATTTTTTCTAGTTAATTTTAACCAAAATTGGGCATTTTTAAAAACTTGAGTTTAAGTTGTTTGATAAGTAGAATTCTAGTGCACTATGAGTTTGGTTGCTAAATTCATTTATGCTTTCAAAAATGTATTTTAAATAACAAAAAATCACAATACTACTTGAAATTGTATAACCAAATTTTGGTGGAAAAGGTAATTTCTTATATAAATGGCTTGTAAATGAAAAGAAGCATCAATCCATGATCAACATCAAAATAGTTACCCTATTATACATATCACATTGCCATATTGAAAAAATCATAAAAATTAACTAAAATATAATTTAAATTTAAATTATCATTGATTATAAAAATAATTAATATATGAGTTAAACATATTTACATTTTACAAAATATGTAACAATTTATTCGTAACAATGGAGATTCACCTCCACATACCATGGAGATTATTAACTTGTAAATATCTCTTCTTACAATACCATGGCTTAGGCAATATTACATTTTATTTAATTTATTAATTTGAGTTAAATTAATTAAAAGAGCATGTTGGAGATAAATCTTAACCCTTAATTTATAAATATGAATATTCGATCATATTTCATGGAGGTTAAATCTCTACCATCTACTTAATAATAATTATTGATAATTAAATTAAAATTGTTGAAGGCCAATTTCGAAATATACACTCCGCTGAGATAATAATATTCTTAGCCATGGAGATTCATCCCCACTTAAATATGGATATTCTTAATTGTTACGATATTATGGACCAATACCATGGTTTATCAATACCACATATCCAAAAAACTATAGCTCATTTCATGACATTGGTCCATATAACTATTTTATTAATTAATCAATTTAATTAAAAGAACATAAATGACATAACTGCTTTTGAGATAAAATTCAACCTTTGATATGTGACTACTACTAGGAATATTGTAGAATAGTATGTGGAGGTTAAATACATACCATCTACCTAATAATTATTATGTCCATAGGTATGTCTATTTTGGAATAGGGCTACCAAAGTTAGGGGCATGCCTATAAATAGGGCATACAAAATTATGGCATGTCTATTTCGGAATAGGGCTTCCAACATCCTAATTTAATTATCAATAATGATTGAGCGGATCATAGCATTGAACCTCCACTTAATATTCAAGAATGTTTTTCGTAGTAGTCACAAATAAAAAATAGAGATTTATTGTAAAAGTAGTTATGCTCTCACTTTTAATTAAATTAATTGATTAAAAAAAATTCATATGAACAAGTGTGATATGGAATGAGTTATAGTTTTTTTGGACATGTGGTATAAAGTGTTGTACCAAAAGTTATATATAGGTTAAGAATCCCTAAGGTAAAATGGAGTTGAATCTCAAATGTTGCATTATGTATTTTCTTGGTCCTCCTCCAAAATGGGTACCTGATTGTAACTTGAAAATCCATCTATGAATGAATAGAATTCATGACCTACCACTTTGTTTATAATTTCATCGACAAAAGATGTTGAGAATGGATTTGCGACTATTAGTTTGGTCAAACATAAAAATTAACACAATTTCGTAGCTTCTTTTGGTTGTGTTTTTTTTGTTGCATTACCTTAGGAATTCCGATTTTGATTTCTATAATAGATAGATGATACTAGTGGCTAACATCACTTCTATCTCCTTATGCACTATGACTTTATATATGTGGGCCAACTTATACAACCTTTTTTTATTGGTTTGGCTCCCTAGATGAGGTTGTTTTTCATCTCCCTCATTTCTTTTACAAGTCCGTTTTAAATATTTATCATCTCTTGTGAATGTCTTGGTATTCTTTGAGGAGTTTGATGAATTTCGTGGTTTTCTTATCCAACCAATAATATCCTAGTTGGGCCATCTTTCTTCAATCACCATTAGATATGTTGAATTCCTTAATTTTGAGTTCAACACCCATCCATTCTCGAGCCTTCGACTTGTCGAGTTCTATTCTCTGACATTTCATGATAAGTAGGCAGGAATTTTGATTTCTTAGCTTTGTCTTCTTGTTCTATGGATATCTTGAATTTTCGAGTGAATTCTTTTTCCAACAAAAGCTTTGCCCTAAAAAATTAATAATTTCAATATCTAGTGAGAAAGCTTCTCCTTGGAATATTGATTAGCATGATACATGGTTACATTATGAATTTGATAGGTAGTCAACTTTTATTTTTTTCCAACAAGGAAAAGACTTATATGAAGCAGTTAATCATATTTAAAGTGTTTCAGAGGAGTCTTTCGTTCGACGAATCGGGAGCTGATGTGACAACTCCCATTCCGCCCCTCTGGCGACCCTTTTGTTCTCCGGCCTGATGGCAGCGAACGACGAACGACAAACGGGAGTGGCTCCGAGCGCCTCCTCCACCACCCCTTCCCTGGCGCCGCTCCTCCCTGCAACTGCCACCCCCACGACTCCGGCCACCAACCTCACTCAATGCTCCATAATTTGAAAGAAGAATTCGGCGGGAGAGAGTTTTCATTCGAGGTTTCCTCTCCCCTCCTCGGCCTCCTACTATGCGTCGACTTCTTATCCATGTTCCGACGTGTTCCCATCGAAGCCTGGATGTCCAGAAACATATTGTCCAATTATAATGTATTTATAAATCATCGCGGTCTGGATGTCAAGAACATTTTACCTTCCCGTCTCTATTGATCCCTGCGAGATGATGGGTTGCCAATTCGAGGAAATTGGTGAAGGGAGGCAACATTTCTTCTGAGATAGAAGCGGATGTTCAAAGCCAGTCGATAGGCCACGGGTCCTAACCTTTCAAAAATTTGGAAGGGTCCACAGAACCTAGGAGCCAACTTGGCACAAGAGGTCCACTGTAAGGTACTCCTCTTGGGCTTGATCCTCACATACACATGGTCTCCAAATTCCTGATAAGACCTCTTTTTATCCGCATAGATCTTCTGCCGGTCTTGTGCAGCCTTCAGATTTTGTCTTATATTCTTTACCTCTATTTCCATTTCAACAAGCATCTCAGGTCCCACCAATAATTTTTTTTCGGTGCTGCTCCAATTTATGGGTGTGCGACACTGCCTCCCATACAAGGCCTTGAAAGGACTCATCTTCAGGGACTCCTGGTTACCATTGTTGTAAGAAAATTCAACAAGATGAAAATATTCCTCCCATTTGTTGGGTTGCTACATCACATACATGCGCAACATGTCTTCCAATACCTGGTTTACTCGCTCTATTTGACTGTTAGTCTAGGGATGATAATTTGTACTAAATTTTATTTGGGTCCCCAAACCTGTAAACAGAGTTTTCCAAAATGTTGAGGTAAACTTAACATCTCTATTCGAGATTACTATCTTCAGAATACCATGCACTCTGAAGATTTCCCTCATAAATATGTTTGATATCTGTACAGTCTTGTAAGTAGACTGCACATGTATAAAATGTGCAGATTTACTCAATCTATCCACTACCACCATGATGGAGTCATTTTCCCTTTTTGTCCATGGTACACTTGTAATGAAGTTTAGGGATATAACTTCCCAGTTCCATTCAGGTACTGGTATGGGCTGCAAAAATCCCACGGGATGTCGATGCTCCACCTTCACTTGCTGACACTCGAAACATTTACTTAAATACTCTGCCATATTTTTACGCATAACAGGCCAGAAATATACCTTTCTTATTGTAGTCAATATTTTTTGGTATCCTGGGTGACTTGCATAATTGCTGCGATGGTACTCATTCATTATTAGCTCCTTTAGGTCCATATGGTTTGGTACATATACCTTACCTCTAAAAGTTAGCATATGTTCATCATTCACTCCATACTCAAAATCACTTCCTTGCTTTCTGGCTTCTTCCATTTGTTGCCATAGGAATTGATATTCCGAATCTTTTTGTGCTTATTCTTTTACTTGATCTAAGAATTTACTTTCAAGCTGATTGTAGTAATTCTAAAAAACACAATCCAACTTTCTACTTAAAGCATCAGCCACCCGATTCTCCTTACCTTTTACATGCTAGATGTCCATATAAAACTCACTTAGAAAGGAATTCCATCTTTCCTGTCTATAGTTTAAATAAACTTGCTTGAAGTAACTAGTCAAGCTGCTATGATCTATTTTTAACACAAAATTTTTCCCCGGCAAGTAGTGTCTCCATACCCGGAGCGCATGTATTACTGCTATTAATTCCAAATCATATGCTAAATACCTTTGTTCACGATCCTTCAATTTTATAGACTCATATGCCACCACTTTTCCTTCCTGAGATAGAACTTCCCCAACACTCTCTTTACTGGAGTCTGTACAAATTTCAAATTCTTTTTTGGCGTCAGCTACCCTCAACACTGGTGCAGTGGTCAAAAGTTGTTTTAGCTTTTCAAAATTTTTATGGCATTCAACAGTCCACTTGTAAACTTTTCCTTTTCTCCACAAAGAAGTAATAGGAAAGGAAATTCTGGAAAATCCTTCAACAAATCTTTGATAGTACCCAGCTAATCCCATAAAGGATTGAATGTATGCCACATTATGGGGTACTTTCCATTCCATGATTGTCTTGATCTTCTCTGGATCAACTGCAATCCCTTCTGCTAGAATGACATGGCCTAGGTACTGGATTTCTGTTTTAAAGAAATCACATTTTTTGAACTTAGCATAAAACTAGTGTTTCCTTAGCATTTCCATCACAATCCTCAAATGCTCTTTATGTTCTTCCTAGTTTTTAGAATAAATTAAAATGTCATCTATAAATATGAGCATAAAACTATCCAGGAAAGGATGAAAGATTCGATGCATTAACCTCATAAAGGTTGCTTGTGCATATGTTAACCAAAAGGGTAACACCACAAATTCATAATGCTCGTACCTGGTACGGAATGCAGTCTTGTAAATGTCTTCATCCTTAATTTGGATCTGGTGATATGCAGATCTTAAATCAATTTTAGAAAACATTGTGGCCCACTTCACTTGATCAAATAGATCATCAATCCTTGGTAAAGGGTATTTTTTTTATATTGTTAACGTGTTGAGCTGTCTATAATCCATGCACATTCGCATGGTTCTGTCCTTCTTCTTCATGAACAACACTGGTGCTCCCCAAGGGGACACACTTGGACAAATGTAGCTCTTGTCCAACAATTCCTGTAACTAGATTTTCAGCTCAATCAGCTATGGCACACTCATATTGTAAGGAGCCCTTAACACAGGAGAGGCTCCTGATATTAACTCTATGGTGAATTCAATGACTCACCTTGGTGGTAATCCAGGAATATTTTCAGGAAATACATCCAGGAAATATTGCACCACAGGTATATTTTCCATCATAGGTGATTTTTCCTTGGAATCAACATATCCAACTTGAATAGCATATAACTAACATCCCTTTCTTATACATTTATTCATTTGGGATGCTGTAATTCGACGTAACTATAATGGCTTCTTGATTCCTTGAATCTCTTTCTATGTTCCATCTTACATTCTATAATAAATAATCTTTTCCTTGCAGTCCACTAAGGTCCAATGTTTTTCTAACCAGTCCATGCCCAACAAAACATCATACGACCCTAATGGCAGTATGTTCAGGTCTACTTGTAACTGTTGTTCTGAAATCTCTAGAGTATAGTTTGGAATCTTGGCAATTACCTTTCTTTTTGCTCCTGTGGCTAGTTGTACCAGCCATGAGTTTTTGAATTTCTATTCTTTTAATTTACACAATTCCACTATTTTGTGACTAACATAACTTAGACTTGCACCTGGTTCTACCAAAATTGAAACAAATTGAGACAGTAATTTACCTTCCAACTCAATCATTGTTGGCTAATAATGTTCCTATCTATCCTCCAACGCTGCGTTGATATGAGGAATGTTTCGCACCACATCGCCTACTATAGAAGCTTCTTGCAGATTTGCAACTGTGTCATTTCTTGCTCTCTCTAGGAAATTTTTATAACAATGTGTCTCACCACACCCCCAGCACTGTAGATGTGGCTTGGTCACCTGTCCTTGCTCAGGCTTGCTGGATGCCTCTGTAGGATTTTCTTCTGCTGGCCATCAGGTTCTCTAGTGATTTCTACCAAATTGTTTACTGACAGAGTTTCAGACAAAATTTGTAAAGTTACTTCTTTTGGATCCTTTGAAGTTGGAGTTGTTTTTATATCATTTCCTTGGCTGCCAACCTTTTCCAACCTCTCCTTTTGCCTTGGATTGTTGATAGCACATTCGTGCCTTATGAATGGCTTCATCCATTGTTTTAGGATTCATGAACTCAATTCATTATTTCATATGTGCTAGCAGGTTGCTCAAAAATCTCTACACCTTAGCCTTTTCCTCTCGAAGGTATGGAAAATATCATAATAGTGAGGTGAAATTGGTGATATATTCATCCATAGTCATCTGTCCCAGTCTTAAATCATGAAATTCCTTAGCTTTCTCATCATAGAATCGTTGTGTCAAATACTTGTCCTTAAAGTATTGCTAGAATTATTCCCATGTGACATCTTGTTCCTCGATGCTGCGAACACTCTTCACTTCTTCCCACCACGGAGTGGCTTTCTCCCTTAACTGGTATATGGCCAATCTGGCCTTCAAGTTGCTACTGTACTCATACACCTGAAAATACTTGTTCATATTTATTAACCATGCTTCTTTCACTTCCTCAGTGTCACCATCAAATGTTGGTGGTTTTATTTTCCGAAACTCACCTTGAAGCTCTACTTTCTACTTCTTAACTTCTTGCTGATCCAAAAAATTCCCAAATTATACTTCATTGTAATTTTTTTTCTTATTATTTCACTCAGATGGGCTTCTTTCCACTTTGTCAGTGGTGCTTTCTCTGGTTTGATGTTCATCACCTTCTTGGATGTCCCTATCAGCGCTGGGATGTTCCATTCCTTGATTTTGTTTGTCTGATAGAATTTTGAGTATCTTCTCTTGCTCTTGCATTAATTGTTCGTTATCCCTTCGAACTCCCACCATCTTTCCTGTAGTTGTTGTACTGTGTTTAACAACAAACTGGTTTGATGCTGTTGTTCCTCTAGCCGTCTACTAGTTTGCTGGTGCTGATCAACACTCAGCTGAACCCACATCTCAGGGTTCACAACTAGTTGTGTTTAGGGTTCCCCGGTGTCTTGGGGTGGTTGCTGCATTGTTTCCCTTCTCACTATGTTTTCTGCTATACTTTTATTCTGTGTATCATTATACACAACGTAAATTTTTAGTTTACCCTTAAGGTCCCAGCGGATGAACGCCGCTATGATACCACTTGTAACACTCAACCATCAGACTTACACAATAAAAAAACATTTTATTTACCCTACCAATCATTAATCCTCTTATTATAACACTTATGTTCGAATCTATTTAACCATAAATAGAAGTTCTTATATTTATGTTGCACATGCGTTATCAACAATCATTTAAGTATTGTTGAACTTATTATTCGTATACCATATAACCAACCATATAAAACCTATGGAATATAGTTTATTTGCACAACCCATTTCAAGTTAACTTATCATATATCCATAATAAAATTATGTTTATAGTTGAAATACTATATAGTAATAGTTCTGGGTTGTTACATAACTCTAATACTCGTTCATCATTCAAGACATTTGATGTAAGCCTCCCTGTCCTTTGTGAATCAAACACGATCTCAGTATTTAAGTTTGGAGGTACACGTAACTCTTTACAACCTGTCAACATTAAATACTCTGCCATCCATTCACGTTTGGGATCCGTGTGCGGCCACCTGTCCTCATAGATGCCATTAGATCTTAATAGATCGAAAATGAAATTTTATTAGCGTGATTTGGGGTAGGTTAACAGGTTTATTCGCTCTCACTCTTACCATTTGTGCCTTGTAGTGAACGTTGAGTTACTCTTCTATGGTTTCTCAACTAGACATTCCGTCATGGCATTTCCTGCTCGGCGAAGCCAAGTCTAATCTTGTCATTAGGAAAATTCAATGCTTGCCTCATCTGGTAGCTATCCATCCCGTGGTTTTTTCCAGTAGCTTGTTCACTCGGTCCGTCGTCCTCCTCTATCACGGTAAGATATTCTCTGAGATTTTTATTTTTTTTTAATTTCCTCTCTGCAATTGCAAATATCTTTTTTTTTTAATAGTTAAGTCAGGTTATTCTACCCTTCATTAATAATACCTTTTCTTTACTTTACAGCTCCGGTGTTAGCCTTCAAGCACGAGGATACTCAGCCACAGGTAAGGCAATAATCATATTTCACCTTCATACATCTATTAAAAGTTATGAAGTAGAATCTCGTTTTCTTATCCTAGCTATCGATTGATTTCTTCGATTTTGGTTTCATCGCTTAACCCTTTTTATTGATATACTACAGGTATTCTCCTAGTTATCGAAAACCTTGTTCGTTTCCCAAGGATTTTGGTCGCGGCTAACCTCTCCGCAACTCTCTCCAGGTATTCCACACACAAGTTCTTGGGTTTGTGCTCTAGGATATAGAGTTTGGCATGGGTTGAGAAGTCCTGGTTTTAGAAATAGCCTGACATCTATTTAGTTTAATAAATAGTTTTATTTTAGCTCCAAGAGAAGTAATTGTAATCATGTACTGAATTTAAAGCCTGCTTTTGTAACCAGAAGGTTCCTTCGAGTTCATACTCAGTTGGGATTTCGCTAAATTGTTAATTTATAGGAAACTAGAAATTTTCTTTTGGTCGAGATATTTGTTCTTTTCGGAGTTAAAGATTTCTCTATTATCCCATACACTCGAATCTATTTTTCTTAAGAAATATTTAAAGAATTTATTCCATTATGTTTTATTTAAATTACTTATGCATATACAAATTTTTACTGTACAGGTTATTTTAAATGAACAGTTAATTTACCTTTTCTTTTTTCCCTTTTGTGAAGAAGTACGATAGTTACAGGTATTCTTTTAAGATTCTTTGCATATTTTTCAATTTAAAAAGGTATTGAATACCTAGCTCTTCTTTGAGGTCTGTACCTTGGGCCGACAGTTTAGTCTACACATTTTATTTGCGTATTTCTCCAGTTTTACACGAGAATAAAAGAAAATTGTTAAACGCCAATCTTTCTTTTTCTTTTTGAAATACTATGTTTATTGCCTTTTTATTTTTCTCAGTATATGCTATACAACACTCTCATTATTTAGCTTATGACTCGAAAAGTAAAATCTATATAAGTGGCCAGACCACCATGTTCCTCGTCCGAGTTAACTAGATCTTGGAGACGATGTGTCAAGGGTTAGGTTTCCACCCGTCTCCTTCGACCAACGGTCTACCTTGTAGAGGTTTACCCATAAAGGGTTTATCCTGCAAAGCCACATTTTTATTTCATGACCTCATATCCTACTCTTCTGTAATTAAAAATTTACCGTTCTCCCACTGTATTAGTTTACTTCACAATTCTTTCACAGTGGTTCGCAATTTTCCTTTGAACACTGGGAAAGATTCTTTACGATGATAAACTCAGATCTTTATTTTTTTAAATTATTACTACCTTAAAATATTGTACAAGTATTTAGGCATAGCTTCAGTATTCAAATATAACATGTGACATCTGTATATATTTACTGTACTCCCAAATATAAAAAATAACATTTCTATACAAATCTATTACGCCCTGTCGTAGAAACATAGTTTTGTCGTTAACAAGTAAATACATGTTCAAAATTATACTAAGCATTTTTATTTATAAAAATTACTTGAAAAATGCACAGATACTTATCTGGTTAAACAATTTCCACAGCTAAGGTCCTCCCAACCTTTAAGAGAGGCGATTACGTCCTCCTCTTGCCCCCATGCTCCAATCCTAAATAGTATGGGTTAACAGTGGATATTTCTGCTGTGACCTTAGGACACCTAGTCCAGTGAGTACTAGAAATAATTCAGGATTTTCTCAGTGTTTCCACTGGTCACAACCAGCTCTGGAAAATTATCACTCTCACTCTTTCCATGAACAGAACCCCTTCTCCAAACTGGGACCAGTCTCTTATCTCTTATCCCCAGAGGAGCAAGAAACTATTTCCAACTGTCCCCAACCTCTTTCCAGTTCTTGGAAAACATTTACCATCAGCTTTCACTTTTTATCAAGTTATTTTTCCATAACCAATTTTATTATTATAATTAATAACATTTCAGCAAAAACATTAATAGTTCCAGTCTCTTCTTAAAACAATAATTAAAACTCTCTTTTAACTAGTTTAATCAACTAGTTATCATTAATGCATCTTTCACAACTTTTTAGGCCTTTGAAACCAAAAATTAAATTAAAAATTTCTTATTCCAATACCATTTTTCTTTTTCTTTTCTATTTTTTTTAACTTTTCCTTTCCCATCTTCTAAGATTTTTTCCCTTTCCCATTTTCTAAGTTTTTTAATTATTTGGAAGCAAAAATGAAATTAGAAAATGATAAACTTTCTTATTCTATTATGATTTTTCATTTTCTTTTCTATTTTTTTACTTTTCCTTCTTCATTTTCTAAGTTTTTTTTTAAAACAAAACTGAAATTAAAAAAATGGCAAATTTTCTTATTCCATTATAATTTTCCATTTTATTTTGTATTTTCTTACCTTTTATGTGTAAATATTTCCATTAATATCAATTATTATTGAAAATTTCTAACCCTCTCATTGATCACTAAATTCGTTTTATATGCAATTCTTCATTTCAAAATGAATGTTTTTTGTATTTTATCAATTTTGGGCCACATGATGAAATAATGTTAATTAAAAAGAGATTGTACATTTCGAGAGCAATAGATTTTAGACTCAGTCGCACTTGAAATTATTATATAATCTTTATCACTATGTTCTTATCATCATGGTTGCAAGTTGGCATTATATATATATATATATATATATATATATATATATATATATATATATATATATATATATATATATATATATATATATATATATATATATTTTGTTTAAGTTTTGTAATTTGTTTTATACAAATTTTATATAATGTATTATTTTAAAATTTAAAATTAAAAAAAAAAAAAAAAAATTAGTGCACTTTAAAATTTTAAATTTGAAGAGTTTTTGTTGCCTTGTAGTTTGATTTGGTAAAATTATTTAACAATAAATTTTTAAATCAGAAAATGGTAAACTTTCTTATTCCAATACCATTTTATGTGTAAATATTTTGTGTGGTTACATTTTATGTTTTTATTTATTGGATTGTTTGTTTTGTAAAATTATAAATAGAAGTATTCACGCACTCACAATCACATGGTGTTCTAGCCAATTTCCAATATTTACATGATTAGCACATAAATTTTAGCCTTTTGATATTGAAATAGCGGGATTATGTGTAGGTGTAACATGGTTGTGGTTAAAATTTACATCAGCATATTTTTGGGGTACTGCACTCCCAAGCCTTAAATTTGAGACACGCCCAATTGACATATTTTGGTGATAATTCATTCAAGATGTTGTATGCATTACCACAAGACTAAATTGCTACTTCAAGCACAAAAATGAAAGACAAATTTTCTCAAATCTTAACAAGATGAACTACCTTTCTTGTATCTTTACACCTTTAGAAGCAACTCATAATTATATAACTTAAATGCAAGTGGTAACTAGTGGATCATTGTTAACTGTTGAAGGAAATTAAACCAAGTCAAATGGAAAGGTTGGACGATCGTCTCAAAATAAAAATAAGTAATTGTTTAAACGATTCAATTGTGCATCCTACATGATAAATAAATGATTGTATAAACCATTCAATTGTGCATAAAACTACTACATTGAAGGTGCTTGTAAGCTATGATCCATCGAAAGGCTTTTGACGGTCCTGGTCACCAAGAAAGGCGCTATAAATCTTATAATGAAGAGAAGACTATAGCAGCTCAACTCCAGGAAACTATCTTATATTATGAAATTATTAGAGATTTGGAGGTATAAGTATTAATTTACAATTTCTTCACATGTGAGGGAGGAGAAAAATTATTCACAAACCAAAACTCTATTGAGTACATTATTCTACAAATAATAATGGGTAGAAATGTAAAAATTAAGTTTAAAAGTCGGTTAATTAAAAGAACCTCTCACATCCAATTAGATTAACAAACTTCTTAAACAATAAAATTAAACTCTCTACTACAACTCCCGTTAACTAAATAAAAACCAACTCTTTCAACAAAGTAGACAAACCCTAATTCACAGTAACACCATATTATCTGAGATCAAGGTTAATAATTCCAACTCTCGTCTCACTGGCTATAACGATTCTACAAATATAGTTTAAGAGAAACTTCCCCGAGGCAAGTTTAGGGATTTCTACAGTCAACGAGGCAATTACCTCAACGTTGGATAAGAAAACAGCGGAGCTTGCCTTGGCATCATGGTTTCACATGCTTCCGTCATATCCAACTGTGATGGATCGCCTTCTACTCTCCAATCGAAAGTATTCACCAAGTGAGCCAATGAAAACTCAACCGAAACAATAGCCATGGCAGATCCTGGGCATCCTCTCGCCGAACGGAAGCATTCTGAAGTCTGATTGACCTCCTGATAAATCCATACAATGTTCTTCCATCTGCGCCATGAATCTCTCCGGCTTGAATTCCGAAGCATCTGTCCCCCACACAGTGGGATCCCTTCCTATAGCCCACAAGTTCATGATTACCGCTGTTTTCTTAGGTATATAATACTTGCCTACCTTCACGGCCTCCATAGATGCATGGGGAATCGCTACCGGCAACGATGGGTAGAGTCTTAGAGTCTCTTTGACCACACAGTGGAGGTATTTCATGTTGGCATTGTCTTTCGTTTGACGAATCGGGAGCTGATGTGACAGCTCCCGATCCGCCCCTTCGGCGACCATTCTTTCTCCGGCCTGATGGTGGCAGCAAACGGCAAGTGGAAAATGGATGGCAGCAAACGGCGATTGGAATGCCGCTCCTCCTCCACCACGGCGGATTGAATGCCTCTCCTCCCCGCAATGCGCCACCCCCAGTGGAAAAGACGTGAACCTAAACTCATTCAATGCTGGGCTCCTCCCCAAATATTTCAAAATCGGTCTTCGCGCGTTTCAGTTTCTCGGTCGCGCTCTACCTTCTGCTGTTCGTTTCTTTTTTTTTTCACAGCGCGGCCTCTACCTTCTGGTGTTTCTTCGTGGGTGACCCTGTTTCGCACAGCGTTCCAATCGCCAACCTATTTCTTTTCCTCACTTGCCGAGTAAGAAAAATCTTTATCTTACTCGATTTTTAAAAGGAAAAATATCCTTATAACATTCGTTTCCTTTTCGTATTTTTTTCAAACATTTAACGTTCCGATCTAGATTGGCAATTGCCACCAGGACCAGATGCTTGTGACACAACGTGGACCACAACCAACTAGGTATTGATAGTTGGAGATTTATTTAGCCACCACCCCCATAGTGAGTCGGCGAAAAATGCAAAATGTCATAGCTATTAATAACACAGCAGCGAGATACTAAGAAGCATTTTTACGAGGAATTGAGTTTCATAGATGACATATTTGTATCTATATGACATCTTCATTCGGCAAACACTATTTTTCATACTTGGATTCAAAGATTTTCATCTCATAGTTAGGTTTTTGGCTAATAATCAAAATTTTGAAACAAGGGGTCAAATGATTTCCGCAACGTAAGGGAGGGTCAAGGAAAACCTAAGGGAGGGTCAATTTCCCTGAGTTACTAATAAATGAGGAATTACTTATTATCCTTTTGGATTAAAATACTACTAAAAACCACTACTTATACCCAAATTACCCACGGGAAATGCATTAATTAAAAAAACCATAATACTATGCCAAAATTAGGACTCGGCCCTCTTTCAAAATTAGGACTCGGCCCTCTTTGTGTACTGTAAGAAAGTGATTTCTAAATGGGGTATTACATCAATGTGTAGAATTTTTAATAACCCATTTAGAAATCACATTCTTACGGTACACAAAGAGGGCCGAGTCCTAATTTTGGCATAGTATTATGGTTTTTTTAATTAATGCATTTCCCGTGGGTAATTTGGGTATAGTATCATGTTTTTTTAAGTTGTTTTGATCCGTATCTTTGTCATAGTATTATGATTTTTTTAATGCTGTTTTGGTTGGTAATTTGAATGATTAAGAGTATTATTTGTTATTTTATATATGGTTTAATATATATGAGCCTTTTGGTTAGTAATTTGAATGATTAAGAGGATCAAAGGAAATCTAAGTAAAGTGAAGAATTTGTTGTTGTATTTTCTAAAAATTTGGAGAGAAAGTATAATTGCCTATTCTTGCAATTCATTTTCACAACATTTTGAAAGTCCCCATAGACATTAATAGAGAGATTTGTTGTGAGATAGCAATATGAAGCAATAATCTATAAAATATGTTCAGAAATTTTAGAAAGAATATGAAAAATTTAGGTAGAAATTTTTAAAAATATGGATTATAGATGTCAAATTTCAAGATTTTGTGTGCTCCACAAATTTTTGATGGTGCTGAATCTATTTCCACCATTAAGAAACAATTCAAACACTCTATTTTCTGAATTTAAACAATCTATTTTTGTGTGCTCCAGAATTCAAACACTCTAACTATCTGAGTTTTTGAAAAAAAAAATCAATTCCTTCAAAAAATTGTATTATGTAGCGTCGGTTGAAAACTCATATGCTTTATTGGAACATGTACATATATTATTGGCTCAAATAATAAAAAAACATGTACATATATTATTGGCTCAAATAATAAAAAAAGTGTTACTGAGTCAAAGGTTTTTTAATTTCATACAGTTAAGGTGTTACTGTCATTGGACATGCCATTTTTTACAAGCCCATTATTATTTTTTTCCAGATAATATCATGGTTAATGTTGTGGTTAGTATTAGTTTCAAGAAACCACTATCATTTTTAAAATATTTTAATGCTATTGACATAGTATCGAGTTTTGTTAGTGATAAGTACTCCAAAGAAATCTCTAATTATTTTTTAAAAAATAACCTAATTGTTTTAAAGAAAAAAAATAATTACCTCTTAGAAAAATAATAATAAGAATAATGGTAAGAGAAAATATTTTTAAAATCAAAATTATAATGTTTAAAATTTATAATTATAATAAATCCAACTTCCAAAAATGATGATGTTTTGATGGATGTTATAATGGTATTTTCATTTTTATATAATTTAATTTATTGTATTTTATGAAATAGAAAATGACGAGAATGTTAAATAAATATAGTAGTTTTATTAGTTATGTAATATGATTTTTATTGGATGTTAAGTTGTTATAAATATTTCCAAAAAAGTTTTGGTTAAAATCACATAAGAATGAACTTTGTAAACATAATTAATAAAGAATGAGATGAGAGATCAGATCTAAACATTAAGCTTAAATAAATGTAGAGATGTCCCAAACTAGGTGTTTGGAATAACGACTAGTTTGACTTAGTTAGAAAAAATTAGCCAAATTTTATATTTAATATTTTTAATTTTCATTTTGTTAAAGATTTAAATATTAGAAATCATTTAAATTTTAATTTGTTAAAGTTTTATATAATATAAAATTATATTCTATTTTTTTTTTTTTTAATTTCAATGGTTTTTTTTTAATATTCAAAAATTAAACTAAAAATATCATTTTCAATTTTTTTTAAATACTTATCAATTAGTTTATATTTATATTGATAAATATAGAGATCAAATCTAAAGATTAAGCTTAAATAGATGTAAGGAGGTCCCAAACTAGGTGTTTAGAATAATAACTAATTTGATCTAGTGAGAAAAATCAGCCAAATTTTATATTTAATATTTTTAAATTTCATTTTTTTAAAGATTTAAATATTAGAAATTATTTAAATTTTAATTGGTTAAAGGTTTATATAATATAAAATTATATTATATTTTTTTAAATTTGAATGGTTTTTTTAATATTAAATAATTAAACTAAAAATATTATTTTTTATTTTTATTTTTAAATATTTATTAATTAGTTTATATTTATATGGATAGATATATTAGGTTTTGGAATATGATTTTTAAATTTTTTATTTAATTAGTAATTATTAAGTGGATAGTAAAGATTTGATACGTCCTCAAAATATTTAAAGTTTTGATTTCATATTTAATTCTTAGAATTTTTAGATCTCGAAATTAGTGTTTTTAGTTTTGAGTGTTATTTCTAGATTTCTAGAATTGTAGTTTTCTTTTGGAGAATGTTTGATTGTAGTTTCGATCTTGAATAATAAAGAGATTTCTTTTTGAGCAATTGGTCATTTTGCGTTGTCGTGAAATAAGATTTCTTTTCATATATTCTTGTTTTGAAGGAAATAATTGTTTTAAAAGATTGCATCTCTCAACTCTTTCTTTTAGATAGAATTCATTGAAAGGAAATGAATTGTTTCTCATAATAGATGCATTTTTAGTGTTTTGAGTCGGGTCATTACATATCATCAAAGTTTCACTTTCGCACCTATTGTCCTAAGAAACAACCTATTAAAAGCAACTCTTAAATTAAAATCAATCTAGTAATTTTTATATTTCTAGGACTCTTTTCACCAACATAGCTTAGGCTAGTGTCTTGGAGTAGGGAGTAATTAACTCTCCAAGACAATTAAAACAAACAAGTAGTTAATCTTGCGGTAGGAAAAATCCAATAGTAGCTTGTATGCTCTGGGAAGCTTCTCTTAAAGGAGTCAAGCACAAGATCTTATCCGAACCAGTGAGGTGATCAATTCCAACTCATTGGGAATGATAGAAGATGTGTGCGTATTAAAAACGGTAAACCTCGGATTGACCATTGTCGAGGAGCCTGGGGTCACTTGTCGGTATACCTTCGATTATGTCAAGGAGCCTTCAAGGGGATTGAGCTTTTTTACTCTGCCCTTGTGTGTATATCGGATCGTAGACTGTTCCCCCAGGTATATTTGTTCCTGTTGGTGACCATAGTGGCCATAAACTTTAAGATTTTTTCCTAAGGTGACGGTGGAGGAAAGATCCCACTGTACCTGGAGCAGACGTCGACTAGACTCACTTGGACTCTCCGGAGGGTTATCTTCACTCGAGATGGTTTAAGTGGAGAAAATTGCACCGGTCTGTTTCATTAAGCAGGTTGTCGAGGTAACTGTTCCAACCGCCATTTCTACATTAAATTACTATGATGTTGGATTTCATCACCAACTAGTGTTTTTAGTGTGGGAATCTACTGTTTGTGTGTGGTTTGATCTCCTAGATTTTATAAGTGTTTGATTACTTGATTGTTTCCTTAGTGACTTTAGGAGTTTTAATTGAAATTTTCTTTGATTGCGTGTGATTAATAATTTTTAATCGTGGCTGAATTACCAAGACAATCGCGTAGACTTCAGGGGAAACCCCCTAAGTATACACCAAGCCAACTTGAAGGACTGAAAGCTCTGGTACCGCATACTATCAGTAGAATTAGATCAACAGAACCAGGATAATCATCCATAATTACTCATCCTAATTATCATGAAGTAAATCAACCTCAAACAACAGAATATATTCAAGAGCCAATTTCAATTTCTGAAATCACTGACACTGCTTCTGCAACCAGTGAATTAGATGAAGAACCTGAAATTTCTGAGCCAGACACTGAACTTGCTGTGTTGGAATCATCTTCAGGATTTGTTACTCCGACTTCTAGTGATCATGATTCACCTAGGGTAAGACATCGCATTACCAAAAACCTTCCTTTTGATCTCATATGTATTGAACAACTTTTAGGTCCAGACAAAGACGTAAATCTTCTTGAAACCCAAGAAAATTTGAATCTTAGGGAGAGTGAATCAATATTCTACAGTCCTTTTAGAACTGACGCTTAGTATTTATCATTAACAGATTTTTTACAAAACGCAGGTCTTACTTATTCACCACCCCGTAATCCTTTTTACCCTACACCGAGAGGTTATCAACATTCATTAGCTATGTCGGGTGAGTCATCTATGTTTTATGAATCCCCAAAAACATTTTTATCTGGTGGTTTGTCTATTCCTCGGGGATACCAGTCACTCTCTGGTATCTTCTCAGGAGCAGCTCCTCAAACAATTGAAAAAATGTTATCATCTGGTACGAATGGAACAAACACTGCAACGTTGAACACAAAACATATTTATATGATGTCTGGAAATATTCCAAATCCTCAACCTCAAGGAAGTCAGTTACCGCCTAGGGGGCAACCTCAAGGAAGTCAGTTACTGCCTGGGGGGCAACCTCAAGGTAGTCAATTACCACCCGGATCCATCTCAAATCCATCTCAAATTCAACAGACTATGTGCAACCCAATGTGCAGTTACCTAATCAACCTGGACAGCCCATAGGTTCTGGTCCAACCCAGCAACCCGTACAACCTACCATTCAATTCTCTGCACCCGGTTCTGATCAGCAGCCTGGGCCTAGTACACCTCAGACTTTGCCTCAATCTGCTGCTTCTGCTGCAACTTATGTTCAACCTACCACACCTATTTCTCGAGTATCTTCAGCGCCTGTTTCTACTACCCTTGTATCAGTTCAAATTCCTCAAGTATCTGTGCCACAGTTTGGCAGTATCAATCTGGACATGCTACACAAAATCCAGCATATTAGTATCAGCCTTATCCTAGTTATACTTATCAAGTACCTCAACAATCTCAATTTGGTCCAGTTAATCCTGGTTACCTAGGAGGTTACACAATTCCCAATCAAATCCAATTCCAAGATATTCTGGATATCCTCCTCCTGGAACTGGTTTGATCACACAAGGTTATCAAGACCCTAGTCATTGGTTACCATTCATAGCAACTTTAGATTTACCTGATCTATCATGCCTTACGAATGATCCCATTTTTTATCTTCCGTATTGGCCGCTGATTCCTAATAAGTTGCCCAGTAATATTCCAAAGTTTGAAGGTAAGTCAAGAGAAGATCCATCTATTCATGTTATGACTTATCACCTCTGGTATGCATCCAATTCACTAATCGATGATTCAATTCGATTACGTCTTTTTCAGAGAACTGTCATTGTTCTAGCTGCCAAATGATACATTGAGTTACCACGAGGCTCATTTAATAATTTTAATGCACTAGATACTGCTTTCTTAACCCATTTTCAGTTGTCTGTCAGATACGACAATGGCACGAATTGTTGACCTCATTAAAACAGTCTACGTCTACGTACATATTCGATCACATTCATGAACGGAGACATAGGAGACATTTGGTGAAAGTCTTCATTCCAGATCAAATTTTGGCTGAATGGTTTATCAAATCATTATTGCCCAAAATTACTGAGGATGTGGCCAAAGGAGGCGTTGTTACAGAAGAGAAAGTCATTTCTCAAGCTTAGTACCTTGACCTTGTATATACACAGTCAGGTACTATGTATGACAAAATCATCGATTTACCAAGACCTTCATGTTAACTACAACTCCTTTAGGCTCTCATGTCGCTGATGGTGTAATTGGTTCTGTTAGCACTAGCAAGAGTAAGACGAAAACTTCCAAGACGACTTCTCCTATTATAACTTTACCCGATTCACCCAAAGGAGATTCGAAGTCATTGGTCTTCCCTGAACGTATGTGTGACTTCTCAAGTACTGACACTGTGGCAGAATATCTGATCGCGGATGAATCTTTGTTTCTTATCAGTACCCTCGATCCTTGGTATGGAGATATCATCATTTATCTCCAAACACAAACTTTTTGGCTCGAACTCTCACGATCACAACTACAAACACCATCCTCAGAAACACAGTATGCAGCTCTTCCTATCAAATGAAAAATAGCATATAACATTCACAAATAATGCAGTTCTAAGGTGGTGTTAAGCTAAATCTATTCAAATCGTCATATGAACCAGCAAAATGGGAACTTACTTCTGGTTCCGATCCAGATGTTGAATATTTCTTTGTATATAGTTCCAGTGATGAAGAAAATCTAGATATATTTCTTTCTATATAGTTCAGATCCTACACAGTCAAACACCGTCCTTAGAAACAGAGTATGCAACTCTTCCTATCAAATGAAAAATAACATACAACATTCACAAATAATGCAGTTGCTGAGGCGGTGTTAAACATCGACACTTTGGAGCACATAGGAGCGGTGTAAGACATCCACACTTGACGTGGACCTCCATAAGGATCGGTCCCAACCACGTGGAGAAAATGGGATGAAGGTGGACAAGAACCAGTGAGACCGGACATCACATCCTATGATGGTTAAGATAATCACTCAACCACTTTCTTTCAAACTTTATAAGGTCTAATGTGAATTCACTACGAAAGCAAGCAGCTAGAAAGGCAGACCCTCCTTAAGGATGCTGCATCTAATCAGTTTTTCAGAGACTTGCCTTTTCTAGCACCTTGAAAAGTGATTTTCCAGCACTTACAGGAGTACTAGAAATCATTTTCCACTACATCATTTCATGGATATGCAATTACTATATTTCTTTTTGTATATGTACAAATCACCTTCTCATCATTTCGAGCTCCCTAATATGTTTTCACATTTCTTTGCAGACAGTCATCCAGCATGGAAAACAAATGGAAGTCAGTCATGGCTCTTGAGGTGCAAGACCCAAAAGACAAACTCATTTTTTCTAGTAAAGATTTAATTTGGGCTGAAATCTACAAAGAAAACATGAATATTGACCGTGTTGCAAAAATTCCCAAAGAAAGAGTTGATGATTTTAAAAAAGGAGAGGAATCGAATCCAGATGCTCCATGTTCCTTCCTGCGTCTACAAAACAAACGCCCGAGCACAAAAGCCTTACAGTATGAGCTGTAAGTATTTTAGAACTACATTGTTTAGATGTTGATATTAAATATGCTTTATATTTACCAGATTTGGTTACATTCCTATAATTTATTTTGTAGTTATCATTGCTCATATGGTCCAGCTGACAAGAGAGAAGAATGGAAAAGAAAAGGAATGAAGTCATATGCCAAAAAGAGGGGATGTCAATGCCACTTCATTGTAAAGATTATGGTTCAAGATCCCAACATAGCAGTAATAACATACAATCATTATGATCATGAAGATGGGCAAGGATGGCCTTGTCATGGTAAAGACAACACTATAAGTGATGATGTTACTCAGAGAAAGCCAAGACTTTCGAAGGACATGATTTCTTATTTAGAAAGTTGTTATTTCCTTCAACTGCCAATTGACTCTGTTTGTAAAATACATATAAAGAAATATCTTGACATAGATGCTACATCTAGAGATAGGGATTTCTTTTTACGCAGAAAAGACGTTGTAAATATTTATAATCGTCTGATGAAAGAAAGTTATCAATTGCATAGCAAAGACGAAATGAGTGTGAATCTTTGGTATCAAAGTAACCAGGATGATTTATTCTTTTACCATAAGCCCAATGGCGCAGACATCCCTTTTATAGCTGGAATACAAACAAAATGGATGTTGGAAACTATGGTCAAGTTATCCCACAATAGTTTGATAGCCATGGACTCAACATTCAGTACAAACAAATATGGGGTGAGTTTTTTTTCCAATGATTGCTTCAATAAAATCATTCATGTTAAAATTAACTTAATTTTATTTAAAATGATAGTATCAATTATACACGCTTGCGGTCTTTGATGAGCAACAAAGTGGGGTACCAGTTGCCTGGGTGGTGATGTCACGTAATACATCACAAGATATACAAGTATGGTTGGACAGCCTCATGCTTAGTTGTTTTCGGACTCGTCCCGGTTGGAGGGTCAACGCCTTCATGGTTGATGATGCTATGGCTGAAATCATTGCTTTGAGGTAACATCAATATTCTTATTTGACATTTCAAATTGCATTCATTTGAATAATTTCTCAAAATGAATTAAATGTCACAGGAGAATCACGAAATGTGAAGTGATTTTGTGTATTTGGCACGTAAGGAGGGCATGGCTCAAGAATGTTAATCGGTTGGTTAGGAGCTCAGATAAAGCAAACGAAATGTTCAATGAACTTGGCCATATCATGAAAGATTGTTGTACTGATGAAGTGGATAATGCAATCAATGCTTTTTTCATCAAATATGCAACTGAGCAGCAGTTTTTGGACTATTTCTACAAGACTTGGATTGCCAATGACAAGATTCATAAGTTTTCATAATATTCCTTCTGTGTTGTATGTTTGTCATTTATGTTGGACAACTTATATTTACTAATTGAGTCTTTCCATGTAAGCATGTGGGTTAAAGGCTGCAGAGATTTTCCTCATGCAAACCAAGAGACAAATAATGCTGTGGAATCATACCACAGTTACCTGAAGTCAACATTTCTATGTGATAAGCGAAAGAAAAGTTCTCGTAGAATGGATTGGCTATTCTACACTCTCCTAAAAAATGTTGAGCCAAGTTATCGATTCAAGGAAATTTTGAAAAAAGAAGGATATTATAACAACCACAAGAAAGAGATGCAACTTGAATCATCAATGGAAAAGGCTAGAAGAATTCCAGACAGTGATTGCAGGCCTCATGAGAGCACATCTCATGCTTATTGGGTAAGGAGTCAAAGCAAAGCCGATAAGGAATATCTTATCATTTTTCATAGCAAAAATTTTATCACTTGCAATTGTCCATGGTCTATTCAGGGCAACATTTGCAAGCATTCTATAAAGGTAGATTGGTTTCATTCCTCCTTGATGGATTTAGACCCTTTATTGGATCTTCATACCACACCCAATCAGTTGAATGCCCCTTTTGAGATAAGTACAGAGGTGTTAAACCTTCCTGCAGATACTATCCCAACTAATATTGAAGATGACAAGGTTGAAGAACTTGGTGTGTTGAGAGAGGAGTTGTTTGGCTATCTAGACCTGATTCGGAATAGTCCTCTTTCTACTGTGAACAAGACAAAACAATTGATTGATCTGGCTAAAAAATTTGTGGATGATGCTAATAATCTTAATATTATGGATTATGACTTCGTCCGTGGTTTGGGTGCTTATGAGTCATCCTTGAAGAGGAAGAAGAGTTTCCTTAGTCCAAAAATAAAAAATAAAAGGAAAAGGAATGTCACCTTAAATATTGATTTGAATGTCTCTGCATCCGAAGATGAACCATTTGAATTTCCACACCTCAACAGGCGTGGTCGTCCTCCCTCCAACAATGCTTCCTCTACTGTTCCAAGTAAGTTCTATAGGGAGATGATATCAGTTTGTTTAAATCAAATTCGTGATCTTCCAATTTTGTTGCTATGTTTAGATCGCTTTGTCGATTTTTCAATTTTGTTGCAATGTCTTTGATCTTTGCTATTTCTTTTAGCTTAATGTAGTGTTGTAATGTTTGCAGGGCTGCGACATCCGAATAGTGTGATTACAGATGAAGGATGTTCACAGACCCACAATCAACCTTCTGATCACATGAGTCAAGGTACATTTGACGAGATTGCTTATTGATCTGCTATGTATTCTGATGCATCTATTATTTGACATGTTATTTTTTTCTCTGATGGAAAATGTGTTGTCATCTTACAAACACAGCTGGTTCATCATTGGGCCCCCCTCGACCAGAACATGATTGGGCCACTGACATCACAGAAATTGGTGAATTTCCATGTTTTTTTGCATTGACTTCGCTCCTTACATTTAGCACTGGTTGTTGTTCATGTTGTTAATGTAGTGTTGGAATGTTTGCAGGGTTGGAACGTCCAATCAATGTGATTTCAGATGAAGGATGTTCAAAGACACCTTATAGCTATTTTTATCAGATGAGTCAAGGTGCTTAGGACGAGACTTTTAATTGATCTTCTTTGTATTCTGATGCATTTATTACTTGACATCTTATTATCTTCTCTGATGAAAAATGCATTGTCATGTTACAGGCACAACAAATTCTTCAATGGGTCCCCCTCTATCTGAAGATGTTTGGGTCACTAATATCACAGAACTTGGAGACAACACAGAAATTGGCTTCAGAAAAAAGTTGTGATAGAAACTGCATTCTTTTGTTTATTGTCCGACATACTGATTCATGATGGAGTGGCCAACTTTGGTTACATGTGATTCCTAGTGTAGAGCACTTTGTTGTTATGGTTATATTGGTTTCCCTAGCTAGGGTTAGAAGAGCTTAAAATTATTCCAGCTTCTGATAAGCTGCAAGTGTGTACATGTACTTCATTTTTTCTATATAAATGAAAAGAGAACATCAGGAATTCGATGATGCAGTTAATGGATATTTGTGGTTTACTTTTAAATGTTATGTTGGAAAACAGTAAATTTGCTTGATAGTACTGTAATACATAGGCACATTTTAATTTAGTAGCAAAATTGGCGTGCTTTCTTTAAATGCCTCAAACTGTTTTGTGATTTCAAATTTCACTGCAACATTTTTATCTCCATCCTTTAGTCAAATGTGTTTGAGGAGAATGAAACATTAGATGGTGGAGAAGATTAATTTGAAATCCGTTGCAAACTTAAAGACGACTCGTTTTTTTAAATGTAAATTGGTTTTTTCTAATTGGTTATATAGAAATTATATTAAAAAAAAAATCTAATAATGTCATAAGCCTTTGCACAACACAATGCCATGTGGATAACTGTCTCATATTTTTTGCCATAATTTTTTGATGCAGTTATAATATTTATGCCACGATTTTTAGATACTTTTGGAGTTTTCATTGTTAAGCTTCATAAGAAACTATCAAAAAATAAAATCCTTTGAAATAGTTCATATTCATGTAAATAACATATTTACTATCAATTACTACCCATCATATTTTAAGCAAATATTTGTATAACACTTACCACAGTTGTTACTACCCACCATTATTTATGTTTTCTTTAGCACCTTGTTAAGTAGGAGCAAAAAATATAAATGTGATGACTTTTTAGTAGTTACTATCCATCAAAATTTATTAAAGTCTTTGCCCCTTGGTAAGCAATTAATTTTTTTCTTTTGGTTAGCATATTTGATAAATAAAACACAATCCTTTAAAATTAAATAGGTTAACAAAAATTAATATTTCAATTAATATTATTGAAATCGTAAATAAAATTGTTTCACTCTACCTCAATATATGTACAATAAAATTAAATCAATAATTCATATAACGAAAGTTGAAATTTTAAAAATATATATAGATTAATCAATTTATCATCCCATCAAAAAATGAGAGCTTAAAACGTATAATAATTCAAATCCAACCTTAGTTCTTTCATATAGTTTCAATTATTGGAATAGCCATATTTGAATAATGATTTAATAAAGAAAATATTTCCATCTTATAAGCAGATATTGAATAAATGAAAACAAATGTTAAGAGGATCAAGCCAATGTAAAGGAGAATGATTGAATGTGGTGCATTGTCCAAAGTGTTTCACTTTTTGGAACAAATATTCCCTCTAACATTGCCAAGCTTCATCATCTATTGAACAAAATTAGAGAAAAAATCCTTGAAAAAGGGGCATTTATCATTTCCAAGTGTTTCTTCTCACTATTCAAAATGTGTGTTTCTCTCTGGCATCATATTTACTTTCATTGTTGGTAAACCTCCCACTTTATCCATTGTTAAAAGCATTTGTCTATACCACAAGACCAAAATGTTTGTTGCAAAATTATTTCCAAATGCATCAAAAGCTATTACATTCTTTGGTCTAAATGCAATTGTCCTATTGTTGTAAGATGGGATTTATGTAATTTTAGCTCTTTACTATTTTTACTTTAGGTATCAAATACTTCTTGCAAAAGCAATTACTTCTTGTAAAAGCAAGTACTAAGAGTGACCATGCATATTACACTTGTTATTAGAAACTTCATGTTAATTCTAATACAAGTGTAAATATTTAAAAGTATTTACATTGTTTAGTGTATAGATATTGATAACATTTTTATAAATATGGTATTTAGAGATACTTACATTTTTATGATATATATGTGTTCATCAAAAGCTATCTGTCTAGTCAATAATTTAAACAAGGTAATGTGATTCCCTTATCATGGTTCAATTCTCTTAAATGACTTGTTTCCCTTATATACCCTTTATTTCCTCATTATAGTTCAATTCTTCTTAAGTGACATATTCTCCTTATATACCAATAGGTTATTGTTAATTAAAATTCTTTCAAAGAACTTGTAAGGTTGATGAATGTGTGATATTAATATTTTCTTTGTCATAATTTGATGTCTAATAATAACATATTCCCTCATAAGTTAACGTGCTTAAATAAAACAAAAAATAAATAAATAAATAAAATGCCATCAATACCTAAATAAAACAAACAAACAAAAAATATCATATCATTAGTTCTAATGAAGATGTTTCCAAATAATACAAAATAATATCTGACCCCTTACCAAATTATAGGTGTTCAATTTTTTACAAATTATAGATGTTCAACCCTTTTTAAAATTTCCAAAGGAAATATGTTGCCAAAAACAATAAATGCTTACACATAACATTTTACTCATACAGTCTAATTTACAAGCATTTCCATTAATCATCCTCCTCTTACATTGTTGATTCAAAATTTAAAACCAAATATCTGGAATGCCTGTCATTACAAAATATTTTCAGAATGAGAAATATGAAGTCTCGAACACCACATTGTACTATGATTACTTCCTTATTTAAGCCTCTCTTCCATTGCATTTTTACAAACCTTCATAAATATAAGCTTCAATATTACCATTCCCAAATGATCCAAACTTTCTCACCTAACTTTTGTAACTTTAACACTTTCCTAATATTTAACCTATTAAAAACAAACCATAAGTTAACAAACCAACTTATAATAAAAACCCAAAACCTTTGATACCTTCCTATGATAAAAAAAAATTGAAATAATAATTTTAATTTATTTAATTCTAATAATAACCCAAAACCTTTGGTACCTTCCTATAATAAAAATTTGAAATAATAATTTTAATAAAAACCTAAAACTTTTTATACTTTTTTATCACCTTTCAATGATCCTTTGATCTATTAGGTGATTTGTTTTTTAATTAACACCCATTTCATTTTATAAATGTTAAGACCTTATAAATAACTTCCATTTATTATATGTAACTTTCTTTTTCACTTTTTCATTAAATAACCGAAAAAAAAACAAAAAAACAAAAAAACAAACTTATTTTAGTCCTTAATCGTAAAGGCTCAAATATATTAATTCATAAATGAAATAACAAATCATACTCTTAATCATTCAAATCACTAACCAAAGGGCTCAAATATATTAAACCATAAATGAAAGAACAAATCATACTCTTAATCATTCAAATTACTAACCAAAAGGCTCATATATATTAAACCATATATAAAATAACAAATAATACTCTTAATCATTCAAATTACCAACCAAAACAGCATTAAAAAAATCATAATACTATGACAAAGATACCGATCAAAACAACTTAAAAAAACATGATACTATACCCAAATTACCCACGGGAAATGCATTAATTAAAAAAAACCATAATACTATGCCAAAATTAGGACTCAGCCCTCTTTGTGTACTGTAAGAAAGTGATTTCTAAATGGGGTATTAAAAATTCTACACATTGATGTAATACCCCATTTAGAAATCACTTTCTTACAGTACACAAAGAGGGCCGAGTCCTAATTTTGGCATAGTATTATGGTTTTTTTAATTAATGCATTTCCCGTGGGTAATTTGGGTATAAGTAATGGTTTTTAGTAGTATTTTAATCCAAAAGGCTAATAAGTAATTCCTCATTTAGTAGTAACTCAAGGAAATTGACCCTCCCTTACGTTTTCCTTGACCCTCCCTTACGTTGCGGAAATCATTTGACCCCTTGTTTCAAAATTTTGATTATTAGCCAAAAACCTAACTATGAGATGAAAATCTTTGAATCCAGGCACGTAAAATAGTGTTTGCTGAATGAAGATGTCATATAGATACAGTCATGTCATCTACGAAACTCAATTCCTCAGAAAATGCTTCTCAGTATCTGCTTACAGGTTATTAATAGCTATGAACAGATTTTGCATTTTTTCAGTCGACCACTATGAAAATGGTAGAAGCAAATAAATCTCCATATCAAGACTGGAGTGGTTGCCGTGTCACAGTTAACGGGGGGCAATTGCCAATCTAGATCGGAACGTTAAATGTTTGAAAAAAATACAGAAAAGGAAACGAACAGCAGAAGGATATTTTTCCTTTTAAAAACTGAGTAAGATAAAGAGTTTTCTTACTCGGCAAGTGAGGAAAAGAAACAGGTTGGCGATTGGAACGCTGTGCGAAACAGGGTCACCCACGAAGAAACACCAGAAGGTAGAGGCCGCGCTGTGAAAAAAAAAGGAAACGAACCGCAGAAGGTAGAGCGCGACGGAGAAACTGAAACGCGCGAAGACCGATTTTGAAATATTTGGGGAGGAGCCCAGCATTGAATGAGTTTAGGTGCACGTCTTTTCCACTGGGGGTGGCGCATTGCGGGGAGGAGCGGCGTTCCAATCGCCGTGGTGGAGGAGGCGCTCATCGCCGTTTGCTGCCATCCGTTTTCCACTTGCCGTTTGCTGCCACCATCGGGCCGGAGAAAGAATGGTCGCCGGAGGGGCGGATTGGGAGCTGTCACATCAGCTCCCGATTCGTCGAACGAAAGACAATGCCTTTCATGTTTGCCAGATCCGACTCCATTACTTTACCATTTTGGCCAACCACCGATTCGATCTCTTGCAGCAATCTCTTCATTGCATAAGGATGTCTTAGCAGCTCACTCATTGCCCACTCTAACGCGTTTGCCGATGTCTCCATGCCGGCGCCGAACAACTCCTGCAGAAATTCAACGACATGAGTATGCAAAATGTTAGGGTGTTCAAATATTTGAACTTTGACGAATATTGGAATAGAATGGCAATGGGTAAAAGTGATAAGAAGGGCATACAAATAAAAGGGCCTTGATGGTTTCCTTGTGATTTTTGTATCCGTGGCATCGCTCTCAGCTACATCAAGGAGTACATCGACTATGTCTTTAACATGAGGCTCTGTGCCTTCCTGGCCGCCATTCGAGGCCATGGCCACACGATGATGTACATGCTCGTTTATCATTTTCTCAGCGAATACATCGAATTTTTTCTTGGACTTCATGAGGGACCGTTTGATACTGATACCTTGCAAATCAAGGCAATTCAAACAAGGAATGAAGTCTCCGATGTTGAAAGTTCCGACGGCGGTCGACACCTTTAGCACTAGATCCGTGAATCCTTTGCCATCGGCACCCAATTCGTCGTCAGAAAATTTCTTTCTCGCCAGTATTCACCATACTATATTCGACAGGGCCGCACATATGGCCTTGCTCACATTCACACGAATTCTGCCGCTCTCACTGTTCTCCCAAATCGAACTAATCATCTCAGACACTTCTTGCTCTCGCACATCCTTGAAGGACTCGATTCTTTTAGCAGTCAGAAGTTCTAACACACATATTTTTCTCATTTTCCTCCAGTGATCTCCATAAGGAGCGAAGGCAACATCTTCGTCGAAGAAGAAATATTTGCTTGCCGATGATGGAGGTCGGCTGGCAAATATCAAATCTTGAGTTTTAAGAAATTGTTTGGCCATCTCAGATGAAAAAACGACCACAGTAGGTACAGAGCCGAAGCCCAGATACAAAATAGGGCCATATTTGTCGGCGAGTCCTTTAAGAGCACGGTGAACCGGAAGTCTCAATTGGTGGAGATTGCCGATGATTGGCCACGGAGAGGGTCCTGGAGGCAATCTTTCATTCGCCTGACTGTGGTACAATATCCAACGGAAGAAGAACCAGAAAATGAGAGACGCTATTATTCCAATGGCCACAGTCGCAGCACCTCCTCCACTCTCTATTAATATTAATGGTTGATGCAATATATATTTGTGAGGAGATTCTGCAAGTTTATCTTTGTTTTTTTTCTCTCTTCCAGAGGAGTAGTATTTGTTTTTCCCAAATGAGGCGGAGGGGTTAGGTTGGGATTTTGTTTAATAATAAAATATTATTATAATTATTTTATAAAATAATTTTATTTAATATTTAATATATATTTTTTAATATATTAAAAATATTAATTTTTATAATAAAATTAATAATTTTGATGTGAAATATTAATTAATTCGTTTTTATAATTAATGTATTTTTACATTTATTTAATATAATTATTAATTTATTAAAAAAAATTACTATTAATTTATTACAAAAATTAATTTATTAATTTATGTTATTTTTACATTTATTTAAATATTTAATTATTATTTTTATTATTAATTTGGTTTTTTTGGTTTACATTTATTTAATATAATTATTAATTTATTACAAAAATTAATTTATTGACTTATGTTATTTTTACATTTATTTAATATAGTTATTAATTTATTACATAAATTATTAAATTATTATAAATTTATCATAATTACAAATCTCACAACATGGATAAAATCCTTTTAGGTGTAAATCTTTTTTTATAATATAAAATTAAAAAGAAAGCATCTCTAAATATTGCATCTCTCTAGAGACTCGAGAGACTATGGTTAAAATATATATATATATATAGATTGAACCTCTAGAAAATCCATGAATACATCAAATAAAATAGCTTAAACATGTAATTCTAATAATATTTCTCAATATAAAATAAAATATTTAAAATAAAATAAATAAATTTTCAATTACTTTATATAATATAGATTTTATCGTTGTTGTTGTTGTTGTTTTTATTTCAAATCATATATCAGATGTAAATTCTTGACATTGAAATAATTTAGTTAACATAAACATTTACATTTGTTTATGGATTATATTATCCACATAAAAGTTTTTTTTTAATATATTTTCGAACATATTTCAAATTTACTTCCAATTACTTCTTCTCTTTGCACATTGAAATATTTTATTGTGGTTCATATATATATACATATATGTTTATGTTTTTTGTAAAGTTGATATTAAAATAAATTACTTAACATAGATATTAAAATGATTTTATTTGTTTTTTTTAATTACTTTAAAAAAAGGTTGATATAAAATTATTTTATTTCATATGGATATGGAAATATTTTATTTATGAGTGAGAATAAGAACGAGACTGAAATATTTTTACCATATGGCCTTTATATTAGGTTGTAATATCAACAACTAATAATACACATAGTTTGAGTGAGACTACGTTTTATAATACTTTTAAGTAAAATGAATCAAATATATATACTTGTCTTTTATTTAAATTAAATCACATAATATTTTTTAATTTAAAGAATATTTTATTTTTATTTAAAAAAAAACATGTCAACTTTAGGTTCAATTGATAGAGAATTACACATTGCCCTCATATTTATAAAATAAGTCTCTTTATTTGATAAGTATCATGTAAATAGATAAATTTATAAAACAAATAATTTACAAAATATACAATGACACAATTTTTTTTTTAACATACATTTAGCTATATCAACCATATTCCCCACACAGGCATGTTCTAGTGGTCATCAGATTCACTGTTAAGGCATTCATGCTGTTAAGCAAGTCAGGAGCTCAAGCCTCGTCTGATCTGAGGAACGTTCTTGCAGGCTGGGTGGTTCCGTGAGAGGTTATAGTGGTAGCCAAGTGGTTTGACCCTGCGCCTCCCATGCGAAAGTTGTCTGCTGTTACCGATTCCCCTAACTCACCAAAAAAAGAGAGTATATCAGCCATATTTATTAATACAATTTTACTAATTTTACCATAATACTAAATTATTTTAACACACTAACATCAAGCCTCTCTGAGAGCCTGCGCCTTGGTTCTGGTCATTTTCAACAAGTATAAGATGTCTAGTACACACCTTTTTCTTTCAGTTCTCATTGGGTTTCGTGTTATATAAGTCTTATGGTTAGAAGATTGTACCGTGTTTACTATTCCTCTATTTCGAGGTTACGATTAAATTATCATTCATAATATTAAAATTTGAATGGTGATATTGATTATAAATGTATGATTGAAAAATGTTATAAAAATTAAAATAGGTATATCTATCATAGGGACTCACACAGAAAAATACACAGACATAAACACCATATACGAAACTACAAACATAATAATAAACCAGAATGCATCTCACATAAAAAAAACCTCACAACCGCTCGAACCAACATCACAAATGTCCCATAACCCACGAAACTTTATGCGAAGGGCAGAACTAGATGTGATCAGCATCGAAGCAACAACGTGCAACAACCTGGAGCGAAAATGAACAACATCCAGGCCCAAACAGAATAACACTGCTTGTTCGAGAAGCCTCAACTAAACCACGAGAAACGACACGATAAACCTTTGTAAATAGGATGAACCGGTAACCCGTATGTACGACACATGGCTGCCTGCAGAGGAAAATTGTTATACACCACTTCAGTTGGTTCCAATGGCATGATGTGGCTTGTTCGTCCAATATTTTGTCTAGTGACATCTCTCCCCTATGTCTTAAAATACTCCATCTTACTGTTTAAATAAAAATTTATAAAGTAACTAAGGTAAACAAAATTTTCATTTTCACTTTAAACCATAAGCTTGATGTTGAACTTTTATATTTAAAAAAAATTAAAAAATTAACTTAAATAAAGGATTGAAGATCCACATTAACAAATTTATTTGCCAATATTAATTTCACAAGTTAAAAAGTTCAATTATTTTTTAATAAGAATACAAAAAAGAGAAGTACATATTTCTTTCAATTCTTAATATAAAATTAATATGTGAACTTCAAAAAATAATAATAGTAATACGACTAAATGTGGTTATAAACACATTATTTTAGTGCCCAATATTAATTAAACTAGCAATTGCACAGGTTGCAAAGGAAACACTAGCAATTGCACACGTTGCAAAGGAAACATTGTAAGGCTATAGCATAGGACAGAATAACATAACTGAAAAAAGTTACAAATTTATGTAAAAATCATTTATTTTCCCATCTAACAAAGAGTAACAATCAAATTTTCCCATCTAACAAAGAGTAACAATCAAATATGCTAGTGAGAAGAATGATAACAACTTTTAAATGTAAGAAGTCTCTTCCTTGGTGATAGTACATTTTGGTTTTCAAAGAAACTTGTTTTCGTGATCTTTTAAATAACATATTTCTCTCCAACAGACCCTTCAGAAAGAAAGACCAATTTTATTCAACTGATTTAAATAAGAAAGAGTCTTTTGTCTGATGCTTTATGAGTTGTTGAAATTAAATGAGAAAGTGAGGATATTGCTAGATAAAAAAGGACCCTTTTATTCAAGTGATTGAAATAAGAAAGAGTCTTTTGTCTAATTATTTATGAGTTATTGAAATTAAAGGAGCAAGTAAAGATATTGCTAGACAAAAAAGAGAAAAGTGACTGAATGCCAATCTCTTCATATATTTTCATGTGGACCTTCTTCAACTTATGAGGTAGTAGGATCTTTCTCAACTAGTTTGGTTTATCCAACATTTATAGAAACAAGCTATGATCTATGCGAAATTTCATGTTCAAGCCCAACTACAGTGCTAGAGACTTCTCCATCCTCCTTGGTTTGCCTTTGTAAACCCTTAAGTCTCTCTGAATTTATTGATGCAATGTGACTGAATGCAGATCTCTTCATATATTCTCATGTGGACCTTCTCCAACTTATGAGGTAGTAGGATTTTTCTGAGCTCGTTTGGTTTGTCCAGCATCTACAGAAAAAAGCTATGATCTATGTGAAAATTCATGTTCAAGCCCAGCTGCAGTGCTAGAGACTTCTTCATCCTCTTCGGTTTGCCTTTGGAAGCCCTTAAGACTCTCTGAATTGATTGATGACTCTACACTTTGGTCATTCTCCCTATGAAACATCTTGAGTTTCAATTTCATCATTAGTAGTTGTTATGATCATCATCATCACCAGCAATATTATTGCAATAACATTGAAACTCTAAATAAAAATAATATATATATATATATATATATATATATATATATATATATATATATATATATATATATGATTAAAATTAGCCACATATTTATGTAATTAAAGTAATAATATTCAAAATTTAATGTAAAATAACATAATGTCTAGCATATACTAGGTTAGATCTCAATTTGAAAATATTTGTCACACTCATTCTTAAAGATATTTATAATAATAATGATATTTATCAACACTATGAGTAAAGATAATACATTTTTATATGTATAATTAATGTAAATAAAAAATCCTCAGATGCGGGTGCTTAATGGTGATTATACGATACTCAGCTTCTGGGTCGGCACGTGGCAGGGCCACATGGCCACCCACAAGCCACACCAACAACCATTAACCTCATTTAAGAGCTCTGGTCGTCACCCCGAGCTGCATTTATTCCATTGCAAATGTCGAGGTTGCTCCTTCCGCCTCAAAATGACGTTCCTCACTCATTTGCCTGGTTATGTTTTTCAGCCTTTTGGTTATGTTCTTCGGCCTCCTGGTTCTATGCCTCTCTAGTATTTCCCCCTCCGAAGCTGCTACTCCCCTGAAGTCTTGGAGCCGAGCTCCTGCACATCGACAGGGAGACGCTGCAGTCTTCGGTGCTGCATTGAGTTTCTTCCAGGTCACCATTACTTGCACAACATCCTTTGCCATTTGTGCCTCTTTGCTGCCTCTGGCCTCACTACCACCTCTGACCTTCAGTTGCGGTGGCGCCTCTGCCCTGCTCCTTCTACTACCTAGAGCGCCTTTCGCCCCTACTGCACTGCTATGCCTCGACTCAAGCATCACATGCGATGCCAGGGTGGCAGCAGCAGAGGCCGTGTTGCCCATCAGTCGCCCTCCTCTCAGTCCAGTTCTTCGTCTTCTTCCTTGGAGCATTCTTGGCGCAAGTACCATGAAACTCGTAGCGAACGCGGTCGCCTGGTTGGTCTGTCTCACCCCTCCGCTCGGCCCTCTGCCTCTGAGCCCTCTCCACAGCCTCTGCCTCGCTTGGTCCCCTCCGTCATTTCGCAGACCCCCAACACTACCCAATTCCACTTTCATTGCTCCTTAGATCGCCCCCATGCTGTAGCCACCATCTCAGTTTTCTTCTGGGAGGAACCCACTGAGGCTTCCAGCCATGGTCCGCCCATTGTACAAGCGAGCCATGGCAGTAATCTCGACCCTTCTACGGATGAGGAGAAGTAATAGGTTCCTGGCAAGCATAATTCGCGCTCAGACAACAACAACAGCTCGGGAGACAGTAAAGACGACAAGGAGCAGAGCAAGCAGGCCTTGGATAAAGGTAGTGAAGCCACAGTGCCACGACATCCAGCACTGGCCACCTAGGAAGCCGATGACAATGAATACATATGTCTCATTGTCGAAGAAACACCTCCTGCACCCCATGACACCTAGGCTATCAAGTTTTCTCCAGTTTATGGATCTCAGTATCATAATTTTGTTATATGTTACTATCTATGTTTGGCACAATCAATTTTGTCTGTATAACGTTGGTTTCCTCACACAAGGCAGCGATTCAAACTCTCTTTGGGTTGGTTTCCTCTGCATGGGTAGCTCCTTTTTTCTGTTTTGTTGCAAACTATGCCACTGATACAGGCTTGAACTGCAGAGGCCAGAGCCTCCATGTATATTATGTTTAACTAATAGAATTTAATCTTACTTAGAAAAAAATAATTAATTATTATTTATATTTATATAAAAACAATATTAACCAATAATATGTAAAATTATTAGAAAAAAACACTTTAATATTTCAAAGGATTATATTAATATTAGCAGTTATGCTATATTTTTTTTAAATCCAATTTCAGTGAATTTAATTCATGCAAATCAATGTATTGGAAAGAAAAATGATAGTTTAAAGTTTCAAAGGATTATATTTATGCACAAATTATACTTAAAAATAAGGATTTTTTTCCATATGTTTAAA
Organism: Pinus albicaulis; assembly: GCA_034641835.2. Lineage (NCBI taxonomy): Eukaryota > Viridiplantae > Streptophyta > Pinopsida > Pinales > Pinaceae > Pinus > Pinus albicaulis. The sequence goes on along the minus strand of CM076577.1, from coordinate 841,129,305 downwards.
GTTTTTTTTTTTTTTTAAATTTAGTATGAATTAATGTATTGGAAAATGAAAAAGAGAGTTTAATGTTTGATAGGGTTATAGGAACGATAAAAGTTTTTCTACCACAGAAGATCACATCATGCTGCTACCAATGAAAACCCTCCATCATCCCCCACTAAGAACACACAACAATTTTCATCAGCTTACGTGTTTGAACTGGTGACCTTTATAAACGAGTGTCTTAACAGAATACTCAATCACCAGCAAGCAACCATCGTGTGGGTTATAGAAATGATAAAAGTTAAAGTTAAAGTTAAAATTAATTAATATGTATATTTATATAAAAGCAATATTTACTAATAATATGTCAAATTATAAGAAAAAAGAAAAAAACACTAGTATTTTAGAGGATTATACTAATATTAACAATTATGCTATATTTTTTAAAAATCCAATTTCAATAACTTTAATTGATGTAAATTAATGTATTGAAAATCAAAATGATAGTTTAAAGTTTCAAAGGATTATATGGACATAAAAATTATACTATACTTAAAATTTGAGATTTTTTCCTTATATGTTTAAAGTTTTATTTATTTTTTTAATTTAATTTTGATTAGTCAAAATAAATATATTGGAAAAAGAAAAAGAAAGTTTAATATTTGAAACTATTATAGAAATTCAAACGTAAATTCTACTTGATGAGACAAAAAGAAAAAAAAAGAAAAGAAAGAAGAAGAGAAAGCAACACTTGGTTGTATCAATCTCCCTCTATTCCTATGTCAATATGTTCTCAGATACCTCAAATCTACCCTAAAAAATGGAGATTTACATGTAAATACTCATAAAAGAGAAATAATTTTTCATTCAAACTTGTGTGACCGGTCTCTTAAATCCGGTGGTTAAGGGGTTGAAACAAAATAAGAAAGCTAAAATCGAGTGGTTAAGAGATCGAAACAAAACAAAATTTCACACGGATGAATCAAACTCATAAACTAATAAATATTAAAAACTGGTCACCAACATAATACCATAGCTACCAAATTCGTCCGTATCGGTGGAAAAAATACGGAAATTCGGGAATTCGATCCGTACATCGAATAATTCGTTGGAAATTCGGTTCGGTTCAGCGGAGCTTATTTTGGATGACAGAAATTTCCCGATTTATTGCTTTTTTCCAGGGATTTGAGAATTGCAAGTGCAGTGAGAATAGTAAGTGTAGTGCTTTTGAGAATGGTAAGTAGATCACGATTGGATCGCAGGTAAATGGAAATTAAAATTTTTGGTTTTTTATTTTAGTGCTCTCTTGGAAGCTTTAAAAAGCTGAAATAACAAAGAAAGTTGAGAAAGCTGCTAGATAAGAAATGGAAATTAATTGTGAGCGGAGAAAATTTCTGATTTTTTATTTTAGTGTTGTCTTAAAAGATTTAAAAAGCTGAGATAACAAAGAAAGTTGAGATAACGAGGAAAGAAAGAAAAGCTGAGATAACTAAGAAAAAAAAAATATGAGTAAAGAGAGTTTTTGGAAATAAGATAAGTGCGGTTGCGGTTTTGGTAAGTAAAATGTAATTTTAAAATTGTTTATATTGAATAAAATCATTAAAAATTATTTCAATTTCCAAATAAATTGAAAGAAAATGACAAAGACATTGTTATGAGAAGAAAAAAAAAATATATTTAAATATTTATGATATATACTTTCAAATTTTATCCGAATTGAAAATTTTCATTACGAACTTTTATCGTATCGTATCGAATTCGAATCCGAATTCGAATTCGAACTTGGTAACTATGCATAATACTACAATTATTTCCAAAGTTGATATGACATAATCTTAATACAATGGTTCGAAACTAAAGAAAGCTAATGTTTTGAACTATTCATCCTGAACTGCAAATAAGAAAGCTGATTAAAGCAGACGAGTACCAGAAATTTTCACACTGATTCACTCAATTGCGTCAATATAAAAGAAACTAATAATGTGTGTAGAAGGAACTAAGGCTCAAGCCAGTAAACGACGATGAACCCTCGCTGCCTCTCCAGCGCTTGTACATTACTCTTTGGGAGTATGGAGCAGAAAAAAATGGTGTAAATCCAATATAAGAATCCTCGAGTAGGCAACATGAGATGAGGATATGGAGAGGTCCACTTATTGGCCGAGAGAAATAGTTATATAGCGCACAGCCTAAAGGAAAGTATTGCTTCGAAAACGAAATTGGGCGAATGCGAGAACTTGCCCTACCGTAAAGGTTGCTGGTTTATTTGAAGTGTTTATTTCCTAAAAATATATTTCGCCTTCAACATAAAATCAATGATTTCAAGAGAAAGGTTTTTATGGAAAAACTATAAAAAAATCGTTAAGCTATAAAGCACAGTTACTATACAGGGATGCTCAGTTATTTTTCTGGATGGGTATGGTTTTCCTACCCGTAATGTTGCTTGCCAAGTGCACTGGGTTTATTCCCTTTCATCAAGGGCTATATTTATTTGTACTTGGGAATCTGGACTTTCTCACACTGAATTCTTCCTCTGAGAATGAAATGCCGAATATGTACTGTTATATATAACTCTAATATATATCAGCGTTTTTTTTCTTCTGCAAAAAAATAAAATAAAGCACAGTTACTAAATTTAAATTTGAATTCGATTCGATAGGAAAAAAATTCGACTCTCTAAAATCTAATACTGAAAAAATTTGGAAGTATATATCTGAAAAATACTATATATATATATATATATATATATATATATATTTTAATTTTTTTTTTTAATTTAAAAGAAAACTCACAACTATACATCTGAAAAATACTCAAAATTATTATTATTTTTTTCTAAATTAAAAAAAAACTCATAAATTCTACAATATTATAAACATTTTCAGTGTAAAATAATTCAAAAACACTGAAAAACAAAACAATATCAAATTTAAGAATATTATATAACTAAAAAAAATATAAAATAAAATTGGTTAATAACAAAATCTTAAAAATATAAATATGAAAAATAAATCTAAAATAATCTCACATATCCCAAAATAATCATTTCTCAACTATTAAATACATTCATATAAGTTTATAAAATATTAAAAACTATTTACTAATTTTAAAACTATTAAATTATATAATATACATTTATTCAACACTAATATAAACCTATAAAATTAATAAACATAAATTTCTCTAATTATCAGCAATGCTCACAATTTGGTGAACAAAGATTTTTTTTTTTAAATCTAGGATAATCGGTAACTGGTGAGAGTTTCCCTGAACAAGGCCCAGGATCAAATCCTACTGGCTGCCACTATAAACCTAGGCTAGGTGCAACAACCTGCAAGCCACACAATAGCAATTAACTTATGCCTCAACAAGAGCCGAGACGTCCACTATGGGGTCGCCTACTCTTCTAGCCAAGACACAACAGGCCATATACTCAACGAGATTTGAACCTCTGTCTCGTGGGTTTCACCCAACGAAACTTACCGTTAAACCACATGTCATTGTATGAAAGGTCGTGGGCTTGGCCCGGAACGGTTAATCTCTCGCGGCGAGCCACGCCCTCGCTCAGGATTGAGCACATGACCTGTCCGTCTTTATGAGAGCGACCTTACCACTACGCCGCCTCCACAGACCTTTTGGTGAAGAAAGAATTGTTAATCACAATGTAGGGAAATTACGATTTCACAATCCAGGGCGATTCCGATTTCAGAGTGGACATTCACTTAAATGTCCGTGTGAACATATTATTCTTTTTCAATTTTTTTGTAAGAAAAACCTTTAGTTTTCAAACCTTATCGTACTGTATTCAAACCTGACGTATTAATCTGCCTAGCGAATCATGTTATCGAATTTCCATACTTTTTGGGCCAATTGACTCGAATTCCGTAACTATGCTATCATAATACAGTTCAGCAACAAAATTTTAATTATTAGTTTTTTTAAACTATTAATTATTAGCTTAAAAATTTTCAACTGGCTAACATTCTATCCAATGGTGCAGACCAATACACTGTGTCACTAAGTTAGAGAGTTGTTTGAAAAAGGAAAGTTGAAAAAGGTAAATATTTTAAATCAATTATTTCTATATTATGTATATATTATATAAGGTTGAAAAAAAAACATAAATTAATTGATAAATTCTTATTGTTAAAATATTTTGACTAGTCTCACTGTTTTTCACCTATATTTTTCTATCAATTTTGTATAAGGTGTAATAATGATATGTTATAATTGCAAGTTTAAACTACATAAGTTACACAATTCTATTGAGCAAAAAATTTTAAAAATGTTGAATCTATTTATTCATTAAAAATTACAATTCACAAAATAAATCCATTTTAACGAGGACCAAGGTAACTATGAGAGATGCATTTTAAAAAAACAAAAATTATACTCTAAAGACTGAACAAAAAAAACACACTACTAAAAAAAATTGATGCGTCTTGACATTTCCTAAATCTATACTTAAAATATATCAAAGTAACATCATTCCTGATTGAGAGTATAAAAACATTAGTAAATATAATATTTTGTAGGTCGTGCCAACTAAGTTGATATTTGTCTTCGTTCAAAATGTATTATTAACCGTTTGCATTGGTGATGAATATCTCACTTTTTTCGATGGCAGGGATCCCGAATTAAATTCTTTGGACAGAAAAACACACAAAATAACTCCACATCAACAAAATTTAGAACTAAAATTATAATAATGCCAAAACATATATGAAAATACTATTAAAGTCAAACATTCTAAATGATCTGAACCACCCACTCCAAGGGTCCAACACCTCTTCTGAGTTCGTAATCTGCCCTTACGATACTATTTCATTTATGTAAATTAAAACAATTCATTCACACAGAAAACTATTACATTCTAGGCGTGTTGGCTAGCATGGACTGGCCCGCACTGAACAAATATAGTGAATTCCGAACTATTACAGTTTTGCAGGCAGAACTAACAGTTTGGAAATTATATAGACATAAAATACTAGTCTAGCCTCACTCCCCACGATGGATGTTCAGCTTCAATCATTCTATAAATATGCTTTGTGAAACGCTTACCGTCCCCTTCCGTCCCCTGCGTACATAGATATATGGTTTAGGGATTTCTTCACCTGAACCTTGGATAAGAAACTACTATTCACCCACAACACACATGGTTCAGTAAGACATTTGGATTTCCTTTGAACATGGTTAACTCCATAAATTATAAGGGTGATTATCAACTCACATATGTAAATTTGCTAATTGGTGGTATTATATGGGAGGTTACACATACTGCTAGTTTCCCATGCTGTTTCCCATGCTGTTGAAGCTGAAGTCTTTGATGGGTGATTATCAACTCACATATGTAAATTTGCTAATTGGTGGTATTATATGGGAGGTTACACATACTGCTAGTTTCCCATGCTGTTGAAGCTGAATTCTTTGATTGAAGATGAGTTTTTAGCCAAACTGAGGATAGTGTCCAAATTCAAGTTAGATCCCTAGGATCCATATCAAATATTTGAAGAAAAAAAATATTGTTAGGTATATGCTTAACTGTAAATGAAAAAGTATTTAAGTTAATATACTATGGATGCGATGGTTTTGCTGAGGTGGAATGCCAAAAGTTTGAAAAATCCAAGAAGGAACAGAGAAGGTCATGGTGGTCACTTGAAACACAATTTGAATAGTGCAAATAGATTGAGGCATCAATCTCAGGTATGTAGAAATATTTCTTCTAGTTTAGTAGATTTATAAATTGATCATAGCAGAATCCTATGATTTTTTCTTGTACATTCTATACAGATTGGATTTTCTTTGAAGAAACCATTTCATAATAGTTTGTTTGACTAGCCACCATCTACAACTGTAAATTACACACAATAGTCCAATAAGCCTAAAGCCCCAACTCCATCTAGACCACCACCTATCCAATCTCAATGCATGCTTCATACTACTGGAAACAACCTTATACAACAACAACCTCAACTTTCAAGCTCCACAAGTGGTCCCTCAATACCACTTGCAACTTTGTTGGCATACTTTTGAAAACCAAGACAAGGTTTGATTATATTTGTAAGTGAATCTCCTCCTTGCATAGCATTACATACAAATCCAGTCAAGATGCTACTAAAGGATGTCTCGAACCCAACCTCTTATTGTTGGTGAACATGTATGTGATAGTAAATTTATGAAAACCCTAGTAACTTTTGTTCATTCCAGGTCACTCTATGATCAAGTCCAAAAGATATGCTATGGGAAAAAACTCTTGCTAAGCCTTTTCATTATGCATTGGGACAAACTCTGCAATCACAAACTTGTTTGAGGCCTCAACATGATCTAGCTATAGGGATTCAACTAGGGTAGCCTTCTTCTAGGCCACCTTTCCAAGAATCTACTGGATGTCCTCACAAATCACAACCTCTTATTCTTGTTGCACCTATTATTAGTGGAAGCCAAGTGAATTCCATCTTCATGAATTTTCCTTACAAACCAATTCACTGTGTTTTTATGGGAGAACGAACACAATATAATAGCATTCATCCTAGCTTACCCTTTGGAACTAGGACTAGCAGTCATTCTAGTCATGTAGCTGGAGGGCCTCAAGTATCACCAATGGATTAAAATCAAGGGTTTTTCAACCCAATTGATCTAAATTGGAATATTAGTTTTTTTGTGTTAAGATCCAATATAGAATATAAACAAAGTGCTTGAGGATTATGAGGTTAATTGCAAGTTTAACATGAGTTTTTATGTGTTTTTATGTGAATTTCATGATAAAATTAACATAAAAGAAATGAAAAACAATATCTAACAAACATGAACATCACCATAAACAATAACAAAACAACACATGATGAAACAGTTCACCCCACTTGGGCTATGCATCCTTGGTCCAAATTCCAATGGCTTGGCCCTCTTATATTAAGATCAAAAGTGTGGTTACATATGTTTACAATGGTGAAACAGCTCTGAAACCCATTCCATCAGCTCCAGAATGCTAAAAAAATACCTATCTAGCCTATTTATGCCTTGAATTTGGTAAAAAATTGACTTAGTTATGACTTCCCAAAGTTTTTGCACTATGTGTTCCACATTCTCCCAAAAATCCGGCACCATCCTACAAATCCACCTAGAATCCAGCTAACTGAGCGCCAATTTCGCCAAAATATGGGAAACATTATTGGAGCGCTTGAATTCCTAATCACACCTTAAATTGGTTTAATTAACCATAATTGATATGAAATTTTTATTTTTTTTTAACAAAATAATCTGTCACACGACTCAGCTAACCATCGACATGGTGGTCACATGGCAACATTATACATTGCGGTTAAGTTTTATGTTATAGATTCGGGGGGGGGACTACCCTCCTACCCATGGTCCCCACCCCTGACGTGGTGACAAGGGCTTGGGCTAGACCCCGACCCCCTCCCCCATGGCGCAAACAACATTATAACAAAAACAACCCACATCCCATCTATATTAAGAACTGCATGTGATGGTGCGATGATAAAGCTTGGTGCTTGGTACTTGGAGGTCATAGGTTCGATCTCCACTCGCTCTGTTTGAACTCAACCCAATATTTTGGTGGCCCTCATGCTGACATGTGGCGGCCCCTGGCTGGGCCACGTGACATCCTGTGATTGGCCACCCAAACCTTTAATCAAGATAAATCATTACAAACTAGTAAAAAAGTGCCACTTGACACGATCTCATTTGCCGATGAAAACCATTGACTAAGTCAACCTACATAGTCGCCCTGCCACATAGGTATGCTTAGTTAGTTGTACGGACTGATGACTGGGTTGTCCTACATTTAAAAAAAAATTGTCTACTTGGGAAAGTGGATAGAACACGTTTATGGGAGCACACAATGTTGTTTTTCCTTGAAACGAGTTGCGCCAGATTCAGAACGATGAGATCTACATGGTATTTCAGGTTCCACACCATTCCGACAACTTTCATTTTTGAGCATAATTTTGAGCACCTGATCACTTCTTTTCACTGGAAGCCTCTGGACCCCAAAATCTCTTTCGGTACTAAACATGTGGATGAGGGTACAACTCACTACCCCTTTCAGTATTAATCCATTAGAAATTTCCCGAATTCAACAATTTGAGCTTTTCTTAAAAAATGATCATTTTCTTTGATTCTGGAGACCTTGTCTTGCTGTTGTAGATACCATCATGCTGAAATTTCCCAGAATTTGCAGAAAAACAAAATATCATTGAAGAAAAAAATATATTCCTTCCTTGGTCGTCAATCAAATTAAACTTGAATAACTTGAAACTTTCTCACCTCGAACATTGTCAACATGGCGATTTTTAGCTTGTCTTACCTTGTACTTGAGTCGACTTTTGACCCAGTGTTTTTTCCATTGCCATGTACCAATTTGAAACCCAATTGAAGTACTTGTGGACCCTATGCCTTATTTTTCATCTTTCTTTGGCACTTGTTATTTTATTTTTGCACCATTCAACACCGACATCTTGTTCCCATTACTCTTGAACAATGATTTGGATTGTTGTAAATATTTCACATATTGTTCACCTCTTTTCAAAGGCAACATGTTAGAGCCCTGAAAATTCTTATTACAACCATTAGAAAATTCAATGAAATCGTCTTGTTCATTTTATGCTTCTTCTTCAATGGCCTCGTTCAAAACATCATTATGTTGGAATATTAAGAAATAATTTTTTTGACTTGCATTCACTATTCTCTTCATTTGTCTTGCATGCATAAGGGACAAACTCATCTTCTTCTATGCACTCTAAATATGCACTCAATTCCATTATTTAACAAGTGGTACTTATTCTCATGGAAATGAATTACTTCCCTCGTATCATAAAGATAAGGACCTCCTAAAACAATACCTGAAATCTCAAGCGGAACTACATCAAGTTCAACTTCGTCAAGAAATTTTAAATTGATTGCAAATCTTGGGATGAAATTCCTTGTTGCCTGCATGCTTGCATTCTTGCATATCCAGCCTAAAAGATAAGATATTGGATGTGCAAAAATTTCTATATTTAACCTCTTAACTAAGTCTTTTGAAATCAAATTAGCTTGAGAACCATTATCAAATAGTGTATCTATTTTGGAATGCTTTTAAAAAAATCTAATATGAAAGTGTTCAATTCTTGTATCATCGTCTTGAGTTACATTAGAACAAATTAAAGAACTAGTTCTTGCTATGTTCTTACCTTTCAAACCCATTGTTGTAATCTTGGTTTCATCTCTTGAATATGAAACTAAGTGATGTTGAATGATTGTAGTTGTTTTCTCCTTCTCTTTGGTTTTAAGTTTGTTGGTCTTCAACTCTGGATGGAGTTGCCAACAATGGTTTCATCATGGCCATTTTCATAACAATGTTTACATCTGAGTTTCTCTTTCTCTAATTTAATAGAACCATTTTTCTTTCCTTTTCACTTAAACTCACTGGTTCATTTTCCTTCATACTCAAGGAAACTATCACTTTTCTCATCTCGACTATGTTTTTCTCTTGCTTCTAGATGTGTGGCTTGAACACAAACCTCATCTAAGTTTTTGGGATTGAAAATGAGAATAGTATGTCTAAGATAGTTGTGCAAACCTCCAATATACTTTAACAAAGTGTGTTGAGAAGATAAATTGACACCCAAAACTAGTGCTCTTCTCCTAAACTCTTGTGCATAATTTTGAATGCTTTTTCCCTTTAGTTGTCCAACATTTTTCTAGAGTATTATGGCTTTCTGTGTATAATCTAGATGGTAAAATTTCTTTTTAATTGCAACAATAAAATCAGACCAAGAGATTGGAATCTTACCATAGTTTTTCATCTCTTCTTGTGTCTTAGCTTCCCACCATACTAGTGTTGCACCCTCCACTCTCAAGGAAGCAAGTTGAATCTTTATGTCATCATCTTGAATGTTTTGAATCCTGCAGTAGACCTCCAACCGAAAAACCCAATTTTCAAGCTTCTTTGTATTCACTTCACCATTATACATACTAGGTAGCTCATATTTAATATCAAGTTTCAACAAGGGTTGTTTACCAATTCCTTTTGAGGTATGTTGATGAGTATGAGTAAGGGTTGTAGAAGTGGAAGAGGATGAAGGTGAATATGGTGGTGAGGATGATGGTGGAGTAGATGGTGTTTTATCAAAATTTCCACTACCTCCTCCTCCTAGAGAAACCTGTCCTCTTGGAGGCCTGGAGCTTTCACCTTGCAACCTTGTATTCCTCACTTCATAGAGGACTTTCACCATCTCTGTCATTGCAAAGAAAGCCTTCCTAAAAGCCTTCTCATCCTCTGTCATGTTACCATTTCCTCCTTCATGAGACATGATTACTGAAGCCTCCGGTACAATAGGAGCTGAATCGTGTAGTGGAGACTATGGTGACCGTGCCTTCCTTCTCCTTGCTCCAACTAGATAACTTGCGCCCATAAGATTGTCTTATCCTCTCTTGAGATTCAACCTTGTAAGCATTTAAACACTTGCAAAATAATTAAATCCTCCTTGCACAAGTAAAACTAGTGCTCTAATACCAACTTTCTCTGAATGGGAATATTATTTTTGTTTTACTAAGATCCACTTCAGAATATAAGAAAAGTGCTTGAGGATTGAGAGGCTAATTGCACGTTTAATATGAGTTTTTATTTCTTTTTTTGTGAATTTCATGAGAAAATTAGCATAAACAAAACACTGAACAACAATATGTATTGAGTGAAAATGTGAAGTTGGGTTACACTTTTTGCCCTTTTTTGAGAAAAAACTTTCATTTTTTTTTTATTTTTTTTTACTGTTCTTCAACTTTCTGCAAGCTAAAACAATTTTTTTGTTTAGAATTTCATTTTGCGATAAAAATAAAAGTTGTCAGAAATTTCATTAGCTTTCTATTACTTATTTTTTGGAATCTTTATATACACATTTGATATGTCAACTTATCATTTCTTTAAGTGTGTGTTTTTTAACAATCAAAGGATTCATAAGAATTCATGTTAACACACAATGTTGTATTCTTTGAAAATTTGTGTTTTTGAGATACAAAATGTGTTACAACAATCTAAACAGAGTCTACTTCAGTTTCGTCATATTTACAAAGCCAACAGATGCATATCATAATTACTAGAATTTGTTAACTGTTCCAATATGAAAAAACTGCATATTTTGAATATGTTTCACAATGCAAGAAATTTCTTAACATATAAGTTATAAAATAAAAATCTAAAAACTACCCATTAGAGATGACAGATCAATGTAATGCACCATAATTTTTTCAATTTTTTTACAATGTATTTTGGAAGATACAAAATCATGATTTCACTGAATCATAATGACCTTCAGAAATTGTTGGCACCCGTTTTATTATAAGATTAATTAAAATTAGTAAATATTTATGAAATTCCATAAAAAGTTATATTTCCTTAAAGTAGATTCAATTCTGAAAGTGCTTGTCTTGGTTCTGATAGTTAATTCATAATGTTTCATGGAGTTTAATTAGTCCAAAGTTGCAGATACGTATTCAGAGCTTGGTTCTGCATAATTAGTGATGCGTTAGTTTGGCCGAACTCTTAAAAAAAGTTTGGCCAAATTATTTTTTGCGCCGTCGGCCCATCAAGTATAACGACATAAAAGTTCGGCCAAATTTTGTATAAGATTTCGGCTAGAATTTTACCCAATTTTCCGTCGACCGGAAAATACCATGGAGCCCCTAAAAAAAACAGTCACGAAATCATTCATTATTTTCGCATATTTTCGCACATTTGGTCTGATTTTACAAAGGTCTTGGTTTCGTTTTGTAAAGAATTGTTTTTAGTTTAAGGACTTTTCTTGGAGGTACATTCAAAAAACATTCTTGCAAAAAATTGTTTTCGATTTAAGGACTTTTCTTGGAGGAACACTCAAAGGACATTTCTTGGAGGTATGTGATACATTTTTTGGATGTTTTTTGGGCTTCATTTTTTTTGAAAGTATGGATTCAGGCTTAATGTTCATTTTTTTTTGAAGGTATGGATTTGGGCTTAATTTTTAAAGGACTCTTTTTAGGCTTAATATTCAAAGGACATTTTTTGGAAGTATTTTTTAAAGTGATATTTTTTAGAGGATTTTGAAGTATTTTTTAAAGTGCTATTTTTTAAGAATTTGGAACTATAAATAACATGAAAATCATCATAAATAGTAACCTAAAAACACATGATGAAAGATTTCACCCTGACTAGGATGGATGTCCTTGGTCTAGCTTCCAATGGCTTGACCCTCTTCTATTATGCTCAAAAGTGTGATTACATATGTTTACAATTCTCAAACTTCTTTAAAGCTATTCCATTGGCCCCAGAATGCCCAAAAAATCTTGTCTAGCCTCGTTATTCCTCGAATGTGGTAAAGCACTGACTTAGTTATGGCTGCCCCAAGTTTCTGCATTACTCACTCTCCATTTTCCCCAAAATCTGGAACCATCCTACAAATCCGCCGAGAATCTAGCTAACTAAGTGCAAATTTCACCAAAAACCATGCAAAATTTTTGGAGCACTTAAATGCCTAATGGCACCTTAAATCCAATTAATTAATCATAATGCATATGGTTTTAACAAAAAACTTTTCACAAAAAATTCCGTCGCACGGTTTGGCTAATCGTCGACATGGTGGTCACATGGTGGCATTATACATTGTAGTTAAGTTTGATGTTACGGTTTCGGGGAGCACGGGGCTACCCTCCCACCCATGGTCCCTGTCCCTGGTGTGGTGACTAGGACTAGGGCTAGACCCCAACCCCCTCCCCCACGACGCAAACAACATTATAACAAAACCAACTTGCATCCCATATATATTAAGAACTACATGCGATAGCACATCGGTAAAGCTTGGTGCTTGGTACTTGGAGGTCACAAGTTCGATCCCTACCCACTTCGCTCGGACTCAACCCAAAATTTTGGTGGCCCTCGGGCTGCCACATGGCAACATGTGATTGGTCACCCAAACCACCATCAAAACACATCATTACAAAAAAATAACGAAGTGCCACTTGGAACAATCCCATTCGATGATGAAAACCATAGACCAAGTCAACTTGCACAGTCACCCTGCCACATAGGCATGCCCAGTTAGCTATACAGACTACTGACTGGGTTGTCCTACATTTAAAAAAAATTGTTTATTTGAAAAAGTGGACAGAACGCGTTTTTGGGAGCATATGATGTCGATTACGTGAAATGAGTTGCGATAGATTCAGAACGAAGAGATCTATGCGGTAGTTTAGCTTCCACCCAATTCTAAAAAATTTCATTTTTTAGCATAATTTTGAGCGCTTGATCACCAATGTTGTTTAGTCAGGTGAAAAATTGTGTTGGAGTAGTTACAAAAAATCCAAGTTTATATGGCAGCATTCAGAACGAAGAGATCTACGCGGTCGTTTAGCTTCCACACAATTCTAAAAACTTTCATTTTTTAGCATAATTTTGAGCACCTGATCACCAATGTTGTTTATTCAGGTGAAAACTTGTGTTGGAGTAGTTACAAAAATCCAAGATTATATGCTAGCATGGTAATGAATATTTTCAACATTAGATCTCTTCCCGAAAAAAATATTCTTCCATGTCCCATACCATGGGGACAATTTGCACCAATGTTTTAGGGGAATCCAAATGAACAATTTCAAAGTGGAATTAAGGAAGATAATGATAATTTTTCTTTCTCAGCCAAATAATATATGTAGAAATCATTCTAGTGAGAATGTTGCTTTCTCTCAGCCAAATAATATGTCTAGAAATAATTTCAATGGGAATGTTCCTTATTGTCATATAAATAATATGTTTGGAAATAATTCTATATCAATCCTTTCATGTGGGTTCCCAACCTATGCGGCCAATCATGGAAATTCATGACCAAGTTGAATGGTTCTCAATGAACATTCTTTACATTCTATTAGTTTGGATTCAATGTGGACATCTATAGGAACTTCTCATAAGGTAATTTATGCACAAAAATTTCGCTCATCTTCTATCTTGGTTAAGCTAGGTACATATTTATCTTGCATTAAAGATAGTTTAAAGCTATACTCATTATTTGAAAAAGAGAATTTGGTGTATGATTCAAAAACTGATGGTACAAATATGATTCAAATTTTTCCCTGCTTCATGATGTAGTATGTGTTATAAAAATATAACTAGAACACATCTTGTGAGAGTGAGGTATCACAAATTAAGTCTATTGATAATGAAGATAATATAGACCAGAGCACAGAGAACGTGTGAAGTATGCATTCTATATTTTAGCACCTTTAATATATCTTGTTTCAATATTCTCTTATAAATGATACTAGTCGGAAGGTGCAACATGAATTTTTATATCATTATTATGCATGGCATATCAATACAACAAAAAATAGATTTGCTTCAAAGTCTATACAATTTGGTTCCGAACTGTTAAGTACCATAAACAATATTAAACATCAAAAAATATTTTCCCACCTTAGTAGTTGTTATTGGAGTATTCTATGACATACATTGTGCTAAAATAAAATGGAAAATGCAAAAATGATTGTTAACATATCATATTAAGCCCAACAAGTAAGGTTTCAGATGACTCCTACATGAAAGTTTTCATTTCTCTATTTTTGTTGTAATTTATAGGAAATGGAGACACACTAAACAAACACATTTACCAAAGATATTTGTGCTCACTTGAAAGAGGAATCAACTCATTATCCAAATCACTAAAATAATAAATTCAGATGAATCATCTCATTCTCCAAGTGACTACAATTTTTTATAAGACCAATCAAGTATGAAAATAGAGTTTCACTTGATGCAATCTACTATTGGTAAAGCATTATAAGATTCATTATTAAGGAGCACTCATCTCTATATACCCTTGCTTGTTTTACGGAATATTTTAGATTGAGAAAAAGCTCACATTACAATTCGTTCAACATTTTTTTGGCATAATCTCATTAGTTTTCTTGGTTTTCACTAGCACACAATGTGATTTCCTTGACACATGCATTTTAAAGTGTATGCTTCCCCATGTTTGAAAATTTCTTCTTCACACTCAACTTCAATCAATATATCCAGTTACTTTCTAATTTAAATTCTTGCAATCACAGTGGTTTATTAGTTGATCGGGCTTAATAAATATGATAAATATTTCTAACATTGACATTAGCTACCTTCATTTATCTACAAAAAGCTTCTTGTTAGTCAATCAAGTCATCATCAGAGACTCTCACCTTGTACCTCAATAACTTTTTATTGTTGTAGGGGAGAATAATATCTTGTTGTGATGGATTAAAAGCATCAAAATCTAGAAAAAATAGGTCTTTAACAATTCTACAACATCCTTTTTCCAATGCATCTTATATTGTCAAATAATCAGAGAAGAATATCATCCAAGTTGCTTCAGTATATATTTTGTGGTAATTTTCCTATAAGAACACCCTTTCTCTAACAAAAATTATGATCACTATATGATTTAAAAATGAGATATTCATATGGTCCTAATATATCATTTTTCTCAAAATTCCATGCAGTAAATCTATTTCATATTTGTAGAATAAAATTTTGGTCTAGTTCCTTAATTGACGAGTCATTATGGGGAGGATATTTGTGTTCATATCACATCTGGGACCTGGAAACCAAAAATATGAGGCTATGGGTAATCCACTGAAATCCGTTTTAAGCTCAGTTGTGGGGTCTTCTCCAAACATCTTGATATATGGAAGGAAAAATGAGAAACTAGGACTCTAGAGATGATATTCCACTTGAACCAGAGTTGAGAAATAGTAAGAGTTTGATTTTTCACATACTAAAGTGATCAGAATTAATATGAATTGTATGCAATATTGTTATTGTTTGAGCTTGCACTTGCATATTCTCTACCAGTTTCAACACTGTAAAGTTTGGATATATCATACATTCTCACTTCGAGCCAAAAAAAACTGCAATTTGATGTGAAATTTTTTTCTTAGTAGACAAGTTAGAGTAAAGTATCACAAGGCTTTTAATTCTCAAAGTATAAATCCTATCATATGAAAAAAACAAAAAAGGTGCTTTCCTCTCGTAGGCCACTTCTTCCATTCCATTACACCAAGTCTATGAATTTCAAAAGGCCTTCAATTACAGTTACAGGTTCACTGTTACATGTCCCTCTCTGGCTTTTTCATGCTATTGTACACATATTTTATGTGTGGGATAATCAGTGTTTTGAAAATATTTCAAGGTTTCAAATGAAAAAAAATGTGTAATCGATAAAGTGCACCAAAATATTATAGTCAATCTAAAAATCCAATTGAAAACTTGGAAAAATGATTTTTTTTCTATAGATGATGGGAGTCTAAACATGCGATCAACAAGAAAAAGAGATAATAACGCTTATAGTGAACACCTACATCTCTCTGCAAGGCATGATGATGATTATGATTATGATAGGAAAGCATCCATGATGATATAATGTGATACAATATGATGCAAAATATAATCTAATTCATAACATATACATACATAGTTGTACAAGAGGCTATCCCATAAAATGTTTTCAGTAGAACATATTCTACTAATAGAGAAAATTTTATCATAGTAATAAAACTAGTTCAAGACATCATTATTCACAACTTTATTGGATAAAATTATAAATTTTGAGATAAAATATGCACAGAATTGAAAAGAAGGAGTTGTAATTCTCTGGTGAGTGCTGCACTTTCAACTTTTTGTTGTAACATAATCCTAAACAAAAGTTGTAGAAAAAATCTTGTCAAGGGCTTTCCAATCATAATCATCCATTTAACAAAATTGACTAGCCAATTTGCATAACCTTTTTTAAAGTCTATCCAAAGCATCCCCGGACTCTAACTATCTGGAAATTATGGTTCAAGTGAAATCCCATTATTCATGCTCTGTCTATAGGAAAATTTCATAATATCTAATTGGTATAGTTGGGAGTGCCACAACTATCAAACTAAGTTTTGATAAAATAATGTACATTCAGAAATTATCATGGGCTAAATTCCCATAAACCCTCATGTTTTTTCTTTACGGTCTAAACTAAGAGTAAATATACAAGATGAACTCCAAGATTTTTCAACTGGAACAAAACCATGGATAGGGTAAAACTTGAAAAAAATAACCAAAAAAAAGAAAAATGAAATGAGCGAGGGAAATTCCGGCACCTAGAAATCTGGAAGGAATAGTAGGGGGGAAAAGCGAATGACGCCATTTGCGTACCCTGCTGAGTAAACAAACCTACAACACAAATATGGTTGAAAGGAAGAATAATTTGATTAATAAAAGAATTCCAGGGTTCTTTGTAGTGAACTAATACAAAAGGACAAAAAAAAAATCAAGGGAAAACTGTTAAGCAAAATAGGTGTTTATTACTTGTAATAGACGTGTTAACCACCATTTGTAAGGTGGTCGGCTGAAAATAATTTCCATATCCAGATTCTTTTTCTATGGCCAACGACAGAGGGAATCAATTAGCCATTAATATGGAATACCTAGCTTGGTTAATACTAGATATGTAAGGTACGCGGTATAATAGAATTACATGAAGAGTGACGATATTGTTGGCTAGGCACTGGTAAATTTTCCCTCACAACAGTCTAATGATATCCTGTTGTATTAAACAAAATAAAACCGTGATTCAAAAAGGGTCTGAACCAAAAAAACCAGAGAAATAAAAAATGCAACCAAGAAGCAAAGGCACAATTGTTTACCTCGTAACAACTAAAACTGGGGCAAGTGAGAAATTTCATTTCAATGTGCGAAAGGGACATCACCACTGCTCCTGGGACATTACCACTGCTCCTGGGTTGAATGGTTGGGTTTTATTCTCAGAAACCCTAGGAACTGAGGCCCTCTCACACATAAGAGGTTAAGAATGAATAATTTTCCGTGTCTTTTCCCCCAAAACAGTTGCCAAACCAACCCTGCACTTAGAAGTCGTTGGATTCTTTAGGGTAGTGTGTATGGCTGCAGTTTAATCCATATAATCCGTAGCCAAGAGCTCTACACGTGGAATGGAAAATAATTAGCAATTGCTTCAAAAGGTGCAAAGAGAGGTGGATAGGATTGTTAAATTGAAAAATTTGTACTTTGGTTTTCAAAATAAAGAAAATTATTAGTGAACTTTGGTTTGGAAGCTTGAATTTTGTATGATGCAATTGCTTCACATTGACCATTGTGTATCACACTTTTTTTAATAAAATTGTGGTCATAAATTTATGCGGACTGCAGTTAATAAAAATGGTGAAGGCAACAAAGCATATTTGCAGGTTTTCATAGTACATCATAGATCACTTTACTCACAATGATAATGCAAAATAACACATAAAGATTCTATCCATGAATTTGACAATCTTATGGACATCTAAACAAGTTTTTCCACAAAGAAAAAGTAGTTCCCTATGTTAAATTAATTAATTTTCCATGGTTTCTACTTTTTGGGCATATGCTCCTTCTTGACCCATTTTTGTGAAAATTAGAAATTACCACATCATAAAACACATATGCATATAATATTTGTAGATTTTCTCTTTATTTTCTATTAGTTTAATAATTTTATAATAAAAATAATTATAAATTATTATAATATGATGATTTTATAAAATTATTAAAACAAATAAAAAACAAACTTAATAATATTTAATTTATACAATTTTTTTAAAATTTATATAAAATACAAAGAAAGAGTTTATTCATTGAAAATATTAAAACAATCCTAATAATATTTAATTTATAGAATACTTTTAAATTTTATATAAAATAAAATAAAGATATTAGCCATTGTAAATATAAAAAATTTAGGAAAACTTAAAACTTATCTTAGAGACTATTTAGAAAATTATATCAAATAAAAGCGAATAGATTATTCCATTGGAAATTTTACAAGTCCTAAGTGAAAGGTTAAGGCCTTGTATGAAGAGATTTGTTTTTCCATATGGGACTCCTACTTTAATCTCATAAAACTAATAGTAAAGTTAATTTAGTGGAATAATTTACTTTATAATTGATCTAATATTTTTAATGATAAAAAGTGATAAAACATGATAATGGTGGTAACTATAGAATATTATCACTAGTGGGGTGATCTATTTTAAATATTTAACATATTAATGATGATAAAATGTATTATGGATGTTTTTCTTAGGTGTTGAAAGAATCAAAGATGCTGTTGTGAATATTTATGGTTGAAATTATAACTTTTTTCTTAAAATGTTATATATTTTGACTTTTTTTTTTAATCAATAATTTAGATGGTTTCAAAATTGGTTGACAAACTTCCATACAATTTTTTTACAATAATTTAATATATTATTATTTCATATTTTATTTAGGTCATGTCAAGGTAATTGTTAAAGTTGGCAGAGTTTATTTGAAGTTACTTTTCAAGAAAATGTTTTTTTTTTATAATATTTTACATTTTATCTTAATAATATTTTTGTAATAGAAATTATATTCAAGTTATTTCATATAAATATTATATTAGTGTAGTCATATAAATCAAATGATTAGTATAGTATTGTCTATTTATGACAGATATCTTATTTTATGATGCATCTTATATGATCATTTTTTTATCTATTTATTAAATTATAACTTTATTTTAATTTATTATTATTATTATTATCATTATTAATTATGAAAGTATATAAAAAAATTCCTAATTAATTCACATTTTATCAAGGTAATTTATAATGTGTAAATAGCTTTTTGTTATAATATTACGGGGAATATTATAACTTATCAATATTATATCTATAAGTAAATATGACTCATTTTATAATAAAAGAAAATTGATATAAAATTTATTTTAATTAATATAATTTGAGAAATATTTTTTACTAAATTTAATTGAAAAAAAAAGATATAAATACTAGAAATATTTTACAAATATTTATTTAATTAAATATTATAACATTTTTTTGTGATTAAATTGAAAAAAAAAAATTCTAAATAAACATGAACATCTTTCTCCAAAATGTTCGACAACATTATATATTTGAATTTTTATACATAATTAGTTAAATCATTCTGATATACAACACATTTGACAAAGTTAAAACAACTTGTTCAAATGGTTTTATCAGTTTCTGTTCACGAGTCTGGCATTGATGCCTCCATAAGATTTTGGCATAGGTGAACCATAATATATTTTTATATTAACGCACTAAGAAATTTCTTCCTGTCATCATAAAATAAAGAAACATTTTGAAAGTATTTAAAACTTTAATTATAGAAAACTACAGAAGACGATATTTTCAAAAAGAAATAGAGGTGGCCAAACTTATGCAGTATGGTTCAAATGCATTTTAACGGTCAAATCAGAGAACAAAGTTGAGTTTAGTAGAACCTTAGAGATTCACCCATGGCAGCCATGGAAACGTAGTCTGCATTTCTAGATAAGTGAGCAAATAAATTGTGACCAGTCACGGAGGCAAGAGAAGTTTTTTATTTGTTAATGATGATAAATGTTATTTTTCTGCATCAAAAAGGCTAGAAAAAGAAAATGAAAATATGTTCAAATTGATAATCGAACAAAATATCCAAATTCAAAAGATGGAAGCTCACATGGAAACACTCTTAATAGAAAAGAGAAACAACTCAATATTTTAGCTGTCATTTTCATAGAGACACTTTCTATAGCATGTAATTCAACAACAACAATCACAATAGAGACACAATCTACTGATTCATAAAAACCATTATCAAAGGCCATTGGAGACTTATCTTTAAAGACTCAATATATTGTACTTCAACAACAACAATCAAAATAGAGACGCAATCTATGATTCATAAAAATCATTATTAAAGGCCATTGGAGACTTATCTTTAAAGACTCAATAAATTGAAAAACTCAAGATGCAACTCAAAAAGATTCAAGAACAGAAAATTAAGATTGATAATGCATATTTCGCTAAGATTCAAAAGAATAATAAGTGAACTCAATGATTAGAAGTTACAGAAAATGAATCTTTAATAACAAAAACTATTTCTAAGCCAAAGAAATAACTCAATGATTAGAAGTTACAGAAAATGAATCTTTAATAACAAAAACTATTTCTAAGCCAAAGAAAATATTTGGACTGATATTAATTCATGAACGACTGAGTTATGATCTTTAATTGATATTATTTTTTAGCAGGAAGAAATAGTAGTAGAAATAAAAGAAAACTTGGACCACAAACCAGGAGATGCTAGAAGGATAATCAATGTTTTAAACTCAAGATAAAATATTAACTTGAAGAATTCAACTGAAGTTGTCTTGGAGGTAAGAAAGGTTTTAATCAAGAGGATTTTGATGTTACAACTTGAGAATAAGGGCTAGAATTTAGAGGTTTGGATAAAAAAAATTCACAGGAAATTCAACGTTGTAAATCAGAAAGGACTCCTAGGTTTGCAGGATATAGGTGGAGAATTGATTTCACTTGAAGATTATCAGGTTACATGAGATAACATTGGTGAATGTAAATTTCCAAAATCAGATGAATTATAACTGGAAAATATTTCATCCAAGGCTTAAGTTATTATTTTCTAATTTATCATGAAATTAAGCATTTGTTTCTAACTAGGCCTACTTTTGAAAAATATACTGAAGTTGACGACTCATTAAGAAAATTGTTAAAGTTTTTTTTTTTCATCATGAAAAGAGATGGATAAATTATGTGAGCTAATCGAATAAAAAAAAATGCTAAATTTCAGGTGTAGACAATAGATTAACAAGGGCAGTAAACAAAAATGCATATTTCTAGCTATAGTGTGCAATGTTTTTAAATGAATCTAGATTTACTATTTTTCAGTTCTATTTTTTTAAATATCCCAATTATTTTGGATGATATTATATTTTGTAATAAATTTTAATTCAAGTCTATATGTTCTAGTGGAACTCTATAAATATTTAGCAATCCAAAAAAGAAAGATTTGAACCCTTGTGATGAATTTTGTTATTCTATAAGTTATTTTTGAAGTTAATAGAATGATTTGGGATTCACTCTGAGCAACTTATGTATCTCTGTGAGTTCTTCTGGTTATTCAATTATGTTTTCATTTTTATTTTTTCCTCATATGTTTAAGGTAATATAGAACTATGAGTAAGATTTAGATTAAATGTCAATATCTCTAAAATCTTCTGCAAATTTTCATTAATAAAAAATATTAATTAACAAACACTTTCTATCTTAGTTAATTCCTCTAAATTTTTAAATTGTTGCCTTCTGTCATCTCTTTTTTCCACAGAAAAAAATCGAACTTTTCTATTATAAATAGATAATCTCATAACATATGCAGAGCATTTCAAAACATAGCCATTCCCTTCTTTCAAAGGGGGATGGTGACACAGCTGTTTTACAAGACCTGTGGTGATGCAAAATGGCCAGAAAAAAGAAAAAAGAACCTCTCAAGGCGCCAATGCATCCCCTTTAGCTCATCATCTCCCGGATATGGAGCCGAAACAGAGATGAGAGCAGAAGGATAAGAATGCAAAGACAAATCCCAAGGCTTCCATGGACCAACAAGAGGAACTGGCAGTAGAAACTATCCCAGTCCCAAGAAACAACAGTTTTTAGACAAAAATGGAGCGCAGAACCTCCTTACATAAGGAAAACAGTTCTGGTCTCATATTAAGTAGCAGTTTAAAAGTTTTTAGAGAGCATATATGCACATAAATAAATTAAAACAATAGAGGTTAAACAAAAGACGGTTGTTCCCTAACATGAACAACCCCATTCACCAGCTCAGTTACTGTCCAGGACCCCAAGTCTTGCTGAGCACCTTCTTTAGATAATCGATCTGCTTCCTGGTTCCTTTCCCTGTAAATGTGACAAACAGATATCTCAGTGAAGAAGCATTTAAGACGACGGATCTCCTTAAGAAAAGGTAAAAAAATATAATTCCTGCACTGCTGGGTCCCATTAAACCAATTCACAACATTCCTAGAATCACCAAAAATCTGAATCTGTCTCAAATGTTTTGAAAAAAACCAGCAAAGAAGAAAATGGAGGGCTTTAAGCTCAGCAAAGTTATTGGACCCTTGCCCAAGGCCCACCGAAGCATGAATAGAATTATCATGTGAGAGATGAATAATTAGACCAACACCACATGAGCCATTTAAGCCAGAGGCCACGTCGAAAAAATCCCACGGGATTGCATCATTGATAACTTCAGGCTGAATGTTTCGAGGAGGGACTGGACCAGATGAAGAAGGAATAATGTCATAGATGGCAGCTCCCTCTGCTACCAATCTGGAAATAGGAAAGGACTGATCATTGAAAATAGCCTTGTTACGGGCAATCCACGTTCCCCATGCAACAAGAAGGGGGATAGATCTGAATTTATCATTTGGAGCCTCCCGCCACCATTGGTTCCAAGCCTGAAAAAATTCTTCACCACGCCAACTGAAAGGAATATTAATCAATCTTAAACTTTCTTCCTAGAGACTGGAGTTAAATGGGCAGAGAAGGAAAAGGTGGAGAGTAGTTTCTTCAGCTGACTTGCAGAGGGGACACCAGCTCGGCCCCGATTTCCCCCTCTTTTGGAGGAAATCCCAGGTTGGCACTTTGTTTTTGAGGATGCACCAAAAAAAGAGTCTGGTCTTGGCTGGGCATTTCAGTTTCCAAATTGGTTTATACCACCAGCTCGGGGCTCCCCTCCCCACTTGAGACATCAACCACTTATAACCCGATTTAGGAGAGTAGAGGCCAGACTGCGCATACACCCAGCGCAATTCATCACTTGTATATGAGATCCGAACAAAAGAAAAGAGTAAGGCTGAACATAACATTTCCATTCTTCCAACCACCTGTCTTCTAAATGCAAGTCCACACCTGTGAGCCAGCCTTGTTTCACAAGGGAGGTTGTTCTGGGGTTTGCTACCTGATTTAGAGTATAAAAGCCTCTTTCATTGAGAAAATCAACCAGAGCCGGAGAGAGGGAGAAGCTGTCTGAACAACCAACCCATGGATCACAACCTAGACGGACTTGAGTACCATCACCAAAATTCCAGGCCAATTCATGTTCAATTTTCTGAACCGATGCCACAACAGCTTTCCAAACAATAGAAGCATTTTTTGAGGACTTGACTGGAGAGCGAATCCAATCCAGAACAGAAAAATGGGTGATATATTTTCTTTTGATGACTGATACCGAGAGAGTGTCTGTTGAAATCAAACGCCAAGCAAGCTTAGCTACAAGGGACTTTGCGAAGGATGACAAATTTTTTATCCCCCAACCTCCCCATTCCTTGGGTTTAGTGATTTTGTCCCAGGCAACCCAAGGGGTGACATGTTCCATTTTTTACCCTGCCCAAAGGAATTTACTACACATTTTATCGATTGAGGTCAAGATGCCTTTTGGGACCCATGAAAGGCTAGCCCAATAAACCAGAATGGCCATCAACACTAACTTAATTAGGACTAGTCGGCCTGCCCTCGAGAGCCACCTGAAACTCCAATGATTAAGCCTTTTTTCAACTTTAGTAAGAAGCCACTTCCAGTCACGGATTTTGTAGTTGTCAGGTTTAAGATAAAAGCCCAAATATTTAAAGTTGTCCTGCATGGATCTAACTTCAAAGTTAAAAAGGCTTCTAACTCTTCCAATTTCTTCAGCAGAAAGACAAGAGGGAGTAAGGGTCAACTTTTGATCATTAATTTGGAGGCCTGTTTCTTTAAGAAATAGTTCCAACAGCTTTTTTAATGCACGAAAATCCTCCAAACTCCCATTGACAAACAACAAAATATCGTCCACGAAAAGGAGATGTGTAATCCAGAGATTTTGTGCCACTTCAATGCCTTTGAGGTTGCCCTGGCTTTTTCGTTTATGTATCATTAGAATTAACCCTTCCGCTGCCAAGAGAAACAGTAGAGGAGATAAAGGAGAGCCCTACCTGAGGCCACGTTCTGGATTAAAAAAAGAGGTTGCAACACCATTAATCAGTAAGGCAATAGCAGAAGAGGATACACAGCTCATGATCCATCTAACAAAATCAAATCTAAAGCCAAGGTGAGTGAGTAAAAGTCGTAGATACAACCAACTGAATCTATCACAAGCTTTAGACAAATCAATTTTTATAATAGCCCCTTTTCTTCCACTTCGCTTCAGACTATGAAGAGATTCTTGAGCTACGCCTACGGCTTCATGGATTTTTCGGCCATCCAGAAACCCAAACTGTTTCGGTGAGATGTGACTGGAAAGGAAAGGCTTAAGCATAGAGGCTATGACTTTCGTAATGATTTTATATACACAAGTACAGAGAGAAATAGGCCGAAAGTCAGCAAAGGAAGTTGGCCGGTTGGATTTGGGTATCAAGGCGAGGAAAGTGGAGTTGAAAGGGGGGAAAATGGACCCCGAGGCTCTGGATTCATCTACAACAGCTACAAGCTCATCACCAAGAACATCAAAAAAGTGTTGGAAGAATTCAACGGGAGCCATGATGGCCTCGTTTCCTTCTTCTTCAATGAAACTAGGAAAAAACTAGGCCACTCTGATGACTTCTGCAATAGACGCTTCAACCGGGGCTTTGAAAATGTCTTTAAAGAAATGAATACCCAAGGAAGCCAAATCCTCAAAAGAATAAGCCTGTTCACCATTATCTTTATGGATTTCCCAAATAGAGTTTGCAAGCTTCTGACCTTTAGAAAAGTTTTGAAAGAATTTAGTATTCTCATCTCCCGCTTGAAGCCAGATCGCTCTACTTTTCAGGCGCCAAATTTCTTCCTTGAGCTGAAGGATGCTTCTCCTAGAGGCCTCCAAATCCTTGATTTTATTCCTCGATTCCACAGAGGCATATCCTCCCCCTTCCGGTTCTTACAACAGTGCAAGTTCAGTATTGACCCTCTTGAGATCCTCTTCTTCCTTCGCCTTTTTTTAAGCAACCCATCTTTTGGAGGTTGCTTTCATTTTCTTCAGATTGTTCCAAAAAAAGGCACTCCTTGAAATTTCAGGGCTAAATGAATCTTTCTCCCAAGTTGCTGAGAAGAGTTCATTATACGAGTCATCCTTGAGCTAGGCAGAATTAAATTTGAAGGGAATTCCTGGATTTTTACCACCACCTTTAATTTCCATAAGGATAGGAAAGTGGTCCGAGACGCCACCTTCACCTACCCAAGGTCGATAATTCATAATTTTATCCACCAAAACTTCGCTTAACAGAAAACGATCGATCTTCTTACCCACCCAATCCTGCCCAATTCTTATGTTTCTCCAAGTAGGTCGCAGCTTCAGAAGGGGCATATCCACCAAATGGGACAGGGCCAGCTGGTTCCTGAAGAAGTCGGTTAAAGGGTTAGCTCCGGCCGATGTGCCCCAATACTCCGCTTCCCCCAGAGAAAAGTTCAAATCTCCACCGATGATTAAATTTGGATGAGCAAGCCAGGAGGAGCTGAAGACAAAGGTCTAGAAATTCTCTCTGTCCACACAAGGCCCATATATATTTATGGAAAGAAAGGTAAGATTTAGCTCGCTAGAAAAAAGCTCCAAGGCCAGAACATTCGCCAAAACCCAAGAAGAGAAATATTTAAGCTTCTTAGGATTAAAACCAGAAACCACACCCCCTGATCTCCCTACTGCATCGAGGGCGAAAAAGGACCAATTAGGCAGAAGTTTGGAAGTAGTATAGATAACCTCATCCCCTTTCCCTAGAGTTTCCTATAGCAAAACAATGTCCAGATTCTGAGAACGTACAAGTTCTCTGAAGGCTAGCTTTTTAGGCTGGCTAGCTAAGCCTCTGTAGTTGAAAGAAAGGAAAATCATGGCACATCGTCTGGAGGTGGTCACTCTGCTCTAAGAACCCCAGTAAGAGACATTTATTTACCATCAACAATATCAACAACAGCTTTCGATTGAGCTTTGGAAATGTTGGATTTTCTGCCTCTCATTTTCCTAGCCCCTATGACAATAGGATTCGAAGCAAGACCACCTACAGCCAGGCCAGACCCATCCTTGTTTGCCCGAGGTCTAACGTTATAAGGTAGAGGTTCAGAAAGAGAGTTCCGAGAACAGGGGACCTGAGGATCGTCAAAAGCTTGAGAGGAAGGGAAAACAGAGGGGTCGGGAACGGACAAGATAACACTATCATGGGATGACAGAGAGATGTTTAAAGCTGATAAATCATTTAAAATTTTCCTGGAAGGACCAGGCTCAACAAGTTCAGAAAAAGGAGAACAAGAAGTGGATTGAAGCGAGAGAGGAAAGGAGGAAGACATACCCGCCTGAGACGCCCCAACTAGTTCAACAACTTGTAGGGGAACCAGGGAGTTTGCCAGATAATCAAAGGGGAGGGAGGAAGGGCCTGTTGCTGCCTCCTGGACCTGTTCCTTGATCACCACAGGGGGAGGAGGAGCCTCTTGCACCATAGTACCAGTCTCTGCATCCTTAGGAGACTCATCTAGATCTAAAAATATGATCTTCTCGTTCCTGTACTGCTTTCTCTGTCTGCGCCTACGACGGTGATCGAGCGGACACTCCTTCGCCAAATGACCAGTATTATGACATATATTGCACCGAAAGGGAAGGTGCTCATAATCTAGCATCTGCAGAAACTCCAAATCCCTGTAATAAAGTGTCATCACATCCGCGAGACCTTCCCTCGGGTTCAAGCTCACCAGAATATGAGCCACACTCTTATCCCTGGTTTGAATGTATGACTTATCAACTTCTAAAAAGGTGCCTAGAGTGTTTTCGATTGAGACAAATACAGAGTCTATCCAGAACTGCAGAGGGAGTCCAGGGAGCTTGACCCATACCGGCGAATCTGCCATTTTTTCCTTTTGTGCATCGAAGAGGGGGGTCCATCTTTTGAAGAGAATGGGCCTCTTTCCAAAAAACCAGTTTCTTTCGAGAACCCAATCCACTTGTTCTTTCCTCTCAAATGTGATACTGAACCAACCTCTTACAAGGATTGAAATATTTACAGGTAGACCTGGTGAGTCTTTCCACATTGATTGAGCCCAATCAACGATGTAGTCTGCCGAGTATTTCCAGCCCCTTACTCTTCCAACAATCATAATATCAGTTAGTTCCATAACTTTCTCAATGCCAATATCCACACCCAACAGACATTTGGGTCGGGCTTCTTTCGTTTTAATGGATTTGGCTTTCTTCCTCTTCTCTCCCACAGCTTTCTTGAAACCCTCCTCTTCTACTATTGGGTTGATTTTAGAAGCATCAACCCTTATAGACTCGAGCAAAATCTACCTGAGGTCCTCAATGGATATGGGAGGCACAAAACCCTTACTTAGTCTCGGCTGGGCACAGGCCCCTGAAGCAACTTCAAATGGGGGGGCATACTCCTGATTTTAAGAGGCCGACGACTTCGGGGGGAGATCGACCACCTCATTTGAGGAAACCCTTGATTGATCACAGAGGCCTAGAACCCTATCCCTCACAGGAAAGGGAAATCCTCCTCCATTCTGCACAACTGGAGCTAGATCCTCAGCCACCCCTTGAGGGACGGCCTTTGAAAGTACATTCTCCACCCCAGGAAGACATAACCCCACCGAAACCTCCTGAGGAGGTCTACCCAATAGAGAAAGACCAACAGGGTTGTCGACCCTAGGCAGATGAGGACCCAACAAAAATTGAAAACCACTACAACCCACTATGTCTTCTAAACCTCCAGTAGAAACAAAGGGAGCATAGTTACCTTGAGGCACCAAGAAAGGCAAAGACCTATCGGGGGTGATCGCCGCTTTGAAAAGTTCTTTAGAAGACTGAGGACGACCACTGCACGGAAACTATGGACCATGGAAACAATGCCCACTCCTGGAATCAACAAATTTTTCGCCTACCAGACCAATCCCTTACGACAAGCCTCCCAGTGCCGCTTCAGCAGCGAGGTCATGAGAAATCAGTTTGGGAAAGAAGTGCTCAAGGTTTTTCTCCAAGATTTCCAGACCCCAGCAGGTGAGTAGGTCTTCAGGTGAGGGTTATAGCTCCACCGAAACACTGTCGAAACCCATTGTAATCGTCGACTAACTCTCTTAAGGAAACAACAGAAAGGCGCAAAACCCGCTTAACCACAGAAACCCTAAGTTCTGAACTCCGTTGAGGGAAACTGAAAACGTATAAGGGGAAACGATCCATACTGAAAGCTGTAGCGTTAACTGTCGTACGTCCGGCAGCTGACCTCGAACGTGGAGTAAGAAACAAGAGAGAGCTTTGGCAGCGTCTACAGAAACTGTAATCGGACCCCTGTTACATCCATTGCGAGCCTCTATTCTCTAGTCTTCGCCTTCTGTCATCTCTTGCACATGTATTGTTTAGTTATTGAAAGCTTCTATATTCATCTGTTATATACACCAAATTAGATATTCGATATAAATGTTTAAGAAACTCTATGTCTTCTTAAACTATTGTTTTCAAATCATTTTAAAGCTTAATTATGTTAAGAATGAAGAATCAACCCTTTCGTTTTCCCATAAATACTTAGGATTTGGATTTGTTTAAAAGTTTTAAGCACTGGTCATCCACTCAAAATTTAAAACCTTACACAAATTCAAATACAATATGAAAAATGTTAGGGTGTTCAAATATTTCAAGTTTAAGGATTGCAATAAAATGGAAATGGGTAAGTCGGAAGACGATATAAATAAAAATGCCTTAATAGTTTCCCTTCTGATTTTTGTATCTGTGGCATTTCTCTTAGCTACATCGAGGAGTATATCGATGATGTCTTCTAAACTATTAGTTGTTTACTAGAATTTTGGGAAAGTTTAATATTTTCCATCAATGGAGCCACAAGAGTAGAGGATCTCAAGATGGATGAATTTTGGGTTACTTGTGAAAGTATGGGATACAAAGAAGAACTTATGAATGATCATTTATTCAAAATTTTTGGTGACTAGGTGTCACTTGGAGTGAAACATATATGGTGCAAGAAACAAGGAAAATATTAGGGGCTAGTATTCATAAGTGAGATAATTTTCCATGTTAAAAAATAAATAAAGAATGTTTCACCCAAATTTTATAGTATAAAAATATTTTACCTTACAAATTGCCAAAATTTTATAGATGCTATATAAAAGCATTAGAAATTTGAATATTTTTACAAAAATGTTGCCAAGCCTCTTACAATTGACATGTTAGGGACTCGTAATATTTGCCAAGGTTTCAATAAATTTTTATCCTAAAAATTTTACATAGTGAGAAAATATAGATCTGATGGAAAATATACCAATTAATATTGCAAAAACAATATTTTATTTACTAAAATTGTAATCAAAAGGTTTGTAGAAAGCATGAATGCAAGGACTAGCACTCAAATAAGATAACCAACATTCAATTGCTAATATTATTAGTTTTGTTAAAACATATGCCTATCATAAGCATGTTTTTACCTATTCATTAATTTAGGGGATTATTTGCATATAAATAATCATAGAGAGTGGTTTATGGATTATGACGAATAAGTTGGAAGAAAAATATTAATTATATATATTTTCATTTATATGAAATTGTTAATCATTGTAGCATAAAAATATAATACAAACATGGATCATGGGGTAGATACCCAATCCATAATTTTAATGAAATATACATTCAATGATCCAAACCATTCACATTAGTTTTGATATAATCTTCTTTATAGGAGGTCATACATTATCCTTAAGGGATATAATTTTGGTCAAGGGTGTTCAACTTGTAACATTGTACAATTTGAATGTGAATACTTGAGTTATGGTTAATTTTAATGCAACATCAAAGAAAAACAATAAATAATGACATAATTGAAGAAATCAAACATGATTTTGTTGCAACCATATATTGGAAATCTTCATGAAGAGAACATATAATCACTAGAACTAGAGATCATATCATGACTAGAATTAGGAATATTTTCCATGGAATTAGTGATGTGACTGAGACTGTTTTTGTGCTTTTTGAGATGTGTGTGCTTGGAAATGAGAAGAGGGTTTATTTTTCCTGTAGTAACAACAATATAAAGAGGTGATCGAGTTGGTGCATCCCAATATACACATGGATGTCGTGTCAATTAGAAGATTTCATTATTTTATCAATTTCATTGATGAATTCTCATGAAATTCCTGACTTTAATTTATATGAAATTAGTGGTTTAACATCCTTATTTCCTTGGATGAAAGAAAAAGTCGGAAGCTGGTGAAATCCCCTAGAAGTGACTATGGTTGTGAGTATTGATATGGTTCAAAAGTAATTTTGATAATCTCAAGGAATTAAAATGTAGATGCTCATCATATTCCTAAGAAAATGGTGTCACTAAGAGGTTGAATAAAAACTTTATAGAGAGGCATGGAATATAAAAGTAAATTCTAGTTTGAGAAATAAATGTTTGGTGGAAGTGGCTACCACAATGAATTATTTCACTAATATATTATTTGGTTTAGTTTTGTGTAACTAGAAAACGAAAAAGGCTTCCAATGCTTGTAATCCCTCTATTTAACATCTTAAGATTTTTGGGCGTGAGGATTACACTCATGCAACAAAGGTGAAGAAGAAGAAAATTTAGGAAACAATATCCAAGTGCATATTTACTGCACATTCAGAAGAATTCAAGGGATGCAAGTTGTGGATTTCATCTAAGGGTTGGCATACCCCTAGTGGGAATGCGGTTTTTAAGGAGGGAAAACTTGTATGGACCAACATGAAGAATATCAAATAAAAGTACAATATATAACAATTAAAAATTTTCAATCTTTCACCAGAGTTAAGGTTGAATATTTATTAGTGGACCTACATGTAGAAATTCCAACGAAAGGAAGTGGAAATAAACTTAAAAGAAATGTCATTATAATTTTATGAAAATGTGCATTTTAAACAGAAGAAACTTAATCATTGGAAATGTTTGAGTAGGAACCTACATGACCAAATAAACGTTGACATACATTACTATAAGACAACATATTATAGTTAAATTAACTTATATTTCATGGTTGATGAGACGAACAAGGTTTAAAGACCCTTTTAATGGTGATGCCCCCTTCATAAGAAGAAAATCACGGAGGAAAAATGAAGAAATTGGAGCATCACCATTACATTATTTGCCTAAATGAAGAAAATAAATTGGACTCAAATGGGAATTTAAGAGAAATTATAATGCAAATAATTATTTGGAGCATTATAGCTCATTTGATAGCACAATGATACTTTCAAGAAAACATAGCATGTTATGATGAGACCTTATCTCTAGTGGGCAAGATGACCATTAATATTGAAAATGTTGTAGTGGTGATATTGATGGTCGAACCTATGC
This sequence comes from Pinus albicaulis, assembly GCA_034641835.2. Classification (NCBI taxonomy): domain Eukaryota; kingdom Viridiplantae; phylum Streptophyta; class Pinopsida; order Pinales; family Pinaceae; genus Pinus; species Pinus albicaulis. Next base: position 841,097,149 of record CM076577.1, on the reverse strand, counting down.
TATCAACCACATATTGTATAAATCAACTTAAGCTTTCTATCAAAAAAAAACTTAGCAACCATGGTTTTATGAACAATAAACAACAATGTTTCACAATTTTTTTAATTTTAATTTCTTTTAATGGAGAAATATGTATCATAGACAAAAAATAGATTGAATAGAAACTGCAGCTCATAGGTAAGTACTGCACCTGGAGACTGCACACAAATGGAGAGTACACTCTGCATTCATTAATGAAATGATACAACTATAAGCACAATCACAAAGAAGTGAGAAGTTGTAAAAAAACTCCTATATCCTAGGAGCTAATCCTAACTTAAGGAGCTGCGTAACAACAAGTAACCATTTCTCCATTAATATACAAACAATATTAATTATTTTCAACTCTCCCCCTTAATGGAGTAAGGATAACTTTGAATTTCTAACATCCCTCTAAAAAATTCAAACTTTATTCTCCCAAGAGGCTTAGTAAAAATATCTGCCATGTTGTCACAAGATTTACAATATTCAACAAATATTTCCTTTGACTGAAGTTTTTCTCAAACAAAATGGAACTAAGTATCGATGTGTTTGGTGTTTTGTGAAATACTGGATTTTATGCTAGCTTGATGGTACTATGGTTGTCACTTTTAATGGTAGTTTCTTCTTTCTATTCTCCTCCTACATCATTGAGAAGTCTTCTCAACCAGATAGCTTCACATGTGGCTGCACACAATGCTTGGCACTCAGCTTCAGCTGAAGATAAAGCTATAGTAATTTGATTTTTTCTGCTCCATGCTATGACCTCGGATCCAATACTGAATTCATAACCTATGATAGATCTTCAATCATCCAGGTTGCCTACCCAATCGGAATCTGAAAAACTTGCTAGAGTAACATCGGATGTGTCAGTGTATAAAATACCATAATCACTAGTACCACAAATGTACCTCAACGCACTCTTTGCTACAACCCAATGAATTTCGAGAGGTTTAGACATGAACTGGCTCAACACACTAATAGAGTATGCCAAGTCTGGTCTAGTTGTAGTAAGATATATCAGACTCCCAACTAGTTGTCTATACATAGTGGCATCCACCTCCTTAGTGCCATCGTCACTGCACAACTTTAGATTATGCTGCAATGGTGTTGTTGTTGACTTACGCCGCTCCATCCTGAATATTTCTAGCAGACTTCTGGCATACTTCCCTTAAGTAAGAAAATTATGTCCAAAATCTCTCCATACTTCTAGACCCAAGAAATAATGGAGATTTCTGAGATCTTTCATTTCAAATACTTGCGACATCTGCCGTTTTATTTCTTTGATCAGAGTATCTGCATTACCTGTTATAATCATATCATCCACATACAAAGAAATCAAAATGATTTTCCTCTGTTTATTATACTTAGTATACAGATTTGGATCATTCATTCTCCTATGAAAACCATGCTCTAAGAAGAATGAATCGATCTTCTCATACCATGACCTGGGTGCTTGTTTTAAACCATATAATTCCTTTTTTCAATCTACAAACTAGATGTTCCTGCCCCTTTTTAACAAACCCTTCAAGCTGAACTAAATAAATCTCTTCTTTCAATTCACTATTGAGAAATGTAGACTTAACATCTAAATGGTGTAGCTTCCACTTATATTTTGTTGCTAAAGAAATTAGCATTCTAATGGTATTTAATTTCACTATAGGGGCAAAGGTTTCATCAAAATTTGTTCCCTCTTGTTGTGAATAACCCTTTGCTACCACTCCAGCTTTAAACTTTTTTATACTCCCATCTGCATTCACTTTAGGTTTGTAAAACCACTTACAACCTATGGGTGTTTTTCCTTCAGGCAGTTCAACTAGATCCCAAGTATGGTTTTTAATAATTGATTCAATTTCTTCATTCATTGCAGCCCTCGATTCATCAGATTGACTTGCTTATTTATATTTTATGGGTTCTACAATGTATAAAATACTTGTCATTAAAGCATAGTATTTTAATCTGGCTGGTAATTGAGTCTACCTACCTGATCTGCGCGGTAGGGGACTAACCTCAAATATGTCTGCTTCAGACTTGTACGGGCTTGCCTTATTGACTACATCACCTATTTCTTCTTCTTCCTGCTCCTACTGCTGATTATCCCCATTGTTTTCTTCCATCAATAATGGAATGTGCCATTCATTATTATTGTCATATTTTCCCTCCTCAACCTGTTCATGAAATATCACATCTCGACTTGCAAATATTTTATGAGTCACGAGACTAAATAACTTGTATGCTTTAAACTCAGTGCCATATCCTACAAAGATACATTTCATGGCTTTAGGATCTAACTTATTTCTATCCATCTTGGGTATATGGGAAAAGTATTTTGACCCAAATACTCTTAAATGACTCACTGCTGGTTTGACTCCATATAATGCTTCAAAGGGGGTTTTTAAGCTAAGACATTTAGTAGGAATCCTATTCTTTAAATAAACAGCAGTGTTGATGGCTTCCGCCCATAAACCATTTGATAGACCCTTACCTTGAAGCATACTCCTTGCGCACTCCAAAAGAGTTCTATTCTTTCATTCTGCCACTCCATTTTGCTGTGGTTTATGAGGCACTGTAAACTATTGAACAATCCCATGATATCCACAAAAATTCATGAACTCTCCCGACCTGTATTCTCCCCCTTGATCTGAGCGGAGAATTTTTATACATTTTCCTTTCTTCTTTTCTATCAAAGTTTTAAATTCTTTAAAAAACTGAAAGTTATAACTCTTTTTACTCAAAAAATAAATGCAAGAGAATCTAGTGCAATCATCAATAAAAAGAAGAAAATAATATGCACCACCTAGCGACATGGTCTGCATTGGTCCGCATATATCTATATGCACTAGTTCTAGATTGTCTCTTCTCTTTCTATCAATATACAGAGGAAATTATTCTCTATGCATTTTCCCTAATGCACATCCATCACAATCTAAATGAACACTATGAAAAGCAGGGAGTCCATTGACCATACCTTTTCTCTGAAGTAACATGAGGTCTTGTAAATTAAGGTGACCGAAAATCTGGTGCCAGAGGTTTTCGGCTGTCAATCCTATTACGACCATGGCTTTTTATGGCATGCTTTTGACATTTAGTCTGTATAGGCTCCCCACATGCACTCCTGATGCAATTGTTTCCATCTTGCTATCCACACAACATGTCTTGAAGAATTCAAGTAGTAGATCCTTGTCTGTTATCATAGATACAGAGATCAAGTTTTTACTAATCCCGGGAACATATAGTACATTCTTAAGATGTCTAATGTCACCATTAGGAAATCTTACTAGAATATTACCATAACCTTTTATATCATATCCTTGGTCATCTCCTAGAAAATTTTTAGATCCACATGAAGTTTCTTCAAGAAATTCAAACCATTCTTTCTTACCTGTCATATGTGAGGATGCGCCAGAATCGACATACCATATGTCGTCCTCATCTTCCTTAGAAGCTGAAAGCGCACAATCAGCTACAAATATTTGAGTTTCATGACTATAGTATTCATCTTCATTAAAAAATATCCTTTGTGCCTACTCTGATTATTCCTTGCTTCATTTTTCTACCTCTTAAAACATAACCTAATTTGGTGGCCATGTGAGGTCACCCGATCGGGCGCATTCAGGTCGGACCGTTTCGTTCGGGGGCGCCCGTATCAGTTTTGCTAAGTTGTGACCACCTGGGTGCCTTGTGCACATTTGGGTGGCCCGTTTGCCGTTTTCTCTCATGTGGCGTCATTCGGTCAGCTGCGCCGTGTGAGGTCGCCTGACCGGGCATGTTCGGGTCGGCCCATTTCATTTCAGGGCGCCCGTATCAGTTTTTCTAAGTTGTGACTGCCCGGGTGCATTGTGCATGTTCAGGCAGCCCATTTTCTATTTGCTCCCATGTGGCATCGTTCGGTTGGGGGCACTGTGTCGGGCCTTGTGATCAGGTCACTCGACCGAGCATGTTTAGGTTGGGCCGTTTCGTTGGAGGGTGCCCGTATTGTTTTGCTAAGTTGTGACTCCCTGGGTGCCTTGTGCACGTTCGAGCGGCCCATTTTCCATTTTCTCCCTTGTGGCATTGATCGGTCAAGCGCGCCATGTCGTGCCATGTGAGGTCGCCCGACCGGGCGCATTCGGGTCGGGCAGTTTCGTTTGAGGGTGCATGTATCAGTTTTGTTAAGTTGTGATCGCCCTAGTGCCTTGTGCACGTTCGAGTGGCTCATTTGCTATTTGCTCCCTTGTGGCATCGTTCGGTCAGGTGTGCCATGTCCCGCCGTGTAAGGGCGCCCGACCAAGTGCGTTCGAGTTGCACTATTTTGTTCGAGGGCGACCGTATCAGTTTTGCTAAGTTGTGACTGCCCGGGGGTCTTATGCGCGTTCGAGTGGCTCGTTTTCCATTTGATCCCTCGTGGCATCGTTCGGTCGGGTGCTCCGTGTGAGGGTGCCCGACCAAGCGCATTCGGGTTGCGCTGTTTCATTCGAGGGCACCCGTATCATTTTTGCTAAGTTGTGACCACCCGGGTGCATTGTGCACATTTGGGCAGCCCATTTTACCTTTTCTTCCATGTGGCATCGTTCGATCGGACACATCGTGTCACGCCTTTTGATCAAGTCGCCCGACTGGGCGTGTTCGGGTCAGGCTGTTTCGTTCGAGGGTACCCGTATCAGTTTTGCTAGGTTGTGACCACCCGGGTGCCTTGTGCGCACTCAAGCGGCCCATTTTCCATTTTATCCCTTGTGGCATCGTCCGTTCGGGCACACGGTGTCGCGCTGTGTGAGGTCGTCCGACCTGGTGCATTCGGGTCAGGCCGTTTCATTCAAGGGCGTCCGTATTGGTTTTTTTAAGTTGTTACCACCTAGGTGCTTTGTGCATGTTCGGGTGGCCCATTTCTCATTTTCTCCCTTGTGGCATCGTTTGGTCGGGCGCGTCGTGTCGCGCCGTGTGAGGGCACCTGACCAAACGTGTTCGGGTTACGTTGTTTCGTTCGAGGGCGCCCGTATCAATTTTGCTAAGTTGTGACCTCTCGGGTGCCTTGTGCACGTTCGAGCGGCCCATTTTCCATTTGCTCCCATGTGGCATCATTCAGTCGGGCACGCTGTGTCGCGCCGTGTGAGGTCACCCAACCGGGCGTGTTCAGGTCGGCCTGTTTCGTTCGAGGGCACCCATATCAGTTTTGCTAAGTTGTGACTGCCCGATTGCATTGTGCACGTTCAGGCGGCCTATTTTTCGTTTTCTTCCATGTGTCATCATTTGGTCAGGTGCGCCGTGTCACGCCTTGTGATCAGGTCGCCCGATTCGGCACGTTTAGGTTGGGCCATTTCGTTCGAGGGTGCCCATATCAGTTTTGCTAAGTTGTGACTACCCGGGTGCTTTGTGCACATTCGGGCAGCCCGTTTGCCATTTTCTCCCATGTGGCATCGTTTGGTCGGGCGCACCGTGTCGCGCCGTGTGAGGTCGCCCAACGAGGCGCATTCAGGTCAGCCCATTTCGTTCGAGGGTTCCCGTATCAGTTTTTCTAAGTTTTGACAGCTTGGGTGCCTTGTGCATGTTCCGATGGCCTGTTTGCCGTTTGCTCCCATGTGGCATCGTTCGGTCGGGTGCGCCGTGTTGCGCTGTGTGAGGTCGTCCGACCGGGCGTGTTCGGGTCGACCCATTTCTTTTGAGGGCACCCATATCAGTTTTGCTAAGTTGTGACTGCTTGGGGGCATTCTGCATGTTCGGGCAGCCCGTTTTCTGTTTGCTCCCATGGGACATCGTTCGGTCGGGCGCGCCGTGTCGCGCCTTATGATTAGTTCGCCCAATCAGGCGCGTTTGGATTAGGTCGTTTCGTTCAAGGGTGTCCGTATCAGTTTTGCTAAGTTGTGACTACCTGGGCGCCTTGTGCACGTTCGAGCGGCCTGTTTGCAATTTTCTCCCTTGTTTCATCATTCGGTCGGACACGCCATGTCGCGTCGTGTGAGGTCGTCCAATCGGGCGCGTTCGGGTCGGGCAGTTTCATTCAAGGGTGCCTGTATCAGTTTTTTTAAGTTGTGACTGCCTGTGGGTCTTGTGCACGTTCGGGCGGCTCGTTTGCCGTTTGCTCCCTTGTGGCATCATTCAATCGGGCGCGTCGTGTTGCGCTGTGTGAGGGTGCCCGACCAAGCACGTTCGAGTTGCGTTGTTTCGTTCAAGGGTGCCTGTATCAGTTTTTCTAAATTGTGACTGCCCGAGTGACTTGTGCACGTTCGGGTTGCACTGTTTCGTTCAAGGGCGCCTGTATCAGTTTTTCTAAATTGTGACTACCCGAGTGACTTGTGCACGTTCGGGCTGCTCGTTTGCCATTTACTCCCATGTGGCATCATTCGGTCGGGTGCGCTGTGTTGCGCTGTTTGAGGTCGCCCGACTGGGAGTTTTCGGGTAGGCCCTTTTCATTCGACGGCGCCGGTATCAGTTTTGCTAAGTTGTGACCACCCGGGTGCATTGTGCACATTCAAGCAGCCCGTTTTAATTTGCTCCCATGTGGCATCGTTCGGTCAGGTGCGGTGTGTTGCGCCTTGTGATCAGGTCGCCTGACCGGGCGCATTTAGGTTGGGCCATTTTGTTTGAGGGCGCTCTTATCAGTTTTACTAAGTTGTGACCACTCGGGTGCCTTGTGTGCGTTCGAGCAGCCCGTTTGCCATTTTATCCCTTGTGGCATCGTTCGGTCGGGTGTTACATGTCGCGCCGTGTGAGGGTGCCCGACCAAGTGCATTCGGCTTGCACTATTTCATTCGAGGGCGTCCGTATCCGTTTTGCTAAGTTTCGACTGCTCGGGTGCCTTGTGCACGTTCGAGCTGCCCGTTTTCCGTTTGCTCCCATCTGGCATCGTTCGGTCGGGTGCGCCCAGTCGCGCTGTGTGAGGTCGCCGGACCGAGCGTGTCCAGGTCGGCCCATTTTGTTCAAGGGCACCCGTATTAGTTTTGCTAAGTTGTGACCACCTAGGTGCATTGTGCACATTCGAGCAACCCATTTTCCGTTTTCTCCCATGTGGCATCTTTCGGTCGGGCGTGTCGTTTCGTGCCTTGTGATCAAGTCGCTCGACCGAGTGCATTTGGGTCGAGTTGTTTCATTCGAGGGTGCCCGTGTTATTTTTGCTAAGTTATGACTGCTCAGGTGCCTTGTGCACGTTCGAGCAGCCTGTTTTCCATTTTATTCCTTGTGGCATCGTTCAGTCGGGCGTGCCGTGTCACGCCATGTGAGGTCATCCAACCGCGCGCGTTCAGGTCAGGCCGTTTCGTTTGAGGGCACCCGTATCAATTTTGTTAAGTTGTGACCATCCATGTGCCTTGTGCACATTCGGGCGACCCGTTTGTCGTTTTCTCCCTTGTGGCATCGTTCGGTTGGGCTCGCTGTGTGATGGTGCCTGCCCAAGCACGTTCGGGTTGCGCTGTTTCATTTGAGGGCGCCCGTATCACTTTTTCTAAGTTGTGACCACCTGGGTGCCTTGTGCATGTTTAGGTGGTCCATTTGCTATTTTCTCCCATGTGGTATCATTCGGTCGGGCGTGTTGTGTCACGCCATGTGAGGTCGCCTGACCAGGGGCGTTCGGGTGGCCTGTTTTGCTCGAGGGCACCCATATCAGTTTTGCTAAGTTGTGACTGCCTGGTTGCATTGTGCACATTCGTGTGGCCCGTTTTCCGTTTGCTCCCATGTGGAATCGTTCGGTCGAGCACGCCGTGTCGTGCCTTGTGAGGGCGCCCGACCAAGCGCGTTCAGGTTGCGTTGTTTCTTTTGAGGGTGCCAGTATCAATTTTGCTAAATTGTGACTACCTGGGTGCCTTGTGCACGTTCGGGTGGCCCATTTTCCGTTTTCTCCCATGTGGCATCGTTCGGTTGGGAATGCCGTGTTGCGCCATGTGAGATCGCCTGACGGGGCACGTTCTTGTCAGCCTATTTCATTCAAGGGCACCCGTATCAGTTTTGTTAAGTTGTGACTGCCCGGGTGCCTTGTACATGTTCGGGTAGCCCGTTTGATGTTTTCTCTCTTGTGGCATCGTTCGGACGGGTGCGCCATGTCACGCCGTGTGAGGGTGCCCGACCATGCACGTTCGGGTTGTGTTGTTTCACTCGAGGGCACCCATATCAGTTTTGTTAAGTTGTGACCACCCGGGTGCATTGTGCACGTTCGGGAAGCCCGTTTTTCGTTTGCTCCCATGTGGCATCATTCGGTTGGGCGCGCCGTGTTGTGCTGTGTGAGGTCTTTTGACTGGGCGCTTTCGGGTCACGCTGTTTCGTCCAAGGGTGCCCGTATTAGTTTTGTTAATTTGTGACTGCCCGAGTGCCTTATGCATGTTCGGGTGGCCCGTTTTCCATTTTCTCCCTTGTGGCATCATTCATTCGGGTATGCCGTGTTGCACCGTGTGAGGGCACCCAACCAAGCGCATTCGAGTTGCGTTGTTTCGTTCAAGGGTGCCCGTATCAGTTTTGCTAAGTTGTGACTACCCAGGTGCCTTGTGCATGTTCAGGCAGCCCGTTTCCCATTTTCTCCCATGTGGCATCGTTCGGTTGGGCGCGTCATGTCGCGCCATGTGAGGTCGACCGACCTGGTGCATTCTGGTCGGCCCGTTTCATTCGAGGGTGCCTGTATCAATTTTACTAGGTTGTGACCGCTCGAGTGCATTGTGCACATTCAGGCAGTCCGTTTTTCGTTTGCTCCCATGTGGCATCATTCAGTCGGGCACACCGTGTCGCGCCTTGTTATCAGGTCGCCCGACTGGGTGCATTCGGGTCAGATCATTCCGTTCGAGGGTACTTGTATCAGCTTTACTAAGTTGTGACCGCTCGGGTGCCTTATGCACGCTCGGGCGGCTCATTTTCCATTTTCTCCCTTGTGGAATCCTTTGGTCGGGCACGTCGTGTCACACCGTGTGAGGGCGCCTAAACGAGCATGTTCGGGTCAGGCCGTTTTGTTCGAGGGTGCCCGTGTCAGTTTTGCTAAGTTGTGACTGTCCGAGTGCCTTTTGCAGTTTCGGGTTGCCCATCCTCCGTTTGCACCCTTGTGGCATCGTTCGGTCGGTCGCGCTGTGTTGCGCCGTGTGAGGTCATCTGACCAGGCGCGTTTGGGTCGGGCCGTTTTGTTGGAGGGTGCCCGTATCAGTTTTGTTAAGTTGTGACCACCCGGGTGCCTTGTGCATGTTCAGGCAGCCCATTTTTCATTTTCTCCCTTGTGGCATCGTTCAGTCAGGCGCGCCGTGTGAGGGTGCCCGACCAAGCGCATTCGAGATGCGCTATTTTGTTCGAGGGTGCCCGTATGAGTTTTGCTAAGTTGTGACCGCTCGGGTGCCTTGTGCATGTTCAGGAGGCCTGTTTTTTGTTTTCTCCCATGTGGGATTGTTTAGTCGGGCGTGTCATGTCGCGCCATGTGAGGTCGCCCAACCGGGGTGTTCAAGTCGGCCCGTTTTGTTCTAGGTCGCCCGTATTAGTTTTGCTAAGTTGTGACCGCCCGGGTGGATTGTGCACATTCGGGTGGCCCGTTTTCTGTTTTCTCCCATATGGCATCATTTGCTCAAATGCGCCGTGTCGCGCCTTGTGATCAGGTCACCTGACCGGGCGTGTTCGGGTCAGGCCGTTTCGTTCGAGGGTGCCTGTATCAATTTTGCTGTGTTGTGACCACCCGGGTGCCTTGTGGACGTTCGAGCGACCCGTTTGTCGTTTTCTCCCTTGTGGCATCATTCAGTCGAGCGCGCCATGTGAGGTCTTTCGACCGGGCGCGTTCAGGTTGGGTCCTTTCGTTCGAGGGTGCCTGTATCAGTTTTTTTATGTTTTGACCACCCGAGTTCCGTGTGCATGTTTGAGTGGCCCGTTTGCCGTTTGCTCCCTTGTGGCATCGTTAGGTCGGGTGCGCCGTGTCGCGCTATGTGAGGGCGCCCAAACAAACGCGTTCAGGTTACGTTGTTTCGTTCGAGGGTGCCCTTATCAGTTTTAATAAGTTGTGACCCCCCGGGTGCCTTATGGACATTCGGGTGGCCCGTTTGCTATTTTCTCCCATGTGGCATCGTTCGGTCGGGTGCACCGTGTCATGCCGTGTGAGGTCGCCCGACCGAGTGCGTTCGGGTCAGCACGTTTCATTCGACGGCGCCCGTATCAGTTTTGCTAGGTTGTGACCACCCTAGTGCATTGTGCATGTTCAGGTGGCCCATTTTTCGTTTGCTCCCATGTGGCATCGTTCGGTCGGGTGTGCCGTGTCGCGCCTTGTTATCAGGTCGCCCGACCGAGAGCGTTCGAGTCGGGCCGTTTCGTTCGAGGGTTCTCGTATTAGTTTTACTAATTTGTGACCACCAGGGTGCCTTATGCACGTTCAGGCAGATCGTTTTCCATTTGATCCCTTGTGGCATCGTTCGGTCAGGTGCACTGTGTCGCACAGTGTGAGGGTGTCCGACCAAACGCGTTTGGGTTGCGCTGTTTCGTTCGAGGGCACCCGCATCAGTTTTGCTAAGTTGTCACTGCCCAAGTGCCTTGTGCACTTTTAGGCAGCTCGTTTTCCATTTTCTCCCATTAGCATCATTCGGTCAGGCGCGCCGTGTCGCGCCATGTGAGGTCACCCAACCGGGAGCGTTCGGATCGGCCCGTTTCGTTCGAGGGCGCCCGTATCAGTTTTGCTAAGTTGTCACCGCCCAGGTGCATTGTACACGTTTGGGAAGCCTATTTTCCATTTGCTCCCATGTGGCATCGTTCGGTCAAGTGCGTCGTGTCACGCCTTGAGATCAGGTTGCCCGATTAGGCGCGTTCAGCTTAGGATGTTTCGTTCGAGGGTGCCCGTATCAGTTTTGCTAAGTTCTGACCACCTGGGTGCCTTATGCACGTTCGATCAGCCCGTTTGTCGTTTGCTCCCTTGTGGCCTCATTTTGTTGGGTGCGCTGTGTCACGCCATGTGAGTTCATTCGACCGAGCGTGTTTGGGTCGGGCCGTTTCGTTTGAGGGCGCCCGTATCAGTTTTTTTAAGTTGTGATCGCCCAGGTGCCTTGTGCATGTTCGGGCGGCCCGTTTTCCATTTTCTCCCTTGTGGCATTATTCGGTCAGATGCGTCGTGTCGCACCGTGTGAGGGCGCCTGACCAAGCACGTTCGGGTTGTTCTGTTTCGTTCGAGGGCACCCGTATCAATTTTGCTAAGCTGTGACCTCCCGGGTGCCTTGTGCACGTTCGGGCGGCCCGTTTTCCATTTTCTCCCATGTGGCATCGTTTGGTCGGGCGTGCTGTGTCGTGCCGTGTGAGGTCACCCGACCGGGCGAGTTCGGGTTGTTCTATTTCATTCGAGGGTGCCCGTATCATTTTTGCTAAGTTTTGACCGCCTGGGTGCATTGTGCACTTTCGGGCAGCCTTTTTTCCGTTTGCTCCCATGTGGCATCATTCGGTCGGGTGCACCGTGTCGCGCCTTGTGATCAGGTCACCCGACCGAGCATGTTCAGGTTGAGCCATTTTGTTCGAGGGTGCCCGTATCATTTTTTCTAAGTTGTGACCGCCTGGGTGCCTTGTGCATGTTCAGGCAGCCTGTTTGCCATTTTCTCCCATGTGGCATCATTCGGTAGGGCACGCCGTGTCGCGACGTGTGAGGTCGCCCGACCGCGCGCATTCGGGTCGAGCCTTTTTGTTCGACGGTGCCCATATCAGTTTTTCTATGTTGTGATCGTCTAGGTGCCTTATGCATGTTCGAGCGGCCCGTTTTCCATTTTCTCCCATGTGGCATCGTTCGTTTGGGCGTGCCATGTCGCACCGTGTGAGGTCGACCGACCGGGCATGCTCGGATCAGACCGTTTCGTTTGAGTGCAGTTGTTACCACCTGGGTGCCTTGTGCATGTTCGGGCAGCCCTTTTTTCGTTTTCTCCCATGTGGCATCATTTGGTTGGGTGCACCGTGTCGCGCTGTGTGAGGTCACCCGACTGGGCGCGTTCGGGTCGGCCTGTTTCGTTCGAGGGCACCCGTATCAGTTTTCTAAGTTGTGACCGCCTGGGTAAATTGTGCACGTTCAGGCAACCTGTTTTCCATTTGCTCCCATGTGGCACAGTTCGGTCAGGCACAACATGTCGCGCCTTGTGATCAGGTCACTTGACCAAGCGCGTTTAGGTCAGGCCATTTCGTTCGAGGGTGTCTTTATCGGTTTTGCTAAGTTGTGACCGCTTAAGTGCCTTGTGCACCTTCGGGCGGCCCATTTTCCATTTTCTCCCTTGTGGCATTGTTCGGTCGGGCACGCCGTGTTGCACCGTGTGAGGTCGTTGGACCGAGTGCTTTCAGGTTAGGCCGTTTCGTTCGAGGGCGCCCGTATCAGTTTTTTTAAGTTGTGACTACCCAGGTACCTTCTGCATGTTTGGGCGACCCGTTTTCTGTTTTCTCCCTTGTGGCATCGTTTGGCCAGGCACGCCATGTCGCGCCATGTGAGGGCACCCAACCAAGCCTGTTCGGGCTGCGTTGTTTCGTTCGAGGGCGCCCGTATCACTTTTTCTAAGTTGTGACCACCCGGGTGCCTTGTGCACGTTTGGGCAGCATGTTTTCCGTTTGCTCCCATGTGGCATTGTTCGCTCGAGAACGCCATGTCACGTCATGTGAGGTCGCCTGACCGGGCACGTTCGGGTTGGCCCGTTTCATTCGAGGGCACCCGTATGTTCTTTGCTAAGTTGTGACTGCTCGGGTGCATTGTGCACTTTCGAGCGACCCATTTTCCATTTGCTCCCATGTAGCATCATTCGATCAGGCATGCCTTATCGCGCCTTGTGATCAAGTCGCCCGATCGGGCGCGTTCGAATCGGGCCGTTTCGTTCGAGGGCGCTCATATCAGTTTTACTAATTTCTGATTTCCCGGGTGCCGTGTGCACATTCAGGCGGTCTGTTTGCCGTTTTCTCCCTTGTGGCATCGTTCAGTTGGGTGCGCCATGTCACACCGTATTAGGGCGCCTAACCAAGCATGTTTGGGTTGTGCTATTTTATTCGAGGGCACCCGTATCAGTTTCGTTCGGGCCCTTTCCTTTCTCTTCCCTTCTAATTCCGTAATAGTGTCATAGTGATGCCATCGAGCTTCTTTGGAAAGCCTTCCTAGCAGACAATACTTGTGACCTGGCTGAAGTCTCAACACTTTCAGAGCATTTGGAATGACCATTCTCTTCCCCTAACCCCTAAGCCCCTAATCCCTAATCCCTTAAACACTAAATCATTATTCACCTAACCCCTAACTAAGCCTAAATCCCCTAACCCCTAAGCCCCCAATCCCTAATCCCTTAACCACTAACTCATAATTAATATTCCCCTAACCCCTAAATGTGCTTAAATCCACCCTAACCCCTAACCCCCAAATTGCTAACCGTTTAACGCCCAAATACCTAACCGTTTGATGGATATAGGACTTGCACTGTTCTCAGGATTTTCCCATTTCCCTGGAGTCATCTCCTAGGACACATTTGACAAAGATCAAAGCCCCTTGTAATACTTGAGATATTTTATAAATATCTCTACCACACCTAAGATGGAATAACACTTCTTCCTTGAGTTAAATAAGTGTTGGGCATAACATGATCTATCTTGTTGCAGCCCTGGGATCCTCCCCACAGTCACTAAACATGACCTTAAAGGGATGTGGCACACATCAAGAGGCCTCCTACCTTGCTACGCTGCACTCTAGCTTCCCTCTATTAAAAAATATTATCAAATACTAATCATGCATGTTCTATGCTGAAACATTTGGTATATAGGTAAACAAGAGAATTCTCCACAAATATATTTGAATCCAACCTAACTTTAATGATGATGATATATTGGAACTGCATCATAAACTAGCACATGCTGCAAAATTAGTGGAAAAGGTGAAATTATTGAGTGTCATCCCATTATGTTGCATCTAATTGAACAGTTTCAACGACTCCTCACAAAGACCATTGTGAACATATTATTCATCACAGAGAAGACCTTAGCATGCTAATACTTCAACATCGCTGAAATTTCTATATCCCACCCCTGAGCAACATAGATGACATTTCTATACCAAACCTCCCAGCATCAAATTGTTTAAATATGGATAATTCACTAGCGTTAACCATATGCCAAAATAAAGGGTAACACATGATCCAACTAATTAGATATGTTCTCAATATGAAAGGATATTTACTGAGTGTGCTAAATGAATAGAAAACCTTGCATATTGAGCGTGTTACATGAATAAACAACTCTTATGATTCTTGATCATGGTTGCAAATGCAATATTTAAAATACAACATAATTTAATAGTGTAAAGTTTAAAACTCATTTTAATAAAGCATGATGATTTAGTAGGGTAGAAGGATTACCATCTGCAAAAATTAGTCCATTATTAGTCATATAATTTTAATTTCTTCTGAAAAAGATATGTTTTATTTTTTTGATTGTAAATATTTTTAAACAATCAAAATAAACAAAAATTTAATTATTTAGAAATTATTTTAATTATTTAAAAATTATTATAATTATTAAAAAATATATATTTTTAAATTAATTTGAGTGGCCTTAAAAAAAACACACGTGTTTCATTTCAAAATGTCAAAAATTTTCAAATATCAAAAGTTTTAATTTCCCTCGTTCATTTCCCTCCGGCTGCATTGTTTGTCAAAGGAAGGAGGGAGGATGCGGCCATACTGTCGCCGGTTTTGAGGAAGGATGCTGCCATATTATTGCAGGTTTGGAGGAAGGATGCGAGAGATTTGTGCCCCGAGCCGTGCTCATGGATCTGGAGCCTGGCACCATGGACAGTGTGAGGATATCTGCATTTCTCTCAACTCCACAACTCCAAAAACAGGTATTATTATTCTTCAATACAACAAGAATTTTGCAGGTTGGCATTTTAGCTTTTTTTTCAGGATCTTGTCTCATGGGTCTGCTTATAATTTTTTCTATTGGGATTGCCTTTGGTGGTGCATTCAGAGCATTAATAAAATGAAAATATGCAGATTTTTGGAGTCTATACCCATTTTGGTTATCGGGGTCTTGGAAGGCTTTTCTGTATGCAACCCATTACCAACCCAATCTGGTGAAACAAATGCAGAGTGGCCTCTGTGGGAGCTTATAAGCTTGATCTAGGTGTCTTTTCCTTGGATCTGCCTCTCTAGGGAAACAATACCCAACTGCGATCTCGATCCAGTTTCCCAGACAATGTATTTTATCTCTTAAGTATGAACAGAACCAATGTCATAGGCCATCATTCTTGTACTATATTTTATCATACTATAAATATCATGAAAACCTAGTCCCATTCCCTTCCATTTTTTCCATCTCCTAATTCCCTACCCTGAACACAAATTTATTTTCTCCTTTCCTCGT
Organism: Pinus albicaulis; assembly: GCA_034641835.2. Classification (NCBI taxonomy): domain Eukaryota; kingdom Viridiplantae; phylum Streptophyta; class Pinopsida; order Pinales; family Pinaceae; genus Pinus; species Pinus albicaulis. Next base: position 841,081,864 of record CM076577.1, on the reverse strand, counting down.
ATATTGAATCCATAATTCCATAGAGAAATGTGTCTCCAGATCGATCCCCGCAACAGATATTGTAGCTCCAACCAAACGTACTACAACAAGTGAAAACCAGTAGATTTTCCCCAAGATGAATATCTGGATCTCGCCCTCATTGACTCTGCCACTAGGGAAACTACCACATTCCTCCGACTATGGAAAAGCGTGAAGTCACTCTCCGCTGGTTTAAAAATCCTCCTCTCACCGAATTGAATCCATTTTCCCATAATCTACATCAATATCTTGTCCATTGGAGCCATCATTACGACCATTAATCCTCTAAATGCCGCAGCTGAGCTAGCGAAGCAAGCCAGAGACTCCGCAGCCGTGTTGGCCTTTGCCACCATATTTGCTCATTTCTTCTTCTTCATCTAATTTAGCGTCCCACAATGACCAAAACTACATCTCTACTCTACACAAGCTCCTCACTTCGAATCTTGCCCATGCCCTTGTTGCTAAAATCTGGCAAGACGATACTGCCACACTGCTCTATTCCTCTAGGATTACGGGAATGAGCAAAGGGGTCATTTCCACTAAGAGAAATCTGATTGCTATTTTTTGCATTGTGTCGAAGTGCTTAGGATTCAGTCCTAAGAATAGTACCCAGAATCATACTGATTCTTTCCTGGGTATGGTGGCCATATTTCATATATATGGGCTTGCAGCTTTTGCTTGTGTGTTTATTAGATCCGGATCGACCATTTTTGTGTCGTCTAATTTTGATCTCGTGGAGATTTTTTGGTTGATTGAGAACTATAAAATCACCTATTTTGCTCTTGTGCCTCCCATCCTATGGGCTATGAACAAAGTCTATATTGCAAAGAAATATGATTTGAGTTCTTTGCACACTGTTATATGTAGTGTAGCTCTCGTGAGCAAGGATTCTAAAGAGGAGTCTATTTCTGGGTTCCCTGAAGTCAGAATAAGACAAGTAAATTTGTTTTCTTCTTTTCTGCCATGTTGGTCTACTTGCTATAGAACTACAAAAACTAGAACAATCAGTTTTCTTTATTTTATAGAATTTAAGTTTTTTAAATATATGGACATTGAATAGAAAATCACTCTCTCCAACCACTCAGGACGGTATACAAATTTTATATCTTTGTCTTAATTAGGTAGGTTGATTGTGCCTCATTCATTTTTAGCCTAGTGCAGTGGTCTTCTTGTAAGGGAAAATGAGGGCTAACACGAACCTTCTCTCTTTACCTTTAAACACAGGATTGACCTTTCAGTACCTATAAAAAAGAGATTTTAACTATAAAGTATTTTGGAATTGAACTAATAAGAAAATACCTTTCCTTCAAGTTAGATATAAGAAAGTCAATATTGAAACCCATGGACCTTTATCATGTTTTTACAAACAAGAATCTGCATTCAAGAATCACTTACCTCAAGGAGAAGTTGAAACCCCAATTGTGGTAAAAAAGCCTTTGAGGGAGATCTTTCTGAGGAAAACATAGGTGGTTTGTGAAGTATTTTGCAGACCTTTCTCAAGACTTTTGTCCAATTTCTCAGGTAAGTGTTTGCATCAATTTGAAGTTGCCTTAGGCCACTTAAAACATCCTTCAGTGAGGTATAATGATATTAATCTAAGGACGACTCTGGCTTTATGATACTTAATGAAGGAAAATTTCCAGATTTTTGTAAAGAAATTATACCCAAGAAGATAGAGAAATTCTTCAAAAACTCTTAGGTTAAGCCACACTTTGGTTAATGGTATATAAAACTTGAAATAATTCCAAATTTTTGATTAAATGATAAGTCTAGGATATGTTTGTAACTATGTTCAAACACTAGATTGAATCAAATGGAAAATCTAGTTTATAATATGCAATAATATATTCCAGATAATCTTAAATTGACACAGAACCTTATGTGAAAGATAACTCTAGTGAACATGAGGCTTAAGGTAAATCACAATTTGATATTTAGTATGTAAACCTTGAAAATAAATTCCAATTAGGATTATGAATAGACAAGTGTAAAGTGTGACTGGGATTATGTGAAATAATTTCTCAAAATTGCTTCATTGCGACATAGGCCTCTCTCTAACATATTTTTTATCAGTTGGTCTGCCTCAAGGACTCTGCTTGATTTGCATAATCCTGCAATTAAGGCACTATAAGTATCTACAGTAGGCTGACAATGCTTCTCCATCATTTTTCCAAGAAGCTTAAATGCAAGAACAATGTTTATTTCGAGTGGCATTCCATCCAGGTCATGAATTTCGTCCAAGTTATCAGGATCTAAAATACCTACTTCATCATCATCAGGAATCAAGTGTTCTTTTTGTATCTCTTTTTCTTGAACTATACCATTCATAAGCTCACAATAAGTTCAATAATTATGTTGGAATCCTAGGTTCAGGAGAGTAAGATGAGGTTATAAAAGAGCTCAAAACTTCATGCTATTGACTATAATCCTTCAAAGCTAAAGATCTGCCTCAAAATACTCCTATAATTCTAAATTCCAACTAACATCAATCTCCCTAAAATTATACAAAAGTGCTATGTCACCTTTGAAGCTATCTTATATGGATGTTTAAATTTGCAAATTCAGATCATCCTTGTATTGGCCTTAAAAACTCACCAAGTTTTCCCGCAAAATTATAATTATGTTTCTCTGTCCCATGACCATTCCAAAATACACCAGTTTGAATAACATCGATTCATCCATCTTTGTACTTTACCATGAAATCTAGACACATCTCTGAGATGCTTTGGAGGTAATATATGGATCCAAAAATTAAGAACGAACACTGTCCATTGATGAGCAAAGCTCTCCTTGCCTAATGCACCGTCGCTGATTTGGTATTTAAGCTTCCATGGTTTTACTTTAATCTATTCAACCTTATATGGAGAATGGTGACAAGATATTCTATAGATATTTCAAACTGATTCCTTCTATAGCTGGTCATCTCACCATTACATAAACCTTGCCTTGCACTTCTCCTTAGGTTCTGTAGATATTAATGACAAAAATCTGCCTTTTGGGCTAAAGTAGAGGGAAAAGTGTTCATCATAATACTGGTGCAATATTCAACTAAAATGTTGTACACATAATGCCAATCTTTGAGTGTCCTCAAGAGACATCTAATTTATCCTCCCAATGTTCTCCAAGTTGGAACTAGTTCTATTTTGTCTGAAGCATTGCCGAGGAATAAACCCGAGATAAGCTTGTCTAAAGGTTTTGCATTGAGAGAGGAAGAAAATGAGTACTATTTAGTTGAACAAATGTAGGAATTTCCAATGGGAGGGCCCTCATTTTTCAATTTACAATTTTTTGAAAGTCGCTCTCGTGTGAAGAAATCATTGTCTATTTTTAAATGTAGGCTAAATTCATAGTGATGAAAACCCGCCTTTACGGGATTTAGTATAACTCCATCACCGAGTCATATTGTTCAAAATGAGGGAGTGTATCATCTAAGATCAGATTCAAAAATTAGATAATGATTTTTTTACTGGAATGAACCCTCTGATCAAGGCCTAAGTAAACAATCTCTGTAGAAAATTTGGTTTCTCCATGCCAACAGCTTATCTTTTTTCTCGCTTTATTTATATGAAAGTGACTTCCTGTGAGCATTTTAAAATGAACCACCTTTATTGGAAATCACCGAGGCAAGTCTAGTTTGCTTGTGTTGTTGCAATCTATGTCATTTGAAGCAAAGTTTCATTTTTTTTACACAGACTCTTGATTCTCTTTTTTCAAACATGAAGGAGAAAAGGATGAGGGCACAATAGTCTCAGACAGGTGGGAGACAAAGAAACTATCGCTTTCAACAATGAAACATTGGAGGTCTGTAAAGGAATGTTTTTGGTTACCAAATAAATTTCACAGGATGCCAGAGATCAAACTAATCTAGAAGTGTCATGATGCATCAACTTCCTGTACTAATTACATCCTTTTCGAATGAAGTAGATACTGAGTTGGTTGCAAGGTGCTCCTGATACATGGTGGAGCATAAGCTAGAAAAATATAAGAAGGTGATGTGTTAAGTAGCACAAAATGATAGCTGCGAAGTTGCAGGCCTTCCAAGATTAAGAACATGGTATTTTGCGATTTTGGTTCACAAGTCCATTTGTTTTCCAGGTATTTTCTAGACAGATATTTTTTGACAAAAATATTCTTCAGTGAAGAAAGATATTTGGTCAAAACCTTGTGTCAGTTTTTGTATTGTGGAGCTGGCTAGTAAAGCATTCGTTATGGGAAACTTAAACTTGTACCAACAAATTTTTGGTGATTTATATACTATCACTGTTTAACATTGTATAAAGGATCAATACAAAACTATAGGTTGAAATGCAGACTATCAAATGTATTATGGTCTGTTGACATTAGGGTCTCTATACTCATTATATACTTTGGTAAAGGCTTCAACAATTGAATTCATGACATTCCTTTAGGAAAACACAGGTTCAAATTATTTATGTGTTGACTTTTCTGTTTAAGAGTGATTTTAAAACCAGTGCAAAATTCAAATCCATGGTTGATGAGAGACTGCTTGGGGTATCTTTTAAGAATATTTGGTTACGGTTGTGCATATCACATTTCTTGCTTTGATTTCTCATTATTACTTCATTTTACAAAGGTGCCCATTGATTGCTAATGGGATGATGGATCAATTACTAGTCTTCTATATATTATAAATGACATCTGTTATGTATAACTGAGAAATTTCCTGTCCAGTTTAAAGAGGATATTTTTCATTGATAAATGATATCTTTATTTCGGGGGGTGGCGAGACATTAAACAAAATCTGTATGCCATATGGACATTTTCTATTTTGCAGTATATTAATTCATTTTTAAAAAATAGTTTTAACTTTTTTTCACTCTTGCGACGCTTCCTAAGCATCGGTCTTCCGACACTTCCAACCTATGAATTTTTTTCCTTTTGTTGATCTTACGACGCTACTTAAGTGTCGGTCTTCCGATGCTTTCAACCTACGAAATTTTTTGCCTTTCGTCACTCTTGTGACACTTCTTAAGCATCAATCTTCCGACGCTTTCAACCTACGAAAATATTTTCCTTTTGTTTGTATTGCGACGCTTCAGAAGTGTCGGTCTTCCAACGCTTTCAACTTACGAATTTTTTTTCCTTTTTTCAGTATTGCGACACTTATGAAACATCGGTATTACGACACTTATAAGACATCGGTATTGCGACAGTTATAAAATGTCAGTAGTGCGACACTTCTACAGATCACAAGCATCGATATTGCGACACTTCACAAGTGTCGGTATTATGACACTTTGCAAAACGTCAGAAAAAGTGTCGCTCTTCCGACTCTTTATTGAAGTGTTGGAATTGCGACGTAATGGCTAACCATGTTTTGTCTAGCCTCAAACTATCGCTCTTGCGATGACTATGTGTCGGAATAGCGACAAAGTGGCTGTCGGAAATTGGGCCAAATTTACTAGTGTATGGTATTATTCATACTAAATTGATCTGATTCCAGACCCTCCGATGATTCTAACCAGTTGAATAATTACAAGATACACTAACAGAAATTAAATAAATACTAGATCTTGATCTCAGATCTGCCACCAATCTAGCCTGATCTTGTGACTGTAACTCAGATCCTCCACTGATCTGATGGTTACTGTGTCTGCGACTTGAATCTACCACCAACGGGCAAATCGCTTGTGTAGAACCGCCAACAAATATGTCTGCGAATCATATTTACCACCACCGAGAAAATCCCATGTGAAAAACCGCCAACAAAAGTGTCTGCGACTCAGATCTACCACCACCGAGCAAATCCCATGTGCAGAACCACCAACAAGTGTGTCTGCGACTCAGATCTACCACCAACGGGAAAATCCCATGTCCATAACCGCCAACAAATGTGTCTGCGAGTCAGATCTACTACCATCGGGAAAATCCCATGTGCAGAAATGCCAATAAATGTGTCTGCGACTCAAATCCACCACAAACGGGCAAATCCCATGTGCAGAACTGACAATAACTTCTGTGACTCAGATCCTCCAAAGACCGTTGAATCCCATGTGCAGAACTGCCAAAAAAGAGAGATTAGCACTTTTCTGAGGCAAATATCTGCGCCAAATTTAAATTCGTGTAAGTGCCCAGATTGGCACGGGTATGGCCCTGGCAGTTGTGCCAATTATGCTTTTCGGCACCACTGTCAGTAGAAAAAAATGTGCCAACCCTCCTATGCTCAAAGATTTCAAACAATCATCCGAGACCTGTGTGTCAGGTGTTTTCTGCATACCACCTGCTCCTGTGAGCAACGAAGTTCCTGTGTGCACCGTAGCTACGAAGGCTCTATAGCCACTAAGGCTCCGTAGCCACTAAGGGCTGTCAAAAAAAAATCAAGCTCACCCAGTCTGAGCTCTGATACCAAGATAAAAACTGCATTGAATAGAAACTGCATCTCACAGGTGAGTACTGCACCTGGAGACTGCACACAAATGGAGAGTACACTATACATTCATTAATGAAATGATACAACTATAAGTACAATCACAAAGAAGTAGGAAGTTGTAAACAAACTCCTATATCCTAGGAGCTAATCCTAACTTAAAGAGCTACGTTAAGTAATCATTTCTCCATTAATATACAATAATATTGATTATTTCCAACTATTATAGCTTAATTTTTGAGAAATAGCTAAAGAATTATTTCTTGTTGTTTCATCTTAAATAATATTTTCAAAAACATAGTTTTATTGGTGATATTATTTCTTTCTGTTTCATCATAAATTATATTTCTAAAAAATTAGTTTTATGGGTGATATTATAAAATCTTTCTAATAACATATAGTATTTTTTGGAAAAAAAATCCCCTATACAGAAATATTTCTTTACGGTTTTTGGATTAATTTATGCAAATGGATCGATGGACCGAGAGTATGAAGGTCTCACATATTCAATGTTCTATGGAGTCGGGCACACTCTGCCAATTTTCGATCTCTTGTGTTTTTCAGGGAATTCACCTTACGGTTATCTTTGCCTGATAAAAGATAAGGCAGTACCGTGATGAATCAACGAAAATGATATTACTGAGTGACAGATGTGAGAGACTTATTTTTATTAGTTTTAAATATTTATTATTCATAATAAATATCCATTGTTCTTCTGTTTTTTATGGTTAGATTTTTTATACATTAATTACTTTGAATTAATTATTAAATATTTAATATACTTTATCTTTAATAATTTTATGCTTTTGTAATTAATAAAAAATTAGTATAATTATATAAATTGAATAATTGATAAAATAGTTTAAGCATCGCAATATTTATTAGTCTTTTTGTGTTATGTTTAAAATTTATATACTTATTTATTTATTTAAATTTTAACATTTTATATAAATTTTATTATGAAGAAATCTTTCGATAATAATCACATTATAATGAACATTGTCGACGCCTTTCGAACTAACTAGTGTGGTTCATCACCTAGTTTTGATGATGAACCACACTGGTTAGTTCGAAACACGTTGACAATGTTCATTGTAATGTGACTATTACCAAAAAAAATTCTTCATAATTTAACAATGGATCACAAAAGCCAAAAATCTATAAATAAATTTTATTTTCAAATACTTATTATTATTATTATATATTTTTTAACCAAAAAATTTATGATTAGATAATCGTCAATATGCAACGAAGTCATTACTAATTAAATTGCACACCAGAACTTAAAAAACATATCATTTATTATTAAAATAAATAAACCTCAATCATCACCAATTAAATTGCACACCAGAACTTAAAAAACATATCATTTATTATTAAAATAAATAAATTAAAATTGAACTAACTTTTTCATTAACATAAATCTACATACACAATGGTAAATTGTAATGTTCTAGGGATATCTGGCTGTCAATATTTTTCTTATTTATATATATCTATGGTTAATGGGCACGCTGCACCCTGTAGTACTTGTTAAATAACTGATTTCGGGTTTTATGTCGATATGTAAAGATACAACTATATTTATATAAATTAAATGCAAGTGGTAATTGGTGGATCGTTGCAAGAAAATTAAACCAAGTCAAGTCGAAAGCTTGGACGATCGTCTCGAAAAATAAATAAATAATTGTTTAATCAATTCAATTGTGAATAAAACTACTATATGATAAATAAATGATTGTATAAACAATTCAATTGTGCATAAAACTACTACATTGCAGGTGCTTGCAAGCACTGGCAAGAGCTGATCCATGGAAAGGCTTGGACGGTCCCGGTCACCAAGAAAGCGTTAAAAATCTTATAATGAAGAGAAGACTAAAGCAACTCAACTCCTGGAAACTATCTAATATTATGAAATTATTACAGATTTGGAGGTATGGCTATTAATTTAGAATTTCTTCACATGTGAAGAAAGAGAAAAATTACATACAGATTTGGAGGTATGGGTATTAATTTAGAATTTCTTCACATGAAGAAAGAGAAAAATTATTCACAAAGTAAAACTCTATTGAGTACATTATTCTACAAATAATAATGCGTAGAAATGTAAACATTAAATTTAAAAGTAATTAAAAGAACCTCTCACGTCTATTTAGATTAACAAACGTCTTAGTTGAATATTTGGCAATCAGATGGACGGACACGGGTGAGGTTAATTATTTGACCGTCTCATTCTATTCAATTACTAAATATCTATGCCTAAGATTACTAAATATTTGAGAAACTGGAAAATTTATCCCCAAAATCGAAAAACAATCAACATAAGCTCAGGGTTTATCTCCCAAAATGGAAATGCTCCCGACGTTGAAGTTACAGGCAAGGGTAATGCGGAAGTCAAAGCCCGGTCAACTAAATTCTTATTATTATATTTAATAACTAAAAGGAAAAAATATTAAATTTATTTATAAATCAAATATAAATATATATATCTATATTAATATCGTTATCATAATAATATCATCATCTTCACCTTTTTTATAATATATTTCACTTAGTCTATGCTTATAATTTTATGTTAAATAATAATATTAATAATAATAACAATTAATACCTATATTTTAAATATATAACAAGATTTATAAACATTTATTATTATTTTTTTCATATATATTTTTAATTTCTAAATATGTTTAGTTATAATATCATAAATCAATATTTGTTACAATTAATATCGATATTTAAATCACTATATTTTTTTCATAAATATTCTTAATCTATAAATATATTTACATTGATAAGCTTGAAGATTGTTTTACAGGAAGCAAGTTGTGCTGGCACGATCTTAGCTGGAATAGTACTTCTTAAGGATTTCTGCTCTACCATGGGTATGACTGTTAACACTCACAAAGCAAAAGTTATGATTATCAAATCCAAAAAGGACACTTACGCTAATTTTGTGTATGACAATAGCAAGTTGGGGGAAGTGTCTTATTACAAGTACCTAGGAATCAATAGTCATCAGAAGCTCAACTGGAACTATAGCATTGAGAAAAGGATTAATGGAGGGTGGAAAGATTATTTTGTTCTTGAAAATAACTATAAAGCAACAAACCTTGTGATGTGGAATTGAAAGAATCTCCTCTTTGAAACTTTAGTCACTCCTGGTATCTTGTATGAATATGAGGTTTGTGGTTGCAGAATCTCTAGAGAATCGTTGAGAAATATTGAGCAAATCCATAAGCGTTTTATAACGTATAACCTCAGAATTAAAAGTAACACACCCTATCCTATTCCCCTTATAGAAGTGGGTCTTTCCCCTATCGAGAGCCTAGCTATGATTAGGCTCCTGTTGTACAAGAAAAAAATAATTAACATGGGAGACCATAGACTTCCTAAGCTAGCTTTAAATTCCAGCCAAAACCACCTAAGGCTCAAACCATTGGGAGATCAACGAAAATTTTGCATTGCAAAATATTAATAACATTAAAAATATTGTTACTTCTAAATTTAAAGAAAAAATGTGGTGTGAAAAAGATTTAGAGGCTAAAAGAAAATTAAGATATTATAAGGAGGTCATCAGCTCCAAAAGTAGAAGAGAAGGGAGATCAACGCCTTACAAATCAACCACTTCGAGGGGGAAACCTCCAATACATTACATAAATGAAAAATTCTTGGATGATTCAAATGACCAAAACCTCCCTTCTATATATAGGAGTCCATGGGGCCACAATGTAATCCTAGCCGACATAAATAATAAGGTAACGACACAATAATAACAATATGGGGTTACAAGGGTACAACAATAACAATAAGGGGGTTACACTAGCAACAATAAGGGACTATAATAGTAATATAGGGACCTAACATGCTCCTCTCCTTCAAAAAACTGTTGTTCTCAACACTTGAGTAGCTCCGGGTGCTTCTATATAAAATTCTCATCCTCCCATGTAGAATCTTCAGTCGGTAAGTTCTTCCATTTAATGAGATACTTTGAAATTGATCGATTTCATAGTTGCCAAGTTCTCGTTTTTGTAACTCCTTCAGGTTCTAATATGGTCTTTCCTTCCTCATCAAGTTCTAGCAATATTATTTGAATTGGAAGTTTGTCTCCTATAACCTTGTTTAAGCATGAAACATGAAAAACTGGATGCACTCGAGAAGAAACAAGAAACTCCAATTTGTATGCCATAGTACCAATATTTTGAAAGACCTTGTAAGGACCATAGTACTTTGGCGATAATTTATTATCCTTCTTAGCTTGATTGAGGGAAATTTGTTTGTATGGTTGTAGCCATAAAAATACCCAATCTCCTACATAAAAAATTATCTCGCTGCGATGTTGATATGCCTGTTGTTTCATTCAATTTTGTGCCAAATTTGGGTTATCCTTTAAGAGTTGGAGAACTTCTTGTTGATGCTCGATGAGATCTTCCACTGCTTGAACTGTAGAATTTCTCGTTAAAGAAGATGTGATGGACGGTGGATGATATCCATGAAGTTCCATAAATGGGGTCATTTTTGCTGTAGTATGGAAGGAAGTCTTATACCACCATTCAACGAGAGGTAACCACTTGACCCATTGTGGCTGCTTATCAGATACAAAAAAACGAACATATCCTTCTAAACATTTATTCACTATCTTAGTTTGACCATCAGATTGAGGATGATAAGATAAGCTATGAGCTCATTGAGTACCCAAACAAGAAAATAATTTCGTCCAAAAATTTCCTGTAAAAATGGGATCTTTGTCACTTACAATAATCTTTGGGTTTCCAAGCGGCTTTTGAATTATTTCCATAAATTCTATAGCAACTGTACTTGCTTTAAATGGATGAGATAATGCACAAAAGTGTGCATACTTGGTAAGTCTATCAACTACCACCATGATGACACTCTTTCCTTCGGACTTAGGTAAACCTGTGATAAAATCCATTGAAATATCATCCCAACGTTGACTTGGAATGGATAAAGGTTGTATAGAACATAGGGTATTAATTGTCTAAACTTTATTTTGGTAAACCAAAAATTCCACAGAAACTTTGGGTCTGTATCCACTTTGAAAAACCTTCAAAAAAATTCTTTCTTCACCCTGTGGTAAGTTTTTAAAAATCTAGAGTGTCCTCCTAAAGGAGAAGTGTGCAATTCCAAAAGAATATTTTGTTTTAGTTGGGAATTCTTACAAAGATATAAGCGATATTTGTACCATAAGGAATCATTTTCCAAATAAATGTATCAGATGTACTAGGATCTTGCTGCAACTTTTGAATGAGTGTCCACACTTCTTCGTCCTTCCTCCATTCATCCCTTGTGATTTGCTTCCAATCTGTTTGTAGAATAGAAATGGCACAAAGTAATGCTTCACCTCTTCATCCTTTCTTGAGGTGCATCTGTGCCATTTAGGCACCTTTTTTGGCAAGTGTTTCAAAGTCATAACCCAACATCTTTGTGACCCATTTTTGCTACTCTTCTGAAGATATTCTTTGTTCCAAAAAGTGTTTAAGACTATCATGATCCATTTTTAGCTTGAAGTCTCTTCCCATAAGGTAAAGTCGCCATTTCATTAGTGCATGTAGTATTGCCAACATTTCCTTCTCATAAATATCCTTTTGTAAATAATTTCCTTTGATTGGACAACTTTCAAAAGCAACATGTCTTCCTTCTTGCATTAAAACAACACCAATTCAATTTCCTGAGGCATCACACTCCACAATCAAGTTTTTTGTGAAGTTTGGCATAGCTAATACCAGTGCTAGGCACATTTCCTCTTTAAGATGTTCAAAGACCTTAGTTGCTTCAGGAGTCCATGAAAATGCATCTTTTTTCAATAATGTTGTTAGAGGTGTTACTATTTTCCCATAATTCTTAACAAACTTACGATAATACCCTGTTAACCCAAGAAATCCGTGCAACTCCTTTATGGTTGTGGGGGCTTTCCATTCCTTAATATATTTAATTTTGTTAGCATCTAATTTAACAACCTCGTGAGATACAATATGACCCAGATATTCCACCTCTTGTACTCCAAAGAAACTTCCATCTTTATAGATGTGAGTGGTAGGTTGCCTTGTCGCCATAATTTTACATTCAATTTTTCTTGCAAACTTGAATTCCTTCTCCAATGAATCAGGTTCCCAAATGTGAACTTCATGTTGGATGTTATTCTTTAATTTCCCTATGAAGAAATCAATCTTGTGTTCCTCTGGAATATCAGTTACCACTATATTCAATTTTTGGAAGTCCTCAATGTGCTTTCCCACTAAACCCTTTTGTTTGAGATTTATCAATTGGCTAAAGAAGGTGTTGCTCTTTGTATCCTCATAATGAGCTATCATTTCCTTTATAAAAATTGACCAAGTGACATTTTTTTTACGAGAGAAAAGCCATCGATACCATACAAATGTATTTTGTTCTAAATTTAAAGTTGCAATGCATACCTTTTGCGTGTTTTGCACATTATTGAGATCAAAATATTGCTCCATTTTTAGTGTCCATACTACGGGATCCTTGCCATCAAAATTTCTCATATCCATATTTGAAATATGGTGGTTCTTCCATCCAACATTAGAGTTTATGAAATCACGAATAACATTTATTTTGTTCTCATCATGAGTTTCCTCTACCATCTTTTCGCCATTAGGGAACATTTCTTATATCAACTTTGTCAAACCTTCCATGTCTACTTTTAGATCATTCTTCATGTTTTCCATGTTGTCTTCCATTTTCTCTTCCATGTCATCCATCTTAGATTCCATGTCAGCTTCCATGCCATCCATATTAGCTTCCACACCTTTCTTCAAAACATCCATATTATTCTTCAAACCATGCATCTTCGTTTCCATGCCTTTCTTCAAAACTTCCATTTCATTTTTTGCTGCTCTTTGTGAGAGTGAAATTTGGTGTAGTTGCTCTTGTAATTTTGATAGATCATGTTGCAATTCTTCATCTTCATGAGTCATATTAGAGTTCTCTGAGGGCTTAATGGGTGTTGAATTCTTTTTAAGAGGCATTTTAGAACCCAATACTAATATCTATGATCATAGGCCTTTGGAATCACTTAAGATTTATTTTTCAAACAAGGCTTATGCAATTTGAAAAAGAATAGACACCTTTTTCTTGATTTTGAGGAACTCAATATTGAAACCGAAATATATATATGCTTTTGGATCTTCAATATCTAAAATTTGGCCCTGAAGTAGCCCTCTGAATCTTCTCTTGAATGCCACAGGTCTGACCTGATTTGGATTCTTGAAGACAAAGTTATGCCCAATCTCCTATGATGACCTAATTATGGATTGGTTCAGTAGAGTGAACTTGTACGAATTTCCACATCTCATGGTTTCTTACTTAGGCTCTAGAATTGATATAGAAGAAACTACATTTTGTGCACTTACAACCATTTTTTACATAATTCTAATCCAATTCTCAGAGAGAGAGTTATGACGATTTTCCCATGGTCACCTCTTTGAGATGAAATTTGGGAGCCTGCAAAATCCCTAACTTCCATAGACCATATCTCCAAAAATATTGAGAATCAAGCTCTAAAATATTTCCACGACATTCCTTAGGATTGCAGCGTCGCTGTGTGAAAATTTCAGCTTCTGAACCCTCGTAGAAAAAATGTTATAGTTAAAATTCCACGATGGCCTATTTAGGTTAAATTCAAGAGCCTGCAAAAATCCATAACTTGCACAAATCATATCTCCGAAAATATTGTGAGCCAAGATTTAAAATTTTTCCACGACGTTCCTCGGGATTTCAACTTCGTTCTATAAAAATTTCAGCTTCTAAACCTTCGTAGAATTTTTTTTTTTGCGAAAATTCCACGATGACCTGTTTGGAGCAGTGAAACCCTACAATCCAAAGCTCTCATACCAAATGTTATGAAACCAACTCCAAAAATAGAAGAGAAGAGAGATCAACGCCTTAAAAATCAGCCACTTCGAGGGGGAAACCTCCATTGAATTACATAAACGAGCAATTCTTGGATGATTCAAATGAAAAAACCTCCCTTCTATATATTCAAGTCCATGGGGCCATAATGTAATCCTAGCCGACCTAAGAATAATAATGTAAGTGCACAATAATAACAATATGGGGGTTACAGGGATACAACAATAATAATAAGGGGGTTACACTAGCAACAATAATGGACTATACTAGTAATATAGGGACCTAACAACCCTACTCTAGAATATAAAAAATATCTCTCTATTTTAACTAACTCAAAGAAAAAAATTAATATAGCCAATATAAGAACGAACTCTCATGAGCTCGATAGTGAAAGAGGTACTTGGGTAGTTCCTAAAACACCATGGGTGGAAAGGATCTGCCTATCTTTGTGCGAGTATGAACATTGAGGATGAAAATCATTTCCTCTTGGAGTTCCCTACATACACCCACATTAGATCTTAGTTTCATAATCTTTGTTGCAACATCAACCTTCCTAGCCTTTTAACATGTCAAAATTATAGTGAGCTCGGGACACTTCTCTCCAAGCTCTTTGAGCATAAGAGTAAAATTTTAAAACAAACTAAATAATTCATTTCTTCACTTCTGATAGACCAAAGTTTGGTCTGAGTGGACGTTAACCATCATGCTCATCATGATCATTATAATATCATATATCGATATTATAATGTATCAATATTATATGTTCAAAAGTCTGATTTAATATCATAAATCAATATCTTATACTTTTTCATAAATTTTCTTAACTTTTAAATATATTTTGTTATAATACGATAAACAAATATTATAATCAATATTACATGTGAAAAATTCAAATTTATGAAAATTACATATCCAACTCTTTAATTCTTTTTCTATGCTAATATGTTTTTTTTTTTAATTAATTAATGAGTTTAATTAGAAAACAAAAAATACATCACTATTTTTAAATTAAATTAATTACTCAATTTAATTAAAAAACTAAAATACATCATTATTTTTAAGATAAATTTCACTTTTAAATATATAGCTATTAATAAAAATATTACATGAAAATTAAATCTTTATAATCCATTTAATAATTATTGGTAAATAAATTAAAATTTAAAAAACTACACAATGATGATGATGATGATGATGATGGACAACGTCCACAGAGACCCAACTTTGGTCTATCGGATACAAAGAAACAAATTATCAAAGAGCTTGGAGAGAAGCTTCTTGAGCTCACTATAATTCTGACATGTTAAAAGGTTAAGAAGGTCGGTATTGCAACAAATATTATGAAACTGAGATCTAATGTGGGTGTACGTAGGGCAGTCTAACATGAAGTGATTCGTCCTCAATATTCATATTCTCTCAAAGATGGAAGATCCTTTCCACCCACTTGTTTAATTATATAACTCATGACAGTTCGTTCTTACAGATATTATAAAATTATTACAGATTTGTAAGCATGGCTATTAATTTAGAATTTCTTCACATCTGAAAAAGAGAAAAATTACATAGTATTACAGATTTGGAGGTATGGCTATAAATTTAGAATTTCTTCAGATGTGAAGAAAGAGAAAATTATTCACAAACCAAATCTCTATTCAGTACATTGTTGAACATTATCGTTCAATTATTAAATATATGAGAAGATAAACATAAATAGGAAAATTTATCCCCAAAATAGAAAAGCAATGAACATAAGATGAGGGGTTTATCTCCCAAAATGGAAATGCTACCGACGTTGAAATTAGATTGAAGTTACACGCAAGGGTAATGCGCATGTCAAAGCCAAGTCGACTAAATTCTTATTATATTAAATTTATTTATAAATCAAGTACAAATATATAATATCTATATTAATACCGTTATCATAATAATATGATCATCTTCATATTCTTTATAATATATATCACATAATCTATATTAAATAATAATATTAATAATAATAATAATTAATACATATATTTTAAATATATAACAAGATTCATAAACATTTATTATTGTTTTTTTACAAATCTATTTTTAACTTATAAATATACTTAGTTATTATATCATAAATCAATATTTGTTTAAATCAATATCAATATTTAAATCATTATAGTTTTTTCATAAATATTCTTAATTTATAAATATATTTACATTGACAAGCTTGAAGGTTGTTTAGAGGAAGCAAGCTGTGCTAGCACGATCTTAGCTGGAATAGTCATTATTCTTCTTCTCTAATTTGACGATATTGTTCTTCTAGCAATGTGCCCATCTGATCTTGATAAGCAACTAAGACTTCTTAAGGATTTCTGATCTACCATGGGTATGAATGTTAACACTGACAAAACAAAAGTTATGATTATCAAATCCAAGAAGGACACTGACCCTAATTTTGTGTATGACAATAACAACTTGGAAGAAGTGTCTTCTTACAAGTATCTAGGAATTGATATTGATCACAAGCTCAACTGGAACTATAGCATTCGGAAAAGGATTAATGGAGGGTGGAAAGATTATTTTGGTCTTGAAAATGACTGTAAAGCAACAAACATTGTGATGTGGGATAAAAATAAGCTCCTCTTTGAAACTTTAGTCACTCCTGGTATCTTGTATGGATGTGAGGTTTGGGGTTGCAACATCTCTAGAGAATCCTAGAGAAATATTGAACAAATCCAGAAGCGTTTTATAATATATAATGTCATAATTAAAAGCAATACACCCTCTCCTATTCTGCTTATAGAAGTGGGTCTTTCCCCTATCGAGAGCCTATCTATGACCATGCTCCTGTTGTACAAGCACAAAATCAATAACATGGGAGTCCATAGACTTCCTAAGCTAGCTTTAAATTCTAGCCAAAATCACCTATGGCTCAAACAAGGTTGGTATAAAGATATCAGGGCTGGTTAAACCATTGGGATATCAACGAAAATTTTGCATTGGAAAATATTAATAACATAAAAAATATTGGTACTTCTAAGTTTAAAGAGAAAATGTGGTGTGAAAAAGATTTAGAGGCTAAAATAAAATTAAGGTATTATAAGGAGGTCATCAACCCTACCATAGAAGATCAAAAGTATCTCTCTGTTTTAACTAGCTCAAAGAAAAAAATTAATATAGCCAATATAAGAACAAACTCTCATGAGCTCGATAGTGAAACAGGTACTTGGGCAGTTCCTAAAACACCATGGGTGGAAAGGATCTACCATCTCTGTGATAGTATGAAAATTGAGGATGAAAATAACTTCCTCTTAGAGTGCCCTACATACACTCACATTAAATCTCAGTTTCCTAATATTTGTTGCAATACCCACCTTCCTAGCCTTTTAACATGTCAAAATTATAGTGAGCTCGGGACACTTCTCTCCAAGCTCTTTGAGCATAAGACACAATTTTAAAACAAACTAAGTAATTCATTTATTTAGGTTCGATAGACCAAAGTTTGGTCTCAGTGGATGTTAACCATCATCATCGTCATTGTTATAATATCATAAATCAATATTATAATGTATCAAGATTATATGTTCAAAAATCTGATTTATCTGTGAATATGCTTTATTATAATAGCATAAATCAATATCTTATACTTTTTCATAAATGTTCTTAACTTTTAATAAGTATATTTTGTTATAATATGATAAACCAATATTATAATTTATCAATACTACATGTTAAAGATTCCTATGTATTAAAATTACATATCCGAACTCTTTAATTCTTTTTCTATCCTAACTATTCATATGATTTTTTATTTTTAAATTAATGAGTTTAATTAAAAAATAGAAAAGACATCACTGTTTTTAAATTAAATTAATTACTCAATTTAACTAAAAAAACTAACCGACATCATTATTTTTAAGATAAATTTCACTTTTCAATATATAATTATTAATAAAAATATTTCATGAAAATTAAATCTTTACAATCCATTTAATAATTATTGCTAAATAAATTAAAATTTAAAAAACTACACAAAGGTGATGATGGTCAACGTTTACTGAGACCCAACTTTGGTTTATCAGACCTAAAGAAATAGATTATTTAGTTTTCTTTAAAATTGTGCTCATATGCTCAAAGAGCTTGGAGAGAAGTGTCTCGAGCTCACTATAATTTTGACATGTTAAAATGCTAAGAAGGTCGGTATTGCAAAAAATATTATTAAACTGAGATATAATGTGGGTGTACGCAGGGCACTCTAAGAGGAAGTGATTTTCATCCTCAATGTTCATATTCTCACAGACATGGAAGGTCCTTTCCACCCATGGTGTTTTAGAAACTGCCCAATGACTTGTTTCACTATGGAGCTCATGAGAGTTCGTTCTTATCTTGGCTATAATAAATATTTTTCTTTGAGCTAGTTAAAACAGTGAGATAATTTTGATCTTCTATAGTAGGGTGATGACCTCCTTATAATATCTTAATTTTCTTTTAGCCTCTAAATCTTTTTCACACCACATTTTCTCTTTAAACTTAGAAGTAACAATATTTGTAATGTTACTAATATTTTGTAAAGCAACATTTTCGTCGATCTCCTAATGGTTTAACCAAACCCTGGTATCTTTATACCAACCTCGTTCAGGTCTTAGTTAGTTTTGGCTGGAATTTAAAGCTAGCTCAGGAAAGTCTATTGTCACCCATGTTATTGATTTGTGCTTGTACAAAAGGAGCCTAGTCATAGCTAGGCTCTCGATAGGGGAAAGACCCACTTCTATAAGGAGAATAGGATAGGGTGTATTTCTTTTAATTTTTAGGTTATACATTATAAAACACTTCTGGATTTGCTCAATCTTTCTCCAAGATTCTCTAGAGATGCTGCAATCCTCAACCTCACATCCATAAAAGATAACAGGAGTGACTAAAGGTTCAAAGAGGAGCTTCTTTTTATCCCACATCACAAGGTTTGCTGCTTTACAATTATCTTCAAGACCAAAATAAGCTTTCCATCATCCATTAATGATTTTCTCAATGTTATAGTTCCAGTTGAGCTTGTGATGAATATCAATTCCTAGGTACTTGTAAGAAGACACTTCCTCCAAGTTGCCATTGCCATACACAAAATTAGTGTAAGTGTCCTTCTTGGATTTGGTAATCATAACTTTTGTTTTGTCAGTGTTAACAGTCATACCCATAGTAGAGAAGAAATCCTTAAGAAGTATTAGTTGCTTATCAAGATGACACAAACACCTTGCTAGAAGAACAATATCGTGAGCATAGAGAAGAAAGATGAGGACTATTCCAGCTAAGATCATGCAAGCACAACCTGCTTCCTCTAAACAACCTTCTAGCTTGTCGATGTAAATGCCAAATAAAATAGAGGAATAAGAACAACCTAGTTTAACTCCGATATTACACTTCATATATAAATATTTATTTTTTCATAAATCAAAATTTCAAATTTAATAAAATTACTGTTAATTTAAATTTATTATTTAATAAATTTAATGATTTTTAATATAAATATTAATAATATAACATAAAAATTATTAAATGAGTTTAAAATTATTTAATATTCCCTCCTTTTATAAATTTAAATAATCTAAATAGTTCAAATTATATATTTCTTTTATACAGGTTATACAGGTTATCGTTATGATCCGTTAATCTAGATTTCATCATAAATCAAAATTCCCCATGAATAAGATTTGTGATTTTGTAATTGATTTGAGTGATTTCCAACCAAAACCTTATTAAATGGAATCATGAGGAGGGTAAAGCATGGTTTTATCCAATGCCATGATTTTTGTGTGAAACAATTATCGTCTATATTTTAATGGTACTCGTATCCAATGTATAGAGCATACAATATGTTTACATACATATTATTATATTTAATAACGTCTATTCAAGACGGAGACTGGAAGGTTCTTGCCACCCCATTGGAATCCTATCTGTCCGCCCCCCACATGGCAAACATGGCGGAGAACGCTGAACCGAAGCAATGGAGCATTAATATAATAGTTGACGCACTATATTTGTGAGGAGCTCATGCAAGTTTACCTTTGTTTTTTTTCGGTTTTTATTTCAAATGGAGTAGTATTTGTTTTTCCCGAATGATAAGTCTTCGAATTCAATAAGTATGATGTGAATAGATAATTTTATAACCCAAATTATTTATAAAATAAACAATCAAAGAGACTTATTTGTTTTTGAATTCAGTAAGTATCATGTGAATAGATAAATTTATAAAACTAATTATTTATAAAATAAATAATCACATAATTAAAAAAAAAAAATTAATTATATCAACCATATTTATTAACGTAATTTTACTATTTTTTACTTTTTAGCTTAATACTAATTTATTTTCTTACACACTAGCATTATGCCCCTCCGAGAGCCTGCCGCGTGGTGGTTCTGGCCGCTTTCAATAAGTATATGATAGCCTGCGGCATGGTTCTGGCCGTTTTCAATGCGTATATGATTTCTGGTACACTTTTTTCTTTCAGTTCTAGTTGAGTTTCCTGTTATATAAGTCTTATGGTTAGAAGATTGTATCGTGTTTACCATTCCTCTATTTTGAGGTTACGATTAAATTATCATTCATAATATTAAAATTTGAATGGTGATATTAATTATAAATGTATGATTGAAAAATATTATGAAAATAAAATAAAAATAGTTTTTATTTTTTATTTTTTATTATTAATTAAAACAATATTTACATTTTATATAGTTAAAAGGTATTTTTTATTATAAATTAAAATAACAATATTTGCATTTTATATAGTTAAAAAGTATTTTCTATTATAAATTAAAATAATAATATTTACATTTTATATATAGTTAAAAATCATTGCAAATTAAACAAAAGAAAAAGAACGTTTTGAGAGTTATGTAACAACAATGCGTTAGGATTTCTTGTGAAAACTCTGATTCTATCTGACGCATCCTCCTTGCTGAGCCTCTATTGCAAGTGTTGTCTTATTTGGTGCGTGCCAAGCTAAATGCCCCACGGATGGGGCCTTTGCGGGGGATTTTCCCCCTCTTTCAAATCGATGCTTATGGGAGATGTTAGCCGCCATCAAATCCCTCATACTATGGTCTGAACAAGAGTACCCAGGCAGAGACGTAAGCTCTAGGGGCACAATGGCACACGCAAATGAAAGGTCGATGCTTGTTGAAAGCGAATAAGAATCCTAAGGTGGTCATTCCCAATAGTCGCTTGGAACAATCCCGTCAGTTTATGCAGGACCATGCAGTCATTTGTAAATTTATGGGTATTTGGCCACGTGAAGCCGATGTCCTTCGTTGGATCCAGTTAAAATATCAACCTAAAGCTCCTCTCAAGCTCCTTTTGAGCTTCACCTTAGGCTTAAGGGATTATTCACCGTCAAATTCGAGGATATTGAGGACATGAAAATAATCTTGGATAATGGCCCTTACTTCGTGAACATTTCCAACCTATTTATGCGACAATGGGAACCCTCTTATAACCCAGAAAAAGAACAGTTCCTCGTTGCCCCATTATAGGTTCATTTCTATTCCCTTTTGAAGGACTTCTCGGAGTTGGATATCTTGCAACTGATAGGAAACTCTATAGGAAACTTTGTGCAAGTATTTGAAATCACCTGGCGGAAAAGATTCTCGTCATACACTCGCATCTGTGTATATGAACACCTCTCATTCTCTCTCAGAATCTGTAGAAATTAAATATAAGGATGAGACATGATCCCAACCACTGGACTATGAACATGTGTCGTTCAAGTGTCGCTTATGCCATGAACATAGTCTTCTGTTCCATGATTGTCCGTAATAAACCCGGACTACGGCTCCGACCCCTGGCCCTGATGGTATCCAAGAGGTTCAGCACCAACATCCCCCTCCAAACAAGGTCCCCCCTCTGACAGGGTCGGCCAAGTACATGCAAGCATCCACTAGTCGACTTGTTGAAACCCAAGCAGTGGGCGTAGACTGCATAACTTTGACCTCTCAGCCTCCACCTTATAACCCCCAGAGTAATCATTTCACTATCCTTGTAGAATCGACTAGCCAATTGAGAGGGAACTTCCAAAAACCTGAGGAATAACCATTCAGGCCTCCATAACAATGGAAGTGGAACGAAATTTGTAAGTGACGAAGAGAGAACAGTTGAGAAAACCAAAGTCCTCGGAAAACCACTCGAATAACAAGGAATTCCTCCAGGTCCTTTCTCAAGATCGCAAAGTGCTAGAACATGTGAAGCTAGAAAAACTCCACTTGGATGAGGGAGTCTTGGTAGCTTTTATCCAAAGTTGGGCGAGGACAACATGACGAACATTTCGTAGGACTAACTAGATCAGGTTCCACCAAATCTTCAAAGAATGGGAGAAACACATTGCTGCAGAAGAACCTCAAAATAAACTAGCACTAATACTACAGGATGAAGACCATCCCTCATAGCGTCCAGATCCTAATTTGAGCTCTCAGAAGAGGGGAAAAATACCAACACGGGAGGTAGTACGAGAAGCAGGGGAAATCTTGGTAAAATCAAGGCAAGAAAATGTCCTGACAGAGTACTACCAACGATCTCTCCCCTCCCCCTTCTGAATGAAGTTGATCTCATGGAATATTCGAGGCCTCAACTCTAAAGAGAATTTGAGACACCTCAAGGAAAGAATTAAAAAATATAAGCCTGATATAATTGTTCTACAAGAAAAAAAAGTGACCAAGAAAATACTTCAAGACATTTCCAGCAAGAGCTAATCTCTGATAGAATGTATGGTGATAGATGCAAGAGGAAGTGTGGACGAAGTGGGTATCCTCTGGGATCCTAGATCTATTTCCTTTGGTAACTGGGTGGCCAACCCTCACTCTCTTTTAGGAAAATTTGAATGTATTGGATCAACGGAGAAGGTCTGGTTAATAGGGGTTTATGGACCCACTGGGCCTCACCAAGAAGCCTGTTTCCTACAGGGCTTGAGCAACCTCAAGGACATAGTGGAGGATCCATCATGGATTGTGGCTGGAGACTTTAATCTCATAAAGGAGATTAGTAAAAGAAGGGGAGGCCTCAGGATATTGGATCTGATATTGTATCCTATCAGGAAACCATCCAAGATCTAGGGATGGAGGACATAGAGGTAAAAACTGGATCCTTTACCTAGAATTACCAAAGAGGTGTCTCATTCCAAATCGCCTCAAATTTGGATCGCTTTCTTCTCTATGAGAAAATTTTTCTTCAGGATTTGTTTCTCTAGGCGGAGATCCTCCCATCCATGGGATCACACCACTGGGCGATCTATCTGGAGATTGATTTGTGCATGTCCCCTCAGAACATGTCGTTTCGTTTCAAATCTTTCTGGTTAGAAAACCCAGATATCGTCCCCAAAATGGAAGATTGGTGGTGGTATTCCCGGGCCAAGGGCCAAAAAACGATGGAAACCTTCTAGCTCAAACTTAAAAAACTCAAGGGAAGGCTCAAGGACTAGAACAAATTTGAGTTTAGTAATATAAATCATGAGAAGTGGCTCCTCGAGGAAGAAATGAGATCTCTTCAGCAACAAATCATTCTGGATGGACACTCTGAGGCCCTTATAGCTCAAGAGAGGTAGATCCTGATAGAGTTAGACCAAAGAAGGAAGCAGGAGGAAATTTTATGGAGGAATAAATATCAAGTTCAATGGCTCAAGGAAAGGGAGAGAAGCACAAAATTCTTCCATCGAAATATGATGCAACACCGCCACAATAACTGTATCTTCTCTCTCAATAGCCCCGACGGTCGACAACTAGTGTAGCACAAGGAAATCTCAGAGGCCCTGATTGACTACTTTCAATGCTTATTCACTGACTCAGAAGTAGATAGAAGGGAAACAACCTCAAAAATACAACAACATATACCACACTTAATTTCCTATGAGAAAAATAAATCCCTTATGAGAGAAGTCTCTCTTGATGAAGTTGAAGAGGTGGTTCGATCTCTCCCGTCCAAAAAAGCCCCCTGTCCTTATGGCTTCACCTCTAAGTTGTTCAAGGTTGGATGGAAATTTATTGGAGAGGAGATCTTGGAGCTGGTTGAAGACTCCCAACGATCCTAATGGTTATGGTCAGGGTTGAATGCAACTTTCCTTGCACTCGTCCTAAAAAAATTCATTGACCTGGAATCCAGTAGGTTCAGACCCATAGCTCTATGCAATGTAATTAACAGGATCCTCTTGGGAATCCTCGTGCATAGGCTCAAACCTTTAATCCAAGTTATCAATGGCCTGGAGTAGATCGGTTTTGTGGAAGGACAGTAGATCATGGATGGAATTTTGGTTGTGCATGAGATAGTGCACTCCCTAGAATCCTCTTGAGTGCAAAGTATTATCATCAAACTGGATCTTTGTAAAGCTTATCATCGTTTGAATTAGGATTTTTTGTTGTGAATTCTAGCTACCTTCGGTTTCTCATTAGCATGGATTGGGTGGATAAAAGCCCTGATAGCAACTTCATTCTACTCCATCCTTGTGAATGGTGCCCCATCCCACCCCTTAAGGGGTTCACGAGGCCTTAGACAGGGTTACCTCATCTCCCCCTTCTTATTCATTATTGCAGTGAAAGGGTTGGGCAGGCTCATCAAGGATGAAATAGACTATCGTTACCTCTTGTGGATCTGAATCTCTCAATTAATCCCTTTGGTAACCCATCAACAATTTGGGGACGATAGCATGTTATTTGGGAAGCCCTGATTGAAAGAGGCTAAGCAGCTAGGGAAAATCCTATAAACCTTCCAATCTTCCTCAGGAAACTTGATAAATGATGAGAAATCATACATATTCTTCTTCAACACCCATATTAGAGTGCAAGTCCACCTTGCCAGGACATTGGGCTTCAAAATCGAGAAATTCCCTAGTACTTTTCTTGGTGTCCCCCTAGTGCATAACTCTCTAAATACCTCCATCTAGAAGGAAATTATATTCCACATTGACAAGAGATTGTCAAGTTCGACCTTCTATGTTCTAAAATGATGTAGAAGATTGGTGTTGTTAAAGGTTGTCTTTCAGGCGATCCTGTTATACAACCTATCGGTACTCTAGGCCCCTAGTAGCATCTACAAATAAATGATAGCTAGGTTCCACCGATTTTTATGATCAGGGGCCCAGATTGGATGCAAATGGGCCTTGGTGGCATGGGAGAACTTATGTAGACCCAAGATCCAAGGAGGCCTTGGGCTCAAATATCTTGAGGTATTATCCCTCATCCTCAATGCAAAGATGCAATGCCCCACTTGATCCTATAAGGAAAATTTTAATTAGTGTTTAGTTAATATTTAAATAATGACTTATAATTTTTTAGCAATATCCACACTTGTGAATTTGTAATTTTATTTTATTTTTACTTATATGAATTTTATTATTTGTTATTTCATTTCTAATATGTGTTCTCAAAACTACTTTTAAATTAGGTATGGTCTTCTCTCATTTATTTCTAAATCAAATATCTAGATTTTGTATACCCAATATGTCTTCTCAAATCAGCTCTTAGATAAGGTTTTCTCTTCTCTCATTTATTTCTAAATCAAATATCTAGATTCGTACCTACTTTTTGATAAGATATGGTAATAAAGTCAAGGTTAGTAAACTAAAAGGATGAGGTGGTAGTCATGGAATTAATGGTAAGAGTTGAATTGGATGAGAGGAAGAGACATAAAAGGGAATGATGATGACAGGAGAGGGAGGATCCTTGGTCTTGTTTGGCATTAGAGGAATTTATTTTGAGGGGGAGTGTGGAGAAAGAGAAGGTAGAGAATGTGGAGAAAATGAGAGGAATAAAACTCAGATCTATTGGACAATGTTGATTCTAACTTGGACACCCTACAACTGATTGGACTTGCACTTAGAGGGATAGGGAGCCTGTGGAGGTTCCTTGGGCTATTAAATGATTCCTAGTTGGTTGGGAGGTAAATCTAGTCGGGTAATGTAGCAGAAGCATCTTAATAAAAATCAAGAGCATCTCAACCAAGTTATTGATACAAGTATTCTTCGATTATTGATTACTTATGTAAATTGTTGCAATGAAATTTCTTACTTTAATATGTTGCAAATGAATTTTACGGGTATGTTATCATCAAATAAATATCGATCTATAAATATGCTATTTTCCTTTATGTTTTGTTAAATTTAAAACATAATTCTAGGTTTAGTTGAAATATCTAGGTTAGATCTTCACATATGGTATCAGAGTAGGTTTAAACTCTAGGTACTTTTGGGAATTAAATAGTCAATGCAATAATATAATATAAAACTTAAGGGATATGTCGTTGTTATGTTATACCTTCCGTGAAAGCATTGTTAAACTACTACATTTAACAATATCGTTCTAGTTATATTCAAGTGTATATCGAATGAATCTAAATATAATAAGTTGGAAAGAAACATGCATTTCCCTTTAATGGAGTTTATAACCGTATTTCTCTGAAAGCTTCAATATGGTATTTTAGTAGACTGTGCTATCACACTTTGGGTAAAGAAATTAATTCTCTTTTGCGCCACTATCCTTGTATTCTTTCACGGCTTTGACTCTGATAGCGGCATATTATTATTTTATCATAATAATGGTAGTGCCATCATAACCATGGTCCTTAATCATTTTAATTACAATGTGTCTATTGGCTGTCACCAGAATCTTCTTTTCAATGTTCTTGCTTAAATGTTCCTTGAGTCTTCTAACCAGATCATAATTAAGTGATTCCTTAAGTTTGTCAATAGCATAATAATTTTCTTTAAAATCCCTACAAGGAAACCAATACAGTTGACTTTGAATCCGTTCTCAACATAATAATATTGTCCAACCTTAGTTATAAAAAAAGAAGACACAATATTAGCAACAACAATCCATTTAGAAGGAACATAAGTTCCATGAGATATTTAGCAGCATCTTTTCCACAAAAAGAAAATTATGTACTTCAAGAGCATTGTCCAAGTGAAGATATCTAGATGTCGACCTTCTCAACTAGCATTCCAAGTTTCCCTTTGCTATCTTCAGTGAATTCTTAGCGAATTCCTGCAATTTTATGTCAATATCACATCTCATGCTCCTCATATAGTTCCAAAAGCCCACTTTTTAAAATGGATAGAATGGTGTAACGATTATGGAATGCTTTGATTCTATTAAAAGTGAGGAAGAAGTGTTTGTGATCATCGCCGGTGATGAGATGCCAACATTCTTGGGTACCCGAGTGATGTTGTCAAGGCCTTCTAGGAAATAGATTTCAGTCATAGTCGCCTAAGGTATTTATATCAAATGGATTTGGAATTCTCAGAAGGATAAGAAGTTAGCACACTAAGACGACTCCCTTAATGGAAAGATAATTTTTTTAATTTTCCGTTGTTGCATAGGAGATCGTTTTAGATAGTAAGAGGATGCGGATTTTAGTAATAATTATGCGAGGAGTAAACTGTAATAAATTCGGTTATTTTTCTGATTGAAATAATTATCGAAAAATTTGTAGTGTTCCATTCCAAAAATGAAATTTATATGTCATATTCGCTTGCCAATAGTTTTTATCTTTTGCATGTGCATTCTAAGCCCATAACTGTTGGTCAAATAGCTGATGTTTTTTTTTTTAAATTTCTTAGTTGATTTTTTTGTTTTATTTTATTTTATTTTATGTTTATCATTTGGATCCTTCAGCTCAGGTTCATGAGAAATGGAATTAAAAAGTGAGTGGAGTCAGTAAATTTTAAATATAAACCCTTACTACACATTGCTAAATAAAAAAAAAAAAAAACTGCACACAAAACTTTAAACTCAACAACATGAGTAACTCCACCTATAGCAACAACAATGATAGTGATTATGATGTTGAAAAAGAGGGTTGTCATGGTCTGGAATAAGTATAATATTCCCAACGCTCATAACATATGCAAATCATTCTTTTTGCAGCTATTATCCAACTGTCGAAGAAATTTAAAACACCCTGCTCACTGCAATTTTTTTTGTTTGTTTGTATTTTTACGATTTAAAACACCCAGGCCCTCCACCTAGAAGATCAACATAATTAGGGGCTTTAATGTTGGCCATTTCATCATTTTTATGGTGCAAGTATTTCTTTTAATATCCAAAATCATGAATGAAAAGTGGCCCAAATAATGGTATACATGTTGGGCCACTAATTTGTATTATTATTTGTATTAGTATTGGCACTCTCGTATGGTATTTTCGACTTGAGGATTTCTTGGAATGACCTATTCCTTTTCTTTATTTTTCTATAGTACTGTATAATCGTTGTTAGAATTGCAAATTTTGTTAAATAAAAACTTATGGATAAAGTTCTTAGTGTGAACCTTGTGCTTTTATTAGTTTCGCATTTTTCTTCAGAGTATTGGTTATATTTGGCTTGCGGGTCCGTCTTATTCAAATCTTTAATTTCATAACACCATTAGTGTACACAATAGACCCCTATTTGCTTAAGTATTTTTCATAGATTCCTTTACCGTTGTATATGCGAGCAGTCCTTGCTCAGTTTACCTCTGTTTGGAGGTTAATTGACATTGTTTACATGTATATATGTTATCACATAGAATTTATTCTTCCTGCAAGGGTTACAATTGTAATAATAAATGTTTATCCATCTATTGTGTTTCAATATCATATGTTCTATGTTTCTCTTGTTTAATGTATAAAGGCTATTGTATTTTCATTTTAATAAATCTAGCAAGTAGTTCTACAACTTTCTATTTTCCTTTCATATTTTTCTATTCCTGGGTTATTACTTTAGTTACAAATTTTCTTAGTAGGAGGGTTTAATTAGGTGACTGGAAATCCTCTAGAGGATTAATGCCAAACCCTCAGTCAGAGTATTTAATCTTTTTTTCCTTCTTCATAGGACATATTGTCCTGTTTGGGGAGGTTCATCCCTGAATGGGCTAACTGTCCATGCTGTCCTTTATATTTTATTTTATAAGATTCCTACAACAGTGCTGCTAGTTTTATGAAACAACAGACTATTCTAGGAAAGAAATTTTTTTCATACAACATTCATAATTCTAAGCATTTATAACTATCTTTCTTCGTGTAACTAAGCTTTCTCATTTTCACAGAAGAAATTAATCATAGATTATAACTTACTTTTAGATATTTTTATGAGAACTCATTATTCCTTTTCATTTTAGTCATGTAATACTTATCTCAAATAAGAAAAAATGATGGCATCCTCCCAACCATGAGAGGCAATGACGTCCTCAGATACCCCCGTGCTCCTCACCAGAGTAGGATTGTGTATCAGTTCTCTAGGAGGTACACCTCAAGGCCCCTATCTAGTCTCTCCTCCAATTTCAGGTTGTGGAGTTCCACTCGCTCTTACCAGCTCTCAACACTCTCACCCTTCAGCTCTCTAGCTATTTCTTTTCCCTTGAACAACAACCTTTCCTTCTCTAAGATTTTCCTTTTATCCTTAGAGGAAAGGTAACTACCAATAACTCCTTAATCCAACTACTATGGAATCTTGGAAAACTTTTACCATCAGTTTATGGAAACATACCATAATTAAATCTTTTATTCAAAATAAATGAATTTAGTTCATAACTTGACTAACGTTATTGTTTATCCTATTTAATTTAAAAATAAACTCCAATATCTAAATTGAAATGTATTTTAAGGAAATTAAATATGGGTGTTACATCTTCCCCCACTTAAGGTGAACACCATCCTCGGTGTTTATTCTCTTACAATGAAATTTTTTGGAAATGCTTCTCGCACAAAGCTTTCATATTCTCAGGTATCATCATCCAGGCTAAAGTGCTTCTATTGCACTTTAACTTGGGTGATGGCTCACCTCCGAAGAATTATTTCTCTCTGATCAAGAATATGTTGAGGTTCTACAAGAAATTGGCCATTCGGTTCGACCTGCAACCATGATGCAGCCAAAAGGCGGCAAATACACACAATTCATGGAAAACTTAACTTTCTTATTGTTTCCAAGATTAATACCCATTCAAAAATTATTTGCACACAGAACTTAACTTTTTATCTCCATAGATTTCATTTTTTAATACTTTTTCAACATTGCGATTCTGTGATTTCACAGTTTGCAGCAAACTTCAGACTGCACATCGCAAAATTTTGAGTTTAGCAATAACTGCGTTTACTATTCCGTGCGATATGTGATGCATGACATCGCAAATAGAACAAATTATCGTGAAAGGTTTTAAATACAAAGCATAAAATTTGCGATGTGCGAAATTCTGATTTCCTGCCGCCGTGGATATACGCCTAGATCTAATGGTCTGTACTGCTCCCTTGTTCCTCTGCTTCGCAACACACTTCAAATAACTTATGGGTTAAAGCCTTAATGCAAAAATCTAAAATATGTGATTTTCAAAATTAATTTTGAAGCGATTTAATCTCCACCATTGGTCTTCTATCAGATCTAACGGTACTCACTGTGCATTCGTTGGCCCAATTCACATCTCAACTGATATAATTATCGTTGCGAAACTCACCCTTCTCCGAATGCGATGTGCGAAGGCTGATTCACGAACTTCAACATTTGAATTGAACCAAAGGCTTCACCCAAACTATTTACGCAAAAAATCACTACATTTTTTCTATTCGAACCCCTTGTTAACGTCTTTGGATATGCTACGCGATAAAGGTAATATTCAACTCTACAGAGAAATAAAAGGGACATTTTATATTGGACAGATCATTTAAAACACAACACACTTGGAATTAATCATAAAGGTATGTGCATATAGTTCGAGCCCCTTGATGGTTGAATTTAACATTCACCTCTCCTCTCTGTCTACTCCTCTATCATACTTAACACGCACTTCTCTCACACTTTCACACTGCCTCTCTACTATAGCACAGTTCACACATGTTTACGCTTTCAGCTAAATGAAAGAAATTACACTCGCATTTATTAGCTTCAAACAAACTCTATCCCATCTCACAATCCTAATATATTTGGCTAAATCTCCTCGCAGGGAGAACCAAAGTGCTACTTTTATTCCTATTTATTCTAGGAAATCAAACAAACTAAACTTCAGACATTTAAAGCTAACTAAAATATTAATGATCAAATTTTCCCACTTCTTGCTAGTCACAACATGTGAACACATAATCACATTGCTAACTAATTTCCAGATACTCCTGCATCAGACTCTCAAGGATGAAAAGATTGATTCATCAATGTTTCGGGATTTGCATTAAACTTCTACAACTCCGGTTTTGTCATCCAACTAGAATTTTGTACTGGTTGTACTTTCCATTTAACTAGATACTAATAATAGGTCTATCTCTTAGTCTTCTTTGTTGCTCTTTTCTCTATAATGGCTTTCGCTTCCTTCTTTGTTGTCTTTGGCATCTTCTCCTTCCAATTCAAAGTTTGGACCTCCTCTTCTATAGGTTATTCTTGTAGTTATTCCTCTTTTACTTTGTATAGGTACAAATATGCAACATTAAAGATGGGTGATATTCCAATTCCTTCTGGTAGCTCAATATCATATCCATTTGAGGAAAACTTCCTCAAAATTCTACATGGCCCTATCTTTTTCATTTTCAGTTTTTTATAGGTCTCGACTAGAAATATTTCCTTCCTTAGATAGACCATGACCAAATCATGTACTTGAAACTCCCTTTCAATCCTTTTCATATCAGCTCTTTGTGTATACTTTTGGGTGTTTTTTTGTAAGCTCTGCTTGACATCTTCCTGCAACTTCAGCATCTGTTCTGCAAATTCTTCATCCTTTGCACTCCTTGTCTATTGTCTGTTCAAATATCTAAGTTCATACACACCTCTTGGATGCATTCCAAAACCAATCTGAAACAGACTCATCCCAGTACTTCGATTAGGAGTATCGTTATGGGAAATTCAACTTGAGTAAGTGCTAAATCCCATTTCCTTGGATTTTTGTAAACCAAACTCCTTAATATGTTTCCCAAGCTCCTATTCACCACTTCAGTTTGTCACTTCATCCGGGGATGACAGGCTGAACTGAAATTGAGGTTTGTACCTAGCTTCATCTATAGAGTCCTCCAAAAGTGTCCTATGAACTTTGTATCTATGTTTGAAGCAATACTCACAGGAAATCCATATAATCTTATAACTTCATAGAGAAACAAATTAGCAATGTGAGTTGCATCACTAGTTTTCTTACAAGAAATAAAATGTGCCATTTTAGAAAACCTATCTACAACAACATAGATAGAATCATGTCCTCTTTGAGTCTTTGGAAAAACTAAAACAAATACCATACTAAAAACATCCCAAGGTATATTGGGTATTGGCAATGGCTGATATAACCCAGTGTTTTGGCTTCTTCCTTTGGCATGTTGACAAATCCTGCAATTCTCAATAATTTTTTTGATATCACTTTGCATTTTTGGCCAATAATAAAAATCACTTACTTAAGAAAATGTTTTATCGTTTCCAAAGTGTCAAGTTAGTCCTCCAATGTGTTTCTCCTTAATCATATTTTTACTCATGGAGCACTTGGGTATACACAATTTATTATTCTTGGATAACAATCCCCCTTGAATCAGGTAGTCCATCCACTAGCTTCTATTATGAATCACATGAGTTTTAACAGCTGTATATCTTTCTTTGAAATCTAGGTCTTCCTCATACATATCAATCATTTCTTCAAACCACAAAATTCCAATCTTCAATTCCTACATAATCAAATTTACTATACTCAAAGCATCAACAACTTTTTTTTACTTACCACTTGTATGTTTCATTACAAAGGTAAAAATTTGTAAAAATCCACCCACTTAGAATGCTTTTGGTTGAACTTCGGCTGATTGTTTATGAACTGCAGTGCATGGTTATCTACATACAACACAAATTCTTTGGGCAATAAATAATGCCTTCATTTCTTCAAAGCCTGCACAATAGCATTAGACTCCTTATCATAGGATGAGTACTTCCTCTTGGACTCATTTAACATTTCACTAAAATAAGTTGTGGGTTGATGCTATTGACTCAAGGCAACTCCAATTGCTATTCCACTAGCATCAGTCTCAACTTGGAATATTTTATCAAAATTTGGCAAGGCCAAAACAAGTCTTTTAGTGATCTTCTTTTTCAACAACTTGAAATTCTGATCTGATGCTTCTATCCACTTAAATGGTTGGTTTCTCTCTGTTGTTTCAATTATTATTGCACAGATCTGACTAAAGCCTCTTATAAAGTTTCTGTAAAAAATTGCAAGACCATGAAAACTCCTTACCTCAAATACACTTCTCCGAGTTGGCCAATCCAGTATTACCTGGATCTTTTCTGGGTTCGTCTTCAAGCCTTCCTTTGAGACTATAAATCCCAAACAAATTAGATCCTTCTTCATGAAACTACACTTCTTCAAATTTATAAGCAATTTCTCCTTTTGCAAAGAATCTAACACTATGTTAACATGCTCCAAATGCTCTTCCTTGCTCTGACTAGAAATCAAAATTTCATCAAGATATACTATCACAAATTTTCTTGCATACTCTTTCAAGACCTAGTTCTTTAGTCTCATAAAAGTACTTGGTGCATTAGTGAGCCCAAAACGCATCACTAACCACTCATACAACCCACTGTTAGTCTTAAATGTAGTATTCCATTCATATAATTCTCTAATACTTATTTTATGGTATCCACTCTTCAGATATATCTTAGTAAAATACTTTGATCCACTTAAACAATCCATCAAATCATATATGCATGTAAATGGAAATCTGTAACTGACAATGAGCTTGTTTATGGCTCTGGAATTAGTACACATGTGCCACTCACCTCCTTTATTTGGACTAAGCACGACTAGTACTGCACATGGACTAAGGCTTTCTTTGATCGATCCTTTATCTAACAACTCTTGTACTTTTCTTCCAACTTATTCATTCTCCCGAGGTGTCATTATATATGCTCCTTTTCTTGGTAAAATTGCACCAGGTATTACATCTATGTGATGAATGAAACTTCTGACTGGTGGAAATTTACTTGGTAGTTCATCAACAACTATATCAGCATAATCATCTAACAGATTTTTAATTTCCACAGGAAGATTGTCTAAATTTGTAGAAGTCATAATTACCTTGGGTTTACCCACAATATCAAAATTCATTTCTTTCTCTTTCTTGACTTCTTGCAGCAATTCCTTTCCACTAATCAACATAACACTATTCCCAGTTGCTCTTTTTTCTGCTTCATCCTTCAAAGGTAGCAATGTGTGCTTCTTTCCATCCTTCTCTATGGTATAAGTATTCCTTTTGCCATCATGAATCATGGATTTTTTGTCAAATTTCCAAGGTCTTCCCAAAAATACATGGCACACGTCCTTTGGCATCACATAACACAATATAACATCTTTATATGTCGCAATTTGTATCTCTACTTTTCACTATTCTGTCACCAAAATATGATGTCCCTTCTGTCATGACACTTGGTGGGGAGTAGGGTATACCATCTTATTTAACCCCAATTTCTCAACCATCTTTGTGGAAACAAGATTATCAGTGCTTCCATTGTCAATCAAAACTTTGCAGCACTTATCTTTAGACCAGCAGACAGTCCTGAATAAGATCTTCCTTTGAGCTGACCCATTTTCTTCCTTGTCTGCTTTAAGCAATACTCTTTTGAGAAATAAATACTCTCCTGTCTTAGGTGACTCTTCTTTTTCTGTGACCTGAGGATTTTCTTCCTTTGCCTCAGCTACATTCACATTCTGTTGATTTGTTGGTTTTCTATGAGGACAATCCCATGATCCGTGTCCCCATTCTCCACATGTGTAACACCAAATTTCTATTCCTCGGCCTTTAACTTTGGGTCCAAATATTCCTTTACCAGAGTATCCTCTTTGCGGTGGTCTGCTACTCGAACCTCCTGCTTCATTCTGAGAGTACTGAAATATTGGTCTGAAAGTTCCTCTTCCTCTTGCTAGAATTTTACCTCTATTCATCTGACTTTGTTTCCTTGACATTTCTCCTCTGCCTTCAGATATGCTTGATAGGAATCCTCAATTGTCTTCAAACTCAACAAAATTATTTCATCTTGTATGTCATACCTTAAACCATTGATGTATCTGTCTACTTTTTCCATATCATCTTTAGCATGTCCTGCTCTAATACTCAACTTGTAAAACTCCTATGTATACTCTTTGATAGTCATTCCCTTCTATCTCAAATTCTGCAACTGTCTAAAACTATTCAATTGATCATATTTTGGAATAAATTTTTTCTTCAATTTACTTACAATTTTATCCCATTTCTTGATCTTGGGCTTTCCCTTTCTAATCCCGGATTCTTGTACTTCATCGCACCAGATAGACTCATGGCCCTTCAACTTGGAAGCTACAAACTTTACCTTCTTGTTATCTTTGACCTCTTCTAAGTCGAAATGCTTATCAAGTGAACTGATCCAATCTATCAGCTCATCCACATTAAGGTTCCCCTCATATAAACGAATCTCCATTCTTTGTTTTCCACTAACCTTTGCTAATGTATTGAAAAATTTAGCTTCCTAGCTTTCTTCTTCTTGTTCTTCCTCATAAGACTCTTCTGTTGCGCTAAGATCTTATTCTTCAGGTGCTCTCTACTGAGCAGTCCCCATTGTCGATAATCTTGTATGAAGGTGTCAAATCTCTTCCAACAAAGCTGCATTTGTTGTAAGTATTCCATGACCCCTGCCAGCTCCTCTCCTGGGTGGCATATTTTCTACAATACTTAAGAACAAAACTGAACCTCCCTATGATACCAAATGATGTAGCCAAAATCCCACAAATACCCACAATTCACAGAAAAGTTAACTTTCTGCCAGTTTCCAAGATTAATACCCATTAAATGAGTATTTTCATGTGGAACTTTAATTTTTCTTCCTGTAGATTTCAATGCTTAATACTTTTGCAATGTTGCGATTATGAGATTTTGCAGTTTGCAGTAAACTTCAGATCGCACATTGCAAACTTTTGAGTTTAGAGATAACTACATTTATTATTCCATGCGATATATGTTATGCGATGGATATCATCGCAAATAAAACAACTTTTCGTGCGAGGTATTAAATACAAACCATAAAATCTGGGATATGCGAAATTGGGATTTACTGCCGCCGTTGATCTACGCATAGGTGTAATGGTCTCTATTGCTCCCTTGTTCCTCTGCTTTGCATTGCACTTCAAATAACTTATGGGTTAAAGCCTTAATGAAAAACTCTAAAATATACAACTTGCGAAATCGCTTTTGAAGTGATTTAATCTACATCGTTGGTCTTCTATCATATCTACGGTACTCACTTCGCATTCAACTAATATAACTTATTGTTTTGATAACACCCTTCTCCATATGCGATGTGTGAAGGTTTATTCACGAACTTCAATGTTTTAATTGAACTAAAGACTTCACCCAAAATGTTTAGATAGAACCTCACTGTATTTTTCTATTTGTACCACCTGTTAACTTCTTTGGATATATTGCGCAATAAAGGTAATATTCAACTCGAGAGAGAAATAAAATGGACAGTTTATATCAGAAAACTCATTTAAAACACAAAACACTTTGAATTAATCAGAAAGGTAAGTAAAAATAGTTTGAGCCCTTTGATGGCTAAATTTAACATTCACCTCTCCTCTTTGTCTGCTCCTCTATCACACTTCACACATGCTTCTCTCACACTTTCACACTATCTCTCTACTTTATCACACTTCACACCTATTTATGCTTTCAGCTAACTGAAAGAGGTTACACTCGCATTTATTAGCTTCAAAAAAACTCCTATCTCACAATCCTAATCTATTTTTCTAAATCTCCTCATAGGGAGAACCAAAGTGCTACTTTTATTCCTATTTATTCTAGTAAATCAAACAAACTAAACTTCACACATTTAAAGCTAACTAAAATAGTAAAGATCAAATTTTATTGCTTCTTGCTAGTCACAACATGTGAATAGATAATCACATTGCTGACTAATTTCTGGATGCTCCTGCATCAAACCAGCAGGAATTTTAATTAATAAACAGTTATTTATCTCTCATACAGATCTTACTTCCCATTTTATTCCTACCTGAATATTTAGCCAGTGTATTACATGTTTTGGATAATGTATGTATACTTTTAACACAATTACATGGAACACATTTTGTACTCATATGTGTCCTGGTAATGCTAGCCGATAGGCTACTGGCTCCACTCTTTCCAGGATTTGGAAAGGTCCACAGAATCAGGGAGCCAACTTGGCACAGGTATTCCACCTTAAAGTACTCTTCCTATGTCTAATTCTGACATAAACATGATAACCCACTTCGAATTCTTGAGATGTCCTCTTTCGATCCGCATATACTTTTTGTCTATCATCAACAACTTTTAAAATTTTTCAAAT
Source organism: Pinus albicaulis (assembly GCA_034641835.2). NCBI lineage: Eukaryota > Viridiplantae > Streptophyta > Pinopsida > Pinales > Pinaceae > Pinus > Pinus albicaulis. Next base: position 841,044,281 of record CM076577.1, on the reverse strand, counting down.
CTTCTTTACTTCTTGCTCCACTTCAGCCAACATTTATGGCGCAAGCATTAGTCTTGTTTCTGGGCTACTTCAACTTATGGGAGTTTAGCACTGTCTACCATTTAAGGCTTCAAACTAACTCATCTTAAGGAATTCATGGTATCCATTGTTGTAGGAAAATTCTACCAAATTCAAATAATCTCCCACTTCGTGGGTTGCTGCATTACATACATTCGTAACATGTCTTCCAATACCTGATTCACCTGCTCTGTCTGCTCATCCATATGAGGATGATATGCTGTGATAAATTGGATTTTTGTGCCAAATATAGTAAACTATGCCTTCCAAAAGCTGAAGTGAACTTTACATCTCTTTTTAAGATGTCTGTTTTCGAAATGCCATGTAATCTAAATATCTCCCTCTTGAAGATGTCAACAATTTGCACAGTTTTAAAATTGGACTATACAGGAATAAAGTGAGATACTTTTCTCATTTGGTCAACCACTACCATTATAAAATCATTGTGTCTCTTCGATCTTGGTAAGCCTATAATAAAATCCAGTGATATAACTTCCCACTTCTATTCTAGGATAGGTATGAGTTGCAACAAACCTGTTGGGTTTTGATGCTCAACCTTAACCTTCTGACATTCCAATCGTTTAGTCAAGTATTCAGCGATGTCTTTACACATACCAGGCCAGAAGTAGTCTTTTCTAATGTTTGTTAATAGTTTTTGGTAACCAGGGTGTCCATCATAAGAGCTTCGGTGATACTAATCTAAGATAAACTCTTTTAAACTTATTTGACTAGGAATGTATCTCTTTCCTCGAAAAATTAGCAGTTGTTCATTACTGATTTTATAATCAATTTGTTTCCCTTTATTTTCTGTGTCTTGTGTTTGCTGCCATAGAAACTGATGTTCAAGATATTTTTCCAAAACTTCTTTCACCTGTTCCCGGAACTTGAATTCCAGATGGTTAAAGTATAACTCATACACATAATGAAATTTTTTACTGAATGCATCGACAACCTAATTTTTTTCCTTTATCGTGATGCATCTCAAAGTCAAATTCACTCAGGAATGCATTCCACCTAGCCTGGCGGGCATTCAAGTTAGCTTGTTTAAGATAAATGGTCAAGCTAATATGATCTATTTTTAGTACAAACCTTTTTCCCAATAAGTAGTGCCTCCATATTTTGAGTGTGTGCACTACTGCGGTTAACTCTAGATCATACGCGGAATGTCGTTGTTCATGATCTTTCAATTTCCTAGAATCATATGCCACAAAATTTCCATCTTGTGAAAACACCTCTCCTACTCCTTCCTTGCTAGCGTCACTGCAAACTTCAAACTCTAAATTTGTAATTGCCACCTTCAAAACAGGAGTTGTGGTCAGCAATTGTTTTAACTTTTCAAAACTATAGATTTGAGGCTTCTACGATGAGCATTTTGTGTAGAGAATTTTTTTAGATGCGAGCACAAATAACATGGCCTTAAGTTTTCAAAATTACCAAGAATGGATGCGATTTTCAAAACTAGTCTGAGATTCACCAATCCACTTAAACACTCACCCTTTCTGCTTCAAGGAGGTTATGGGAAATGAAATTTTATAGAATCCTTATATAAAATGTCCATAATGCTCATCTAGTCCCATAAAATATCATATGTCTGCTACATTTTTGGGTACCCTCCAATCCATAATAGTCTTTATCTTTTCTGGGTCTACTGCTATACCTTTAGCACAAATAACATGGCCTAAATATTGGATTTTGTCTTTGTAGAAATCACACTTGTTGAAATTGGCATAAAGTTGATATTCTCTCAACATTCTTATCACAATACACAAATGTTCCTTATGTTCCTCCATAGCCCTTGAGTAGATTAGTTTATCATCAATAAAAATCAGAACAATTTTTTCCAAAAATGGATGAGATATGCCATTCATCAAACTCATGAATGTTGCTGGTGCGTTGGTTAATCCAAACAGTAAAAGCATGGATTCATAATGTCCATATCAAATACAAAAATATGTTTTATAGATGTCTTCATATTTTATCCGTATTTAATGATACCTAGACCTTAGATCTATTTTTGAAAAGACAGTTGCCCCTTGTACTTGATCGAAAATATCATCTATTCATGTAAGCGGGTATTCGTCCTTAAAAATTAATTTATTAATATGTATGTAATCGATACACATTCGCATTGTACCATCCTTCTTCTTTATGAACAACATGATTGCACCAAGGGTGACACATTAGGACGAATATATATTTTGTCCAACAATTCCTGTAATTGCATTTTCAACTCTGTCAGTTCAAGCACACTGATCAGATATGGTGCCCATGATACCGGTGTTGCCCCTAGCATTAATTCTATGGTAAAATTGATGTCCCTCTTTGGTGGCAGTCCTGGTATGTTTTCGATCATAGGGGTTTTATCTTTAGAATAAAAAAATCCTACTTGAATTGCATAAATTTGACACCCTATTCTAATGCATTTTCCCCACTGAGATGCAGTAATAGGACACAGCTGAAGTGGCTTTTTAATTCCTTGCAACTCTTGGCGAGTTTCATATTGAACCTTATAGTAAATGGTTTAATCCTTGCAGTATACTAGTGACCAATGAACTTCCAACCAGTCCATTCTGAGTAATATATCATAGGAGACTAAAGGTAGAATGTTTAGTTCAACCTTAATATGATGGTCTCCAAATTCTAGGGGACAGTTAGAAACTTTAGCATTTACTCTTCTCTTTGTCGTAGTGACTAACTATACCAGCCAAGGATTTTTAAACTTCTGGCTCTGCAAGTCACACTTTTCCACTATCCTAGTATTCACATAACTTAAACTAGCTCTAGGGTCAACCAAAATAGAAATAGGGTGGGAATACATCTTACCTTATAGTTCTATCATGGTTTTCTTGAAATCTGCTTGTCGATCATCAAGTGCAACATTGATTATGGGTATGTTTCATGCCACTCCCCCCACTATGGATGCCTTTTGAAAATTAACTGCAGATTCGTTCCCTCTGTGGTGAGGAAATTTATTATAATAATGTGCCTCACCACATCCCTAACACTGTAATGCTGGTTTCTAGATTTTCCCATGATCTAGTCTACCGGATGCTTCAGTGGGTCATTCCTCTACTGGGCACTTGTTCTATGTTGGTTTCTTCCCTCCCGTCTATTTGCTATATATTTCTGGCAGCATTGTTAAAATTTCCAGATCTGCTACTTTTAAAGTTTTAGTTACGTTTCTTCCCTTTCATGGACGACCAACTCCATCCAACTTCTCCCTTTACCGTGGACTATTGGTAGCACATATGTGCTTTTCAAATCACTTCGTCCATGGTCTTCGGGTTTACAAATTCGATTTTATCCTTCATATGAGAAGGTATGCTAATCAGGAATCAATAAAATTTCACCTTTTCATCCCTCAGATATGACGCATATCACAATAAGGAAGTAAATTTAGTTACGAAATTGTCCATAGATAGTTGTCCTAGTCTCAGGTCATGAAATTCTGGATATTTTTCGTTGTAAAAATGCTCTATTAGATATTTTTATTTTAAGTACTGTTGGAATTCATCCCAAGTCACATTCTGGTCCTCAATTCCTCGCACATTATTAAATTCTTCTCACCATAATGTGGCATTTTCCCACAATTGTTAAATGGCTAAGTGAACCTTCATCTTGCTTCTATACTCGTAGACTTGAAAATATTTATTCATGTTAATTATCTGTGCTTTTGTTACTTCTTCAGCTTCTCCATCGAATGTGCGAGGTTTAATTTTTCGAAATTCACCTTGGAGCTCCACTTTTGACTTTTTCATTTCTTTTTGGTCTGAGACATTTCCTGACTCTACTTCATTATAAGAGAAATTTGTATTACTTCAGTGGGTTTTACTACCATCCACCTTATCATTTTCTTGTTGTCATTGTTCACCTTCTTCTCGGGTGTCTCTTTCTCGGCTCAGTTGAGTTGTCCCTTGATTTTGTTTATCTGAGAGGATTTTATGGATCCTTTCTTGTTCCCACATCAACCTCTCATTATCACTTCTTACTCCAACCATTTCTTCTTGTTGTTGTTGCACAGTATCAAGAAGTTTGTCGGTTTTCCATTGTGGCTCTTTGAGCAATATACTGGTTTGTTGATGCTGATCTACACTCAGCTGCACCCACATTTATGGATTCATTTCTGGGTTAGGCTGGGAGTCAATTACCCTATAGTACTCGGAGCTTGATGTACATAACCCATCCTCATTGCACTCTGTCAGTCCTTTCTTCCAAATTATTTGCACATTTTTACACACACCAAATGTTATTTTGGTGACCCTTCTAGATCTCAACGTTTGAATGATGCTCTAATACCACCTGTAACATCTATCCATACACTACTTACCTTTCATAATTTTTTTTTTGCTTCTAAAAATAATCCTAAATTAATACTCTTATAGAAATAATATTTAATTACCCCACAACATATTTACCCCTACATCTATTAAGAACAATATGACATAGTATTTTTTTTATTGAAGTAATGATATCTAAAACATGATTCTCACTAATCATTTCTCACATGAATTTCACCATATAATTTCTAACTTAATCCTCATTCAACTAGAATACATTGTGCAATTATAATTTTCATTTTACCTAGGCTCTAGCCATGTGGATTAAGCATGCTCTTAGCCCTGGGAATGGGTTAATATTATTACATTGAATATTTATTTTTATAACATCAAAATTAATTTATATCATTCAACACTTACATAATAATGTGTTAATCCGTATGCATATGTACTTGGCACACTTTAACTGCAGTTTTGATTAAATTATATATATTGGGAATCTTCTGTAGCCTTGATTATTATTTGTATTTATTAGAGGGACACCTAGAATGCTCTAACACCATCGATGGCATACATCTAGATCAACGGTTGACATGATATCTGGGGTGGTTAGGGTAACACCCTACCCCCTTTTAACCCTAACTGACTTTCACTTGGCACTGTAACTGGATGGCCTCACCCTCTGCAACATCGGATATGTGTGGATTTTATCCATTTATTTCTTCCTCAATTTGTAAGTCGCGATGCCTCTGAACTCACCATGGATTTTCTCCAACATTATATTTCATTTAAGGGTTTGTGTATAATGCTTCACTGGGGTTTTTAAGAATATGTGTTTGTTTTTCATCTACACCCGCATAACTCTAATGAGTATCCTTTGTTGCGAGGGCTTGTCTTACAATGGACTACATCTATGCCTCCAGGGAGCTTGTCTCAGATTTAGGTCTTCCTCAATGGAGTTACGATGCACGCGGACATAATAGGTAATAATTTATTTTTCAATACTGTGCACTTACTATATTTTATCTATCGAATTGGGAATTATATTTTATTGTTTCTCTTTGTATTAAGCCACTGTTATCAAATTTGCAGAGCACGCCTTCATAAAGTAAGCTTACAACCTCCCCTGCATCCTCAAGATTCTCACTCTTGGTAATAGGTTTATCATTAGTTTTCTATTGAACTAATTTATTGATCTTTTTTTCCAGCTATACTTCTAGAGCCCCTCCCAAATATCGTAGAATTCCAACCCTTTGATTACATCTACGGTCTAAAGTCCTCTCTATCTCTTCTCCAGGTATTATGGGAAGACAAACTCTTCTTTTCTTTATAGGATATCTCTCAAGGGTTTCTGTCAAATTTTTTATGAATTTGTGCTGAACGAGCTTGAAGCTCTAGGTTCATATTTCAGTTTTAATAAGAAAACCCTTCATGGGCCTTGATGTATTAAATGAAAAGTAAATATTCTTTCTCATTTTTCGTTTGGAATGTATACAAGATACTTATCAGTAACCTTGATAACATTTCACCCTCGTATGGTATTTTTGATTTGATGGTTTCATGGAATGACCTATTACTTTTATTTATTTTCTACAGTACTGTATAATCGTTGTCAGAATTTCAAAATTTGTTAAATATAAACTTATGTATACAGTTCTTCATATGAACCCTATGCTTTTATTATTTTGGTGTTTTTCTTCAAAGTATTTGTTATATTTGGCTTGTGGGTCTAGCTTATTCGAATCTTCAATTTCGTAACACCATTAGTGTACATGATGGACCCTTATTTTCTTAATTATTTTTCATAAAATCCTTTACTATTCTTTCTGCGAGCACTCCTTGCTAATTTTACCTCTCTTTGGAAGTTAATTCACATTGTTTATGTGTATATATATTATCAGAGAGAATTTCTTGTTCCCGCAAGGGTTACGATTGTAATAATCAATGTGTATCCATCACTTGTGTTTCAATATCAGATGTTCTTTGTTTCTCTTATTTAATGTATAGAGACTACTTTATTTTCATTTAAATAAATATAGCAAATAGTTTTATTGTATTTTCCATTCATATTTTTCTATTCCTGGGTTATTATTTTAGCTATAACTTTTCTTAGTAGGAGGGTTTAATTAGGGGACTGGACCGCATCCAGAGGATTAATTCCAAACTTTCAGTCCGAGTATTTACTCTTGTTTTCCTTGTTCATAGGACAGACTGTCCTATTTGGGGAGGCTCCTCCCTGAATGGGCTAACTGTACATAATGTAATTTATATTATTTTTTTATAAGATTCCTACTACTGTGTTGCTAGTTGTATAAAACAAAAGACTATTATAGGAAAGAAATTTTTTTAATATAACATTTAGAATGCGAAGCATTTATATCTATATTTTTTCCTATAATTAAGCTTTCTCAATTGCACTGAAGAAATTAATCACAAAGTATAACATAATTTTAGATATTTTTATGAGAACTAATATTACTTTTCATTTCAGTCATAAATAGTTATCTCAGATAATCAAAACTGATGGCATCCTCCCAACCATGATAGAGGAAATGATGTCCTCATCTCCCCTCGTGCTCCTCACCAGATTAGGATTACGTAGCAATTCCCGAGGCGGTAGACCTCAAGACCCCTGTCCAGTATCTCCTCCAATATCAGGTTGCAGAGTTCCACTGGCTTCTACCAACTCTGGACACTCACACCCTTTAAATATCTAGATGTTTCTTTTCCCTTGAACAAAACCCCTTTCCTTCTATAGGTTTTTCCTTTTATCTTCAGAGGAAAGGTAATTACCAATAACTTCTTAATCCAACTACTTTGGAATCTTAGAAAACTTTTACCATCATTTTATGGAAACACACCATAATAAAATATTTTATTCAAAGAAAATAACTTTAGTTCATAACTTGATTATCATGCTTCTTAATCCTACTTAATTTAAAAATAAACTCCACTGTATAAATTGAAATGTATTTTAAAGAAATTAAATCTAGGTGTTACAACAATAGTGGAGGGGTAGCTTCATAAATCCAACCATCCATAACTTATGGAACAAATCTTATTCAAATCCTCTAATTGACGATCTCCTGACAATAATTTCCAATTTGGGTTCAGACAAAATAAGTATCCATTTTGGGGTCAATTTTTATATATTAACTATGAAAGTGTATTTTGGGGTTGTTTTTATATATAATGTTATTTTAATTTAGTAAGTAAATAAATCAATTAAATTGAAATGGAGTTATATGTTTATGAAAGGCGTTAAAAGAAGAATAAGAAGCGATATATAATCTTTCACATGTGTATTTACTATGATAAATATTAATTCTGAGTTCCAGATAGTTCATGCAATTCAATGATTACTCCTAATTTAGATTGAACTCTTAATTTAAACACAATTATTCTTATTCCTAATAACATTAAGTGTTATTTACATTTAAACTCTTACTTTTGCATCTTTATATGCAGTTGAGGTTGGGGAATAAATTATTGCATTTGAATAAATTCTTGGATTTCCTTAATTCAATATATCAATTGCTTGATAATATTTAAGCAATAGGTTGAATATATTAGATAAATAATTATGTTTACCAAGAGTTACTTCCCACCATAATTCATGCAATTTACTACATAAATTTAGGTAGGAGTAAATACTAAAGTATGCAAATTTAGTGAGGTTAGTGCCCACAAAAATTTATGTAAGTTGTAGAAAAATATTTAGATAGAATAATTATTGACTTGGTAAAAAAAGATAACCCATCTATGTATTTAAGAAGGTTGTAATTTCCTAAAAAGTTAAGTCCCTATAAAAAAAGGGTTGCTTGATGCCATGCATCTTTCTTGTCTTAATCATCGTACACACCTTAATATTCTCACGAGAAGAACTTAGATGTAACTTCTTAAGTCATAGAATATTCTTAGGTATTTTAATAATGTTGATTTGCATATGTTTATAAAAGACAAATCCCATGTGTCAACACATTAAGGTTGTTAAAGGTGAACAACAATTGATTACTATGTTAGAACCACTTTTAAGAAAACATGTAGTATTGTTATCTTAAAACATGTGTCACTAACCATTCCATATATATAAATTGGATAGTTAATATCTAGGCACCTACTTTGGGAACCGAAGGATACTGTAAAAAGAAAAATGGTCATCTAGAATTATTGATGGGATATCAAGAGGACACCTAGTTACAATAATGTGATTAAGAATAGTAATTTGGTGCTTATGTGAATGCTAAAAAAAATATAAGATGGATTTAAGATGACTATTTACACAGCTAAATACATCTGAGGGTCATTAGTAGTTTGTCGTAGCACATGATTAACCAATGATGGGGGAGGATTTAGTATATCCATGAGGATCTACTCAGTATTAGTAATGCTTGATTACAAACATAATAAAAGTAAGAATTATTCCTATAATTTTATATACATGTATGAGTCGACTAAGAGCGGATAAGTGTTAAGTTACATTAATAAGTCTGTGTGCCATATAGATAATTGTATATTTCAAAATGGTGAAGACGCGAGGAAATCGAGGTCGAGGATGATTACCACAAGGACACCCTATAGCTAACCCATTGCCATTGATCGAGTTAGCTCTCATCTTGTGCTCCCTAGAAGAAATTAATGAGAATTTAAGAGGGTGCCAAACAACTAAGGTGGATGTGGAGCACCCTCCATCAAGGTTGGTAAATCTTGAGGGGTTAAGAGACTCTGATAGAGGACCTCAAATCGAGGACATTACTAGGGAGCTCCAAAATATTAAGCTCCCAGTATTTGCTGGAGGTCGTGCTAGCGAACGGGAAGAATCCTGGTAAGAGGAAATGAGAAGGTGCTTTGCACTAAGATATTATACTTCCAATTCAAAAGCTAAAATAACGATATTCCAACTTAGAGATAGTGCCATGAACAGGTGGGGTAACTTAGAGAGAGAAATACACTTCACTCCTGACAGAGTCACCTGGGATTTATTTAAGGAGAGATTTAGGAAAAGGTACCTACCATGATATTATGAAGAACAAGAGGTAGGAGCCTTCCGAGCTTTCGTTGAAGGAAACCGCACAATAGAGGAATATGAGATTAGATTTATGGAATTGGTCAAGTATGTTTCATACATGCACACTGATAAATGCCAAGCTAATCATTTCATTTATGGATTGAACCCTAATATTAGGGAAATGGTACAGATCTAGAAACCATCCTCAGTTGAAAAATTTATTGAACATGCTCATTATGTTGAAAAGCACTTAGACTGAAAAGGTGGAAACAAAACCATTTTTCCACAACAACCAAGGTTTATGGGGAAGGCCACTCGTACCTTCTCCAGGGGAGGAAATTTGAGCCCATTACCATATGGAAATAGGGTTGTGCCCAGAATGCAGACAATGGGGATTTAAAATTTTTTCCACTATAGCTTCACCAACAGCTTCAAGGACTCATGCAAATCATAGTCAGATACAAGAAGCCATGAACACCGGTAGGGGTCTCAGGGGAAGGATCTATTTCCAAAGAACTCCACAACATTTTTTTTGGAGTCTACCTCACATCACTTGTTAGGGATATGGGGGACCTCATTACCAACGTGATTTTCCTAAGTTACAAACTGGTAAAAATCATTGAGAAAGAAAAGCACCAATGGGGGAAGCATGCAACCACCATCGAATCTATGCAACAATTGATAACCAACAAGTTAAACACCAATATTCCATGGTAGAAACATTGGGTATGATAAAAAATGTAAAAGTTAAAATTTTCTTTGATTATGGTGCTATAGATAGTTTCATTTCACCAATTGCATTAGAAAATGTGGATTGGCAGTCTATGAGCATGATGACTTTAAACAAGTCAAAATTGCTTCTGGGGTAAAACAAGCAATAGAACCTAATTTTCATCAATGTAAAGTGAACCTCGGGGTTTGTACAACTAAGTTGAAGGAATACGTCACAACATTGGGGATGTACGATGTAATTATTGACATGGGCTAGCTAGAAGCTCATCGAGCTTTGGTAGATTGCTTAAAAAAGAAGGTGATTTTTCTAGATGATGATGGTAGGTCAATTTAGATTTGTGGTATCAAGAGAGGATTTTCCCTATGGTTAATATTAAAAATGAAGGTAAAAAATTGTCTCCGATAAGGTTGTAAAATATATTTTGTTGAGGTTGTAAGTGACCAAAAGGGACCCTCCTTAGATCAGTACCCAGTTTTCTTAGAATTTGAGGATGTTTCCCCTAAGAAATTTCCTGGATTACCACCTGTGAGGGAGATCGATTTCACAATCAACCTAAAACATGGTGCAGAACCAATACCAATAAACCCTACATGATGATAGCCCCATAAAATTTTGAGTTGTAGATGCAGTGAAAATATCTTTAACACTTCGGATTTATTGGACCTAGTATTTCACCTTGGGGGTGCACCAGTGGTTTTCGTTAATAATACTTAAGGATATGCATAGATTATAGGGACTTGAATCGAGCCACAATAAAGAATAGGTACCCAATACCTAGAATAGATGACCTATTTGACCAAATGAAGGGAGAAACAGTTTTCTAAAATACCAAACTACGATCTCGATATCACCAATTGAGGATTAAGGAAGGTGATATCACAAAAAATTCTTTTTGGACTCGATTTGGGCACTACGAGCTCGTAGTTGTACCATTTTGTTTGACTAATGCACCAATAATATTCATGAGTCTCATGAATGGTGTGTTCAAGATATATTTGGACCAGTTTGTGCAAGTTTTTATGCACGATATTCTGGTGTATTCCAAGAATGAAAAGGTTCATAAAGAGCACCTAAGGGTTGTGCTAACGTGCTTAAGGGAAAATCAATTTTATGGAAAATTGTAAAAATGTTCCTTCTTTCAAAAGAAAATTCATTATCTTGGGCACATCATTTCAGGAGAAGGGATTTCAATTGACCCAGAAAAAGTAAAGGCCATAATGGATTTTATAGTGCTGAAAAATGCACTTGAGGTGTGTAGCTTCATGGGGCTAGCAGGTTATTATCACATATTTGTGAAAGGGTTTTCAAATATTTAAAAATCCATCACCACATTACAACAAAAATGGGTTAGGTATGAACGAACCTATGAATGTGACACTGCATTCATCAAACTAAAGAGGTTACTAACTAGTGCACCAATCCTTCGAGTGTCTGACATGGAAAAGGACTTCATTATTTGCAGAGATGCTTCAAAGAAAGGATTAGGAGCATTTTTTATGCAATAAGGTATATTAATAGCTTACGCATCTAAAAAGTTGAAAACACATAAAGAATTGTATGCTACCCATGATTTAGAATTAACATGAGTGATGTTAACTTTACAACTCTGGAGACATTACCTCATTGGGAGAAGCTTTGAGTTTATAATTGATCATCAAAGCTTGAAGTACCTCTTCACTTACAAAGATTTGAATGCAAGGAAAAAGTGGTGGAGTGAATTGATAAGTGAGTATGATTTTGGGATCTCATACATCGAGGGAAAGGATAATGTGGTGGTTGATGCAATAAGCTAGAGGCCACATACCCTCTCTTTAGTACCCTCGAGGGTTAATTTGAGGGAACATGTGCTGGAAAAACTCTTTGAAGATAGTTGGTATCTGAAGGATATATTAGCACTCCAAAGTGGGAAGTAGATAGAACAAAAGTTTGAGGGTTATATCCTTGAACCAGATGGAACATAATTACCGATCAAACAGGAACTATTACCTCAAAATGAGAAATATAGCAAAAAAAACTCAAAAAAAAATGAAAAAAACACGCAAAAATGAAAAGCGTGTCTTCCAGAATGCACTTTTGCTTTAGGGTCAAATTTGAACATTTTTTAAAATTATGCTAAAAACCAATTTTTTTCTTGAAACAAGGATTGAAAAAACACCCTCGAAACAAAAAGTGTTGATGGTGGAATAACATCGCCAATTTTGAGTGTGCAAAAACAGCCTGAAAATGCAAAGTGTCGATGTTGAAATAATGTCGTCAATTTTTTGTGTGCAAAAAACACCTTGAAAATGAAAAGCGTTGATGCTGAAATAATGTATTTTTATTTTTGGGGTAAAATGTCAACAATTTTTAACAATGACATTAAAGATAAAATATCATGACTCTGAAAAAAACCTTAAAATTTCAATGGTAGACATGGCATTAAAGATCAAATATCAAGTCTTAAAATTCTAATGTATTTTAGGCATGGTATTAAATATATTCTATTATTCACCGGATGCGGTTGCTGGTTCGAAGTGATGGGACTTTAGTCCCTTGGCGAGTCCCGAGGGCGCTCGCACGTAGTGGCCATATGGCCCCCTGCAATGCCATAACTCATGCAGTTAATTTTCCAGCCTGCAATGCATTAATTCATTTCGCCTCACCGGTTCATCACCTCGCTCCACCGGTTCAGATTCATATGGCTTTCATTTTGGAGAATTTGATCGGTCCCTATGTTTTCTGTAGCTCTCCATCTCCTGTTCGTGGTGCATGTCTAGCCGACTATGAAGAGCCGAGTGCACGTATCCAAACCGGGCGTCGCTGCACCATCCTTGGCTGTCTGGAAACTATTCCAGGTTTCCACTTCACCCAAAGTAGTTTTTGTAATCTTAACTCTTGTTTGCATTCTCAGTCTATAGATTTGCTGTGGTCTTCCTCAAACTCTGCCTGCGCCTCTTGCCCCAAGAAACCCTCGCACCACACTGTGGCGATGCCTCGACTTTGGCATAGGATGAGGTGTCGGTGAGGAGCAAGCGGAGGTCGCCCTTCCCGCCCTCGCCCTTCTCCTAGTCCAACCTCTGGCTCTTCTGCGGAGGATGACGAATGGGGCCTGCATTCGGATTCTAGAAGGAAGAGGGGTCACACCTTGCGCACTGGAGGCTCTCGCTCTGCTCCGCCTGAGCAACGCCCTCCGCCCGTCCGTCCTTCGACCACTTCCCCTGTTATTCATGCTCCTGCCAGCCCTACCCTCCACCAGACCTCTCAGAGAGCGAAATTCTGCTTCAATTGCACCCTAGACAAACCCATCCTCACTGCGTTTGTCACCATTACTGTTTGTGAAGACTTTGCTAGCACCAGCCAGGCTTCTGTCCCCTACTTCGCCACCACCTTGCCTCGCTCTCAACCCTCTCAGGCTAAAAATGATGTGTCTGGTCCCAACGTGCCCCATGGCATTGGGTAATCAAACTTTGAAATTGACAAAGTGCAGGCGGGCTTCTTCAACAAAGACAGCGCCCCTAACAAGGACAATGCAGAGGAAGAATACGAGTACGGTTGCAGAATAGTGGAAGAACCAGACTCTCCAATTCCGAATCAGTGATTTTGATCTCGTTCAGCCCATCATGGTCCAGGTTTCCATCTTTGTTGGAAAATTTTCGTTTTTGTTGCTTTCCTCAGCTGTACAAGCTGTATGCTTTATTAGTTCTCAGTCTTTTGGTAAATTAAAATTTATGCATTGTATACCGGTTTCCCTTTTAATGGCGGTAAACTTTCTCTCTCAAGAACTGGTTTCCCACTCAGGGCAGTTCAGTGGTTTTTGTAAAAGCATGGACATCAAGCCCAGTCCTCAAGCTTACACAGCTGAGAGTGGTGCAGTTTTGTACTACTATGTTTCATAAATAGAATTAGTTTTACCGAGAAATATATATATATTCTATTATTGTGTCTCTGAAAATCCTTAAAAATCCAAGTATGAAATTAAAGTTAAAATATCATGTTTATGAAAATAAAATTCCAATGATTTTTACGCATGGTATTAAAGATAAAATATCACTTGTAAATAATAATAATAACAATAAAATTTGAAAAAAAAAACAAAATTTCAAAAATAAAATATAAAAGGGAAAAAAAATCACGCAATTTAAAGAAAAAAAAAATAGCCCAAAACAAAAAAACAAAACAAATTTTATTGTTTTTAAGCTATAATAATAATAATAATAATAATAATAATAATAATAATAATAAACATAATTTAAAAAATGATGAAATAAAATAATTAAAATAAAAAATAGTTAAAATTAAAAAAAAAAAAAAAAAAAAATTAACATTTACAAATTTAAATTAAAAAAAATTAAAAAAAATTAAATAATAAAAGTTTAAATTTAAATAAATAAATAAATAATAATTTAAATTAAAAAAAAAGGTATATAAATATATGAAAATTAATTTTGTAGATTAAAAAAAAGAAAAATCAACTTTAAAAAAAAAAAATTAAAAAACAAAAGAATTAAAAATAATAAAAAAGCATTTTTAAATATAAAACTAAAAAAAATAAAAATTTAAATTAAAAACAATAATTAAACCCCAATTGTCTGCTTTCACGCCGTTAATCGACCCCTGCGGCCCTCAGGGCGGCCTTAAAGCAAAAATGTTTCATATTTTTATTATTTTTATTATTAATTTTTATTTTTATTTTTTAAATTTTTGTTTTTATTTAATTAATTTATTTTTTTAATTTCATTTATATTTAAAAAAAATTGTATTTATGTTTTTTAAATTTAACATTTCTTTTTAATTTTTAAATTATATGTGTGTGTGTGTGTTTAATTTAAATTTTCTTTTTCATTTTTTTTTTTTAAATTTAAATATTTATTGGTTTAAAATATTTATTTTAATGTTATTTTTATTTTGTTTCATTTTAAATTTAAATTTCTAATTTTTGATTAATTTGTATTTTTGTATTTTTTGTATTTTAATAATTTTTTAATTTTTAATATTAATTATTTTATTTTATCATTTTCTTAATTATGGTGTTTTTTCTTTTTCTTTTTAACTAAAAAAAATTGCTTTTTTGGGTTAATTTTTTTTTTTTAAATATTTCCTTTATTTATTTATTTGTTTTGTTTAATTTTTAATTTTTACAAGTTACTTTTGTATTTTTTTACACTTTTATTAGTTTTTCTTCATATATATATATATATTTGTCACATTTTTTAATTTTATTTTTATGTTTTATTACCAAGATGAAAATCACCATTCTAAACAAAAAGGATTGATGTAGTATCAACACTTTTCAAAATTAGCATGAATATCACTAACATTTTAAAACAAATGTTCATACTTGGTAAATAAAAAAATTTAAAGTGCCAAAACACTCACCGTTTTTCTAAATCGACATGACATTAAAAATAAAATAAAAGAAAATTCAAAGTTCCAAAAATATGCTAAAAAAGAAGAAGAGGTTATTCTACATCACCACTTTTCAAAATCGACATGAAAAACATGACGTTAAAAAAAAGAAAAAAAAAAAAAAAGAAAAAAAAGAAAAAAAAAGCCATAAGAAAATTTAAAGTGCCAAAACTATGCTCTAAACAAAAAAAGGTGATTCTGCATCACCACTTTTCAAAATCAGGTGCTTTTCTTTCTACCTCAAAAAAATGTGTACCAGGTAACTTTCCATTGGACTATTGAGATTTCAAGGAAGAATGTACATCCCTAAGGAAGAGACTATATGAAGAACCATCCTTGAAGAGTCACATAGAGAACTCTATTTTGGACATCCTAGAGTGAAGAAGATGTATAATGACATCAAGAAACTCTTATTATGGGCAGGCATGAAGCACAACATAGTTGAGTTTGTTGTCAAATGTCTTGAATGTCAATGAGTGAAGGGTGATCATCACCATCTAATAGGACTACATCCACATGACATCCCTATGCCTAAATGGGAGGTCATTTATATGGATTTTGTTTTTGGTTTTCCACTCACTTCAGAGAGGCACAATGCTATATTGGTTGTAGTTGATAAATTCACCAAAAGTGCTTATTTAATTTCAGTGAGAGACACCTACGATGTTACTGATGTGGCACGAGTTTTTATACGTGAAGTTATTCAACTAAAGGGTTACCCAAAAATATCATTTCTGATAGATAATCTCGCTTTACATATAGGTTTTGCACAAGTTTGCAGTCAGCATGGGGGAATCTGTTGAACCTAATCACTGCATATCATCCAAAAACAGATGGGCAGACTGAAAGAGTAAATCATGTTATGGAAAACATGCTCAGAATGTACATCATGGATAATCAGACTCAGTGTGAAAGGTACTTACTATTGGTAGAGTTTTCCTATAATAATAGTTACCATAGTTCCATTGGGATGCCTCCTTATCAAGATCTATATGAGAGGCCATGAAGGACGCCATTGAGTTGGGAAAAGTTAGAGGATTGAGTAATAGTTGGGCCAAAGTTTCTACAAAAAATGGAGGAACATGTAAGATAGATTCAGGGAATGTTAAAGGAAGCACAAGATATACATAAGAGTTATGTTGATGCACATACGACAGATCGTATTGATGAGGTAGGAGACCGAATTTTTGTTCTTATTCGATGGAACAAAAGCACTATACGGTTTGGGAAAGGCAAAAAGTTGTCACCTCGGTTTATATGACTTTTTAGAATCAAGGAGAAGATTGGACCAGTTGCTTATCGTCTTGTACTGCCATCCCATTTGCATAAAATTCATGATGTTTTTCATGTATCTAGTTTATGAAATTCTTTTTCTGATGAATCTCACAAACTAGATTAGAAGGAATTGCAGGTCTCAAACATGGGAACCGTAATGTTTGAACCATTAGGCATATTGGACCATAGGGTTCCACATCTCAGACATCACATGGTGGAACAAGTTAAGTTCTAGTGGGACAAGTATAGGCTAGGATCTGCTACTTGGGAGGACTCAAAGACTATACGTCGTGATTACCCCTCTTTTTTCGAGCATCTGTGATGCCCATTTTGACCTAGATAGCTACCTATTCTAAGACTCTAGTTTTAGTTCCATCTTATTTTATTTATGAATGCTATGTAATATTGTTGCATTTTAGTTGGACAGATGGAACTACTTATATAAATCATTAGATATATTAGGTATTTTTTATTAAAATATTTGGTGTATGAATTATTTGATGTACTAGTTACCTGATGTATGACTTACTTAGTTATGATTTATCTCGTTATTGTTGTTTCATGTATGGCTTAAGGGGATATGGTTTATCTAATGAATGAGTTATCAAAATTGTGATCTATCTAATGTAATATTTATTTCCTGTATGTTTTTATGAAGTTAAAAATTGAGACATGGATGTTAGACTTAATAACATGAGGATTAGAATAACTTATTTATATATGTTTTGTTGTTATGTATATGCATGAATGAGAACTAACCTGCAGATTGGAAAGAGCTATATGATAACCAAGATCTACGCTTCCGATGGGAAATGTTGACATATCCGATGAGGAATGGTATGATGTACATTATTCTATTACATTTTGTATCTATTTGATATGATCTGTTATGACATGGGTAAAGTTTAAATGATACATGCTACAAGACTACCTTGTAGTTTGCTCCATATTAGGGTGTTGACCCTAGTTTTGAGGAGGGATGGAGGCATTTCCTACCATGTACCATCCAAGCCTAGAATCATGGGAGGGCAGTGATGGACATGATCCCCTAGACGTGTGATGACGATTTCCAGTTTCCTGCTAGGGAAGCTATGTTGATATAGTCAAGACTTCTAACATATTGGTTCTATTAGTGGTTAGATCGGTAGAATCAGAGGAAGGGTAGAATCAGAGCGGAAGTAGGTTAGGAAGGATAGGAGGTTATAAGTTAGATTGGAGACTCTTGATAGTAGGAGGTATCATTTCTTGACTTAATTTGACTACTATATCTCTCTCTCTATTTTTGTTATGCCTTATTTTCAAACTTATTTCAAACTCCTTGTGTAATTTTCACTCTAACTTTGGGACGAAGTTTCCTGAAGGAGGAGTGTATGTAATTCCCCACTTGATCCTATAAGGAAAATTTTTATTAGTGTTTAATTAATATGTAAATAAAGACTTATAATTTTTCAGTAATATCTAGACTTGTGAATTTCTAATTTTATTTTATTTTTACTAATATGCATTTTAATATTTGTTATTTCATTTCCAATATTTCTTCTCAAAACTACTTTTAAATAAGGTATGGTCTTCTCTCATTTATTTCTAAATCAAATATCTATATTGTGTATACCCAATATGTATTCTCAAATAAAATCTTAGATAAGTTATTGTCTTCTCTCATTTATTTCTAAATCAAATATCTAGATTCATATCTACTTTTGGATAAGATATGATAAGAATGTCAAGGTTAATAAATTAAAATGATGAGGTGGTAGCCATGGAATTAATGGTAAGTAGTTGAGGTGGATGAAAGGAAGAGACATAAAAGGGGAGGAGAATGAGAGGAGAGGGCGGATCCTTGGTCTTGTTTCGCATTGGAAGAATTTATTTTGAGTGGTATTGTGGAGAAAGAGAAGGGAGAGAATCGAGAGAAAATAAGAGGAATCAAACTTATATCTATTAGAGGGTGTTGTTTCTAACTTGGACACAATACAACTGGTTGGACTTGGGCTCAGAGGGCTAGGGATCCTCTGGAGGTTTCGTAGGCTAGGAAATCATTCCTAGTTGGCTGGGAGGTAAATCCTGTCAAGTAACACAACAAGAGCATCTCAATAAAATTCAAGAGCATATCAACCAAGCTATTAATATAGGTATTCTTTGATTCTTTATTACTTATGTAAACTATTGCAATGAAATTTCTTACTTTAATATGTTAAAAATGAGTTTCAATTGTATGTTATCATCAAATAAATGTTGATATATAAATATGCTACTTTCCATCATGTTGTGTTAAATTTAAAAGATAATTCTAGGTTCAGTTAAAAGATCTAGGTTAGGTCTTCACAAAAGGTGTAGTGGCAATGGATCCAAGGTGGAAAGGAGTGATCGGAAATTATTTGGGCAGCCAAATGTGAAGTAGAGGGTTGGAAAAATCCCCTTTACCACCACCTTGACCTCCCCACGGGCTCCTCGATTTGGATCAAAGCCAAGGCTCAAGAAGACTTTATTCAGAAGCATGGTTTTTGGGAAGTTGACAATAGAAAAAAATATAAATTCTAGAGTGAATGCTCAATAAAATACCACAGACTAGACCAAAATTGAAAGTTTACAAGTCTCCTATATTTTTTCTCCGGGGTTAGAGCGGTTAAGGTTCAAGACTTATTGGATAACCCTTTACATTACTCAAAGTGGAGAAAGTGGAAATCCCCTAAAAAATGACCTCCCCATGACCCTCCTTTAGATTGGGAGGCCCTCCATATGATTCTCCACTAGCGGCCAATTATGAATAATGGAAAACTTGATAGATTAGAATGAGGGTATCAGCAACAAGGAATTTCACTCTCAAATAAGTGTACTCATTGAAAACCTTAGCGGGAGTCCAAGAGCGAGGCCCTATTTGGAGAAAGGATTTGGTATTCTCACCTTTGGCCGAAATTATCCTTCTTCTTATGGATGATCATGCAGGGGAAGCTCCTCATGTGGTATAAAATTCACAAGAAGGGCTTTCTTGGGCCTTCTTGTTTTCCTTTATGTTTCATGGAGGAAGAAACGACCGACCACCTATTGAACTTATGCCCGAAGACACTAAAAGTTTGGAGATATCATTCAGAGGTCGTTGAAATCACTGACAGTTTTTTAAAAAACCTACGGAAGTCTCTGCACATGGCGATGGAATTTATTTCGAAATCCAATTGTGAATCATGTATGGTACCTATTGAAAGGGTTTTTCCTATGGAATATCTGGAAATTCAGGAATAGGACAATATTCCACTCTGAAAAAATCCACCCAGTCAATGCTAGGCACATTGTTCTCCGCAACCTAAAGGAAATCATCCTACTCCCACCTTGGTTAGAAGAGGACTGGAAGGCGGAAGGGTGGGAGCATGCCATTTTTCTAGTTCTATCATTCATACGGGAGCCCCCTATAGGCCCCACACGTAGATTGGTGCCTCAACGTGTCTTCGTTGAAGAATTCACCTGTCCATCACAGAGTTGTGATAAAATTAAATTTGGTGGGGCTTCAATGGGTAACCTTGGCCCAACAATATTTGGGGGGATCCTTTGGAATGACAGAGGGTAGGCATTTAGATTCTACGCTGCCTTCTACAGCCATACCACCAAAAATTTGGTCGAGTATATTTCTTTGGTGTGAGGTTTGCAAGCGATTGAAAATATCGGCATATAAAAAATGCAGGTAATTGGATACTACCAGAACACTATAACCATGCTCCATCATCTTATAAATTTTTCTCCCTATCAAAAATCATAAAAAGTTGTTGTATGTATTTGATAGGGGAACACATTGTCTCCAAGATTCTCTCCTTTGATTACATGATAACTGAGCATGTCGACTACAAAGGGAATAATGCAGCAGACAATTTAGCGAATTGGGGTTGTGATCTTCAAGGTGAGAAAATTTCCCACGACTGCCATCCTCCACGTAAAAAATTTTTCTAAGGCATCTGCAAATAATTGTGGAGGAGGTCAATTATTCCATGATGGGGGTGTGATCTGGGAAACATGTGGATGACCACTCCCATGTGTAATTAAAAGTGGAGTAAGGGTGAGGGAAAAACCTCTCGCCCCATCGACCATAATGCATGTTGCGAGAGTGGTACTATAGTCACGTTGGGTAATCGTGTGGACATTAAATGTGCGTTGGAGTTTTGGGGTGGTGTAATATTATGGAGAGGGTAGTTGTGGGTGTCTTACATTCACATCCACTCTCTGGTTTGCTTTTGGACCTTGTGATGGCCTCTGGGGAGGAAGCGAAGGCGTCATAGGAAGGTGAATAGAGGGTGTGGCATGTGTGTGGTAATCATGGGTATTTGTTGGGAAAATGTGGCCGGATGGTTCTAGATCTAAGTCCTTTTGTTATTGTTTGTGTTGATGAGGATTTGAAGTCAAGGGGTAGTCTGATCACCCATTTCCTATTCTTGTGGTTTCTGGTAAACTTGTGTTGAAGAGGAAGGTGGAATCCATAACCAAGGAAACACCGTGGGTGGTGGCGGAAACCAAATTGCTTTTTCCATTTTTGTGACTCCTTTCAAAATTTAGAACACTTTACAAAATGTATTCCAAAAAAATCTCGTAATTGTCTCCCCACAAAATAACTCAAGCATGCTAATAGCACAATTTTCTTAATTATTACATAACAATTTTTATTCCATTCTTGGAACAAAAGAATTTATAAAATTTTGAAAATGACTTGTCATGATAAAAATATAAAAATATATTCATTACTAGCCAATTGGTTCTATTCAGAGGTCCCCATGCTCTATAATTCATACTTCTGACAAATTAACAAAATAATCACATTTTTTCCACTATGTTGGGTTTGGAAAGGGATAACGAAAGTAGTTCTGATATACTATCCTAAGGTTGTTGAGCTCGGTGTAGTTTTTCTTTCTAGTGAAAAAATTTTTCACCATATAAAGCAACTGGAAGTCCATCCTCAGAAATTTGAATGCAGTCTTCTCTTTGAGGGTAGCAATCTTCACATGAAAAGAATTTTATTTTCTCTTTTCCTCCACTAGAAACCGTTAATACTTATCAAATTTTAATAGGTTCCCTAGGGCATCCCAAGAACTGGGCAATCGATCTCTAGTCCTTCCTGTAAAAGCTCAAATAAAATTCAACCACAGACTTCAACAAGTCACCTAAACACTCTTCAAATTTGGCCCTAACTTCTTCTTTCTGAAGCATATTGGAGATTTCAATGATTTTCCTTGTCCTATCAACAATATATATTGTCCTCAACTCACTAGTTGGTTTTTCGTTGAGTTACTTGACCATTTTCTCTATTGTCTTGTAAATTTTTCCATCCTTCTTTTTGGCTGATATGATAAAGAACTTGATATATTTCACTGAAATATTCTATTCTGCGAGCAAGATTATATGCTCCTAGATTTTCTTTACCTCGTAAATAATCATGACCCAAATTAGTTTCCTAGACTAAATGAGGTGCATTTTATCCTTTAACTTGTTTTTTAGCAATGTGATATCCTCATTAGCCTTCTTCAAGTTGCTGCAATTTGTTCTAAATTCCATTTAGTTGCCTCTGGCTTCTTTCCCTTTTGTCTGAGAGCGCACTTGGTATTATCCATATCACTTTTCACCTTCTTGAGTTCGCTCTCAAATAATTTTAGCATAGTGAGGACCATGGTCAATTGCTCAGTAGGGTTTAGTCGATATTATGGAACAATGATAACACAAAAGTGGGAATCAATTTTTTTCTTGAGCTCAGACACCTGTTGTTTGAGGACTACCACTTCACTGTTTATATATATCATCTCCTTGCTCGGGATGTCTTTCTCACTCTGTACCTAAACCATCCAGGCTTCTAGGTATCCCTAGAAGACTCCCAATAAAATGCAGTGTCCAGTTCCGTAGAGGTGGAAATACTTGGAACTTTGGGAAGTTCACCCAAAACAATCCTAAAAGGGGAAGAAGGAAAAATGATAGAGTAGAGGAAAAAAAGAGTCAAAGAAGAAATGTTGTAGTATTTGGCATCACACTCAGTCCCTTACCAGACTAGGCTTGTAGCTGCCATGAAATTTGAAAGGAATAAAATGAAGTTCTATTTACATCACCCTACAACACAATCCATCCCATCAGGGTCACAATTCAAGATTGTAGACCTATCACTAGACATGTCTAGCATCTCATTGGAGGATAAAATAATATGGCATGGGCGGGCTATGCGGGAAGTGGGGAGAAATCGTGTGTGGAAAATTTATCCGCGGAGTAGTTTTTTAAAGTGCATGGACCATATCGAGTCATGTTGTTTTCCTAAGAACTTGGTAAAATCTATATTTTGAAATGCAAGTCCCTTATGTAAGTGATGTGGGGGATGCTAAACAAATATATTAATTTAATATTAAAATACTACTATTTTTTTGTGCACTCAAAGGGTGTGTATGAAGTAAGGGTGTGTGAGAAGTGCAGGAAAAAGGGTGTGCACATAAATTCTTTGTGGAGGATTTTGTTAAGTAGAAGTGAATATATTGATTCATTCCATTTTCCTCCACACTTGGAAAAATGTATATTTTCAAATTTTTAAAATTACTCCGCATATCATATGGAAACTAATCTAACTTAGTGATTAATAAGCTTGTTCAGAACAATTGACAGCCATTTTCATTTACAAATTCTTCTAAAGTTGTTGACTGTTCAAGGTTTCCCTTTTCCTAAATAAGGAATTAGAAATTTTCCTCTTGCGCATACTTCTATCATGCACCTACCTCTTTGATTGTGTGGAGTGCAATAGAAATATAAGGAAATATAGGTTAATTATGCTCTTTTTGTAGTTTCGCACAATTGTGCCTCTGCACTTAGAGCCACTAAACACTACTTTGATAACCCTGCAAAGCAATTTCACCAAAGATATTATGTGGAGGAAGGAAAAAGGGTGTGTGGGAAGTGTAGGAGAAAGTGTGTTCAGAGAAATTGTGTGCGACGATGAAGAAATATGCAAATGAATATTTTATGTATTAATTAATATGAAACTACTATGATTTTGATCTATCATGGTGATACAAAAAGAAGCAAGAAATTACATTTTGGTGTAATAAAGTGTGGTCATTTGAAAGGGAAAAGAACAAATAAGAAGGTTCCAACAGGTGCTTTCTCTAGGTATCAATGAAGAAGTTAAATTATTGCATATTTTTTCTCTCATTAGGATGCAGGAACTAATGATCACCATGGGACATGATTAAGTGTGTGATAAGTGTGTGAGAAAGAGTGCGCAAAGAAATTGTGCATGTGGTTGTTTCTTAAATAACAGGGACTATATCAAATAAAGTGTTTTTCCTTCACACTCAGAATAATGTATATTTTAAAATTTTAATAAATAACTATCAAATTCATCTAATTTTTTTTTTTTAATTATTATTAATGCTTTCATTGTCCGTGTTTCATATTTGTGCGCAAACAAACCTCCGCACTCAAAGCCACCAAACATATTTTTGAGAACCGAACATCATACCACCTATTCCGAATAAATTTTGGCATAGCTCATTTTCATCTTGATATCATATAAAAAAGGCCCACATTGACATAATAGTGCACATAGTTGATCGGACACCCTAATTTCTTAGAGTAGTGCGTTGAATATTTTATCGTGTACTAAATTAAATCCTGGATGCAAATTTCTTTTTTCGTTTCAAGAAATATTTTGGCATTATTGTTTAAAGGAGCCCAATTGAAATAAACATTAGGGTGAATGTATTTAATTTTACAATTTAAGTATCAATATTTTGATAAACATTTTAGAAAACAAATATTATTCTTTGGAACATGAATTTGTATTCAATGCTCATTTGAATTGTGAGTTTGTTTACCAATTTTGAAAATACATCAAATACATTGTGCAAGAAAATTAATTGAAAGTAATATTTTTGAGAATTTTCTTTAAGATTTTATATACTAGCTAAAGTTATGTAGATTCCAAATTATACTAAGGGTGAGAGGCCATTTCTAGAAGTGTGCGGATAGGAGAAAGTTTCTATTACTTTCTCTGCACACATTTTCTCTCTCGTAACACTCCTTCCTCATATGAATTGCAAATACATTTAGTTTAATATCAGATGATAACTATTTAATTGAAAATTTCAAATCTCAAATGCATTTAGTACTCAAGAAGCTTAAATTAGATGAACCCATGTATATATAGTAATGGGGATAGTTAATTACCTACCCAAAATTTTCATGCATCAAACTTTTGTAGTCTTTTTAATATAAAGTTTGAAATATGGTATATGTTTTAATAATTTAAATTTTTATGGAGTGTGGAGGTGTAGAAGAAGCTTTCGTTGTGCTTGTCAATATCAAATTAAACACGTCAATGTTGAAAGGTAAAACACATCATGAAATTTTGAAAGGTAATTTGACGATTTTAAACATTAATTCTTGTTATATTGTTTGTAAGAGCATTGCCCAGGTGTTTATTAAGAAATTTTTAGCACACATGTTCTTAATGCATGTTTTATTATGTTTTAGGGGAGATAATTACAAAAGGATTTGTTCTTTGGGCTATACGATGATCATTCTGGTAGTTGCACAATGTGAGTGATTTTCTTTGCAAGAAAATTTTGAACATAAGTGAAAAATGTGTAGCATTTTTTTTAGATAAGCTATGTGTCATTCCTTCTGTATGAAAGTACTTATATCCTTTATACAATATATGTTACAATATTGTTTCAATAAGGTGCGCAGGTCAGAAATTGGGTAACATGAGAGTGCTAAAAACGATTATACAATATAAGCTACCATCCTGTAGCTAGCAAGAATTAATTGTTTTCATGTCATGAAATTAGAACCTCTTTTTATTATTTATATATATTTTATATAATTCATATATTTTTATTCGAGAAGATAGACACAAGTAAAAAAAACAACTAAGATAACGATAACATTTCTAGGAGGTGTGTTTCTATTCTATTTATCGTCTTTTGATTATTACATTATACAAATCTATTATATATATATATATATATTTAATGTAATGTAACTAAAAATTATGCTTTTTCAATTTTTAGGAAACATGTAACACTAAAATATTCAATTCTAGGATAAAAACTACAAGCAAAAAGGTATTTTGAATATTTCTATAAAACATTTGTGTATTTGTACATTCGTTAATTTTTTTGTTCAATATATGTAAAAAGGATCTTTGAAACTAATATTATACATGTTAGCTATGAATGTGATATTTGAATATACCTTAGCAACGAATTTGTGATATATGGTTCTATACTTATGACCAAATTCTTACTTAGTATAAATTATAATTTCCTTTTAAATAATGATTTGAGTGTAGTATGTTAGGTCCCTATATTAATAGTATAGTGACTTATTGTTGTTAGTGCAACCCCCGTATGTTATTTTTGTACTCCTGTAACCCCCATATTGTTATTATTGTGCCCTTAAATTATTATTGTTAGGTCGGCTAGGATTACATTGTGGCCCCATGGACTCCTATATATAGAAAGGAGGTTTTGTCATTTGTATCATCCAAGAATTGTTCATTTATGTAATGTAATAGAGGTTTTACCCTATAAGTGGCTTATTTCTAAGGCGTTGATCTCTCTTTTATTCTATTTTTGGAGCTGGTTTCATAACATTTGGTGTCAGAGCTTTGGATTCTAGGGTTTCGCTGCTCCAAACAGGTCATCATGAAATTTTCTTTATAAATTATTTTCTATGAAGGTTCAAAAGCTGAAATTTTTACAGAACAAAGCCGAAATCCTGAGGAACGGGTTGAAAAAATTTCACATATTGGTTCGAAATATTTTCGGAGATATGATCTGTATAAGTTACACTTTTTTAGACTCCCGAATTTCACCTAAAACAGGTCATCGTGGAATTTTCGCTATAACGTTTTTTATACGAAGGTTCAGAAGACGAAATTTTTACAGAGTGAAGACGAAATCCTGTGTAACATTCTATACAAATTTAAGATCTTGGTTCACAATATGTTCAGAGATATGATATGTGGAAGTTACGTTTTTTTCAGGCTCCCGAATTTCATCTCAAAGAGGTGACCGTGGAAAAATCGTCATAACTCTCTCTCTGAGAGTCAGATTGGAATTATGTAGAAAGTGGCCGCAATTGAACATATTTGCGTTTCTTTTGTATCAATTTCAGAGGTCAAGGAGGAAACACTGAAACGTGGCACATCATACAAGTTTGTTGTACTGAACCAGTCCATAATTATGTCATTGTGGGAGATTGGGCATAAATTTTCATTAAAGAATCCAAATCAAGTTAGACCTATAACATTCGAAAGAAGATTAAAAGTGATACTATAGGGCCAAATTTAGGATATTGAAGATCCAAAATCACAGAGATAATTCAATTTCAATATCGACCTCCTCAAAAGAAAGAAAAAGGTGTGTATTATTTTTCCGAATTGCATAACTCTTGTTGTAAGAATCAATTTGAATTGATTCCAAGGGCATATTGTAGAATATATATCAGTATTGGGTTGTAAAATGCTTATTAAAAATAATTCAACACCCATTAAGCCTTCATAAGGCTCTACTATGTCTAATGAAGATGAAGAAATGCAACATGACATATAAAAATTACGAGAGCAAGTGCACCAAATTTCGCTCTTGCAAAGAGAAACAAAAAATGAAATGGATGTTTTGAAGAAAAGCATGGAAGCTAAGATGAATCATTTGAATAATGGTATGGAAGAAAAAAATGGATGGTATGGAAGAAAAAATGGTAGGTTTGAAGGAAGACATGGAAAGGTCGAAGGAAGGTTTGTAAAATTTGATACAAGAAATGATTCCTAATGGCGAAAAGATAGTAGAGGAAGCTCATGATGAGTACAACATAAATGTTGATAGTGATTACATAAAATCTAATGTTGGATTGAAGAACCACCATATTCCAAAGATGGATATGAGGAAGTTAGATGGCAAGGATCCTGTAACATGGATACTACAGATGGAGCAATATTTTGATCTCAATAATGTGCAAAACACACAAAAGGTACACATTGAAACTTTACATTTAGAAAAAAAATACATTTGTATGGTATCGATGGCTTTTATCCCATAAAAAAATAGTCACTTGGTCAATTTTTATGGAGGAAATGATAGCACATTATGAGGATACAAAGAGAAACACCTTCTTTAGACAATTGATAAATCTCAAACAAAAGGGTTCAGTGGTGAAGCACATTGAGGACTTCCAAAAATTGAATATAAGGGTAACTGATATTCCATAGGAACAAAATATTGATGTATTCATAGGGACTTTAAAGGATAAGATCCAACATGAAGTTCGCGTTTGGGAACCTGATTCATTGGAGAAGGCATTCAAGTTGGCAAGAAAAATTGAGTGTAAAATTATGGTGACAAGGAAGCCTACCACTCAAATATATAAATATGGAAGTGTTGCTACTCCTAGACTTCCACAACCTAGAAGGTTGACACCACAAAAATTGGAAGAAAAAAGAGAAAAAGAGCTTTTCTAGAGTTGCGATAGAAAATACACTAAAGGTCATAAGTGTGCTGAGAAGAAATTATTTTACATAGATTGTGAAGAGGAGGAAGAAAATGAACAAGAATCTTCAAAAGAAGAGGATATAACCAACCCTATAAGAAGAAGAAATGAGTCTGACCATATCATGTAATGCATTGATAGGAATTACCACTCAAATTCTCAAGATAGGAGGACATATCAAGAAGAAAAAGGTAATAGTGTTGATTGATTCGGGTAGTACCCATAATTTTATTAATTGAAAGGTAGCCAGGGAATTGAATTGTTTCCTATACCCAACACCAGAATATTAAGTGATGGTTGCAAATGGAGGAACTATAAATTGCTCTAAAAAATGCCATAATATCAAGGTATCCATGGGGGAATATGTATTGAATAGTCCAATGCTTTTCATCCCAATGGGAGGTGTTGATGCTGTATTAGGAGTACAATGGTTACAATATTTGGGGATGGTAAGTTTTAATTTTCAAGAAATTTTCTTGAAATTATTTTCGGAAGGAAAGGAAATCAAATTACGGGGTATCACAGGGAAGCCATGAAAGATAATCAGCTCTAATGTCATGACAAAGCTTCTGAAGAAAAAAAGACAAGGCGTAATTGCACAATTATGCTCACTAGAAGTTCCAACATCAAAACCATCTATTTCTCCAAATCTCCAAAAAGTCTTGGACAATCATTCCAAGATGTTTGAAACTCCCAAAGGACTCCCACCTGTTCATGATCATGATCATGCTATTCATTTGATTCCAATAAGTGTTCTTCCAAACACCAGGCCTTACAGTTATCCTTATGTCCAAAAGAGTGAAATTGAACGTATGATTGCAAAAATGTTAGAGGCTGGTATAATTCAACCTAGTCAAAGTTCTTTCAATGCTCCAGTAGTATTGGTGCACAGGAAGGATGGATCATGGTGCATGTGTCCGAATTATAGGGAGCTCAATAAGCTCACTATAAAAGATAAATTTCCCATTCCTATGATTGATGAATTATTGGATGAACTACATGGAGAAATTTATTTTACCAAGTTGGATCTTCATTTAGGATATCATCAAATTAGAATGAAGACTGAAGATATTCCGAAAACAACATTTCGAACTCATGAGGGTCATTATGAATTTTTGTTCATACATTTTGGCCTTACCAATTCACCTTCTAGATTTCAAGGGTTGATGAATTCCATTTTCAAACCCTTCCTTAGAAAATTTGTGCTATTTTTTTTTGATGATATACTAATCTACAATAGGTCTTGGAAGGATCATGTTCAACATGTTGACAAGGTGCTCAAACTATTGGAGGAGAAACAATTAGATGAAAAAACATCCAAATGTTTCTTTGGAGTACAAGAGGTGGAATATTTGGGTCATATTGTATCTCATGAGGGTGTTAAGGTAGACCCTAACAAAATTAAATTCATTAAGGAATGGAAAGTCCTCACAAACATAAAGCAGTTGCGCATATTTCTCTGGTTAATAGGGTATTATCGCAAGTTTTTTAAGAATTATAGGAGAATAGCAGCACCCCTAACAACATTATTGAAGAAAGATTCAATTTAATGGACTCTTGAAGCAACTAAGGCCTTTGAAAATATTAAAGAGGCAATATGCCTAGCACCAGTCTTAGATATGCTAGACTTCAAAAAAACCTTTAATGTGGAATGTGATGCCTCAGGAAATGGAATTTGTGCTATTTTAATGTGAGAAGGAAGACCCATTACTTTTGAAAGTCATCCAATCAAAGGAAAGTATTTACAAAAGGCTATTTATGAGAAGGAAATGTTGGCAATACTACATGCACTAAATAAATGGAGACCTTACCTAATGGGAAGATAATTTAAGGTAAAAATGTATCATGATAGTCTTAAACACTTTTTGGAACAAAAACTATCTTCAGAAGAGCAGTCAAAATGGATCACAAAGATGTTGGGTTATGACTTTGAAATCATCTACAAAAAGGGAAACTAAATGTTGTTGCAGATGCACTCTCAAGAAAGGATGAAGAGGTGGAAGAATTTCTTTGTGCCATTTCTATTATCCAACCATATTGGATAACCAAAGCAAGGGATGAATGGAAGAAGGATGAAGAAGTGTGGACACTCATTAAAAAGTTGCAGAAAATTCCTAGTACATATGATACATTTAGTTGGAAAAATGATTCCTTATGGTACAAAGATCACTTTTATACTTGCAAGAATACCCAACTAAAATAAAATATTCTTTTGGAATTGCAGAATTCTCCTTTAGGAGGACACTCGATATTTTTAAAAACTTACCACAGGGTGAAGAAATATTTTTTTTGGGTTGGCCTTAAATCTGATATTCAAAATTTTGTGGTAGAATTTTCGGTTTGCCAGCAAAATAAAGTTGAGATAATTAAGACCCTGGGTCTTCTACAACCTTTATCCATTCCAAGTCAATGTTGGGAGGAAATTTCAATGGATTTTATCATAGGTTTACCGAAGTCCGAAGGAAGGAGTTTCATCATGGTGGTAGTTGATAGAATTACCAAGTATGCACAATTTTGTGCATTATCTCATCCATTCAAAGAAAGTACAGTTTCTATTGCATTTATGGAAACAATTCAAAACCTACATGGAAACCCAAAGATTATTTTAAGTGACAGAGATCCCATTTTTACAAGAAATTTTTGGACGTAATTATTTTCTTGTTTGGGTACTCAACTAGCTCATAGCTCATCTTATCATCCTAAATCCGATGGTCAAACAAAGATAGTGAATAAATGTGTGGAAGGATATCTTCGTTGTTTTGTATCTGATAAGAAAGCATAATGGGTCAAGTGGTTACCTCTTGCTGAATGGTGGTATAACATTTCCTTCCATACTGCGGCAAAAATGACCCCATTTATGGCACTTTATGGATATCATCCACCATCCATCACATCTTCTTTAAGGGAAAATTCTAGGGTTAAAGCAGTGGAATATCACATAGAGCATCAACAAGAAGTTCTCCAACTCTTAAAGGATAACCTAAATTTGGCACAAAATCAAATGAAACAACAGGCATATCAACAACGCAGTGAGATAAGTTTTAATGTAGGAGACTCGGTATTTTTACGGCTACAACAATACAAACAAATGTCCCTCAAGCAATCTAAGAAGGATAATAAATTATTGCTAAAGTAATATGGTCCTTACAAGGTGTTGCAAAATATTGGTACTATGGCATACAAATTGGAGCTTCCTTCTTCTTCATTAGTGCATCTAATTTTCCATGTTGCATGCTTAAATAAGGCTATAGGTGACAAAATTCCAGTTCAAACAATATTGCCAGAACTTGACAAGGAATGAAAAACCATATTGGAACGTAAAGCAGTCACGGAAACAAGAACTCAATAGCTACGAAATCGAACAATTTCAGAGTATCTCATCATATGGAAGAACTTACCCACCGAAGATTCTACATGGGAGGATGAGAATTTTATATAAAATCACCCGGAGCTACTCAAGCATTGAGGACAACACTTTTTAGAATGAGAGGAGCATGTTAGGTCCCTATATTACTATTAGAGTCTCTTATTGTTGTTAGTGTAACCTCCTTCTGTTATTTTTGTACCCCTATAACCCCCATATTGTTATGATTGTGCCCTTACATTATTATTGTTAGGTCGACTAGGATTACATTGTGGCCCCATGGACTTCTATATATAGAAATGAGGTTTTTTCATTTGTATCATCCAATAATTGTTCATTTATGTAATGTATTGGATCTTTCCCCCTCAAAGTGGCTTATTTCTAATGCATTGATGTCTCTTTTCTTCTATTTTTGGAGCTAGTTTCATAACATAGTATTTGTAAACAAGAAAAAAATATTAGGTTATGAATGAGTCTCAAATGAATATACCATAAATTATGTGATGATAGGAATGGAATAAGAAGTAGATATGGAAATTATCACAATAACATAAGTATATATCGTAGGAAAAATAGTGAAAAATATAGAAAACATACAAGAAATAGAGACAAAATGGTAGTTCTTTCCAGTTTTAGCTAACTGTAAAACAATTTTTTTTCATGAATTGATTTCAATTAAATGTTCATGAATAGGAAAAAATAGATGAAGTCTATGTCATTATTGATTGAATATATCAACAATAACATAATAGGAAACATTTTCCATGATGTTGTGTTAATTACATACCAAACTATTTTGGACAAAGCACTTAAGGAAAAATAACACTCCTTGCAAATTTGATAGAAAAGAGGGCTGAAATGACAATAAGCTTGATTGTCCCAACACAAATTATCAAACAACATGAGGAAAAACTTATTTGAAACAATGATGTTTCTATTAGAAATTTTTAAATTATTCCAAAGCACAAATATGATAGTGGTGACTATGGGAAAAATATTTTTGTAAATAGCTTTAGCATTGTAGAAATTTTTTGTCCTGTTTCAGAAGAGTATTGATTTTTCCTAGATATTGTGATTGAAAAATTTTCCCATAGTCAATATCCTTTCTCGAGTTAGCTCAATAGGTGTCATTATGTTCTCAAAAATACAAATAATGATGTAATGTTTAATAGAAATAAAATATGGGAATGTAGGTCATGACAGGGCAATAATAAGCTTAGATTTATTTGATTGTTTCAATGATAACACATTATTTTCCTTCTCTTATATGGTTTACATCTATTGTTTTACAAATATTCATATGTGATAGGTTTAAGTACAGTACAAAATTTTTCCAACGTATCTTTCAATCCAAAGATAATTGTAAGAAAACAATTTTATGCTCATCTTGCTAAAAAATATAGTTAAAAAACAATAATTTTTTTTTTCAAACTTCACAATCAATGTTCCTATATTGATTGAAAACATAAAAGAAATTGGAAAGTCTAATAATTCTTTTTCTTCAGTGAGTGTAATACACATTTATTAGTCCTTGCATGTGTTGCAAAATTGATATATATATATATATATATATATATATATATATATAGAGAGAGAGAGAGAGAGAGAGAGAGAGAGAGAGAGATTTGATTTCACGTTGCTAAGTCTTGGTTCTCTATATCAATTTTGCAACACTTGCAAGGACTACTAACGATGACTAGTGCATATACGAATCCGTTTGAGACTATATGGGGGAAATTCAATTGTCTAATTACAAGTGCTAGAACTATGGATGAAACTATGGTTTATTTTTCCATTTGCAAGGAAAATTGTCGATTTGTTTATTTCCATCGATTAAATTGCATCATACATGAAAATGATATGAATATAACATTTTGTGTTATAAGAGGCATGGGGCTCGAGAAAGTATTACTTGATCTAGAAATTTTCTTCCTATTATAAGTATTATGTGGAAAAATAAATCGTTATTGATATGTCTTCTATTTTGGAGATCCATGGCACATTTACAATAAACCATCAAAACTTGATTATGCATATACAATGACAGTTGTATTTGTTTACATTGTTAATCAATCTAATGATGGTATGTTGTTATTTTCTTTCATTGTTAAGCAATCTACTGATGGTATTATTGTTGAGTTTTAAAAATAAAGAAGTGTTCTACAAAATGTGTGGATACCCTTGTTAACAATAACCAGAAAGGTTGAATTCCCATTGACTATTAATGAGAGATGGGGGGAGGGGGGGTGGGGGGGTGTGGCAGGGTGGGAGGGTCTACATTTTTGCGCTTCCTATATTTGCAGTTCCAATATTAACATGACCCTTTACTTCTCATTCAAGAATTTGAGCATTACTGGATAGTTCTTTCAATTTTTTAGATGGTTGGGATATTGATTTCATCTTGTGGTTAGATGATTTGTAGCTATTAACATTGTATAAATACGTATTTAAATGAATTTATTTATTTAACTTCGATGTTTTGTGTTATGTCGTGTCTGCTTCTAGGCAATGTGATTTCTTACATTGTTTTAAGGATTTATGACACTTGGAAATCCTATGATTAGTCAAACAATATTAGAAAACATATTTCCTTCGCACATAGTTTATGTTTGCATAGACTTTTCCACCACACATGACATTTTAGAAAAAGAAAAGCACCAATTTAATACTATCATGTATATTTTCCTCAAGGATGGAACAATATCCATCTATTTCTAATTGCTAGCATGTAACTTCTCCTAAAGGAGAGAGTAAGATCTATTTATTTGCAACTGTAAAATTTTATTATCTTAGAAAATGAAATCAAACACTTTCACACTTTTCTAAAGGAGAAAATCATATCCATTTTTTTTCCATTGTGAAATTTTATTAGATCACCCATAACATTTACGTTAGTCTAATGATCCATTTTGGCATAATTTACAAAATTCATGTTCCATGAACATGATCAGAGTATAGGTGATGAAATTTTATTAGACTATTATACTATATGTTTCAAAATGGAATTTTTTTTACTATACTAAGAAAATTTCAATATCTAGCCTTTAGCATATAATTCATTTCAAATTTGGTTGAGAAAATAGAAAATTTTGGTCATGATTTATGAAGTATCGAATTCAAATTTGGTAACAATTTCTTCCTAGAGGTTTACACTTCTACTTATTATGTCGCAAGAATGGAGGTATGATTGCTACATTCATGTTTTGGAATAAATCTTCTAATAATGTTCTTATGGAGTTTAGTTCATCTTTTATCCACCCAATTTTTTTGTTGAAGTCCCAATATGTTATTTATTAGTGTTAATATATGTTGGCTGAGAATTAAGATATATTGGGTGATTGGATATAACTCTTCTTGTATGATTATTCCATTTCTTCCTTCAACCATTTGTCTCACTATTGGTATTGTGATAGTGACACCTAAATATTTTTATTTTGAGCTAAAGAGAATCTACCACCCCCATTCTCTCCCACCTTTATATCATTCTTCACCTTTCAACTTACCATAGTATTCTAACTGATAGAGTGTTCATCCCTTGTGCCCCATTCCTCCTCCTTTATTTGAATTACTAGTTATCTAAAACTGTGATGATAGAGTTTAGTTTAATTCCAAATTAACAACGCCAAGAATATCGAAATCGTCTTTCAATTTTTTATTAATATTTCCATTTAAAGTAATTTTGGCTTAAAACAAAAACAATTTCAGAAATAACTTCACTAAAAAAACGATTTTCGATAAAGACGATACCAACAAGGCTTATAAAATTAAAGCAATATAGATAAATAATATTGCAAATCCTAATAACACTTATCAATTTCAAAATAAATGACACGAGTCACTTTATTAGAGATTTTATAAATCAATTCAGTGATAACAGGCCTAAAATAAGAAGAACGTTGTAAAATCACTTCCCTAAATCTTTTAGAAACTAGTTCAGATCCAACAGGCCGACATATAATGCATAAGAGGCCATAAGTCATCTAAATCATGAATTGGCTTTAAGTTCCAAAAGGAGATTTAATTGTTATCAATTTTAATGGTATTCATTAACCACTAATCGTCATCAATTTGGATAGTACTAGTTTTTTTGATCTGCAATCAGAAAATATTGTTCAAAGATCAATTACTCTAATATGTATCCATTTTTCTTAAATTCCCACTTGAGATAGTCCAATTCATAGGATTTCATTTCATGATTGTTGTCTTTGGAACACTTCAAAAATCGATATCAACATACCATTCTATTAATATGCTAATTCTCACTCTATTTTGATTTATGTAATGATACAATGACACCTAAACATTGATTTTATTGCATTGAGTTATTGTTCCTTTATGACAGTGTTATTTTCTGTATTAGTTAGAACACAATGTTCAATTTAGCTTAACCCTACAATTAAAAAAATATCCCCTGGTAATAAATACAGGGTTTTTTGGAATTTATTTAGCGAATCAATGTGTATTCATAAAATTTACTCTATTATATTTTTTTCTTTCTATTATCTAATTATCTATTATCGAAATAGGGTAAGTGAATATTAGTATTGACATGAAGAAGTGTTCTATGGGAGAACCAAAATGTGAAGAAAACATAAACTTTTTTTAAGAATTTTCCACATTTCCACATGCATTCACTTTTTGTACTTTTATTTTACACACTTTTGTTCCACACAAGACTACATATAAATCAGTGAATTCACAATTTCGTCTTGTTAAATTTTGGGGCACGAAACTTTGGTTTATGTTTATATCGGATGTGGAAGAAGTGTAGATGATTAAATGTATCAACAAGCTATTTTCATATCTTGACTCAATATGGTTTATACCAGTGCACATTCAGTAAAAACTAGCATTTCAAAAATATTACCTTAGAATAAGAGTTTTATTGTTTTCCAATATACGATGGTCATGAGATAATTTATAGGAGTGATGGGAAATATTAAGTGATCAAAATGAATTTAGCCCCTTTGAGGATGGTAATTGAACACAATTTTTTTTTCCAAATAAATTGTTCACAAACTATAAATAATTATTAATTTTTTTTTTTTTTAACTTTTGTATGTGGTGGAATATATGTATTCCATTTTCAAAATTGATGGTCACAACTGCAACATTCCCATTTATAGAAAATTATTGATGACAAAAATCAATGTCTAATTAGATAATTGCGTATGGACAATTTTTAAATGTGTTTAGTTTATTTATTAACAAAAATGTTTTGCATATTTTTCATAGTGTTCCATGGATACTATCCAAGCAAAAATAAAAGTTCAACTATTTTTAAATTATATATATATCTTATTAAACCTGTTAAATATTGTTAAAATTCAAAAATTGATTAAAATTATTTACAGCATAAATAAATAAATATATATATGATGGAAATTGAAATAAATGCAATGGATAAACTTATGAAACAAAACCATTAAAGTAAAAAGACAATCACATAACCTCTTCAAACATTAAACACAATAAATACTCTTCAAACATTAAACACAATAAATACTTAATAAAAATAAAGAAGAAACTTTACACACCATCCAAAATTTTTATAACTCGAGGATTGCTGTACAACCAAGTTTGCATCAAATCCCAAATACTCTCACTATTCACCAATCGAATTCATTTTTTGGAATACTCAACAATTAGCAAACATTATTCATGATTTTCTCATGATTTTCTCCATAAAGTTTTCAACATAATTACTAAGATCTCTCATCTATCAGATATTCAAGCGTTTTAATATTTTAAAATAGATATTATATGCTTTTTAATCTTTTACATAATAGATATTATATTTCCTTTTTATAATTCTACATTTGAGAACTTATTCTTGCTGATTCTTTTGAAGAATGAGTCGATGCTCCTGCATCATACGCCCACGGTAGAAAAATTTATAACCTCCTTATCATAATTTTTTAGTCTTTATCTTATTGTAATAACTTCAACTGGATACAGTAGAAAATATCCATCTGCATGGGGAACTCATGCTAAAGTTCTCTCACTGATTATTATAACCCATATCTGCATGCTGCCTTGTAGGTCACCCAATATCTGAGAAATCTGGAGGGATCTTGAGATTCTCAAAAGCCTCGGTCTGCCTCGGTCCGAGCACAATGGCGTAATAATCTCACAAGTTTCGGAGTTTAGTTTAGTTTTTTTTTTCCCTCTCTCTCTGGCATATTTCTTAATTACTCCAATATGTAAAAATAATAGTGAAAGTTTTATATTTCAATGTTTACAAAATTTTTCAAAATACTAAAATGTATACAACCAAGCATCGCAATTTAACTCAAACTTATTTCACCTCAATCCAACCAAAAACTTTTTTTTTAGAAAAAATCACAAATGCTCTTAATCTAATAGAATAGAAAATGAACGCCCTTAGCCTAATAGAATAATAGAATAGAAATAAATTAATTGAAATGAAAAGATGCTCTTAACTTAATAGAAAGTAATGCATTAATTGAAATGGAAAGATCTTCTTATCCTTTATATATATAAATAAAAGCCAGTGTCGTGGCAATCAGGTAACGTAGATGTGAAATTGAACTTTCGTGAGAAGATTACCATTTTCATCCCCAGTTTTTTCACCTTTTCCCCTCCAAACACTGAAATTCTTCTATATAAAGATGTTTTTCTTGAATCAGATGCAATTTTCTTTAATTTGATCCCTTCCGCCTTAGCAATGGCAGATTTTAAGGCTAATGCATATGCTTTTCTCCCACTGATTATATTGCTATGGGGTTGTGCATTTACCGTTCAAAGCACAGATGCAAAAGAGATGCTTGTGGGAGGAAACGAAGCATGGCATTTTCCCTTTACACTGGGTGGGTTTCAGAGGCTGGTTTGTTTCAAGTCAATGACATTTTCAATTATTTAGAAGCTGAATTTCTATCTAGATAGCAGATTTCAGGAATATTTAAGAATCTCATGTGTGCAGTAAAAAAATTAAACAATTGACCTTGAGATTTTTCCAAATCCCTAAATTTACAATGCTAATAAATTCAACAATTAAAACAACTAAATAAGTAGAAAAGTATATATATTTATGAATGTATGGGTATGGTTTAAACTTATTATTATTCAGTTTCTAATACCCATTCCTGTGTTTTTGCAGTGTTTAAATATTATCCTCCCACTACCAACTCTTTCACTCATAATGTGTATCTTCTGAAGGCCTGCATTATTGTTGGTGAAAGGTTACTTGCAAATGCAACACAAAGCCTCCATTATTGTTGGTGGAAGGTTACTTGCAATGCTACACAAGGAACCGGGGATGGCTTTTGTTACAAATTGACAAGTCCAAAACATTATTATTATGCATGTGGATTGACAATGGTGTTAAACAATGGAAGAAATTAAATATATGCTGAAACTAGCAGCACACAAGTGAGTAAGATGCACTACTGCCTCAAGAAGAACACTGTACTCTTTTATCATTAACATCAATAATATATAATTTTACATGAGAATAATATGTAAGTTTACATGAGAACTAATTCCTAAACTAAAATAATGAAAAAATTCTCTCCAATAATAAATTCTCCATTAATTCCAATACTCCCCTTAATAAAGAAAGGGTTCACTAGTACTCCTAACTTCTCCCTAAATAATTCAAATTTAATTCCTCCAAGGGGATTGGTAAAAATGTGTTATGCATTATCAAAAGTATTACAATATTCAATATAAATTTATTTTGACCGAACATTCAATCTAACAAAGTGAAACTGCCTATAAATACGCTTTGTGTTTTTATGAAACATAGGATTGTTTGCAAGTTTGATTGAGCTCTAGTTGTCAGATCTAATAAATGTTGCATCATTTTTTTCTTCTTTAGCACCATGGAGAAGTCTTCTCAACCAAATTGCCTCACACATTGCTGCACACAGTGCTTGATACTCCACTTCTGCATAATATAAGGATACAATATTATACTTCTTGTTGCTCCATGCAATGACCCCAGACCCAATGTTTAATGCATAACCTATTATGGATCGTCTGTCATCCAGATTACTATTCCAATCTAAATCTGAAAAACTTGTCAATCTAACATCAAAAGAATCATTATATTTAATACCAAAGTCTAAGGTTCCTTGAAGGTACCTTAAGACGCCTTTATCTTCCACCCAATGAGTCTCAAGAAGTTTTTACATAAACTAGCTCAAAGAATTGACTGCAAAAGCTAAATTAGGTCTAGTTGTAGTTAGATAAATCAAACTCCCAACTAGTTGTCTGTACAATGTTACATCCACCTCCTTAGAACCATCATCATTCTAAAATTTGGCATTTTGATGTAAAGGAACTGAGGCAACTTTGCACTAATCCATTCTGAACATTTTTAATAAACTCCTAACATACTTTCCCTAATACAAAAAATTCTGGCCATAAACCCTCTAGACTTCAAGACTCAGACAATTGTGTAACTCTCCAAGGTCTTTCATCCGAAAAACCTGTGACATTTTCACTTTGATTTCTTTAAAGATCTCATCAACATTTCCTATAATAATAAGATCATCTGCATATAAAGAAATCAAAACAATTTTCCCCTTTTCTTCAAATACGGTTTACAGATTTGGGTCGTTCTTGCTCCTCTTATAATTATGTTGTAAGAAAAAAGAGTCAATTTTTTCATACCATGACCTGGGCACTTATTTTATTCCATAAAATTCTTTCCTCAATCGATAGACTAAATTTTCCTGCCCCTATTGAACAAACCCCTCAAGTTGTGTTAAATACACTCGCTCTTTCAATTCACCATTTACGAAACAAATTTCACATCTAGCTGGTGTGTTTTCTAGTGATGTTTCGTAGCTAAGGCTATTAACATTCTAATGGTGTTTAAATTAGCTACAAGGGTGAAGGTTTCTTCATAATCAATACCTTCTTTCTACGAATACCCCTTAGCCACCAGCCTAGCTTTATATTTAACTAAACTACCAACTTCTTTAAACTTAGACTTGTATAACCATTTGTAACCTATGGTTTGTTTATGTTCAAGAAGTTCAACTAGATCCCATGTTTTTTTTTAAAGTATTGAATCATATTCCTCTTCCATGGCTTCCCTCCATTCATCATATTCACTCAATTCTTCTTTGTATTTTAAGGGCTCAACAACCTTCAAGATATTTGTCATGAGGGAATAGTATTTATACCTAGTAGGTAAGCGAGTCTTCCTGTTTGATCTTCTTTGTATTAGAATGACCTCAAATATGTTTTTATCATACCTTAATGAACTTGGATTGATGATTGTGTCTATATCATATGATTATTCCTTTTTTTGATGTTGTTGTTGCTCATAACCATCCCTTGCTTCATCACTTCCATCTTCCACCAGCGAAGGAATGTCCCACTCTTCATTTCCTTTATCACAATTTCCATCATCAACCTTCTCATGGAATACATCTCTACTCACAAACAATTTTGAGTAGAGGAATTAAATATTTTATATGCTTTAAACTTTGTACATTACCCAACAAAAATACATTTAATGGCCTTTGAATCCAATTTCTTCCTATCTTGTTTTGGGACATGAGCAAAAGCTTTCGAGCCAAAAAATATTAAATGATTAAATGCAGGCTTAAAACCTAAAACAAATTTGAATGGAGTTTTAAGATCATGGATCTTTTTTGGAATCTTACTCTATAAATACACTGCAGTATTCATTTCTTCTACCCAAAAACAATTAGAGATGTTCTTACATTTTAACATGTTGAGTGCACACTCCACAAGGGTCCTGTTCTTCCTCTCTGCAACCCCGTTCTATTGAGGAGTGTGGGGTACTGTGAACTGTTGAACTATCCCATGGTCCTTGCAATATTTGATGAAGCCACTATGCTTTTATTATCCCTCTTGATTTGAGAAGAGAATTATGATGAACTTTCGTGTCTGCTTTTCAACCATGCTCCTAAATTCTTTAAAGTATTCAAAAGTATGACTCTTATTTCTGAGAAACCTAGGTAAATATTGTGCAATCATCAACAAATAACAAAAAATGATATGCACCTCCTAATCACCTTATCTGCATCGGTCCACATAAATCAGTGTGCAAGAGCTCTAATATATCTCTCTTCTTTCTACCTGAACTTGAGGGACACTAATCCCTATGCATATTCCCAAGGGCGCATCCTTCACAATAAACAACGAAAAAGGAGACCATTGACAATACCTTGTTTTTGACGTAGCAGTAGGTCATGAAAATTGATATGACTGAATCTTTGATGCAACAAATTCTATGTTGGAATAACTGTTGAAGTCAAGGCTTGGTGTGCTGCACTTCTTAAATTCATCTTGTAAAGACCTCCAACTAGAATACCTGATGCAATTGGATTCATATGGTCCATAAGATATTTATAACAAAATAAGACTTAAAAAACTCCACCTTAAGATTCATATATGTTATCATAGAGACAAAAATAAGATTCTTTTTAATTCCTCGTACATACATCACATTTTTAATATGCCTAATATTACCATCAGGTAATATGATAGGAATATTTTGATACCCTTTAATGTAGTAACCTCTACCATCACCAAGGTAGATATTAACACCATTTTTTGTATCTGTAATTTTTTTAAACCAATGTTTGTTACTTGTCATGTGAGTGAAAGCTCCATAATCAAAAAATTAAGTTTTCGCTTCATCGTTCTCAACATAGAGAAAATAATCATACATAAACAGATTGAGGTATTGATTCTAATATTCATCACTAAAGTTCCTTGCATGCTTCTTATGCCTATGTCAATTTTCATCAAGATTCTTCTTATGGAAATTCTTAGCAATGTGATCAGATTTACCACAAAAAAAACACTTAATCGTTGAATCATTTCTAGTCGAATACATTCCTTGAGGTGGCTTTCTTTGTGGTGTATCTCCGCCTTTCTATCCTATGCTTTCTCTTCCTCGGAAAGAATTTTTCTTCACCATTGATGCAAGATTTGAATTTTTTGGTCTCAGAGTCATCCACCCCTCTTCCTCTTGTATCAATATCCCTGTCAATTATTCGAAATTGGGGGCTTTCTCCCTTGCGTTCAGGCTTGTAATAAACATATGATGATTTTCAATCATACCATTCATGGTAACTATGACGAGATTAAGGTTACATATTGTCTCCCCTATATCGGACAACTTAGTTTTTGGCTTCTTGATCTAAGAGATGAACGCAGTGATTCATTCACTCTCCTCCATTTTGATGAAGAGAATTTTGTTCTTGAGGAATAATAAATGATTTGTATTATTTATCTCATCCAAAACCTTGAGAGTTGTCCAGATATAAATTTTTGACTCGCATTCTTGGTGTGAGTGATAATGAAATATTTCACTAACAATTTTAAAAATGCTTTCTCTTTGTTCTCCCTCTTCTCCAAATCCTGAATTGTTGTAGTTGTTCCACCTCCAACTGCAGTCGGCCTCAATTCATCCCCAATTGAAATTGCCCACGCACTTTTCCCCTCAGGAAGATTTTTCAACTTCAATTTCCAATTAGAATAATTGGACCCATTGACCTTATTTCTCTTGTTCAAATATTTCTCAACCATCTAATTATTCATCATGATATATGGATTTTCCTCAAGATCCTCAACCTCCAAAACTCGATGCTTTCAACAAAAAACACAAGTGATCTTAAAACAGTCTTGATCAACAAAATAAAATTACACCGACATACCAGATAAGAAATCTAGTGCCACATCAGTTGAACTGACATAATGATCTCGATATCAGAACACGTGATCCACCTCGTCATCAACACAATGATCTTGATAAGAGATCTAGTTGCAATCGGATCTCACGATCTCGGAAAAAACTCGGCTACCAAATGTGTGATCTTGACCACTAGATACATTATCTAGTCCACAATAGCCAACACACTTGAAGAAGGTTGGAAAAATCTGCCTCTGCCCCTGATTCACACTAATTTTCTACACACTTCAGGAAATCAAGAAAAAATACAGAGCCACCAATCTAAATTCTAGGCCTCGAAATTTCATAAAAAAAACTCATGAAAGAGGTTCAATGTTCATTGGCGACCTTACACTGTGTTCCTGGTCGCGCTATCGAAAACAATGCCGATCAACATGGGTTTGACCCCTAAAAATAGCATTGATCAACATGGGTTTGACCCCTAAAACTAGCGTTAATTAGCATGGGTTTGACCTTGAAACCCAACACTGATCAGCATGGGTTTGACCGCCAAAATTAGTGTTGATTAGGCTTCGTCAAAATGTTAGTGCTTTGTCACAAAATAAATTGAACCAACCACCAAGGCTCTTCAATTTTCCAGCCACCAAGGCTTATGACACAACCAACCACCAAGGCTCTTGAAATGAATCAACCACAAAAGCTCAACATAGGTTAACCAATTTCACCACTAAGGCACTTTAGCCATCAAGGCTCCAAACTACCACAAAGTCACTTCAATCACTGAGGGCCACAAATCTTCCACTAAGACATACTAGCCACTAAGGCTCACCAGCTCTGATACCATGTTAAACAATGGAAGAAACCAAATATATTTGAAACTAGAAGCTCATAGGTGAGCAAGAAGCACCTAGAGATTGCCTCAAGCAGAATGCTCTACTCTTTCATTATTAACATCAAGAATATATAAGTTTACATGAGAATATGAGAGGTAGAAATAACATCTTGAAAATAGGAACTAATTCCTAAACTAGGATACACACACAACTAATGAGTTGACTCTCTCTAACAATACATTCTATATTAATTCCAACAAATGGTACTCATTGTGAGAAAAATTTCAGGAAGTTTTTCTTTAAGGCACTTTGACATTAATGCATTATTTCATAAGTTTGAAAGGATTATTTCATAATTTTTTTCTTGTAAGATAAAATGGAGGTGGAGGGAGACAGAATGAAATTTATTCTGAAAGAGTAAATGGAAGTGACATACATGATACATTTAGGAGAAAGTTTCTACGTTTGGTAGTTACCATTTTTGTTATGTTTTAGCAGGTGGGATACTCGGTTGGGATATTGTTGAGCTGATTTTACTTCCAACGATGTGCACATACCCAATTTCTATGATGGTTGTTGTTATGCATAGGATTTCTTATACCATTGTTCCTCATATTGGACCAACAAATAATATCATCATTTGTTACCATTGGATAGTTTCCTAATTGGATTATTAGGTGCAATTCCAGTTAGGGTCTTATTGTTTTATCCCTCCAGTAT
The DNA here is from genome assembly GCA_034641835.2 of Pinus albicaulis. NCBI lineage: Eukaryota > Viridiplantae > Streptophyta > Pinopsida > Pinales > Pinaceae > Pinus > Pinus albicaulis. The sequence continues at coordinate 840,999,489 of CM076577.1, read as the reverse complement.
GGGTTTTCTCTTCACCACCTCCATGTTTTCGCAGTAAGTTAATTTTTTATTTTTTACTTTCTCATGGGATACAATATTTTCCTTTGAATTCAATCATTTTTCCTCTCGTTCGTGTTTTTTTTTCTACACTCTGGTCCACTAGTGAGAGAGAAGGAGGAGTGGCGAGAGAGAACGAGGATTAAACGAAGGCCACTTCATTTTGGGGTTTGTTTTCACCATTTTCAATGTTTTTTTTTCTAGTGGTTGACAAAGAATTTCAAGAGTTCGTTGCAGAAGAAAGTATCACCGTTACAATCGTGTCGCAGTCGTTTATGCTCATGATAACAGCTAGGGTGCGACTAATTATTAATAGAGATTTTGGACACCTATGACAAGAATACCAGCAAAAAATGGAAATGTGAAAAATACACAATCTAGATAAAAAACTTCACAAACTATACATGAAAAGTATATCTTTGGTAGAGCCATAAATAATGTTTCACAACACATCCTACAGACTAAAGGAAAAATGTGGTACCAAATTCCTCACCATTTCTAAGGGAATTCATGGAAATAAACCGAACAAGTGTTTGAGTAACATTGAAGAAGGATAACCATAGGAGAAACATGGCTCAGAAGAGCAGAATAAGGGAAAGTTCAAATAATTACCTACAAAATTTTCATGGGTTATAATAAATATAAAAAAGGTGAACGATTGCACAAATAAAGATTCAGTTTATAGTTAAAGTAGTGACCTAATGGCGGAAAAAAATTCAATGGTATAACATCGAACCTGACAGTGCACAAGAGAACAGAGTGGCAACTGGGGAGTTCTTCCTAGAGGAAAACCTTATGAAAAAAACATTTATTATGCAAATCACATATTAAATTCTTTACGCCATTTGTGTCTCGATAATGGTGCTATGATAGGATTGAAATATCGCAAAAATATATAACCTTCTATAAAGAAGAAATATTTATAAAGAAGCATTAATATTATATATATATATATATATATATATATAAATAAAATTAAATAATTTTAAAATATGAGAATATACACTTCCACGGTCCATAAATATGAGAATATAAGCTTCTATAGTCCATAAATATAGTACTGATATTTTTGAATTGTATTTGGAATGAAGTCACTATCGACTCTCCCCATATACAATACAGATATCTAAAAATATCTATACTAATTTCAAAATAATTAAAATTATATATTCTATTTATATAAATTATCTTTTTAATCGTTATTTTAAAATTAATTCTAAATAACAATTTCATGAAATTTATGATTTTGTGATTGATTATAGCTATTTTCACATAGGTATTTTCACCCAAAACCTTATTGGTAAAAAATTACTCTTATCCAATGTCACCATTTTCTCAAACAATTATCGTGCATATTTTAATGCTAATATAAGTATACACCACAGAATAATATGTGTGTGTAAATATTTCTATTTAAACCATAAATATTAATAGAGGTTTTTACATCAAAGTTATAGGTCTATTCATGGTTGGTAATATTACATTGGGACCAACTCTTTTCCAAGTGTATTTTCTAGCTATTCCACAATCAAAATTCTTAACTATGAGCTTATAGATAATCAGGGTCGGATTGCTGAGGTCCGGAGTCTTGCACTCCTCTTTGACCTTCATTTTTCTTTCAGCCACCTTGAGTTTCATCCCCTCGATTTCTTTCCTCGGAGCTTCTACTTCGTATTCGAGCCTTTGTATACATTCTCTTTTCTCTAGCTGCCTCTCTTCCACGTAAATTGCATATTTATGATGCTAATATATACACATCGGAAAAATTGTGATTATGTTCCTCAATTCCCTGTGTTCCTGAGCACAAATTTCACAATTGGTTTTTCCATTACCACTATCCATCGCCCAGCTCGCTCTTGCTCCCCCAGACCTGGATCTGCAAACGCCCCAAGAGTCGAACTAGAGTGTTTCACCACCAAACTTCCTTTCCACTCATGTTGACAGTCACAAAGCTCACACACTCTTTCAGGGAACTAAGGACCTCACCTATAACGAAAAACGAAATAAACAAACCAATTCCAAGACCCCCAAGGCCAACTCCCAACTTCTTAGCCCACGTTGAATGCAACGTTGAACTAAGCCATGAAAAACTAAACTCACATAACATAAATGTAAGACACCCAACCACCCAGGCAAGAAGAATTTCCAAACAATGCCCAAGCTTCGGCCACATCCAAAGGAGTGGTGAAAATAACTCATTAGCCATGATAGCCTAAAACTCCATGCTTTGGATCATATCATTAGCCTCTATATAGCCACCCATGGTACAAATTATTATGAAAATCTTCGCCATTGTACCAACCTTTCTTACATCCCGATGCATCTTCATAATCCCCTACCTCTTACCTCATCCTTAAATCCATCACTAGGTTCATCCCATGCTCAACCTGTAAGTTTTGAAGCCTGGGGAGTAAATGTATACCCCATAATCTCACCATTCCCATTTGTCTATTGCCCAAATGTTGGCGACTACAAATTCAATAAGGACAGGGGATCTGAGAACACACGTCGGAGAACTTACAAGTACCAAGTGTAGGATGACCACATTGAATGCTCCCACACTGGAGCATGATCTTTAGACTCATCATGCCACGAGTTGTTATGGAATTTAGAAAGGAGTTAATTTTGATTTGAGAGAGGTTAAATAGTTTAACATTAGGCTGGCTATGACATGGCTTCTCAGAGTGTGTGGAAGGGGTATGGATGGGTGGGGTGCCAGGAGGGGACAAGGGACAAAGGGATGGGGGAGGGGGAAATGGGATAAGGAGGGGGAGGGGGGGGGGGATATGGAAAAAGGGAGGGAAGGAAATCAGGGGTAAGGGAAGAATGAGGTAGACCAAGGGGCTCAGGGAGGGGAGAGATGGTAGAAGGGGGAGGGGAGGCTAAAGGGGGGATTAGGAGAATAAAAGGGGTAAGGGAGAATTAGGGATCCCTCCACTCCTTTATTTAATAAACCATTTTCTTTATTCAAATTAAATTGATCGGATTTTGTCTCATCTTTAGAATTTCTCGGCATGGTTATGGGATACATAGATTGCCTTACTTTAATTTAACTATATTTAAAGTAGACCACACGTACATTTATTAATTAATAATGCCATTCAGTTTAATTAAAAATAAAAATAAAATAAAATTTAATAATATTATTAATATTAATTAATAATAATAATTAAAATTATACACTTTTAGCTATATCAAATACATTTACTAATATAATTGTGTTAATTTAATATACATACCAAACTTACATCAATTTTCTTGATTTTTTTTTTTAATTTTAATTTATTAATGTAACTGTTAAAATAAAAACCATATCCATTTTATATTATTCACGTCAAATTTCAAATAAGGGTATTGAGGGAATTAATAAAATAATATTTTGTAGGTAGAATCCAATGATATTAGATTTTTACCTATTCAAAATGTATTATTAGACTATTTGTGTTAGTGATTTATTGCTCACCTTATTGTTTGGACATACGTGCAATTTATTTGGTGAGGGTCAGAAAAACACATAACACGTCACATTAACGAAATTTTACGATTAAAATTATAATGAGGTGAATATATAGGTAGTTCAAAAAACTCACAAAATAATCCAGAAATTCTGACAAGATTATGAAAAATTATGGTAGAAACTTTTGAGAAGCCGAGTTACAACATTCAAATTTGAGGGTTCTGGTTGCCCTAGGGTTTTTTTATGGTGCTGAATCCATTTTCACCATAAAAAAATCATTCAAACACTACAACCACCTGATTTTTTGAATTTTATTTAACCAGATTCCAACAAAAAATTGTTGACCGAGCTATTTTATTGCATCGGTAAACAACTCCCTGAATATACCCGCCATGTAAATACAATTAAATTAAGAAAACTATGAAATATCTTAACAACCTAGCCCACTCCAAATTTTCTTAACAATTACATTTATATAAATTAAAAAAATTAAATCGTGCACAAAAATATTACATTCTAGGTGTGTTGGGTAGCAGAGATGGGCCGACACTGATCTAATGTAGGGACTCAATCTAGTACTTTTACAAACTAATTCAAATTTTCAAGAACAACTAATAGTTTGGGAACTATCATAATTCTATAAGATATGCACGGCTATAGGGACTTTTAAAGGCATCAAACTTGAATAAGAAAACAATGGAGATTGCCTTAGCATCATGTTTGCACATGCTTCCTTCCATAAAAAATATGCAACAACTGAGCGAGTACAAAATTAATTTTAAAGATAGCCATGGCCAATACTGGACTCTTCAAAAAGGGAAATATACAGGTCGATCCCAATACTAATGAAGGGATATAATTTTTTTTCCTATTCATGTGGAAAGCAATATATTAGTGAAATTAGAACATAATTTCACGTCAAAATTTTAAAGTAAATAGTGTTTCCCTTAAACATTGTATAAGTAGGCACTTTGTTTAATTAGAAAAATCTAAGCACACAAAATACAAATAGACATCCTCGACAACACCATCTCAGCAACCTCCACCTCTCTAAAACTGTTTTTGTCCTCGACAACACCATCTCAACAACCTCCATTGCTAAGACACATACCCATATATCGATACCCAGATAACTCTTCCCATGACCTTCTCCATGCCCAAATCTCATCCAAGTCTATAAGAACATCATGTGTTGGATCCCCTAGTGGTGGTGATTAGTTGGGTAAATAATACAAATACAACATCTCCTCCACATGAACGCATGCATCTCGCATCATCATGACTTTCATCACATATTGTTGTCAATCACATCCATCTTGCACCAAGTGTCTACTCATTATATGAAGAGGAATCAATGCCATTAGTAGAAGACAATGACCCTCGTCCACATGCTAGTCTAGGAAGATGGAAGGGATGGGGAAGTCAGAGGCTCTCCATCCTCCTTTTCTGAAAACTCAATCCACCTATCGAGATCTTCTTCTTCCAATCTCTTCATGTATGTTTCCCAACTTTCCTCCTGAATCTTAATTTTCATATCCTTGTTTTCTTCCACTTCCTCTATCCTTCCTATCAAATCTAGGATACTAACATACATTTCTCTCATAACATTTTCCCGCTCCATGATTTTTGGCTCTAAAATGGAAAATCTCTCATAGAGTTCCTCATCCTGCTTGACGTATTCCACATTCATTTCTATCAATTTACACCTGGTTGTCATAGCTGCCACAGTAGGAATGCCCAATGGCTCATCCTCTCATCCATCATAAATTTACAACTTCTTTATATGTGATACAATCATAGCCTCATATTTCTTCATAAATTTAATCCCTAATATTGCTTCATAGTCATCCATCCTCAAAATTGTGCAATTGACCTTCCCATGCCACTCAACAATGCACACCTCCACATTCTCTGCCATGCCAATAACTCAATCTGGTGGAGAGTTTACTACTTTCAAGTGAGCTTGACTTGGAGGAAAATTCAACCCAATCTTCCTCATTGCTTCTTCCCTGATGAAGTTATGAGTTGAACTACTTTCCACCATCATGAGCAATGTGCCCTACCTAATCTTCATGTCAAGATATTCCAGTTTGTTTCTCTCAAGATCAAGCCTTGGGACAACTTCCACAATTGTTGCAGCACCCAATATCTGCATCATCCTAACCACTGGTTCCCCTTTATTCATCTTCACATTAGATTGTGTTGCTTCTACCACTGTTGGGCTTGAAGGAAAATTATTCACCATGTGGTCCTCTCAGCACGACCAACATTTCAGAGGTTTCTTTGTCTTCGAATTTCCACTCAATTTTGAATTTTCATCCTTTGTCTTCTTCTCTTTCAATTGATCAAACTTCCCTTTCTTCTCATCAGTGTCTTCATCATAATTGTCTATCAGCCTATGAAATGAAACAAATTCTTCTGCCATTGTCTTGATATTTTTCCTCTTCACCTCATTGTGTGCCTAAGGTTTCAATCCAATAATGAAGTTGAAAACCTTGTCTCTCTTCACCATATCAGGTAATTCTGAAATCAAACTTGAGAAATCTCGTTGATATGTCTGCAGACTCCCTATTTGCTTAATATATTTTATCTATTTTCTCACATCCCAAGTCTCATATTGTGGGCTAAAGTGAGTTTCAAAAGTTTCCTTCATTTATTCCCAAGTAGAGATGCCATCAACATCACCATGTGCAATATGGTCTCATTTCCTTCTCCACCACATCTTTGCATTCTTTTTAAGGAATTGAGCAACTACCTTCACCTTGGATTTTTCATTAGGAATCCCCAAGCATTTCGAGTATTGATCCACATCCCATAAGAAATTTCCAAGTACCTTTTCACTCCTTGTCCCATCATAAGAATCAGGTTCCTTAATTTTCACATGAGCAGCCCCTCCAACTGATCCTTTCCCAATTTCTTTATTCAAGATAACAATCCTTTTTTGAGCCTCATCATGGATTTTCTATAGCTTCATGATCTAGTTAAGCCTTGATATTTCATTTTTTCAAAATCCTTTACTTCCTTCATTGTTTTCCCATACCGCCACTCGGTGTACTGATACCACACCTTAAGCTCCTCATAAGCCTCTTCCAGCTTCGTGACCTTATCTCTAAATTTGACATTATCGGCTTTCAATGAGTCCATATTTGAAGACATTTCATCCATACTATCTAACATTTTATCCTTGAAAATTGTCTCGGGGTTCATGTTAGATTCACTTGTAACTTGAGGTTCTTCCACATTTTCATCCATTAGTTTTTCCCTTGAATTTTTCATGAGCATACATTATCTCGTTAGACTTAGGCCCTGCAAATGTGCCACTGTCAAACTCTCTAATGTCGCATTGCGACCAACTACACAATGCCCAAGCTTCAATGCCAACTGCTTGTCGCACTCCTACTTCTTCTTCAATCAAATCGGCCAGCTGTGACCCAAGATCTAATACCAACTGTCATGCCCCTACCATTTTGGTAGTCTTTCAACTATGTATATGCCGGTGCGTCACTGCCGAACTTTTTCTTTTCACCAATACTTAAGTTCACAAGCTACACATATCCAACACTTAACCAAATTTCACTAGGTGTTTATTATGCAACAAAAATCAATTAATTTATTTTATCAGTTTATCTTTCATAAGGAACAAAATATAACATTATAAAAAACATACAATATATGTGGGAGGGGAAACTCCCAATTACTTCGAGTATGCCCAATATAATAATTTATGTAATTCAATTGTAAAAGAATACTTTACAAGTTTGTGAAACCATAAAAATTTGGACATGCACAGTTCTTTCATAATTCGTGCACCTGTTGTGCACCCCTGTCAAATTACTGTGCCCAACATACGATGCCTGTGTTGTCGTGCATGCCTACACATCCTGCCGAAATTTCGTTCCTATTGTGCACGTCATGCCAAATTTTCATGCCTATTGTGCACGTCCTATCGACCCATACTGCATATGTGCATGCCTACCTAACTCTATCGTGTTACCTCTGCACGTCGAACTCACCACTCTGCCGGACTTGCACTCGGATATGTTATAACAGGCTCCAAGGTTGGAATTTGGATTTCTATTTAACTGTCATACGCAATTTTTTTGACGTTTTGGGTCCTTCGGCTTACTGTCAAGAAACGTTATGCTTGAAATTTTTCTCTTCAAAAGTAATGTTTTAATAATAAATTAACCTTTCACCAATAAAATTTTAATTAAAAAAATACCCTTCAATAACAAAATTATGTTAAAAATTTTGACATATATATCATAAGGAAAACCAAAATTTACATAACACAAATGACTTATTAAATATTAAATCTTATTTTGAAATTGCATGGAACACTCACAATAAAATCTTTGGAACCTGAAATTAAATTCCTTGGCAGTGAGAAGCCATTGCATTTGTATATATGGCATATGATTAAGAAGATCTTATGGGACATATAAAAGGACTAACATACAAACTATTGAATGTTATCAATAAAAACTCAAAAATAGATTAATTAATATCGTTTATGTTATGGCTTACATAATCTAATATATACAATTGGATCTAAAGATAAAACATATATTTTACCAGATATATTCTAGCATTTCTTTGGATCATGTGATATAAACTAATATTAATAAGATTGAATGCCTAGTATCAGAACATTTAAAAAAAAATAAAAATTAATAAATGGAAATTTTGGATCTTCTAACATCATGTTATAGGATTATGTTATGTTTTGCTCTTTCATTATTACATTGTCGCACAACATTGATGCCTGAACATGTGTGAAGTACTAAAGGAAAATTTAAATAATAATTTGGTTGTTATTCTTTTTTTTAACCCTACTCCAATGTGCCTCATATTCCAATGCATTTATAGGTATATGGCACAGTGCTAATATGTTTTCCTCTATAAAATATCTTAACCTACATTGTTACATATGTGTGTGTTATGCACCAATGTGTAGCTATATTTAGTACACTTCAAAATATATTTTCAAAATAAAATAATTTAATGGGACATTGATGTAATGTTCCATGTATAAAGATACATCAATTCAATGGTCTATTTGGAGCACACTAGAGAATTGGTATCTTTAGAGCATATTGCACAACAATCCTTTTAAAACTTATTATACTACACATTGTATCACTCGAATCATTGTAGCTACTTTATTTTCATTAACTTTTTTTCTATCAAATGTTAGCCTAATGTAGTGTGGATGGTATTGTATACATGAGTGCCTCTTCTTTTTAAGTTTTCATTTTAGCAAAATTTAAGTTTCGTATTAACCCTAAAACTAGCTTGTCTGGTAACATGATGTATATGTGTCTTGTATTAAATAACAAACATAAGGAAAATTATGTGTTTTCCTTACCATGTTGCATCTTTTTCAATGTATGTATTTACAAAAATTGAGAGTGGGAGGATGTATAACTATCAAGAGAGTGAGGGGTGTTATGAAAATGTAATTGTCAAGACTCCAATGTTTTATGTGCTGAAAAAATACTCTACTAAAAACTTTTCATTGTCTATTCACCTCCACTAAAAAGATAACAAGAACAAACATGTTTGTTAAATTTTTTATTAATTGGTGTTTTCTTTGAATTGATTGGACCCTTATTTGTTAGAGGACATTCCCTTAGTTACCTTCAATATGAGGAGCTCAAGGTGTCATGCGAGTCATTAATATTGTTACCATCTCATAGGTCTTATCGATATGGTGCCTAAGCCCAAGTTGTGATTTTTATGATGGAAAGTAGGTATATATACGTGTTTGTCTCTTAATATTTGGTGTAATTTAATTGTTCTATATTTTGGTCTTTTTCTCAAAATTTGATGACAATTTTTTTGGCAAAATTATAATTTTCCATTATTTGTATTTTTTTTTTAATGCATAAATGGATTGAATGCCCTAAAAAAACCTTTGGAGCACTTAAATTGTGTGGAATATATAAGTAGAATTTACAATCCAACAAATCCATTAACCACAAAATTTACTCAAAAATCAAAACATGAGACAATTAAACTACACTTTTACATTTTAATATCATTTTAGATTTCACAAAACTTTTTATCCACATATAAAGGTATAAAATTATATATTTTGAAAAAAAAGGAAAGAAAATTACTAACTAATATATTGAGATTCCATCTAATGGTATATATGAAAAAAGAATGTACATGTTTTTTCCAAGTTTGTTTGAAGCTTAATGTTTTGATATATGAATGTTAATATACATTTTTCTTATGGGTTAATAAAATTTTTTAAAATTGTATATGAATGATTAGTTTTTAATCATTAATGTTTTATTAATTTAAAATACAAATAAAATTATTTTTATAACTAATAATAATTTAAATGTGAAATATAGGTACAATTATATTAATAAATATGATTGATATATGTTAATTATTGTTTTTTACTTTTAAAAATTAATGGATTGATTCACATGGTGATATTTGTTATTTGATAATTTGTGTGGTGATTTCATTATTGTATTAGGTAAATGTAAAAAGGTAAATATTGATAACTAGAATATATTCCAACTGACTCACTCATCATTCATATTATTTTTTTAGATAATCATTACATTTCTTATAAAATCTTATCTTCCATAAATAACATTGTTATCTTCCATAAATCTTACCTTTAAAAATACGTTTTCCACTTTTCCAAGTCCATCCAGAAATACAGGCGTTATAAATTTCTAGACGTTAAATACGGTCAAAATGATCAATGACGGGCAAAATGGGTCACCCACGTCCGTTCTGTATGTCTGTTCCAACCTCCAAGTCTGCTCAACCCGCGGGTCTGCCGTACTAGCCTCAGGTCACTAGGGTCTATTGTAGCGACCTGCCCCCAGATTACTCGCGACATCTCCAACACTCTCGGCAGCTCACCCTCAATCTACCCCTACATTCAAATTTTGCCCAACTTGAATGAATAAATAAATAAATAATATGTGAATTCAAAATTTATTAAATTTATTAATAGAAATAATAATAAATATTTCTAAGGATACACAATAAATACAATGTTAAGTTTATGAGTCCAAAAAACCAATCAATATTAAAAAACAATCATAGAACCTTTTCAAACATTAAATACACAGTAAATAATTAATAAAAATAAGTAAGAAACTCTATAAGCCACCCACAATTTTTATAACTCCAGGATTATTTTGCCATAGAACCTGGTTTGGCATCAAAATATTCATCATTTTCAGGTGGTTTTCATTTTTTCCAAAGGTTTTCACCAGTCAAATTCATTTTCGGACCGTTCCCCAATTGGTCGACATTATTTAGCATGCATTAAAATTATCATTAGGTTACTGCATATTATTATTATATTATATAAAAGTCCAGTGGTTTTTAGTGCAATTTTTTGAAAATTTTATGGTGGTTTTTTTCAGTCTAATTTTTCTAAAATCTGGCAGGAATCATTGAAAATAGAAGTTTGATAGATAATCTTGCACAATGTAAGCACCCTGAAGATTTTTTAGGGTGCTGAATTCATATATATATAATAAAAAAACCAATTTAAATAACAGAAATTAAGATTTTACCTCAATTTTTTTCACCTAATTCTAATACCTAAAACTCCAAAAAATCACCCTAAAAACAACTCCTATAAAAATATGTATGGTAATACAACTTCATAGTTTATGGGAGGTGAGGCATTTAGGCAGCAACTGGTGAGCTATGACTCCGGTATCCTCCACCATGCAGTTGTATTTAATATGCGGTCAATGAGTCGTCCACAGTCCAGCTATATGTATTCAATGTGATCCAGGTGGATATTGGTGGTCACCCGCCTATTCCACTTGGGGACCCACCATTGTCTCTTTCAGTTTTTCAGTTTCGACACAACTTACTATTTTTAGCAGTGTTTCGGGTCCTGAACTTCTGGAGCCATTTTGAGGCCCTAAACGATGTTTTTTGGGAAAACAAAGAGCAATGTGGCTCCATGGATCGATGTTGCTCGTTCAAAATTTGTAGTCCTCGGATAGATATTTCTAACGAGGTATGGTACGCGTCAAACAGAGATCGTATGCCAAACTTACGCCCCTGGAAAGTTGAAACACCAATTTACCCAAACGGGGCCCATAGTTTTGGCGCTTCATCTCCTAGGGTTAGGGTTTTGGCTGTTTAGGATTTCCCATTGTTTCTAAATAATAAATAGGCCTGCAAGCCTCATTGTAACTCATTTCAGAGGCCTGTAGCTGCCACATCTCTTCTCAGAGATAGCTACCAGTTCCCTAGCTAGTTTTATTTCCATTCTGTCTGTAAGCAAATTTCAGTTCTTTGATATTAATGAAATGAGGTGTTATTTCCACTGCATATTTGTATTTATGGTTATATGTTTATTCTGTTCCGTTCCTGCATAAATCCGGATCAGTGGTATCAGAGGGGTCTGCTTTTTCTCGATCCTTCTTTGCACATCCCCAATGAAGTCGGGGTATAAGGAGCTAGAGCTTGATCTGGTGGAACCTTTGTAAGATCAGCCTTGCAAACCTCGACGAACGCCCATGGGGGACGAAAAGAAAGATGAGGGAGCAGGAGATCCTATCAAAATATTGCTCGAGGAGGCCCTCAAAAAACAAGGGAAGGCGATGATGGATAACTTTGTTCAGATCCTTCAACGGCTTCCTACCGGCGTCGCATTTGCATCCAACATCCACTCTACAGGTGCGACTCCTTTTAAGGTACAAGTAAATTTTGACATTCCCATATTTGAGGGTCAAAATAGAGCTGCGTATGTCAGATAGATGGCTGAATTTTATTAGAAGGATATCGTCTCATGACTTTTCAGACTGGAGAATATTATTTTTGCACTTTAAAGCACTTGTACATGTTAAGATTTGGTGGAAACCTACCGTGAGAACAAGGACTGCATATAACCCTCTCTGCTCTCACCAGATCAACTTGGAATTTTCCAGACGCCGTTAAAGAACAAAAGAATATCCCGTGGGATCTATGAGGGACAAGGCTACAATGGACCACGCCCGTGACAACAAAGGACTACACAGGCATGAGTCAGCAACTGTCTCATGTCCTCGGCATACACAAAGTTGGGTATCAAAGATTTAGAGAAACATCTGGTGCTAAAGTATCGCAGCTGTCTGCATAGATACATTAAGAAGGAAATGGAGTTGCTCGACATCTCCTCGCCTGGTATGGCATACCGGTATGCTGCCAAGATTGAGTAGAAATTCAAACAGAAGAAGGGAGACTTTGGATATGTGAATCAAAAGCAAGGGAAAGGTGCTTCCAAACCGCAGAACAAAGGACAGAGCCAAGGCATGACGGCTAAAGACAACCTGTCGAAGCCACAAGAAAAGAACAACACCGAAAAGCCAAAGAAGGACACGGGAAAGTGGCACGAGTTCCATAAGAGCTCCACTCACAACACAAGTGAGTGTCGGGCCAAGCAGTCGCTAGGGGCCGAGATGAGGGCTTCTGAGTCAGATGCATGCTCCGACTCCGAATCAGAACTTGAAAAGGGGAATGAAAAAAGGAAACAGATTATTGATGCGGAGCCCAATGCCACTGTTGCCACTACAAAGATCCAGAAGGAGGAACCGGAAGATCCAGAGGAGGAGGAACGTCTCTTCCACTCCTAGATGTACAGTTCATTTTCGACAATGGGAGCCAAAAGAACCTCATTTCAACAGACGCTGTGAAGCGGTTGGGCTTGCCGACCACAGCTCACCCACATCCATACACCATCGGGTGGCTTCACCAAGGACGATATCTCCGCGTTAGCCAGCAATGCTGCCTTCCCTATAGCATCAAGCCCTTCACGGATGAGGTATTATGTGACATTTATCCTATTGATGTTTCTGATGTATTACTAGGACAACCATACTTGTGGAAGCGTCATGCTGTGTATGAGTCTCGACCTCATGCTGTTATTGTTACTTTGGGAAATAATTTGTACAGGATACCAAAGGTACCACCTCCTGCTGCTATCTCATTGGTTACTGCAAAACAATGCAGTAAGATCATTTCCCAAACCAGGAAATTTGCTTTCCTGATGATCCGCCCCCATGGAAAGAAGAAGACTATGGCCACAACCTCCAGACAGGGCTCCTCTGCACGACAACAACAAATGGATAAGGTTGTGGAGGAGTACGGGGACATCTTCACCTCACCCACAGGGGTTCCTCTGTACTGTCAGGTCAAGCACCCGATTGATCTGACCCTAGGTGCTCCGCTACTCAATGGACCGATCTATCGATGCTCTATTATGGAGAATGATGAAATGAAGAGGAAAATTCAGGAGCTGTTGCAGAAAGGTCACATCAGACAAAGTTCATCACCCTGTGGGAGCCTGATCGTGTTGGTACAAAAGAAGGATGGGACGTGGAGGCTCTGTATTGACTATCAGGAACTGAACAAGATCACTGTTCGGAATAGGTACCCAGTCCCACAGATTGATGACCTTCTGGACCCACTCAAAGGTGCAAAATATTTCACCAAGATCGACCTAAATTCTGGGTATCACCAGGTACCAATTGAACCCTCTGATGTGTGGAAGACTGCCTTCAAAGCCAATGAAGGCCTTTTCGAATGGATGGTCATGCCTTTTGGGTTGACGAATGCTCCTGCAACCTTCATGAGGATGATGGACGACATCTTGCAGCCATTCACCAACTCATTTGTAGTGGTGTACTTGGATGACATTCTGATCTTCAGCTAGACTTGGGAAGAGCACCTTCACCACATCCGACAAGTCCTCCAAACAATGCGGCAACACAAGTTATGTGCCAATTTGGAGAAGTGCACGTTTGGCATGACCCAGGTTCAATATTTGGGATACATTATTGATGAAAGGGGGGTGCATGTGGATCCAGCCAAGATCCAAGTCATTCGGGATTGGCCAGCCCCAACCACTATAACAAAGCTTCGCAGCTTTCTGGGTCTTGCTAATTACTACCGTAGATTCATGTTGGGATTCTCTCATATCACTTGGCCCTTGAGTCAAGTCACTAAGGGAGGAGCGAGAGAAAAATTCTTTTGGTCGGAACCTCAACAGAAGGCGTTCACAGAATTGAAAAATCGCCTCTGTTCTACCCCAGTGCTCACATTACCAGACTTGAAACAACCATTTGAGATCGAGACAGATGCCTCTGACTATGCTATTGGGGAAATTCTTACTCAACAGGGACATCTAGTGGCATATCACAGTGAGACATTGTCTGACATAGTTCGCAAATATCCCACTTATGAAAAATAAATGTATTCCATTGTGCAAGCTTGTTGACAATGGAAGCATTACATTTTGGGGAAGGAAACAAGCATCCACACAGACCACCGGCCCCTGTAGTTCATACAGACACAAGGGATGTTGCAGAATGATCTCCATTAGAAGTGGTCCACATATCTGCAACAGTTTCATTTGAACATCAAGTACAAGAAGGGTAGGACCAATAGTGTTGCAGACTGCGTCAGCCGACCACCGATCGTGGCACTCACCACCGTGCTCAACTCTTGTGGGCATGAGACTTCTGATTGACTGCTTCTCTATGAGAGTGACCCAGAATTCGGCCACACATACAAGGCACTCTTGGGGGTTACGCAAGTTCCAAATTTTCACCTCCAAGATGCACTTTTATGTCACCTGGGACACCTTTGTGTTCCTTCAAGTGAGCGTGCCAAGATGATATGGGAAGCACACTACAGTCGAGTCGCTGGGCATTTTGGGGTCAAGAAAACAATAGCAATACTGTAAAATTATTTATATTGGCCGAACCTTCGAAAGGATGTCGAGAAGCACATCAGATCCTGCACTGCTTGTGCGATTTCTAAACCGACCATCAAGAAGCAAGGCCTATATACTCCACTACCTACCCCTAGCCGACCTTGGGAATCCATCTCCATGGATTACATGTCAGGCCTACCTTCTACTAAGAATGGAAATGACTGTGTTTTCGTGGTCATTGAAATATTCTCGAAGATGGCCATTATGGCGGCCTGTAAAAAGAATATCAGAGCAGAAGCCACTACTAAACTCTTCTTTGAACGAGTGTGGGTGCACTTTGGGATCCCATAGTCTATCGTATTAGATCGAGATAGCAGGTTCCTCAGCACATTTTGGTCCAGCCTCTGGTCAATGTTGGACACAAAGCTCACCAAGTCCACAACTTTCCATCCCCAAACAGATGGCCAGACAGAGGTCGTCAACAGAATGATTGTACACATTTTGCGCATGTACAATTCAAAGCATCCCTGCACATGGGACGAGAGCCTCCCCTATGTACAACATAGTTATAACCGGGCTCTCCACAGTTCAATTGGCCATAGCCCCTTTGAAGTGGGCTTGGGATTCTAGCCATTATGTCCCATTGACGTAGCCATGCCATTTGCAGCTGCTCAGGCCGATTCAGCTCATGTCCAGTCTGAAGTTGACAAAATAAGTAGCTTCATCGAGCGAATTCAACACATCCGCCAATAGGTTCATGATGTATTAGACAGTGCCAATGTGAAGTACAAGCAATGCCATGATCAACACCGGGTGCCACACAACTTCCAGGTGGGCGACAAAGTATGGCTACATTTGCAGAAGGAGCGCGTCACTGGACCCCACCGCAAGCTTCACCCGCTCCGATACGGGCCGTACACTGTCACCAAGGCTGTAGGGAACAATGCCTTCGAGCTCAGTATTCCACCATTCCTTGGTCTGCACCCAGTCTTCAATGTGGATTTCCTTCGTCCTTACTTCCCACCTCTACTTGACACCTCGAACATTGCAGAACAACTCACACCAACAGAGTTAAACCCAGACTGCATGGAACAAGCCACCACAGATTGTATCATGGACATGCAAATCAAGAACACTTGCCAACAAAATATCCAACTGTATCAGGTTGTCAAAGCTGGCCAAATTCTGCACCAAGGAAAGTGCCTCACTAGGGACCAAGTTTAGCAGAAATTTCCTCATCTCATGGAGCAACTTAACGCAATGGGGACCATTGCTTCCTAAGGGGGGAGGAATGATCCAGGTGGATATTGGTGGTCACCCACCTATTCCACTTGGGGCCCCACCATTTTCTCTTTCAGTTTTTCAGTTTCGGCACAACTTACTATTTTTAGTAGTTTTTCGGGTCCTGAACTTCCGAAGCCGTTTTGAGGCCCTAAAAGATGTTTTTTCGGGAAAACGGAGAGCAACATGGGTCCATGGATTGATGTTGCTTCTTCAAAATGTGTATTCCTCAGACAGATATTTCTAACGAGGTATGGTACGCGTCAAACAAAGATCGTATGCCAAAGTTACGCCCCTGGAAAGTTGAAACGCCAATTTACCCAAACGAGGCCCATAGTTTTGGCGCTTCATCTCCTAGGGTTAGGGTTTTGGCTATTTAGGATTTCCCATTGTTTATAAATAATAAATAGGCCCTCTAGCCTCATTGTAACTCAGTTCATAGGCCTATAGCCACTACATCTCTTCTCAGAGATAGCTACCAGCGCCCTAGCTAGTTTTATTTTCGTTCTGTCTGTAAGCAAATTTCAGTTCTTTGATATTAATGAAATGAATTGTTATTTCCGCTGCATCTTTGTATTTATGGTTATATGTTTATTCTATTGAGTTCTTGCATAAATCCAGATCACAATTCCATCTCATCTTTTTGGATTTCAAACTATTCAATGCCACCTCCATTTTCGAGATTTGAAACTGAGAATGGCACGTATTGGATTTCAAACTGACCAGTGGTGCGTGATTTTTTTGAATTAAATGAAATGTGGTAATATAAATTTAAGGAGGAAAACATGAATGGAAAAAATGATTTTAACACATTAAAGCTTGACGAACGTGTTTGTTGAAACCCGTTTCAGAATGAGTGTTTTGTGTTAGCATCATAGGAATCGAAACTGTGTCGACATTCAACTTAGAGAGCGTTCCACTGAGAGAGAAATCACTACAACTTCTAATTTAAGTGGCCAAACTAGTGTGGGATGGTCGTTGGTAGATTATTTGCAGAGAGGTACACTACTATAGGAAGGGTAGGGTACTTTTTAGACAATTTTTTTTAAGATAATAGAAATATAAAAATAAATAAAAAATAAAAATGTTTTAAGAAAATTTTTTATATTTAAGACAAAAACACTAAGACAAATATATTTTAAGACAAAAATAGTTTAAGACAAAATTTTATATTAAAGAAAAAAACAGTTTGAGACAAAAATATTTTAAGAGAAAAGCAATTTAACACAAAAATATTTTAAGAAAAAACTTTATATTTAAGACAAAACAAAAATATTTTAAGCCAAAAACAATTAAAGACAAAAATATTTTAAGATGAAACTTTATATTAAGACAATGAAAATTAAGACGAAATTCATTTAAGACAAAACCATATCAATTGAAGACAATATTATCTAACACGACTTGCAAAATTGACTCTGATAGTGCACCCTAAGTCTATCAACATGCAAGCTACTATTGTCTCACACCTATATCGAAGTTTCTATTTCACTTATCATTCACGTTATCTAATATAAAGACAACAATTTGTTGGGCTCTTCGTTTTGGTGGGGTAGCTATCTCTAAAGAATGTTGCAACTTTTCCTGGCAAGATTTCTTAGAAAACAATCCCTCTTATGCCTCTTCGATCTCTATTTATACAATTAGAGACAACTTGTATGTCATTGCATTCGACTCTACTACACGGAAGGGGATTTTAAGACAAAATATTTTGTCTTAAAATTTTTGATACGAGTCCCTAGTAAAAAAGGAAAAAGTAAAGGATTAGGGGTTTGTATTTATGTTTTTGATGAGTTCTTCAGTAAGCAAAGCGATGGATGCCGAAAAAAACTTATGGGATTTAGTGAAATTGAGGTCGGAAACAAAGGTTCTTTGTGAGAGGAGCAACAGAGGCGCTTTCGCTAAACATGGATATGCAGTAACATATTTGAAGTACTTTTCGAGGTCTCCATAGATAGTTTTTTTATTTGTGTTTTTTTATTGTTTCATTTATTTTGAACGTTGCTTCTATCTGTTGGTTGCTTCTATCAGTACATTGTTTTGCTGAAACTTTTGACGATCATTGACAACATGGATTAGACTCACTTAAAGGATGGTGGAGAAAAAATACATAATATCCGCTGGTAGAAAATATGTCTACCTCAAAATCTCTACGAAAACTTTCGTGACAAGAAGACGTCGAGGATTAAAGATAGGATTGTGGAAGCATTAGTCACAAAATTCACAAGGGAAGTAATTTTTCTTGTAAGTGTGAAGGTAGATGGATTAAATTTAGCATTTATTGGTGCAATTACGGTGTTGTTTGGTGCAATGTGTCTAAGAATAATTATCTAAGCTATATTTAGTTTTTGTTATGAAACCAGCTCCAAAAATAGAAGAAAATAGAGATCAATGCCTTAGAAATAAGCCACTTTTAGGGGGCAAGCTCATTTATATTACATAAATGAACAATTCTTGGATGATCAAATGAAAAAACCTCCTTTCTATATATAGAGGTCCATGGGGTCACACTATAATCCCAGCTAACCTAATAATAATGTAAGGGCTCAATAATAACGGTATGAGAGTTACAGGGGTACAACAATAACAATAAGGGGGATACATTAAAAACAATAAGGGACTACACTAGTAATATAGGGACCTACCATGGCCCTCTCCTTCAAAAAAGTGTTGTCCTCAATTCTTGAGTAGCTCCGGATGCTTCTGTATAAAATTCTCATCCTCCCATGTAGAACCTTCAGTGGGTAAGTTCTTTGACTTCATGAGATACTCTTAGAGTGATCGATTTCGTAGCTCTCGAGTTCTTGTTTTCGTGACTGCTTCAGTTTCCAATATAATTTTTCCTTCCTCGTCAAGTTCTAGCAATATACTTTGAATTGGAAGTTTTCCACCTATAACCTTCTTTAAGCATGAAACATAGAAAAATGGATGCACTCGAGAAGAAGCAGGAAGGTCCAATTTGTATGCCATAATACCAATCTTTTTTAACACCATGTAAGGACAATAGTACTTTGGCAATAATTTATTATCCTTCTTAGCTTGCTTGAGGGACATTTGTTTGTATGGTTGTATCCGTAAATGCCTAGTCTCCTACCTCAAAAATTCTCTCACTGTGATGTTGATCTACCTATTGATTTATTCAATTTTGTGCCAAATTTAGGTTATCCTTTAAGAGTTGGAGAACTTGTTGATTTTCGATGTGAAATTCCACTGCTTGAACCTTATAATTTTCTCTTAAAGATAATGTGATGGACGGTGAATGATATCCATAAAGTGCCATAAATGGGGTCATTTTTGCTGCAGTATGGAATGAATTTTTATATGACCATTCAGCTAGATGTAACCACTTGACCCATTATGTTTGTTTATCAGATACAAAACAACGAAGATATCCTTCCAAACATTTGTTCACTATCTCAATTTTCCCATTGGATCGAGGATGATAAGATGAGATATGAGCTAGTTGAGTACCCAAATAAGAAATAATTTTGTCCAAAAATTTCCAGTAAAAATGGGATCTCTGTCACTTATAACAATCTTTAGGTTTCCATGTAGCTTTTGAATTATTTCCATAAATGCAGTAACAACTGTACTTGCTCTAAATGGATGAGATAATGCGTAAAAGTGTGCATACTTGGTAAGTATATCAATTACCACCATGATGACACTCTTTCCTTTGGACATAAGTAAAATTGTGATAAAATCCACTGAAATCTCCTCCCAACATTGACCTGGAATGGATAAAGGATGTAGAAGACCCGCGGTCTTAATTGTATCAATAAAATTTTTCTGGAAAAAATAAACATTCTACCACAAAAATTTGAATATTATATTTAAGGCCATCCCTAAAAAAATATTTCTCGACCATGTGGTAAGTTTTTAAAAGTATTTAGTGTCCTCCTAAGGGAGAAGTGTGCAATTCCAAAATAATCTTTTGTTTTAGTTGGTAATTCTTAAAACGACATAAGCGATATTTGTACCATAATGGATCACTTTTCCAACTAAATGTATCAGATGTACTAGGATCTTGCTGCAACTTTTGAATGAGTGTCCACACTTCTTCTTCCTTCTTACATTCATTCCTTGCTTCGGTTATCCAATATGGTTGGCTACTAGAAATAGCACAAATAAATTCTTCCACCTCTTTATCATTTCTTGAGAGTGCATCTGCAACAATATTTAGCTTCCCTTTTTTGTAGATGATTTCAAAGTCATAACCCAACATCTTTGTGACCCATTTCTGCTACTCTTTGAAGATATTATTTATTCCAAAAAAAATTTAGACTATCATGATTAATTTTTACCTTGAAGTGTCTTCCCATTAGGTAAGGTCACCATTTCTTTAATGCATGTAGTATTGCCAACATTTACTTCTCACAAATAGCTTTCTGTAAATACTTTACTTTGATTGGATGACTTTCAAAAGAAATGGGTCTTCCTTCTTGCATTAAAACAATACCAATTCCATTTCCTAAGGTATCACATTTCACAATAAAGGTTTTTGTGAAGTCTGGCATAGCTAAGACCGGTGCTAGGCACGTTGCCTCTCTAAGATGTTCAAAGGCCTTAGTTGCTTCAGGATTCCATGAAAATGCATATTTCTTCAATAATGTGAGTATAGGTGCTGCTATTCTCCCATAATTATTAGCAAACTTGTGATAATACCCTGTTAACCCCAGAAATCCTCGCAACTTCTTTATGGTTGTGGGTACTTTCCATTCCTTAATGGCTTTAATTTTTTTAGGGTCTACCTTAATTTTGTGAGATACAATATGACCCATATATTCCACCTCTTGTACTCCAAAGAAACATTTGGAGGTTTTTGCATATAATTATTTCTCGTCAAATAATTTGAGCACGTTGTCAACATGTTGAACATGATCCTTCCAAGACCTGTTGTAGATTAGTATATCATTAAAAAATACTAACACAATTTTTCTAAGGAAGGGTTTTAAAATTGGATTCATCAAAACTTGAAATGTAGAAGATGCATTGGTAAGGCCAAAAGGCATGACCAAAAATTCATAATTACCCTCATGAGTTCGAAATTAATTTTTCAGAATATCTTTAGTCTTCATTCTAATTTGGTGATATCTTGAACGAAAATCCAACTTGTTAAAATATATTTCTCCATGTAATTCATCCAATAATTCATCAATCACAAGAATGGTAAATTTATCTTTAATAGTGAGGTTATTAAGCTTCCTATAATCCGGGCACATGCACCATGATCCATCCTTCTTGTGCAACAATACTACTGGAGCAGAAAAAGAACTTTGACTCAGTTGAATTATACCAACCTCTAACATTTATGAAATCATCTGTTCAATTTCTCTCTTTTGGACATAAGGATATTTGTAAGGCCTGATGTTTGGAGTAATACTTCCTGGAGTCAAATGAATAGCATGATCTTGATCATGAATAGGTGGGAGTCCTTTGGGAGTTTTAAACGCCTTGGAATGATTGTCCAAGAATTTTTGTGGATATGGAGAAATAGATGACTTTTATGTTGGAACTTCTAGTGAGCATAATTGTGAAATTACGCCTCATTGTTCTTTCTTCGGAAGATTTTTCATGACATTAGGGCTTATTATTCATCTTCCTTTCCTTTCGAAAAAAAAATTCAAGAAATGTTCTTGAAAATTAAAAGGTACTGTCACCAAATATTGTAACCATTGTATTCTTAGTACAACATCAACACCTCCCATTGGAATGGAAATAATTGGACTATTAAATACATACTCCCCCATGGTTAGCTTGATATTATGACATTTTATAGAGAAATTTATAGCTCCTCCATTTGCAACCATCACTTGACATTCAAGTGTTGGGTATAGGAATTAATTCAATTCCTTGGCTACCTTATGATGAATAAAATTATGGGTACTACCTAAGTCAATAAAAAATATTGCCTTTTGTTTCTTGATATGTCATTCTACCTTGAGATTTTTTGGAGTGGTAATTCTTGCCAATGCATTACATGATATGGTCAGAATCATTTCTTCTTTCTCTAGAGTTGGTTCTTGGTGTATATCCTCTTCTTTTGAAGTTTCTTGTTCATTATCTTCCTCCTCTTCACAATCTATATAAAATAATTTCTTCTTAGCACGCTTATGAACTTTGTGTATTTTATATCACAACTATAGTGAAGCCCTTTTTCTCTTTTTCCTTCCAATTATTGTGGTTTCAACCTTGTAGGTTGTGGAATTCCAAGAGTAGCAACACTTCCATCTTTATAGATGTGAGTGGTAGGCTTCATTTTCGCCATAATTGTATTTTAAATTTTTCTTTCCAACCTGAATGGCTTCTCCAATGAATCAAGTTCCCAAAGACGAACCTCATGTTGGATGTTATCCTTTAAAGTCCCTATGAAGATATCAATCATGTGTTCCTCTGGAATATCAGTTACCCTTATATTCAAATTTTGGAAGTCCTCAATGTACTCCACCATTGTACCCTTTTTCTTTAGATTTATCAATTGGCTAAAGAACATGTTGCTCTTGTGTCCTCATAATGTGTTATCATTTCCTCCATAAAAATTGGCCAAGTGACATTTTTTTAACGAGATAAAAGCCATCGATACCATACAAATGTATTTTTTTCTAAATGTAAAGTTGCAATGCATACCTTCTATGTGTTTTCACATTATGGAAATCAAAATATTCCTCCATCTGTAATATCCATGTTACGAGATTCTTGACATCAAACTTCCTCATATCCATCTTTGGAATATGGTGTGTCTTACATCCAACATTAGAGTTTATGAAATCGCCATTAAAATTTATTTATTTTTCATGATGAGTTTCCTGTACTACCTTTTCGCCATTAGAAATCATTTCTTGTATCAACTTTGTCAAACCTTCCTTCAAACCTTCCATGTTAGCTTCCATGTCATCCATCTTAGCTTCCATGTTATTCTTCAAACCATCCATCTCAGCTTCCATGCCTTTATTCAAACCATCCATATTAGATTCCATGCCTTTCTTCAAACCATCCATATTAGATCCCATGCCTTTCTTCAAAATATCGATCTTAGCTTCCATGACATTCTTCAAAACTTTCATTTAATTTTTTGTTTCTCTTTGCGAGAGCAAAATTTGATGCACTTGCTCTTGTAATTTTGATATATCATGTTGCACTTATTCCTCTTCATGAGTCATAGTAGAGCCTTATGAGGGCTTAATGGGTGTTGAATTCTTTTTAGGGGGGATTTTAGAACCCAGTATTGATATCTATGCTTCAATATGCCTCTAGAACCACTTCAAACTTATTTTTCAAACACAACTTATGAAATTTCAAAACAAATACACACCTCTTTATTGATTTTTAGGAGCTCAATATTGAAACTGAATTATATCTGTGCTTTTGGATCTCAAATATTTGAAATTCGGTCCTATAGTACCCCTCTAAATATTATTTTTAATGCTATAGGTCTGACCTGATTTGGATTTTTCAAGGAAAAGTTATGCCCAATCTCCCACAATGACCAAATTATCGGCTAGTTCAGTAGAGTGAAATTGTACGACGTGCCACATGTCATTGTTTTCTCCTTCGACTTTGAAATTGGTACATAGGAAATTACAGTCTGTGTGTTTTCTGTGACTATTTACAGTATTACAATCTAATGCTCAGAGAGAGAGTTATGATGATTTTCCCAAGGTCACCTATTTTAGATGAAATTTGGGAGCCTGCAAAAACCTCAACTTCCACATATCATATCTTCGTAGATATTGTGAACCAAGATCTGAAATTTTTACACAAAGTTCCTCAATATTTCTTTCAAATGTTTGTTTTTTTAGTATCTGAACCTTCGTAAAAAAAAAAAATTATTGCGAAAATGCCATGATGGCCTGTTTGAAGCATCCAACCCCTAGAATCCAAAGCTCTGATACCAAATTTTATGAAACCAGCTCCAAAAATAGAATAAAATAGAGATCAATGCCTTATAAATAAGCCACTTCGAGGGGGAAACCTCCTTTACATTACATAAATGAAAAATTCTTGAATGAAAAAATGAAAAAATGTGCTTTCTATATATAGGAGTCCATGGGGTCACAATATAATCCTAGCCGACCTAACAATAATAATGTAAGGTTAGAATAATAACAATATGGGGGTTACAGGGGTCCGAAAATAATAATAAGGGGGCCACACTAACAATAATAAAGGACTGCTTTATTAATATAGGGACCTAACCATTTTTATCTTGATTTTGAATGATATCAGAGATCTCTACTAGTTCTTTTGTTTCAAGGTACAGTAATAAAAATATATTTTCCACTCTACTTGTTGGTATACTCTGTGGTCTATCTGAGACACACTAGCTAGTAGTTTACATTGTCTTTATTTTTAACCCTTTCTCATGTGGATCTTCCTTCTCCTTCCCTAGTTTGGCAATGGTCAATCAGGGGATTTTCGAGGATATTAGCTGCTACATGTTGTTCTTCTCTATGGAATATCTAAGACACATTGGTTGGTTGTTATCCATGGTATTTCTTCTGAACCTTTTCTCCTATGGATCTTCCTACTCCTCTCTCAATTGGGATTGGTCGATAGGAGGATTTCTGAGGATCTTTACTACTACGTAAGTGCATTAATTTTTATTGGTGGAGTTGGTAACATAATTCAATTTTGAATTCGATCATGAAGAAGTCTCTTGGGGTCATTAATTGGTGTCGGGGGATATTAATTTTCCAAGATGGTCATTGATTATATGAGGGAAAATCAATTAATGGTTTGCACTATCATTGAAAATTTTTGTCGATTATGTTAGATTTTATAAAGGAAATCGGTCGATGGTGATTGGTCAATCTATTTTATTTGAAGGGGTTTCCTAGTGGATTGGGCTAGTGACAACCTACTTCGAGTGGTGTCAATAATTCATAAGTGACATTAATTTATATTGTCTCCATATTTTATCGAGGTTTTTTTAGACACTAATACATAAGGTATTTTTTAGTAATTCTCTCTACATTGGTGAAAAGTGTTGGTGGTGTCCATTGTACAACTGGCCTTTACATCTATTGGTGTAATTTCACTCGATATTGAAGGAAACTGGGGCGGTGATGTGCCATTAATCGATATGTTGGTACATGTGACTATTGAGGCAAAGAGTCGTCGCTACCCAAAGTCAGGAGTCTATCCCTTTGGGACATCTCCTGTACATGAAAATATATATGTGGATTCAAATGTTTGGTTATCCCCACTGGTTATTAAACCCAATGTCATAATCCATGAATTTTGTTTTTCCATCATTCATTGAAAAGGAAGGAATTTAATTAAGGTTGATCTAGATTATTAGAAACTCATTTTTTATTGTGATGTTTTTTGGGACCGGGTGGTAGAATTACAACAACGTGATTTGGTGGGAAAGTGGTTTTATATGCGAATGGATGGCTCTTAGATGGCGTCCTGGGTTAAAGAACATTGGTAACCTATTCTTAAGTACTCTCCTCTTTTCAACATTTTATACAATCAATGGTCATGCTTCCACTTTATTAATGATGGAAATTCTCTGAAGATTATAGGATCATATGGGGTTCATGGTTGTGGTTTCCTCTCTTTAAATCACTGACATGTGGGATTTGATCCATACCTAGAATTTCCAAGAAAGAATTTTTTTTCAAGCTAAACTCCCTTGTTTACTGAGCGCATTTTGGTGATGTGTGTTAGGCTCATAAGTTTTATTGGAAAATGTTTTTCATTATCATTTAATTTTAAGTTTTGAGTAGTTTAGACTATGACTATTGTTGATGTTGTAGCCTCTAGATCGTTGTCTGACATCTTTGAGTTTCTTACATGAAGGGTTCATTCAAATTGTGAAAGAGTGTCAAGTTAAAGGCAGTCATGGTGACACATGTTTTTTTCATGTCAATTAAAATGGGCTTTAGTCATTTGTCTATCATAATTGTCTAAATTGAGCTCATTTTTAGTCATAGTATTTATGGTTACAAGGTATGGCGATTTGAAACATCCTACAATCTTATCCCTCATTCTTATTTACCCCGTGCTTATCCATTTCACCTCGTATTTCCCCATTTACCAATTTACCTTCCATTCATCCCACTTCATATAAATTTTCATCCTACACCCTTGCCATGTACCATTAAACTATCATCATTTTACATTCATTTTATTCCCCCCTTTCATTCTAAACCATTCCGTATATTAACATTATCATTTCCCATACTCATATCATATAAACCTCATGCGTAGTACCCCATTCTCATATATAAAATTACCATAAAAAAGGGATGGAATACCCCTTATACTTAATAATTATCTATGATATGATTCACATGCCAATTCAAGTGGAGCACTCCAAAACATCAGGTCAAAGCATCACAATGCTACTTAGATTTTCTCATTGCACAAAAATGCACATACTCTATTTTTTACACCCTTTTGAAACGAAAATTACGACCACATAATCGAAAATTATGGAAAAATGAGAGACGTTGTCCTTCAAGATGGGCCAAAGTACAAAAACCTCTTCCATTTTTTTCACAGGTGTCATAGATCAGGTGTTATGAATGCATATTTAAAGCTCCTTTTTCGTAGTTTGTAAATTTCCTATTTTGAGTCATGGTTTTGTAGAGAATTTTGTGAGAATATGGGGAAGGAATTGGAGAGATAGAGAGAGGTATTTATTTCAAATGCTATAATATAAAATAACCTCCTTCAGTTTTGAAAAACATGTTACGGTTTGGGTGATATACCCAAAACAAAGTGTGTTACGCAGGTGTTGTGAAGGTGTTGTGTAGTCCTTGCCTACTGGGTCTCACTCATGTTTTGGAACTGCTAGATATCAAAGATTTGAGAGATCAAATTTCTTTACACCCGGATTCCATCTCAGCCCAAATTTCATCGGTCAGATTTCAAGCATAAAGGAAAGATGACTTTGTGCTATGGAGTCGTTGCGCAGAGCTCTTAGTTCACTGACAACTTTTCTATGATTTTTTGTTGTTTCTATTCCTTTATTCAGGATGGATGAGATTCAAAAAAATACATGGTTTCAAATATTTTATTTATTTAAGGTGAAGTTAAGTATTTTAGGATTGCC
Organism: Pinus albicaulis; assembly: GCA_034641835.2. Lineage (NCBI taxonomy): Eukaryota > Viridiplantae > Streptophyta > Pinopsida > Pinales > Pinaceae > Pinus > Pinus albicaulis. Next base: position 840,971,955 of record CM076577.1, on the reverse strand, counting down.
CTTTTTATTTTTGAAAAAGGTGTAAACAACTATAATGTTTCTATTTTTTAGTTATGATGTTTCTACTTTTCCAGTTGGTGTTGATCCTTTCCATGGATCAAACATGTTTTGTATGCAACTGCCTATTACACTATGATATTTTTCCTATATAATGAATATAAGTAAATGAATAAAGGGTTGGTTGGCTGGTTTGGCAAAAGACTTTGCAAGAGTGTTATTGTGTGATTATGTTGTGGCCTGAATTTGTATGCATGGAGCTTGTGTATCAGTTGATCCGCTAATATTCTGGCGAAGATACTCATAGTATGGGATGTCAAATTTTTTTTTCTCCAATAAAAGATTTGTTCATCTCCACTAAACTTTAATGTTGTCTCTCTTCCGCTAAATATATGTATTTTTTCTTATCATAAGTACAAGTTGAGGCTATTTGGAATTCAATTTAGCATTTCTCCAAATTGGGTGTTACAACTTGGTTCAATTGCAATGATGGTGCTTATATATATGTTTAATTTATTCTAAAATTCTTATTTCCTATGAGTGCAGTGTCTGAATTTCTCATGTTGTTTCATTTTAAATGAGTATTTACTCTATCATGTTCCCCTATGCTACAATTTCTAAATGTCTCAGATGTTATATTGATTGAGCCTTTATGAGAATGAGTGGTTATTTAAGCATAATCCATTATTTGTGCAGGGTTTTTGAACTATAAACATTATCTTTAGACAAATATTTACCTACCCACAAGAAAATGAATTGTGAAATAGTTACAACAAAACTACTCTCTGTGGGTTTATAATTGTCAAATATCTAGTTTCTTTAAGTGAGGGAGCTCCCTCCAGTCAGTAAATACCAGTATCCCGACCAAAAGTGTTTAGTGGTTACCTTCTTGAGTCTATTTTCCACCTAGTAGATATCAAGGAGTGATAACATATTGGCGTTGTTTCCAGGGACCAAGCAATCACATTTTCCGTGGGTATTAACAGCATATATAAAATCTAATTTTTTATTGTGAACAACAGTTGGACATATGAATGTTGAATCATTCACATGGCAACTTCGAGTTCAAAGGATCCAACATATTGAAATTTCACGGTGACTCCACTGGTCAAAGGTCATAAATTTTTGTTGACTTTTTTCAATATGTGTTCAAGAACAAATGCAATGGATGCACCCATGGCCAGATCTTGTATTTCTAGTTTTCCGAATCCCATGCCTACTGTTGATTGGTCAACTTACCTCCCAATATTCATAGATGGAAAGGGAGATGATTTTTCTCTACATCGAGTTAAATTTCATATCCATGCACACAAGTTGAAGGTTGAATGTCATAAAGGCCAATTATGGAAAAATGAGAGAGGTTATTCTTTAAGATGGTCCAAAGTACAAAAACTGCTTCATTTTTTCACATAGGTGTCACAAATTAGGAATTATGAATGCACATTTAAAGATTATTTTTCATAGTTTGTAAATTTCCTATTTTGAGCCATGGTTTTTTAGATCATTTTGTGAGAAGATGGGGAAGGATTTGGAGAATTAGGGAAAGGTTTTTAAGATCAGGAAGGATTTGGATAAATTTCTACTTGAATTTTATTTAGCCCAACTAAATCCTTTTTTTCCAACACAATACCCTTGTTGATATTTGTGACACTATTTCCTCCTTCCTTCCATATGTGGTCTCACCTGTCTTACTTCCCATCTCAAGAAAAACTATTATTTAGTGGAGGATTCGATTTGGCTTCTCAAGCTACTATTCATCAACATATTAGCAATTGGTGCTACTAGTGGTTGTCTATTTGTGGGTGGGTGAAAATAGTGAAATTGTTCCTAGAAAGTATTAAAAAGTTAAACTCACATGTATCTTGTCCAGTAAATGTTTTTCTCCTTATGCTAACATTATTCAAAATATCTTATATCTCATCAAACTCACCTCCTATGGAAACACTGAAATCAGGTCTGAAGTTTATGGACCAATCATATTCCATAGAATATGTCATCTCTTGTCTATGATTGATCGATAAAGAATAATTTGGTATCCTAAATGAATCTCTTGTTCCAACAATGTTAATAGCATTATCTCCAATAAAATTATCCTCACTATTCTCTTTGTCTCATATTTGAATCAACTTGTCAAGTTTGGTTGAGATAATGTCTAACTTGTTCTGTCTCTTAGACATAATTTTTCAATTTGTCTACACTGAAGAGAAAGACATTTCCTTTCTGGAAGGAACTAAAACTTCAGAATCTAATTCGTCTTCAAGAGATTCATCTTCAATTCTCATGAATTATAGGGGAGGGGGATCTTTTGGTGTATTGAATGGGGGAAGGGGACATAAGGGTAGCATGGATGGGTAGAAGTGAGAGGTTGAAGCATGGTTTACTGAGATCTATAATCCTAACATTAGAGAATAATAAGGAGCCTTAGGGCCTTATGACATAGGGGCTAGGGGACCTATAAGGAAGGAAATGAGTGAAATTGATAGAGAAACCACCAATAGTTGTGATAATGGGATTAGGGGCCAAATTATCCCAAACCATAAGCACTCAACCCATAGCCACTAAAGTCCCTATCCCTTTAACCCCAAAGCCACAATACCTTAACCCATACACTCATAAATCATAACAAATTAACCCCTTGATCATTTAAACCCCGAGCCACTAGCCCCTTAACTGCTAACCCCTAAATTAGAATCCTTTAACCCCATAAACCATAATCCCATATCCTCTTAAACCTTGAACCTTAACCCTCAACCCCTAACCCTTAAAATCAATAACCCCTAACCCTTTAACCCACTAACACCTAAATACCATAACCCTTAGGCACTTAACACCTAAATCCCATGACATGTAAGTCTTTGATGGTTAACCCTTAACCCCTAACCCTTAAACCCCCTAGACCTCAACCCCCTACACCCTTACCCTTTACCCTTTACCCTTAACCCCTTTCTCCTAAACACTTAAACCTCTTAAATTCTAGAACCCCTTATCCTTTCTCCCAAACCATAAGTTCTCCAACACTAATATTCTTGGGCATATTATGATTTTTCTTGCTAACTGCTCCAAATAAAACCTCTAAGCACTAGTAGGGTCCAAGGAAAAGAGCTACAAGGTCCCCAAATCTGATCTACATTATATGGACAATCACATTTACCCCAAGTATCCTCCACGCATTTCCCTTGGTTTATTGGAGTTTGAATAATGCATATGATGACACAAGTAATACTAATCCTAAGACTCAACTTACCTAATCACTAGGAGGCCTTAAAAATCAAACAAAACCTTGAATTCTACCTACAATTGCTACAATTTCCTATCATAAATATGTAATTAGAAATTCTACATAATTGTAGGGAAACAAGGAAACCAAATTCCTCTTCTAGAAATCTATAAGACCTTCTCAAGGAAAAATACAAATTTTGAAATAAATTGTTGGAATTATGCTCTTGCATCAATAGCTACCAAGGTATCCTTGTAGGCCACCCCCTTTAAAAATAGTAATATGAATCTCATTTACCTAAAAGGAACTCCTTACATAATTCTCTCTTAGATCCTATCAAGCATGAAATTTTTTAGTTAAATGGATGTTTACCCTACAAGATTCTATCCTCATGGCCTAAGATAAGGAATCCCTCTATGTCACCCACAACTATTTCATTAATGGTACACTATTAGAGAGAAACAAACATTGAATGGATCATTCTTTGCATTGAGTTTCATGGATAATATAAGAGAGTTTTTTAATCAAGTTTTGTAAGTTTTCACCATACTCCTCAGAACTTTCTCCAACCATTTTATTAATCACCTTAAACTTAGTGATTTTTTGTTGTTCAATGTTTAGCCTCTAGAAATTAGATGTAAATATCACCTTTAATTCATCCATGGCCTTAGCTACACCCTAGGGACAAATCTATATGAACTTCATGCACCATTCGAGAAGCTTCCCTGACAATGTGGTTAGGAACTTTATCAACTTAGAAACTAACACTACAATCCTTTTCACCCTCCAAATGAATCCACATAAGAACCGATGTAGTTTTTCATCAGCATCACCCCTCATAAAGTTCTTGGAACTACTATAACCATATCACTGGTTGGGTTGTTCACAAAGAAAAAACCTTATGGACATGTTTGAATAATTAGGCCTACTCCCCCACTTGAACTAAAGTTAAAACATAACATATGCCACTTCTACTTGTATTCCCACCATCATTTTTTTTCACTACTACTATATCGCAAACTACAAAGAAAAGGTGCTTTCAAGACAAAAGTAGAATAAAAAGTTGGGATTATCTCTAGGCTTTTAAAATTCATAGGGTGGTTGGGTTGGATTGGATCCACTTTTCTTACGTGATATCATATCTACTACTTGACCTTCCTCTATCTCAAACAATTAGAACACATTATTAAGTGTTTCTTCCTCTTCTTTATTTGTGATGATATCACTCTCCATAGGATAATCAATACATTAAAAAATGAGGCTTCCTTTTAGAAAATCACGATCCATCTAACTGAACATGCTCACTTCCTTGTGCCATCACTTCTTTTTTATCTTCCAAATTTCTAGACATATTCTCCCCACCTATTCTTCTCTTCAAGATCTTCCCAATTATTAAATCCCCTAATTTGAACAAATGTTTGGTATTTTCTTGAAACCTTTGAAACCTTTTGAACTCTTTTAATTGTGTCTCTATGTTTCCATCCTCACCAATACTCATTTTCATTACGATAGTATTGTGATGGATCCCCTTTGTTCTATTCGTCCACCACTTCCTCCATGGCACCTTATTCCCTTAGTTATTAAATATTAGTCAATTCATTCTAAGTCACCTCCAAGAATTCATGCTTACACTCCTGTGATTAGAGAACTGGAAAACACATAAGCTACTTATATGAAATAAAAATGTTCAAACAGTTATGAACTTATAACTTTTTGTTATTATAATATATTTATGAATATGTTTATCATGCAAATTAATAATTTTTTAAAATATCAATAATGTTAACAAATTCCTTCCAAACAATAACAAACACAATAAAAAACACACAAAATACCAGCTAATATAGATTGTCCACTTGACCTTCAATATAGGCCAACAATGACAATCCTATTCTTTTAATGGGAAAAAACTACAAGAAATTTCTATCCCTCATGCATGTGAATATGAGAAAAAGACCAAAGATAAAATATCTGGGTAGGACTCTTGCATAATGTATATCCAATGCTCATATTTGATTATTATTACATTTGATGCTGATATGTGATTATTATCAAGTTTGATGTTTGAGATTACTTTGAACCAACAACACAACTATACAATGATATTAAATTTAAAAAACAAATCTTGAATTAGATGAAAGACGTTTGTATAGTAAGGGTTTGTTTTGGTTGCTTTTGTTTTCATTTACTTTTTATTTTGTATGGGGGATGATAATATGAATTTTTCACCTCGCTTCCCTTGCCTAGTCCATCTCTCCATCTACATCCAATTTTTTTTTCTTCCCAAAGACTACCAAAATAAGCCTCATTTCTCTACATATAGTTCAAAAAGGACTTCGGTTGTTCGAATTTTTCACCGCCTTACCCCTACTTAGACCATCTCTTGATCCGATCCAAATTTGGTGTCTTCCACAGAGACTCCTAGTGCATAATCCTCATTTCTCTATGCATCGTTCAACTAGGAATTCGACTGTTTTTCTTATGGCTCAGAGTAGGGTTTCCATGTTGGAATTCAGTTTTTTTTCTTGTGGCATGGAGTAGGGTTTCTAGGATGGACTTCGACTATTTTGTCTATGGCATAGAGAAGGGTTTCTAGGTTTACAAATGCGACGCATTTAGAGAAACCTTTAGAGGGGAATTCAACAATGGCGGTATTGTTGTGGAGATGTTATTACGATGTAATATTTTGGCCCTCATGTATAAGGTTTGGAATCCTTTGTACCGGCCCAATAAGGTCATGATCTAGGATGATCATTAGAGCCGTTATCTTAGGGAATTATCCTTCAAGTCTGAGGTTCAAGCCATGAAGCTAAGATGAGACGGGATCAAATTGTGGTGGTGTTCGAGCACAAGATTTTTGTGTACAATTTCATGGATTTGATGTTGGTGCATCATATTGATACGATGAAAAACCCTTAAGGTTTTTGTGATGTTTATCATGCTCCCAATAGATTATGTTAGCCTACTTAGGGTTATACCATGCCATATAAGAGTCGAGAAGTATGGTATCAAGAGAAGCAGATTAGTAACTGCCCATGACTCTCACATTTTCTGCTTTGCACTCACCCTTGATGGAAACATCCTTGCGATTGCTAGTAAAAATGGGACTCTTATAAGGATCTTCAACATGCTAGATGCCACTTGATTGCAAGAGGTATGTCTTGCATCTCTACCTATTTAGTTTGAAACATTTCAGTTGGCCATTAAAATGCCCATCAATCCCTAGTTAAAGTCTGATGATTTGAAGCATTGATCTTAAAAGAATGTTTTATATCAGGGTATTATACACCCTTAGGGTCTTTAATCTATCATTCTATTTCGACAACCCAACTATCCTTGATGAATCAATTCTCGAGAATTTGATCCGTAGCAATAATGATTTCGTAATTAATTTGTAGAGATATATAGATTAAATTACCCCCTAGCCACCACTATATTATACACATAGATTCAATGGATAGGGGTTTGTAGTTATCATTCAATGGAATCACCTCGAACCAGTATCGATCTCTATTTCTCTTCTCACTTGTTTTTATCCATTTATTAATACTATGTGTCCCTTTTTGACCCTGGCTCTTAAGAGAAAAAGAGGTATTCTATGAGGCTATTAATTAGAACCTTTAATCTACCCAGAAAAGGTGCGAAAATTATGCTCAATAGATCTATATATGTGTAGTTGTTCTGCGGTTAATAGCCCAATATCACATACTATATGTAGTATCTATAGTGGCAAGACTACCTGTTGGCCTATCTAATTGATTGTAATTTGTTGTGGGTAGGATTAACGAAAAGTATTACCCATTTTCACTTGTTGATTCATTGTTAAACCTTACAAACATACATTAGTCCTTTCCTATTTTTTAATTTATGGAGACATTTGAAAAGTCCGTTGTCAAGATAAATCAATACTTAGAGGTGGAATTTAGGACCTCCATTGTCGATGCAATCAATGTAGGTGCCGCTACAAACAAGTGTTTATGCATCGTTAAAAAAACCTTAATGAGTAGTGAAATTTTAGTTATAATCAGTTTATGTTGTTGATCTATTCAAGTGAGGTTGTGATGTGAGATCTGATATACTTGTTAAGCTAGGGAATCTTCTACGTAGACTTATAATCTATGAGACTTGAATTGATACGGCCTAAGGTTCCGATTTTCGTTAAAGCTAGCATCAACAAGCTCCCTGTTCAGCCGTAGTCTTAAGTTGTAGTGTCAGAACTCAAGGTCTTAGGAATCTTGCCTTAAGGTCCAGCAACCTTAGTCCTTATTCATTAGCTACATTGATTGCCTTAGCACTGCATTCATTTTTAGTTTACAAGTAGAAATACTAGTGAGTAAGGTTTACACTACTAGATAGAGTTGTATAGAAAGTACTAATTCTCCATCGATATATGAGCTCGCATGGAGAATTATTACTTGTACATTCGCTTTAGCTCAACATAGTTTAATATATCTGTATAGTTAACAATATAAATTATATTTATAACTCATCATTATTAGTGTTATATACTTGTACTAAATATTAGATCTAAATCCAATGTATCATCCATATTGTCATCGGGCTCATTTTCATACAACCAATAATATTGCATATCTACAATTAAATTATTCATTTATAAGCCAGAAGAGGACTAATAAACACCCATTCATTAGGTCTTTCCTTGCACTTAAGTCAGAGCCATACAATATTTGAAGTTATCCTCTTTCTTCTAGTTTCAATGAACCCATATAGAGTGATGAAAAAGCTCTACCAAAGTAACTACTACCCCAAATGTGCTGATGTAATCTTCCCTTCTTTCCACCTTATCCTTCAACCAAGCCAAACCAGCTACTGCTTTAGTCTGTCCCCCATGCTTACTTAGTTAATGTTGATGAGCCAAGAGTAGGGTCTATTCTTAGTCCTCTTTTGGCAAGATAGGTTAGCTTCTTGTCGTCCTTTTTGCCTTGCGATACTATACAAGATAGCATTGAGGTGTTTACCTTGTCCATTGTAACAAGAAGTTAATACGTTGATAATATAAGATATCTCATATTTGTATCCTTTCCATTTGAATAAGAAATCAATACTATATATGATACTAACATAGATGTGTGTAATTATTCCACTACTCTATCTGTGAATTGATAGCTCAGCAACATTCCCCACTAGTCTATGCATGTCAGCTGATACCCCCCTTCAACCACACCATAAGAGATCCCATTCCACCGAGATTTCAAAGTCATGAGAGATATCAATTTTACACTAGCTTATACAGCCAGTTTAATTGAAAGGCTTGATGACCTTGCGACCAAGCCAACCATATAAGAAGGTGGGAGTGTAAAGGGTGGGCATTATCTCCACTATTATTAATTTTAATAATCGAATATTTTAGTGGGGGAATTAATGCTAGAAGGATGTTGGAGAAATCATGGGTTGTAAGATATCAAAAAATTGTCATCTGTCACATTTTTTTCGTGGATGACATTCTTTGTGCTGGGGCTGCTAGTATCTCTGAATGGGAAGCTTTATCCAACTTCTTCATGAAATTTAAGAATGATTTTTTCCTCAAAATAAAAAAATAAAAAACATAGCTAATACCTGAGGATGTAGATTCAGTGAAGATTAAGAACATTGCTACAATGTTTAAAGTTAAGATCCGACCTTTTTCATATGGATTCGAATACTTAGGTTGTTTCTTAAATCCTCGTGGATACAAGAATTCTGACCGGGATTGGATTGTTCTCAAATTTGAGAAAACATTATTTCGTTAGGACCATATGTAGCTAACATTAGGAGGTAGGGTTATTATGATTAGAGTGGTATTTTAGGGTATCCTAGTATATTGGATGCATCTCTTTCCCATCCCCCAAGTTGTCATAAAGAAAATTGAATCCATTGTGACAAAATTCCTATGGTCTGGTTCGGGTCCCAGAAGGAGTATTCCCCTTGCTGGCTTGCACAAAATTTCTTGATCAACGAAAAAAGGTTGTTGGGGCATTCTAAATTTTAGAAGTTTCAATATTCCTCTTCTTGTTGCAAGCCTGTGGCATATTTTCAGTGAACGGGGTCTTTGGCAGAGTATTATTATGGACGAATATATCAACCACAATGGCTTGCGGCAGTGGATCAGTGAGGGAGCCATATAAAAATCCAATAAATTTGCAACGTGGAGAAGCCTCTGGATCAATATCCCTTATATTTTTAACAATATTTTTTGGGTGGTTGGAAATGGATAGAAGGTTTTGGTGGGATTGGATGTTATAAAAGGTATGTGTGGTTGTCATTCTCTTTCATCCCCCATCATATATGGTATAAACCAGAGGGGTTTTTCAAACTTGGAAAGTATTGGAGAGGAACCCAAGCACTATTGACTAATACTTATTGGGCACATGCATGGGAAATTTGGTTCCCAGACTATTTGCAGGCAAAACAGGAAACATATCGAGCTAATATTTGTCAGGCTTCCATATCACTATCTTATGGTCAGGACAAATTGGTTTTGGGGGGTCATATCATATACTGGGGGTTCTCCGAGTAAACAAGTTCTAGCAACTTTTTTTGTTTGAAAATTAGTAGGATATAGATTCCTATTTCCCATGTAAAATATAAATCTAAAGCTTAGATATCATTTGTGACTCTATGTTGTGCATGTGATAGTAGACACAAAATGAATTCAAAAATAAATGTTCATTTATGGCCTAATTTTCTGATCGGTGACACAGTCTCTAAAATTGAATTTAAATCTCTGTTGGAGGAATAATTTTTTTCCCATATCTTTTAAGTTGGTTGATGCCAATATTAGCAAAGGATCTACTTAGTCATGAAGTGAATCTATACACATCACTTTGATAAATTTTGTGGGAGAAGCAGGGTTAATGAATCCTTTCCACCATCACAACTTTCTACAATATGCTATGTTGGGATAGAATGCCACATTGTCTATAATTTTTGACACTTGTTTTCATCTCCAAACAATGTCCCAATGCCAAGTATAGGCCAAAATTTCTTGCTTTTGGGTTGAGAAAAAATCAATGTTTTTTCTCTTGTCTCTTTGTGTTACACATATTTATTTTGTCATTTCGTTCACCATATATTATACAAACCATTTCATGCCCACAATTGTATTGAGAAGCCCCATTCCTTAGCATCCTTTCTTGGTTCCTCAACCTTGGCCCTTACAGGAGATGGGTGGCATTGCAAACTACATATTTTCCTTCATATTTTCTTTTGTTTGTTTGTATTGTTGACATGCACACTCCTAAGGAAAGCTTTGCCCTCTAATATTAGTAAATGAAATTTTGGGGGGATGGTTCTGATATTATATGGAATCATAGTCAAGTTCTCAAGTGGTCTAATTTCCCAACCTTCATTCACATATTGAGTTTGCTACATTTTCAGAACATAAAATTTAGTCCTCCTCAACTCTGAATAGTAAAATTCTAGTCATTTAATTCCCCAACATTTAGTCAGAAATTGAGTTTTCTTCATCTATAGAACAAGAAAAATTATACAATCCTCCCCAACTCTTTATAAATATGCCTCCAACGCTGCTACCCAAGGGAACCTGCAAGCTGGTATTTTGAGGTGTTGTTGCATGTTGGAAACCCCGATCATGATGTCCTCACAAATTCCTCACATTGGATTTGAACCCCCACACTTGATTTACTTCCTACACCAATAAAATCCTCTTTCTTCATGATTGGAACTCCCCTTTGTTGCATCATAGTTAATATCTATTGATACATGCAATGAAGCGGTGCATTGTGAAGTGTACTCTTTGCAGACCCTCTACCATCTTATGTATCCTTGCTTATTTTTTGAGCTCTTGGTATGATTTTAAGTACCATTCATCTCTTATATAATTAGCCAATTATGAGTCCTTTTTTTGGCTTCTGAAATATAGTTTTTGCTACTCTAACAATATAGGGAAATTTATATTGCAAAATATATATATATATTTTTGCTGAAACATTCTTTCTGCTTCGAATAGTGTATAACATGGTCAGCCAAGGCCTTGTAAAAGAACCATTCTTTTCATTTTGAATGAATAGGAATGTAGATGAGGAAGCTGGAGGAGATATAGTTTTTGATAGTGTTGATCCTAAACACTTGAAGGGTTAACATCACTATACACATGTTACTCGAAAGAGTTACTGGCAGGCATGTTATAGAATCACGTCAGTTTTCCATGTTTAAGATTGAGGTTGTTCTTTTGAGGTGTTGTTGGATGCTGGAAACCCCAATCATGATGGCCTGACAAATCCCTCACACTGGATTTGAAAACCCACAATTGAGTTGCTTCCTACACCAATTGGATCCTCTTTTGGCACTCCCCTTTGTTGCATCATGATTAATATCTATTGATATATGCAGAAAAGAAGTGCATTGTGAAGTGTCCTTTGTGAAACCCCTTTACCATCCTGTGTTTTCTTTCCTATTTTTTTTAATAGAAAATGCTCAAAGGGGCATAAATGTCAAGGAAGGAAATTTCTCAATATGTAAAATAATGATGGGGAGGAAGCAAAGGCACCACCACAAATGAGTGAGAAATAAATTGCGTACCTAAAAGTGTAGGGAAAAAGTATTTAAACTTTTGAAACATAGATGATATTGAGAATGAAATATCATTTCATGCATTTCTAGGTGTATAAATAAATCATACCCCTGGGATCATGATATACATTAAGAAGAAAAAGGTCATAGAACTTTCTATTTCTAGTATTATCCATAGCTTCAATGATAAAATATTAGAAAAGTATCTCAGTTGTTTAGTGTACCCAATGAAAAATTGTGAAGTATCAGTTGCTAACAGAGGAAGTTTTAATTGTGGAGGAACATTCTATAAACATCAAACCTAGTATAGGAGTGTTAGAGACTATAACTTATCAAGACCATGTATGCCATTCCTATGGGAAAAGTAGATGTGGTTCTAGGGATTAAATTATTGTGAAATTTGGGTACATTTATACAAAATATAATGAATTATTTATGAGATTCAAATTAGAGGGAAGTGATTATGAACTCAATGGGCTAAGTTCTCCACTTTCTCAGTGGATCAGCTCACACAGAATGGAAAATTTCCTAGAAAAGAGTTGTTGTGGAGTTAATGCTATAATTTAATCGATGGAAGTGAAGAAGGAAGACGATATTCCATTAGAACTAAAATGATCTACCTCCGGCTAGAGATCATAAACATCAAATTAAGCTCATACATAGAAGTACAATTCCTTATAGAAGATATTATAAACTAAGAAAATCTAATCGGGAAAATCTAATTTGGTTCTATGATTTCAGTGAATGTTTCAGGGGTTTACAAATCCCTAAGTCCCTAAGATGGGAAAACAATGGGGACATGGCCCCAAATAGTCAATTAAATCCATGTATTACACCATTTTACCCTTTTCTGAAATTTTAAAATGTGCTCATCAATCTTCTTAACAGCTAAATATGCAAATTTTCAATTTTTAGGGACAACCTCTATTTTCATAAGTCAAATTTTCTCCTTGTTATGGGTTTGGATAGACTAGAAACAAATTTCAATTTGCAGTTTTCTCTACTGGACATATTGGCTGATAAATTTAAAACACATGCTAATTAGTCAAATGTTAATTTTCACAAAATGACAAAAGTAGACTTGGATAAAATTAACTCAATCAACTTATTAATAATTAGACTCTCAGCCCCTTATGTTTTGCGAGAGTAATACTATAATGGTGAAAATATATAGTTGGTTTTTTTCTTACAAATTCCATTTATATTGCAAAGGCCAATAAAATGTCATACCTTTCCATAAGCAAGGTCAACAACATCATCTTGATGCGTATAAAGTTGAATGAACACACTCCTGATCTGTGACAAGATAAAGTGAGTAAACATGTAATAGAAATTATAAAACATAGTTTGTAGTGAACATGTATAAATTTGAATCAATACAATCTTGATCTGTGACAAGTAGAAGTAAGTTAGCAAGTAGGAGCATTAAAACGAGTAGTCTTGATCTTGTTCTTTGTTGCTTAACTAGGGAGAAAAAATGATGGTTATTTTTCTTTTTTGTATGTTGTTGATTTCCTCACTGAAAAAGGTTTGGATAATTTGGGATGATTCACCTTAAGTATGCTGAGATTATCCCAGAAAGGTTTCATATCTCAAATTGTCTTCAACATCAAAGTGGAATTTTTTATCCTAGATTGCTTTCTTCATTAAGATTTTCAAGGGACTCCCATGTTGGCTATATATTCCAAGATAATGAAAGTTGAATCAGTAGATAGCACATAGAAACATTATTTCTAAAATATATTATTATCATTATACTTTTATAAATCTACCATTTCATAAGTACCGGGCTTGTCTTGTATAATTAGCCAATACTGAGCCTTTTTGGTGGCTTCTAAAGAATAGATTTTTATGTTATAACAATCTAGGTAAATTTACTCTTCAATATATATATATATATATATATATATATATATATATATATATATATATATATATATATATATATATATATATATATATTTGATGAAACACTCTTTCTACTTTGAATATGGTATAACATAGTCAGCCAAGGCCTTGTCAAAGAACCAGTCTTTTAATTTTGAATAAATAGGTATACAGATGAGGAAGCTGGAGGAGGGATAGTCTGTGGCAGTGTTGCTCCTAAACACTTGAAGGGTGAACATCAATATACACCTGTTACTGGAAAGGGTTATTGGAAGGTATGTTATAGAACCATGTTAGTTTTCCATGTTTAAGATTGACTGTAGGTAAGGTTAACTGCATGCATATCATGTTCTTAGTATGCATTATAGTTACTGGTCGGTACATTATGGGGTTATTCTACTCTTCAAACTTGATGTTTCTATTTCTTTTAGCTTGCTATGGGAGACTTCCTCATTGATATTCAATCAACAGGTGTGCATAGTGTCTTTCATTTTATTCAATTGATTAAATAATCACTTCTTGTGGAACCTTATGAAAGTATTGACGACATGTTATGAGCATTTAACTGGATATTTTTGCACTCTGGGTTGTGATACTATTGTAGATTATATAAATTCTTTATTGGTTGGTCCATCAATAAATCCTGGAAAACTTTGATCTTTTTAAGTTTTTATATACAATTTGTTGGGCTTATTTAGGTCTGTGCACCAGAAATATTATAAACTTCAGAGAGTTGTGGCACATTTGATGCAAGCGTGTGCATTCACAAGCGACAAGTGAATGATTAATAATGCTCAATTGATGTGTTATCTTTGTAATATGAAAGATAACTAGTTAAAATTGATTTCAAGAATTTTCTTACGTTTGAGGTTATTTTTGGTTTTCTTACGTTATTTAGGCCAAAAATGTCTATCTCTTTTTGTAATTTAATATACAAGGTAGGCTGTTTACTCCATTTGTTTCTCTTATGCATTATTTTTATAATTTTTCTCCCTATATTCTATGGTTTATAGACTATGTGTTTCTTTTAATACTCAAATTCCTAATACTCTATAATTTTTATATACAAATTTCAATAGGACTCGACATAATCATTGCTATAGAATATTTGGAAGAATATATTTCTCTTATGATACTAGGGAATTGATACATTGTGTGCAATTCTTTGTCTAGTGTCTTGATTTTATTTGTCCTTGTATCAAATAGAAGTTATAAACATCCCAAAATGCCACTTTGACACTTATTGGTTTTTTTATCTATAGTTGATGCATTACCAAGAAAAATTATGCATATTGGGTGAGATATGAAACATGGAAATGGTGTAGAATGCTTCTGTAGACCTTATATTGTGCTCATAAATCATTATCAAACCTTAAATTTTCAAATGTAGAAGAAAGGCTAAAACATTCCAAAACATAGGAATTGCACACCAATGCTTTCTCTAAGATGAGATTGACTAAAAAATAGAAAGAACAAATTATACTAAATTTTTCTTATTGATGTTGTATTTCCAAAGCCCTATGGACCCTCTTGCGTCAAAGTCCCCTAGTTAATATAAGCATATTTCTCATGAGGTTGTTGATGAATCAAATACCGTAGGATGTCTTGATCTTTCTTTTCTTCCTTCTTCCTCCTGCAACAAACTCATTAGCCACTCGTTATTGTCCTTTGGTTACTTTCCTTACCAGCATAGGCTAGAATGACCAATATATTTGAGCAAGGTTTAAGTTGCTATATTATCTTGTAGTTTCAAGAGGCTTATTAAATTAATACAGTTTGTGAGAAGTTTCATTTATATTGAAACTAATCTTCGGTGGGGTATGATTTATGTGTATAGAATTCATGAGGATGGGATGATGGATTCTGAAGCACCTTTATTGGTATCTTGCAGGAGACTTCACCTGGCCATAGAGTGAAATTAGATATATTTAAGGCTGATTTTCCCATAGTGTAAAGACATGGTAGCAACGTCCATCAATTAAAAATAGTTGGTTCTGACAGTTCATAACAACATTTTCTTATACATAATTTAATAAGTCCTAGTTCCACACGTGATAAAAAAATAATAGAATTGTTTCATGTCATAAAAAAGTTATTTGACAAACACAAGAAGTCAAGATGCAGGCATCTTTCCTTTCACAATCCAATCATTGTACCATTTCAGCCACAGGTGTGTTTGTATTCTTACCACTCAAAATGCATTTGGTCAGCAATTGGTGTTAATTTTTTGACATATGTTTATTTTTATTTAAATTTTGTTATGTCCTTGTGATGCATAAGAATAAATTATTGCGTATATGTTTCTAGTAGAAGAATGAAATTTAGACTGATTTCTTATAGTTAATAATATTGCATCATCCAAACAAATTTCAAGCTTACAAATACAGATGAACTTAATTGTAATTCTTAGTTAATAAACATGGATAACAACTAGGATTTTTGGCAGTGAAGTTTGAAATGTTGGAGACTCATGCATCACCATGAGTCTTCTTGAATCACACTGAGCCTATCACTTGGATCATACTCATTATCTCCTGAGAGTTCTTCACATAATGTTAGGTACTTCAAAGAATTTTTTTTTTATTAATTTATTATCATATTTATTTTCAAATTTAAATATTAAATCCATGTAACCAACCACCCTACCCAACAACATGTCGAAAAAGGTAAGATATTTTTTCAGGGTTGAAGGTTGTTTGAACTTTAACAACAAGGCTCAAAGCCATTACAAAAATATAGTCAACATGAGATGAACAAGTCACTTATGCGAATTGAACCTGGGTGTCGATGATATCAATCATTCCTCCCAATAACTTGATTTAAACCCAATAGACATTAAATTAAATTTTGGAGGACATGGGCGTGGACTTTCATTCAATTTTATGTGCATTGTGTACTAGTCATTAGAGCATTTAATATAATATATTCGGGTGCAACCACATGTCTGGTCACTGCCTCAAGGTGCCCCCATGGCTTTAGGTTTGGCCCTCATGGGATTTGAATCTTTCCCAACATTGAAAAACTTCTTGCTTTCCACCATTGGATATAACCCCTTTGGGTGGTTACTTCAAGAGTTGTAGTCAGTGTAGCTTCAATTTATTCTTTTCATGCTAATTTAGTTAAATTTTGTTTGAAATATCAGCTTGTGTGAAATGTCTATTTATCCTTTACAAAATTTCCAAGCAGAATCATGTGGGGAATATTGAAAAAATTCTTTACAATAAATCTTAGTTAAGAAGTCTGAACATAATAACATTGTCTCGGCATTTACCCTCTTCTAGAAATCTTGATATAATTTATTCTGATTCCTAAATTCCAGGTTCTGCCCTGGCCAAATTATATGTTTTAGCTTAGTAGCCTACAATTCATAATTCAGTCAATAATAAGTCACTATTTAATTGACTTAGTCAAGTTTTGATTTGAAGTAATTTTCATTTCCTTTCAAAAATTTACATCCTTAGGGTTTCGTAGCTCTAACTAGGGTATAAATAGAATTTATCGTCTCTTACCATCATAATTATCATCAGAAGTCTTATTTTTGTTGTCATACTAAGTTCAAATGGACACCTGAGTGATGTACTAGAGTTGTAGAGTGTACTCTATCATTTTCTGTGAAAGCAGAGTGCTACTGAATCTGATTTATGTTCTCCATATCACCATATAAGTGTAGTTATTTTCCTCTCTTTCTTGTCATTCTATGTTGATTCCACTTATCTTGATTCCATATCCACAACAATCAAGACTTCACAAAATGGTCATTAGGTACTTTAAACTTAACATAAAATGTAATTAATTGTGATGCAAAGTGAACAATTCATGATGTGATCTTATATTTTAATTTATTTCTCTGTTCAAGTCTAATTTTGCACTCAAGTCTCAAGTTACTAGATTTCTAAAATGTCTTCAAATATGCAAATAAATGCTACAGAAATAATGTTAAGCATGAGCTATGACATGTTTGCAAAGGAAAAAAAATTATATTATTGTGAAAAGAATATGCTAAATAGGGTACTGAAGACAATCAAGAGAGTGCAACTCATGAATCTAGTTTTCATAGTGAAGACAATGATGAAGTGTTAGTGAAGACAATAATGGTGCTAAATTCTCCAAAAGGAATAGACAATGCAGAGGGTTTAAATCATGCCTTAATCAATTAATTTGACGAGAATACCTTGACATGTTATTGTAAAGTGAGTTACAAACTTCATAGTCAACTATTTGTCTTATTTTATGCTGAAGTATTTGTGTACTTTTTAATCTGAATTTAACTTATGCACAAGGTATATTCACAGAGACAAAATTTTGATGGAGAACAATGTCAATCAATAAATATCCTTTTAAGCTTTTGAAGTGGATGGATACTTACTTCACTTTGCATAGTCGTTGTTCAACGTTTCTTTGTTTTTTCAGTTCTATTAAGTTTGTCTTTCTAATGCCCTTTCTTAGTTCATTAACATGGATAAAATTTGAATCCACGAGTCTAATTTGGTTCTATGCTACTCATCCTTACAGTAAAAGTTAGTTATGTATTATCATTCCTATTTTTAACTACATAATTAGGTGAATGGAAATTAATGTTTAATAGTAATGATTTAGTGACCATTTTGAGCTCACAGGATTTTCTATAATGCTTTTGAAGGAAGATTTATCTTTGGATTAGATATTTCACTGACACCATTGCCTCACCATGTAATTTTGTACTTGTTTACTTGATATGGGCACATAATGAAAGCAAGGAATTTGGAAAGGTAGCCCACTTAACATTCCACAATTATATTACCAAATTAATACAAAATATGAGATATAGATATTCATTGTTATAAAACCAACCAAAAAATATCACCTTATAAATAATGTTTCTTACTAGAAAGAATTGAGTGCTAAATTTTACTAAAAATAGACAAAAAAAAATTTTATCTCTCAAAGGGATAATTTTCTTATCCCAACATTTTCCTTTGGGTGGGAAATTTACTCAAAGGGAAACATCCCTTTCAAACCAAGTACATAATAATCTAATGAGGCCCAATAGTTTTTGACTTGGTATGGAGCAATGCTTCTTTTGGAAGTAGAGTTAGAAAATTATTACGTTGGCATGCTTAAATTATTAGTGGTGGAACTTGTCCATGGTGAGAAATTTTGGAATGGTCAACTATTTTTTGTCTTCTCTACTTAAAATTATCTTTTATGGAAAATTTTATTGTGTGGTAGGAAGTTCCAGCACTAGTGCAGAATTAACAATTAGGATTTTCTATTGTACTTTATTCTTGAGCCATTTTGACAGTATAAAGAGTAGGATTTTTCTGCTTGATTTCCTTCTTAGTGAAAACGTATGGATAATTGGATGAAGATGAAAATTTGTACACCTTATGAGTTCTACACATGCAAGCATGGATAGGAATACACATGAGTGGATCCATACATCTATATTCTTTGATGTAATATCTCATTACATGTCGTAGTCACCAAGAATTTATGTTGAGTAACTTGAGTAATGCTTGGAATTTATAAGATAGGCTACAAAAAATTCTCAACCATAGTTAATGGCAACCTCCTCATTGGTTCATTATGAAAAATGACACCAATGACAAAGGTCTAGAAGAAAGCATTCTTTGCATAGAGTTTTCAGATAGTAATGCATATCCAATGTTTGTGTCTGGTGGTCAAGTTCCTTGAAGAAACAAGTGTTTTTGTTCAAGATGAAGACATTTGAGGTGAGGTATTATTTTCTTAGTAAACAGGCTGCTTGCATTTATTTCTTTTTTTCTTTAGTGACTAATCCTATCACGTTATTTTCATATATGAATGTTTATTAGTAAATGTCGTTACTTTCCTAATGTAGCGGCATAGAACCCCAATGGTGGCTATATTGTACAAATTCCCAACCATCAGCTAATAATTATTTGTGTGTAGAACTAGTTTCCTACACCACTACCAATTATAGTCATTTGGAGTCGATCCATAGATGAGGAATTTGTCAATATCAGTAAAGAAGTTATGCATCAAAAGAGATAAGCATCAGGTAATTCATCAACTATTCCAATGGCTTCCCCATTCTATCTATAGGAGAGATGATCAAGCCCCGTGTTTTGATTACCTAGCTTAGCCACCACATTAAAATCAAAATCATGGAATAGATGCAACCATCAACAGATCTAACTTTCCAATACTATTTTTCACAAAATATTTAAGCATAGAGTAATATGTTAAAAAATTAAAGGGATAGCCTATAAGGTAATGCTAGAACTCCTACAACACATACACCATAGCAAATTATTCACATTACATTGTGGTGTAGTTACACTGAACACACAACAATTTTCTACTATAAAAATATACAGGGTAATCCAGTATACCTTCCCCTAGCTATGCTAGAACATGTACATGAAAAATTGTGTCCAAAGCAGAATCCCCAACCATTGGATGAAGAAGAGGGGGACATGACGGGCATGAAAATGAATAACATCCTTGAACGGTATGGCTTATCACTTCGTGGGAGGGGAAATAATGCAAGGAAAAGGGTGTAGGATGCATCTGAATTTCAAAATGAGAGGGAATAAACACTTGGATCGACCAACAACCTTACATTTCTAAGCTCAATCTGGCACCATACCAACCCTTTTCTTGCCTTGATGCTGGTATCAACCTGGAAAATGAGTCATGGTGTTGCCTTCCATTGCTCAACAAGCGGAGGAGAGGAAAGAAGATACTTAAAAGGGGAAGAGAAATGTGGATTATAGAGTGCCAATTTTAGTTTATGACTGACTCCTCAAAGACAACAAGGATAAACAAATCCAAAGAGATTCACGCTCCCAGCTGAAGGAAACTTTGTTACTTGCAAAGGAAGCCCTTCAGCCAACAGTAAAAGGAAATCATAGAGGATTGGTAGGACAAGGAAAGAGAGGAAAACCTTAGAGGCTCATCAACTTGCGAGATGTTTTCATGACCACCCTAAGACTAAAAAAAATAGGCAGACGAGGAATGCTAAGGACAAGGCCATGAATAAAAGGAATACCATTGGGAATGAGAGATTGGAAGTTTAATTCACAGGATTCCTACCGCACTCCAACTGCACCAAAAGTCGCATCACCTACTTCACCTGCACAATGGATGTGTATTGGCATGGAAAGAAATTCCTCATTGAAAACTTAGGGTTTTGTATAGATAACAGACCCCCCAAAATCTCTATTATGGGTAATGTCGATCCTCTTACCCACTTCATTTATTCAGTACAATGGGACTGAATCCCCACGCAAACTACAAATGCTTATAGGATTGGATCTTGTTTAGTACAAGGGGACTGTATTCCCACACAAACTACAAGTACTTATGGGATTGGATCCCCATAAAAATTACAAATACTTGGTTGAATCTTGAAACTATAGGGCATTTGGAGCCCTTAGATAGGTTTCCGCCAATATAGGAGTGGTACTATTAGGTAGCTAGGCAACACACACTCAGTTTTGTATGATGGACACACACACACACAAACACACACACACACACACACACACACACACACACACACACACACACACACACACACACAGACATATTTTACTTGACATGATGGATTGTGTACTTTTCTGATTTAAGCCTAGATATTTATGTTCTTACCAACCTAGCCTTACTTGAGAAATTACTATCCTTACTAGCTTTACTAGCTAGATAAATATTTCTTTACCATCTTGACGAGCTAGAGAGTACAGGTATTTCTTTTGAATCCATTATATTTTGTGACGTATTTTTGTAAAAAATGGATGATATGGATGAAAACTTCCTTTATTTTGATATTTTAGGTTTGTGGATAAATGGTTTTATTTTAACATATATATGCAATTTCAAGGATTGCTATAACTCACAATTTCTTTCAAAGGGTGTTAGCTCATTGAAAGAGCACCTTGCCTTAAAATAAGGAGGTTGGTGGTTTGATTCCACTATGGCCTAACATGAATTGATGAATGATATTGTAGTTTATTTTTAATAAAATACCTTTTATATTGATTTATTTCAATGGTGATAGATTTTTTTGGATTCATTTTTTATAGTCTTTAAGGAGAAAAAATGATATTTTATTATCTTTAGATATACATTTTTATTGTCTCTAGTGATACAATATGTCATCAATATCAACTATTGTCTCTAGAGACAGAGGAAATTGTCTCCTAAGAGACAATAATGCTTGTGTTATGTATTGCCTTTATAGAGACAATTATTAAAGACAATAATAATATGAGACACCCACTCAAAGACAATATTTAGGAAAATATGAGAAAGGAAATTGTCTCCATAGAGACAAATGAAATTGTCTCTTAAGAGACAATAATGCTTGTGTTATGTTTTTTCATTATAGAGACAAATATTTAAGACTTGATTCTTTAAGACAATAATAATTTGAGACACCCACTTAAAGACAATATTTACAGCAAGACACAAGTTTTATTTTGCCTCAAGTTAAGATAATCTACCGAAATATTGTCTTAAAACCCCCTCTATGTAGTAGTGGTAAAGCTCTTTGATTTTCCATAAACGTCCCAAAGACCCATGCATGTTACCTGTAAATCCCTTAAATTATTATGACCAGAGGAGCTATAAATCCTTGAGGTGGGAAGAGATAGATGTTTGAATCCATGATATAATTCTTTCTTATTTAAGGTTTTGAGATGCTCTCTTTAGATTGACTCTCAATATCTCTCAAGATAGAGAGTAGGGATGAGAGGTTTGGTATGGAACTTGATCACAATGATGGGATATGATCGTTGTAAATTATCCATGGAGAAACCATATAAAACATGAACATAAAAACCAAAGAACCGACCATGTTTGCTAACTAAACATGAATGGAGAATTTTTTAGCTGTTTAAAAATTTCTATGATGAAGAAATATTTACAAATAAATATTAATATTATTAAAAAATTAAAATTTTTGTATATTTCACTTTTTATAAATTTAAATAATTTTAAAATATAAGAAGATAAGCTTCACATTCCATTACATAGTATTGATATAGTGGAATGAAAATACTATCCACATTCCACATACATAGTAAAGGTATTTAAAAATATCCATAATAATTTCAAAATAATTAAAATTATATAGTTCATTTTATAAATTATCGTTTTCACCATTTAATCTAAATTTCATTCTAAATTATAATTTCATTCAGATTTGAATGAAATTATAATTTCATAAGATTTATAAATTTGTAATTGATTGGAGCTATTTTCATAAAAACATTTTTACCCAAAACCTTATTGGTCAAAAAGTACTCTTATCCAATATCATCATTTCAATTAAACAATTATCATCGATATTTGAATGGTAGTATAAATATACACCATACAATAATATGTGTATGTAAATTTTACCTTCTTTAGTAATGATTATTAAAGAAAATCGCTGAAAGGTCATCACACCTCAACGGAATCTTATCTTGATTGGTGCCCACGGGGAAGACATGGCGAGAAAGCAATGGATTATTAATTGTTGATGCGACATATATGTGAGGAGAGAATGAAAGCATACATTTATTTGTTTCTTTATTTTTTAAATGAGGTGGATTTTTTTTTACAGGGAACTAAGCAAGATTTCTAGGTATATGTAACAGCCTGAAAGCCACATATATCAGTAACTCATGACTTCGCAAGGATCAAGGTGTCCAACAACGGGGACATATTTTGATTTATTTTATTTTCCTCCTCGTCCAATCAGGATTCGGGTCAGGTCACATCGTTAATAAAAATATCAATGTGCAATTAGAATATTTGTGACCATTAAAAGAAAAAAGTTATAAAAGTTTGAAGAAAAATCAAAATTGGAATCGGAAAATATTGAAAATTATAAGGATATGAATTTGTAAAGAAAGTCAAATTTATATTGAAATTTTAGATATTTATAAATGTAAAGGTGGATATCTTAGAAATATCTGAAATTCTTAATTAATCTATAATTATAAATATTTTGGTAAAGATGTTATTTTGATGGATAAAAATTGTCAAATCATTTAAAATTATCAATAGTAATTTATTTATTTTTTGAAAAATAATTCATTCTTTATTTCTAGAACTGAATGTGTGTGTGTGTGTGTGCGTGTGTGTTTATTTATTTTTATATTGTAGTCTTGAGATGATTCGCATACCTAATATATGGTTTGAGTAACGACGACCCAATGGTATCTAAGTTGTCAAAATCACCTAAGGATTACACATGGTCTGGCTAATACCAACGCTTAGCGTGATAAGTTTAGAGCCAATGACCTTTACAACCTCGACTATCTTACAAAAACACCCCACATGCAATTCTTGAATTTGTTCAATTTATTTATGAACAAAAATGTTTTGCATATTTTTCATAGTGTTCCATCAATTTTATCCAAGAAAAAATAAAAAATCAACTATGTTTAAGTTACATACATCTTTTTTTTTGTAAGCTTGGCAAGAATACATCTTCATCATTTCTGATATATCACCCCCATCACAATGGGGAATTGAACTGGTGAATTCACATCAAAGAGTATCTTAATAGAGAAACCGATCATCATCTATCCAAGACCTAGTGGGCCAAATTACATATACCTTATTAAGCTTCTTAGATAGTTTTAAAATTAAAAAATTGGTTAAAATTGTTTATATATTAGAAATTGCATTAATAAATAAATATATGTATCATGTCAGTTGAAAATTAAAAAAATGATTTTAACTATTATTATTATTAGTAATAAACATGAACGAATAAATGTAATGATAAGATTATGAGAAAAAACAATCACATTTAACCTCTTTAAGAATTAAACACAATAAATAATTAACAAAAATAAGGAAGAAACTCTATACACCATGTTAGTCTCCTGTATCCTACATTATGACTAAATGGTTATGGATTTACTACAATTTGCTGAAAATAAACATTCCCTGACTATCATTTTATTTTCATAAATCTCACGACCTTCATTATTTTCCATTTAACCTATTTATTATATCTCATTTTGCCTCCCCAACACTCTGATGTTCTGAAATCTCATATTTGACCTTAAATCCCTCGTTTTTACCCCTTTTCCTACCCAAAATCCCCTTCCCTATGCTGAAAACCCCATTTTAACCCTCCTTTTCATTCATTCCCCTTTTTCCATTTAAAACAATGTAAAAAATGATTTCTTACATTGTTTTAAGCTAAAATTAATTTTTTTCGAGACCCACTATTTAAATAAAACACTATTTTATTTTTATACCTGACTCCTTATATGTTTAAGCTCCCTACCCTTCGGAGTGTAAAAACTCTGGTAAACTTGATAAGTATATATTATTATTGATAAAAGATGAGATATGATTACAATGGGGAATCACCAAGGCTTTAAATATAGCCTTATGGTGTCCCTTGGCAAAGAGGCATGATCTTTGATCATGCCCTTTCACTTAATAAAACCTAAGATAACTATATCTAACTAATAATTAATAAAATATACATAACATTTCCCCTCTCTTAAAGATGCTTTTTCCTCAAAGCATACGTATCGATGGACAATGTTGACGAACGCCTAGGTTTCTTGAGCGGTGGGCTCTTGCTTCCCACATTTTAAAAAGATTGTGAAGCATCTTCTCGAGCTCCATCTGTTGGTGATGTGAATAGCGACAAGATTTGATATTGACAGGGTCGGGTCCTTTCTTGAATTCTATTGAATTTTCATGTTCCTTATTAGGAGGTATTTTTATTTGTAGGTCTTGGAAGACTTTTTCGTGTTTTCGAACTATTCCTTGTTCTTCTGGTGATTTTTCATGATTCCTTTTTAGATTTAGAGGTAAGTTACCAACAATTATCGTTCGATGCAACTTCTCCTCATCATCAAACGCTTCCTTCTTAACAACCATATCTGATTCATCACTGAAGGCCTCAACAACTTCTAGCACTGTATCAGTGGCTTCAGATGTGTTTATATCTTCACATTTTTTGTTCAATTCTGGGGATGAAACATTTTTTTGTTTATAAGAAACTGTATTTTCATGGTTTCTTTCATTTTCAATGACTGTGTCTGGTGTTGCATCTGTGATAGAAGTCACGTTGAATACCAACATTGTTTCTTTTTCTGCCATTGGATTTTCATTTATATAAATGTTCTCAATAACTTCTGTTGCTGCATTACTGGCTTTATTAGTGGATTGAGTTGCATTTTATTCTCTTGGTTTCTCCGCTCTATAATTTTCATGGTTGATCTCAGAGTCTCTACTTCTAGGTGGTTCAACACTATAGCCTTCATGTGAGCTGATTTCCAATTCAGCCTCATTTAATCGCTCTTTTTTAAACATGTTATATTCATGATGATGATCTGAATTGGCTGAATTATTCAGTTGACTATGTTCAATATTTGGGACTATTGGTTTTTGCATTAGATCTAACTTTTCCATAATGGCATTAAATGTCTGCATTACCTTGTTAAGATTCTCCTTGGCCTCCATACATTTTAGCCATATTTCCTTTTCTATCTGATCATCCATCGTCATTGATGAAGACATACTCCTCATACTCGTAATTAGGGCTTATCCCCTTCTCCTTAAAAGCTTTGACCTCGAAGCTGTATTTTTTTGACAATTTTCTTCACTTAAGATTTATCTTCTTTGGCGTATGTCATTCACCACCAGTACCTTCTCTTGTAATGTTGTCTTCGAAAATAGGATTTTTTAAAATTAATTAATTAATTAATTTATTTAATTTTTTTTTTTTTAAATAATAATAATAATAATAATTTTTATTATTATTATATTATTTGAATAATATATATATATATATATCTAAAACTGTGGGGAATTTTTTTTTGTTAATTTTGAAAAGTCACGTTGTTGAAAAGTCACGTTGTTTTGAAAAGGGTGAATGGGTTTTAATACCATGGGAAATTACCATGGGCTCCAAAACCATGACCTTGTGAACCACGAGCAATTAATCTTCCTTATTTCTTTTTACTTTGTCTTCACATGTGCGTATATGTACTTCTTTATATATATATCTCTTTTTACTTTTTCTTTTTTTCTTTTGGAACTATTTTCTTTTAAATATTTTTTTTTTTTTTAATTTATTTCCCCCTTTAAGTTAACTTTCCTTCTCTATTTTATTATATATATATATATATATATATATATATATATTTCTTCCTTCTTTTTTTTTTTTTTAAAACAAATGTTGTTGCCCACGAGCATTTGGTTTTTAAAAAAATATGAAATTATAGAATTTTCTTGTAATTCCTTAATTCTGGGTGATCACACAGATCCCGAAGAGAAATGGCTTTGATACCAATGGAGTGTAAAAAAACTGGTAAACTTTATAAGTATATATTATTATTGATAAAAGATGAGAGATGATTACAATGGGGAATCACCAAGGCTTTAAATATAGCCTTATGGTGTCCCTTGGCGAAGAGGCATGATCTTTGATCATGCCCTTTCACTTAATAAAACCTAAGATAACTATATATAACTAATAATTAATAAAATATACATAACACCCTTTAAACCTTACCCCCTCTCTATTATACCCCGCGCCCCACTACATTTAAAAACTTCCGCTTCATTCAAACCTCAGCCCCACTGCATTTACCTCGCCACTCCATTCTTAAAAAACACTGATCACCATCAGATCCGCCATCACCAGATCTGAAAGCCCCTCATCCATGTTGTAATTCAAACAACTCGAGAGATAATACCTTCGAGGGTTGCGATATGGGCGGTTTTACCATCGTCCCATCCTGCCACGTGTCACCCCCACCTCTTATCGCATCCCTGTGAAAGAAATCACCTTACCGCTATTTCCTTATGCGATAAACCGCTAACCACCTCCCCGCCTAAAACCAAACTACTAACCCCACTCAAACATGCCTAAACCTTGTGTTATGTATATATGTCGCAATCCGCCATGAAAACCTCTGCACCATTTCTAACAGGCCCAAATGGACATAAACAAACACAAAAGGCCAAAATCCTTCATTTTTTCAAACTTTGTCCACAAATTACCCTATTGCCTGCAAGACCCATTGCTTCCCATCCCACAGGATCTTGCTTTTAATTAACGAATTTTTTTTAATGGTGCAGGTGACCAATGTATAAGAAAATTCATAAATTGCATTTATAAGTCAAAAAATTGTTTGAAATAAGCTCTCTAGGTGACGATCCAGGGGCCTGATTTATCAAAAGGACTAGGAGTGCTAGACTAACCTGAATCAGAAATGTATCATGACCATTGATGATCGTTCAATCACTTTAAAGGCAGAGAAGAGTTCTTTGATGGACATGATAGAGAAAATAAAGAAGTTTTTGCAGTAGCAGCACAAGTAGAGATAGAGACAAATGTAAAGAACACGTTTAAGGAGCAATCACAGTTAAAATACTCACTGTGACAGTGAGAGTTAAAGAAACAGATAAAGGATTAGTCAAAGATGAAAGAAAAGGTTAAGAGAGAGAATCAAAAATAAAGGAAAGGTAAGGGAGTAGATCAAACAATGAGATAAAGAAAGATATGATAGTGATAACAAAAACAGCAAAAGCAGTAAATGATTAAAGAATAAAAGATACATATGAAGACATAATCAGAGTTTAAAAGGAAAATCAAACATTAAATTACAAATCAAAAGAAAATCAACAAGGAAGACGGGTCTGAATGACAAAGAAAATCACCATTTACTTCTTCATAGTCATATTGGCCACCTACATCCTAAATTTTGTTTCAATAAAGGCAACTACAGTTAATGTTCAGTCTGAGATATTTTAGGAGCTTAAAATTTATTGCAAAATTTAATGTTAAAGCAATAACAGTAAAAAATATCCTTAAGTTAGGTAAGCAGTTAAGTTAAAAGTCATTATTACAACAAGTTATTTAGTGATATTTTTCCTTGGGCCTTGCAATGTCTCAAAGGTTGAGATTACATTTACTCTATAATAAATGCAGTCTGAAACCCTAGAGTAGGATCTCCTCCTCATCTGAAGATAAATACTGCATGTATTGTTCATTATTATTGTTGGTTGGTTGCTGGGTTGATTGCTAGGATGGATTTTTATCAGACTCTGAGTTGCAAAGATTGTTGCACTGGAGTATTATAATTGTTTTGGACATCAGTAGTAAAAGCACGTTCATATGATTCTTGAGTTATGTTAATGGTGATGTTATCTCTCTTTTTCAATGTTTTCTCCTTTTTTGTCCATATTGTACATAAATTTCTCTGATAAATGAACATAAATTTTAGATTGAGATATGTTGTTTTGGCACCTTAATTCTATATTCTTCTTTCATCTTAAATTTTTCTTCCGCAAGGTCTGATTAAAGAATTCAGGGGTGTCATGCTCTTTAATTCCACCTATCTTTTTGCATTGAATTTTACTTACTAGAGTTTAGCTAAAGAATTTAGGGATGTCCTACTCTTTAGTTTCTCTCAAACTGTTATTTTTAAGGCCTTCTTTGAAGTTTGAGTAAATAATTTAGGGGTACCTGCTATTTAGTTTCACTGAATTATTATCTTAAATGTTTTCTTTGTCTAAAAATAATGGCTAAAGAATTCAGGGGTGTCCTACTCTTTAGGATTACTGGATTTTTGTCTTAAGGTTTTCTTAATAAAGTATGATTAAAGAATTCAGGGGTGTCTTGCTCTTCAATTTCTCTTAAACATTTATCTCAAAGGATTTCTTGTTAAAGTATAGATTAAAGGATTCTTCATTTCCCTTTAGTCTTATTTAATTCACAACTTACTATCATCTCACTTTCAATTTATCTAGAAATATCCACTTGATATGGTTAGATTTCCCTATGAAAACCCTTGAAGATTTGATGTACAATTAAATCCTTTTATGAATCCATAGCCCAATGGATTAAGATTCTCACATTCTATCTATTCAACAAAAAAAATCAATCAACAATCAACCAACCAAAACAAACAACCCCAGACTTAATAACTAGCCTAAAATCAGAAAACATAAGCATAAAGATAAATCAATTACAAACTCAACAAAAAAAATCAATCAACAATCAACCAACCAAAAAAAACAACCCTAGATTTAATAACTAGCCTAAAATAAGAAAATATAAGCATAAATATAAATCAATTACAAACACAAACATAGAGAGATCCCTCTCCAAGACCATGAAGGCTAGGTCCTGGACTCCAAAGTGGTTTTATGTGGTTCTCTGTAGATATTTTTTTGTAAATATTGAAAATTACGAAGAGCCAACACAATGGTGACAATACTAGGGAATCTGAGTTATTAAAAAGCTTAATCTTTCCTCAAGAACTTAGAAACCCTACTCAAATTTAGATGACTCAAGTGTTAGCCAAGAATGGTATATGGTTGCTGATGGTGGACAACAGCCAACCTCAAAACAATTAAAATCATCCACCTGGTGACTCCACTGGTTTTCAGTAGGCCTGCTGACTCCACTGGTTTTCTAAAGACTCCATTGGGAAATTATCAATAAAACCTAATAAAATTTAAGAAATTCAAGTACTAGTCAAGACTGGTATCTAGTTGTTGATGGTGGACAATAGCCAGCCTCAAGAAAGTTGAAAATCATCCACCTAACGACTCCACAACTCTCAGTAGGCCTAAAGATTCCACTAGTAGAAGACTCCCAATTGGTTGTAAAGATGCAGCGACCCTTTTTGATTGACAAGATGGCTGCATGCATACAACTAAGGTATGCTCTAATGAACATAGATCACATTCCTAGATTCACACAAAAAATTCCTCAATTAAATTGGGATATAAATCTTCCTGTTTTTAATGATCAAGAAAAAGAAAATGCTTTGATACATATCATTAAATTTCATATACACTCCTGGAGATTGAAGGTTGAATGGCATGAATATTTCCTCATGAATATGTTCATGCTAACATTAGAAGGGAAAGAAAAGGAATGGTATGAAGGTATGAAACCTGGTAGTTTGTTTTCTTTAAAGGAATTTCACAAGGTGTTTTATGAGCATTATAAAGAAATTTTTCCATCTTTATCATTATCTAAAAATTGTTCTGATCAGTCTGAAGATCTCATATAATACCTTGTAAATATTGATAAAGGTTTGGGAAATTGGCATCCTAAGGATTTATTAGAAGGAATTCATGAATTTCAAGGTCAAGATAACTATCATGAAAACCAAGAGAAGTTGGTTGAGGATGAAATTAATCAAGGAATGGAAGAAGATCCACAGGATCTCTTTGAAGGGAAAAATCATGATTCATCTACTCTTTTGTGTAAAGATAAAAAATACATTCAGCCTTTTGATCAATCTTCACAAGAGAAAGAGAGTAGCTGGGGTTCTATCCAAAGAAATTGAAAAGTGCCTACTCCTTTAACTGAAGAAGAATTCAATCAGATTCTAAGCATACAACTAGCCTCCAAATTTTTACGTAAAGAAGATATTTCTGTTTTTTTACTACTAAATTATCCACAGAAGCATTTTCTCATACATGAACTATAGAACATATTGATACAAATGCTGTGCTACCTTCTCAAGAAGACCTACTTCCAGAGAATACCCATAATTACGGCTTTCAAACAGAATTATGCCCACTCAATCAAGGCTTACTAGGATTTCTTGAAGACAACATAGCAGTACATTATGAGGCTACGAAGTGAGATGATCATGAAGAAGTAAAGTTTCTTTCCTGAAATAATCCTGAGCACACCAAAGAGGAGAAAGGAATAGTCCTGGATGGAAATTACTGTTTAAATCCTCATGGTCAGGTATTATTTAGAGATCCTTTTGCTGGTTTCTTAGAGACATTTAAAAACTTAGTAAAATATGCCAGGAACAGTTTTTTGCAGATCTTAAAGAAAATTTTCAGCACTATTGTTCAGAAGCAGGGAAATGGGAGCGGCCTTTTTGTTTTTTTAGCATACCTAAAAGGATGAATAAAAATAAATCATGTAGTCACTTTATTGATTGGCTCCATTGGAGAAGGGACTTCACTTAGTTAATATATGCCACCAAGTTAGATTAGGGTAGGTAGGTATGCAAAAGAAGCTGAACTAGAAAAGAAAAAAAGTAGAAAAGAGGGAATAATAAAAAGAAAAAGGCAAGCCCCATACAAAAAAAAACAAATATTTCTGAAAGTGTGCAAGTCAAAATGCCACTACTTTGAAAGAGTCTTGTTAAATCATACAGCCTAATCATGATTGAACAAATTTTGAATTTTTTGCTAATAAGTTAGAAATGGATATTTTCCAAACTATTTAAACTTGGCTTATCTGTAGGTAGGTAGAAAATGACATTGGTTCCAAAGCCAAAATCTGAAACCGATAAGAAAAATGAGGGATAGATGAAAAGTGAAAGATTCAAGACCAAAGCCCTCATTTTAGTTTACTTTTTTCAAAATAAATATTGTGTGCACCTTGTCTAAAAAAGCCAAAATTCATGACAATCAAACTGCTTAATATTGATTCAGTCATGCTTTAAATTTCATGTTGATAGTTAGTGAATAAAATTTTGTTAAAATGTTTAAACTTGGTAGATTAGTAGCTCCGTAGAGAATAAAATAGCTCATCAGTCTAATCTGAGCCTTTAGAAGTTATAAGGGTACAAATAGATAGTTTTCTTTCAAAGGAAAAATGATGTCAAGGGTTTGCAGGCCTAAATGCACCCAAAGAGTGAAGAGAAAATGCTAGAGTAGGTGATGGGTAGCCAAATTTGATTTTTAGGAAGCAAATTTCTCAATTGTTTAAAGTCACAGTCATAAGAATTGCAGCGTATCAACAATTACAAGATGAAAATTAGCCAAATACAAACATGATACTGATCTATGAAATCCAGAGATCTGAGGTTCTTGACACCTCCTAAAGGAGCTGCCCTCCAAAGCTAGAGCCACTATTAGTCTCCTATATTCTATAGTATGAATAAATGATTATGCATTTTCTATAGTCTGCTGAAAATAAACATTGCCTGACTATCATTTTATTTTCAGAAATCTCACTGCCTTCATTATTTTCCATTTAACCTATTCAATATATCTCATTTTTCCTCCCCAACACTGATGTTCTGAAATCTCATGTTTGACCCTAAATCCCTCGTTTTCCCCCTTCCCTACCCAAAATCCCAATTCCTATGATGAAAACCCCAATTTAACCTTCCTTTTCATTAATTCCCCCTTTTCCATTTAAAACAATGTAAAAAACCCTTTTTTAGATTGTTTTAAGCTAAAATTAATTTTTCTTGGGACCCACTATTTAAATAAAACTATGTTTTATTTGTATACCTGACTCCTTATATGTTTAAACCCCCCACCCTTTAATCCTTACCCCTTCTCTAATATACACACACGCCCCATTACATTTAAAACACACTACTTCATTCAAACCTCGGCTCCACTGCATTTACCCTGTCGCTCCGTTTTGAAAAAACCTCGATCACTGTCATATCTGCCATCACCAAATCCAATGGCACTTCATCCATGTCACAATTCAAACATCCCGAGCGATAATACCTTCGAGGCTTGTGATATGTGTGGTTTTACCACCGTCCTGTCCTGACACGTGTCACTCCCACCTCTTATCACATCCCCATGAAAGAAACCAACTTACCGCTCTTTCCCTATGCGATAAATCGCTAACCACCTCCCCACCTAAAGATAAACTGATGACCCCATTCAAACATGCCTAAACCTTGTGTTATTACAATAATCCTCGATCTGCCATGTAAACCTCTGTAGCGTGTTTAACAAGCCTGGAAAGACATAACCTAACGTAGAAGGCCAAAAAACTTCATTTTTCCGGACTTTGTCCATAAATTACTCTGGTGCCTAAAATCCCCATTGCTTCCCATCCCGCAGGATCTTGATTTTAAATTTTTTTTTTTTTTTTAATTGTGCAGGTGACCAATTTATAAGAAAATG
Organism: Pinus albicaulis; assembly: GCA_034641835.2. Taxonomy (NCBI): domain Eukaryota; kingdom Viridiplantae; phylum Streptophyta; class Pinopsida; order Pinales; family Pinaceae; genus Pinus; species Pinus albicaulis. Next base: position 840,938,471 of record CM076577.1, on the reverse strand, counting down.
CATAAATTTCATTTATAAGTCCAAAAATTGTTTGAAATAATCTGTATGGGTGACAATCCAGGAGCCTGATTTATCGAAAGGACCAGGAGCGCTAGACTAATCTGAGTCAGAAATGGATCATGACCATTAATGATCATTCAATCACTCCAAAAGTAGCGAATAGTTCTTCGATGGACAAGATAGAGAAAATAAAGGATTTTTTTACAGTAGCAGCGCAAGCAGAGATAGAGACAAATGTAAAGAACACGGTTAAGGAAAAATCACAGTTAAAATATTCACCGTGACAGTGAGAGTTAAAGAAATAGATAAAGGATCAATCAAAGGTGAAAGAAGAGGTTAAGGGACAGAGTAAAAAATATAGGAAAGACAAGGGAGAAGATCATACAGTGAGATAAATAAAGCTATGATAGTGACAGAAAAAACAACAAAAGTAGTAAAGGATTAAAAGATAAAAGATACAGATGAAGAAAGAATCAGAGTTTAAAATACAAATCAAAGGTTAAATGAAAAATCAAAAGCAAATCAACAAGGAAGACAAATCCGAATGACAAATAAAATCACCATTTACTTCTTCATAGTCATATTGGCCAGCTATAGCCTAAATTTTGTTCCAATAAAGGAAAATATAGTTAATGTTCAGTCAGATATATTTTAGCAGCCTAGAAGTTATTGCAAAAGTTAATGTTAAAGGCATAATAGTCAAAAATATCCTTAAGTTAGCTCAACAGTTAAGTTAAAAGTCATTATTAGAACAAGTTAGTCAATAATATTTTGCGTTGGGCCTTGCATGGTATCAAAGGTCAACATTACATTTAATTTATAATAAATGCAGTTTGAAACCCTAGAGTAGGATCACCTCCTCATCTGCAGATAAATACAACATGTATTGCTCATTATTATTGTTGGTTGGTTGATGGGTTGATTGCTAGGCTGGATTTTAATCAGACTCTAAGTTGTAAAGATTGTTGCATTGTAGTATTGTAACTATTTTGGACATCAGTAATACAAGCATGTTCACAAGATTCTTAAGCTATGTTAATGGTGATGTTACCCCTCTTTGTCAATGTTTTCTCCTTTGTTTTCCATATTGTACATCAATTTATTTGATAAAAGAACATAATTTTTAGATTGAGATATGTTGTTTTGGCACCTTAATTCTGTCTACTTCTTTCGTCTTAATGTTTTCTTCTGCAAGGTCTGATTAAAGAATTCAGGGGTTTCCTACTCTGTATGTCCACCTAGCTTGTTCCTTGAATTTTACTTACTAGAGTTTAGCTAAAGAATTCAGGGGTGTCCTTCTCTTTAGTTTCTCTCAAACTATTATTTTAAAGGCCTTCTTTGAAGTTTGATTAAAGAATTCATGGCTGTCCTACTCTTTAGTTTCACTAAATTATTATCTTAAATGTTTTCTTTTGCTAAAAGTAATGGCTAAAGAATTCAGGGGTGTCCTGCTCTTTAGGGTTACTGGATTTTTTTCTTAAGGTTTTCTTAGTAAAGTTTGATTAAAGACTTCAAGGGTGTCCTTCTCTTTAGTTTCTCATAAACAATTATCTCAAAGGCTTTCTTGTTAAAGTATAGATTAAAGGATTTTTAATTTCCCTTTAGTCTTACTAAATTCACAACTTACTGTCATCTCACTTTAATTTTATCTAAAAATATCCACTTGATATGGTTAGCTTGCCCTATAAAAAACCTTGAAGAGTTGATGTACAATTAAAGCCTTTTATAACTCTATAGCCCAATGGATTAAGCTTCTCACATTATATATATTCAACTAAACCAAACAATAAACAATCAACCCCAAACTTAATAAATAGCCTAAAATCAGAAAACATAAGTATAAAGATAAATCATTTACGAACGCAAACATAAAGAGAGCCCTCTCCAAGCCAAGGAAGGCTAGGTCCTGAAGTCTAAAGTGGTTTGATGTGGTTTTCTGCAGATTTGTTTTTTCCAATATTGCAAATTAGGGAGAGCCTACACACCATCCAAAATTTATATAACTCAATGATTCTTTCGATACAGAACCAAGTTTGGCATCAAATTCCAAATACTCATTATTTTCACATGGTTTTCAAAACTTTCCTTGGTTTTTAGCAATCAAATTCATTTTTTTGGACTACTGAGCGACTGGCCAACAATGTTTAGCAAAACTTAAGCCCATCATTAGCGTAGTTCATACTATTATTATACCGTATGGAAATATGCATGGTGATACATCATCATTACATTGTTATGGTTCACATTAAATACATGATTTTCTCCATAAAGGTCTCAATATAATCACTAAGATTGCTCACCAATCAAATCGTCAAGATTTTTAATCTTTTATAAAATAGATATTACACTTCCTTTTCGACAGTTGTGTCTTCAAGAACTCATTCTTGCTTGTTTTTCAAAGGATGGGTCGATGCTCTTGCATCACACTCCCAAGGTACACAAATTTATAACCTCCTAGTCACACACTTCTATACTTCTCGTATTAGTTTGAACTCATGAGATACAACACATCTCTGCAGTAACAAGTCTCCACTTTGCTACATGATACCTCACCAAATTTTCTCCTTAGTTTGGACTTTTGACATATTCATGTTTCTTTTCTTTAGAACCTTACTAGCACACCTTGCTCTAAGTTGTTGAAAATATTATCACCTTCTTTTGTTGTCACCTGCAGGGAGAAAACAAATCTCTTACCAGATCTTCAATTATATTGTACCTTCTTATTGGTGATTCTCCCCCGAACTACATGCAAGAATCTCATACACTCTAATACCACTTGTTGAAAATGAAACTGGAGGTCTTCCATTTTCAGTTCTTTATTGATGTTGATCCTAGACTATGGGTATGGCCCCACTACGCTCTTTCACTATACCTATGATACATGAATTCATGGCTATCTAATTCCTCACTCGTATATGCTTGTGGTGTTGGTTTTTATCATCATTGGGCAAGACAACATATGGTCCAGCTCAAAGTCAATTCACTCCATGCACTTGTAGTCAAATCCATCTCAAATGCGCATAGAATTTGTAGGTTAAAAAAAAAATAGACAGAAACGCCTGCAATATATTTTCTCACACTAGCTCACATCAATTTGCATGTAGTGTCAACACATTGATGTCAAACTAGTTGTATGTAGCATTAACACACTAGTATATCACATTGTCTTATTCACACACTAAAATAAGAATATAATTAAATTGTGATATTCACACACCATGGGTTCCACATCACAAGAAATTCAAAACTTTATTAACCTTATTAATATAAAATTACATAGCATCTCTTGGCACCTTGGTGGGCCTATTCATCATTAAATGGTTTCCTCTTTTCAATGCACGGAGGCTACAATTTATAGAGGAAATTACATTTTCATGGATCACTTTGGATCCATTATTTTCTCCATAATTCTCTAAACATAATCCCTAAGGTACCTCATAGATCATATCCTCCCGCTTTTCAATATTTTACAAAATATATATTACCCTACCCGTTTTACATTTGTACCTTCCTAAACTTGTTGTTGTTGGTTTTTTGGAGGATGGGTTGATGCTCCTATATCATCGAAGGGTAAAGCAAGTGTGTGAGTGTGTGTGAAACTAAACTATAGTTGATTTATTATTTTAAGCATAACAAGCTATACTATATACTATTATGCACAACACTTACACTTGAAATTTTTTAAAAATCTCAAGCAATTTAAAAATGTTCTAAGTGACATTCCGTTATTGGTTGATAGATATAATAAAAATGCACATAAATTAGGAAACATAAGTGTAACTATTTTAAATTTTCAAAAATAAAAATGAAGGACCTATGGGATAAAGAATTGTCTTATAGAAACTTTTCTTCATCATATTTCATGTTAAGAGCGAATGCAAGTGTACGTTTAAGGAGCGAATGCAAGTGTATATTTGTTTGTTTAATTATTTTTTTAAATGAGGTGGATTTCCTCCATGTTGGGTCGGGTCACGTCATGTTAATATCATGATTGATGTGCAATTGGAATATTTGTGGCCATTAAAATAAAAAAATTATGAAAGTTTGAAGAAAAATTAAATTGGAATCGCAAAATATTCAAAATTACAAGGATAAGAATTTGTAAAGAAAGTCAAATTTATATTGAAATCCTAGATATTTATAAATTTAAAAGTAGATATCCTAAATGAGAAATATCTGAAATCATTACTTAATCTAAAGTTATATATCTTTTAGTAAAGATGTAAAATTGATGGAAAAAAATGTCAAATCATTTAAAACTATAAATAGTTTTTAAAAAGAATTTTCATTTGAAAATATTGAAAAAAAATTTGTTCACTAGAATGCCTAATCTATTGTTTGGGTAATGACGACCCAAGGGAATATAAGCTTTCAAAATCACATGGGGATCACACATGATCTGGGTAATACCAACCCTTAACATGATAAGTTTAGAATCAATGACCTTTACACCATGGAGTGTCTTAACAAAACACCCCACGAGCAATTATTGAATATGTTTAATTTATTTATTAACAATTTTTTTTCTTCATATTTTTCAGAGTGTTCCATCAATGTTATCCAAGAAAAAATAAAAAACATACTATTTTTAAATTACATATATCTTATTAAACTTGTTATATATTTTTAAAATTCAAAAATTAATTAAATTTGTTTATATATTAGGAATTTCATAAATAAATAAATATATGTATGATGTGAATTGAAAATTTAAAAATTTGATTTTTATTATTAGTAGTAATAAGGATGAATGAATAAATGAGATGATAATAAAATGAAAAAAAAAACAATCACATAACCTCTTCAAGCATTAAAAACAATAAATAGATAATAAAAATAAGGAAGAAACTCTACACACCATCTAATTTTTTTATAACTCAGGGATTCTTTTGATGCAGAACCAATTTTGGCATCAAATTCAAAGTAATCTCATTATTTTCACATGGTTTTCAAAATTTTCCTTGGTTTTCACCAATCAAACTCATTTTTTGGAGTGTTGAAGCAATTGGAAAACATTATTTACCATGCACTAGGTCCATCATTAGCTTAGTGCATACTATTATTATACCATATGAAAATATGCATGGTGATACTTCATCATTACATTTTCATGCTTAACCTTAGATCCATGATTTTTTCCATAAAGCTATCAACATAATCACCAAGATCCCTCACCAATAAGATCCTCAATCATTTTAATATTTTAAAAAATAGATATTACACTTTGATTTTGACAGTTTTTCCTTCCATAACTCATTATTTCTTATTTTCAGGAGGACGGGTCGATGTTGCTGCATTATACTCCCAAGGTACAAAAATTTATGACCTCATCCTCATATGCTTCTAATCTTCTCGTAATATCTTCAACTCGTGAGCTACAACACATCTTTGTGGAAACAAGTCTCCACCTTATTACATGATGCCTCACCAAAATTTCTCTGGAACCTTACTAGCACTCCTTACTCTAATTTGTTGAAAATATTATCAGCTTCCTTTGTTTTCACCTGCATAAAGAAAATAAATCTCTTACCAGATCTTCAATCATACTGTACCTTATTATTTTCTGTTCTCATCCACACTGGGTGCGAGAATATTTTGCGCTCCAATACCACTTTCAGAAAATGAAACTGGAGTTGTTGCAATTTTATTTCTTTATTTTCCTCGATCCTATACCATGGGTATGGCCTCACTAAGTTCTTTCGCTAGACCTTTGATATATGAATTCATGGCTAGCTAATTTTTTGTATACCTAGGGGGGGTAATATAGGGTACGGAGGGAGGTACCCAAGGGAATAATATGATGTAATAATATAAGAATGATAAATAAATGGGCCATAGTTAATAAATAAAGTGGTTAACCCACATTATGTAACGGACCACATGTAGCTAGGGAATAAAGTGATAAGCCCATTATATTGGATGTATGGTATTGAGAGACCCATTGTAATGACCCATGGTATTTCATGTACGAAACCTATATAGAGGCTACAGACTCTCCATTGAGAGATGTCAAGGATTATTGTATTGGAAATAATATGGCTTGTGGAGTGATCTCCTTATTTAAGGAGTGAATCTATGGTGTTTCCCTACCTCAAGGGTATTGATATTAATGAAGATCTGAAATGTTATCTTCTATGGTGTTACTTCTTAGGAATATTTTCCATTTCTATACATTTTCTTGTCAGATCTACTACATAATTCCCCACACCTATATGCATGTGACGTTGGTTGTTATGCTCACTCGGCAAGACCACATATGGTCCAGCTGAAATTCATCGCCCTCCATGCACTTGTGGTCATGTCCAACTCAGATACACATAGACTTTGTAGGTTTAAGAAAAAAATAGACATAAAGGAATGGAACATATTTTCTCATGATATCTCACATCAATATGAATGTAGTGTCAACACGTTGATATCACATTGGTTGCACGTAGAAACAACATAATAGATCACACGGTCTTATTCACACAGTAAGATATGAAAATAATTAAACTGCGATATTTACACACCAGGGATTCAACATCACAAGAAATTTAGAAATGTATTAAACTTATTAATATATCATTACATAACCTCTATTGACACCTTGGTGGGCCTATTCATTGTTCAATGGCCTCATATTTTCAATGCAAGAATCCTACATTTTATAAAGGAAATTTAATTTTCATGGATCACTTTGGATCCATTATTTTTTGCATAAATATCTAAATATAATCCCTAATATACCTTACAGATCAGATCCTCAAGCTTTTTAATCTCTTACAAACTAGATATTACCCTACCTTTTTTACAGGTGCACCTTCAAGAACTCAATCTTGTCGATGTTTCGAAGGATGGATTGATTCTCTTGTATGTGTGTGTGAAATTAAGGTCACTATTAACATTCGTAGTTGATTCATTATTTTAAGCATAAAAAACTATATTATATACTATTATTTATGACACTTACACTTGCCAAGTTTGAAAAATATCAAGAAATTTAAAAACGTTCTAAGTGTCATTCCATTATTGGTTGTTAGATATGAGAAAAACGAACATACTTAAGGATAATTAAGTATAATTATTTTCAATTTGCAACAACATAACATCCATGAAGGGTCTATTGGATAAAGAACTATCTTATAAAAACGTTTCTTCGTCATATTTCTAGTTAATAATGATTATGTTCAATAGAAAATACATCCTATTCTTAATACTTTTTGAAAACTTGTACATCTGAAACCACTATAAAATACTTTGGTTTCATGAAGAGGTTAGATTCATATTTCAGTTTAATAAGGTGATTAAACGAAAAATTGTTCAAACGTTTAGTACTGAATCTAAGTCACTATTATGTTTTCACAAAAATTGAGGTTAAGATTGTGTAAGAATTCAACTTGAATGACTTGTGAAATCCCATTCTTAATATGTAAAGATGAAATGACAAAAAAATGAGAAGAAACGAGAGAAATAACCATAAGGATCAATACCTTGGAATGTTGCATTTTCTTTTTTCTTGATATGGAGGTTTTTTAGTTTTATTTCTTCACTTAAAATACAATAGTTAAATCACAACAAACCTAAATTGAAACCCATAATACAAATCCTACATTTTTAGTTGGAACTTGCACAACAAATTTATATTCAATAAAATAAAAATAATGGATGGGAAAATTGATCATATTTTCTAATAATCAATGTTCAATATTGTCAAAACTAAAGATATATGCCTATATTAAATTTGAAAGTTACTTAGAAAATACATGAATTCTTCCTAAAACATACCTGAAACATGTTTGGAACATCACTAAAACATTCTTGGAATTTTTTGGGAATAAATAGTAAGAACCTAGGTCCTTAATGAAGTCCCAAGAGTTTTTTAATGGTTTCTAAGTGTATAAAGTCCCTTGAATGTGGGAACATAGGGTACACATGTTTATATTGGTGGGGGATGTGTCTCTTTGCAACATAAGTTTTATATTCATTATAAGAATTATCCTTCTAATATGATCCTTTCCCACGAGACTCATGTGACTTGATGATTATGCCCCACCACAACTCACACCCAAAACTCTTTGTACTTGTTTTTATGGACAAGTGAGTAGTATAAACCTAGAAACCTATGAGACTATCTAGATTGTGACATTGTGGCAAGTATTTATGGTTGTTTAATTAATGATTTAGATATAATTAAATGTTATTTATAATGGCTATGTAACATTGAGAATTATTGAATTATGGTTAACATATTTAGTCCTTCATTTTTGTGTTGATATTTAGAGCATGCACACACACATATTAGCACGAATATTGATATATTGATGCTATAGACATTAGAAATGATATTGCATGAAGAATGTGTATTATTGATGATGGTTACATAATATTAATGAGATTTTCTTATGATTTAATATGATATGTCCTTATTATAATATTATGGATGATTCATAGATGTAATGGATACCCTTACCTTGATATGATCCATATTATAATCAATGATATGAAAATGTTAGATGACTTGTTATAATGTATACTTCTATGGGGTATATTTCCTTTAATAATAATGGTTCAAAATTTACATATTTATTGGATGGATTGGTATGATGTATTACTAGATTATGGTTCACGATATACACGAATTTTGGATAGCATGATCGTGATGTATCCATGTATCACTTTATATTCTATTTAATGTGGTTCATATACGATTTATAATTACTATTTCATAATATGTATTCTATAATTTTAATTTAATTATCGATAGTTATTAGGAAAATTATAGACAATAAATGTTAGGTAGATGTTATGGATTTAACCTCTATTGAATATGTTGGAATATTCTTAATAGAAATCATAGATTAAAGGCTATTAAAAATTTATCTCCAAGTTAGTTATTCCATTTTACTTAATTGATCTCAATTTAATTAATTAAAGAAAAAATCATCTCAACATCTATCATGATGGGCATGCGGTATTGATAAGCCATGATATTGACACATGGTATTTTAGTAAATACTATTTACAAAATAATAATTTCCATGTTAAAATGGGGGAAAATATCCATGGTTAAGAATATTGTTATATGTTTTTTAAAATCTATATATTTTTAACTCATATATTAATTATTTTTATATTAATAAAAATAATAATTTAAAATAAAGTTATAATTTAGTTAGTTTTTATCATATTTTGGAATCATGGCAATGTGAGATACATGATGAAGTGTTTCGTTGCTAATATTGGATTGATTCCTATTAGAGTATACTAGTGATTTAATTTATATGGATATGATATTATGTGCTTGTTTAATGAGATACTTCATGCAATCAATTATGATAACAATGTTGCATATATATTGGTATCTTGTTTGGACTAAACTTGTTATAGAATGAGATGTGGGTAGTTGAAGGGGAAATTCACTCAAGGGAAGGGTTTTATTTCACTTTAACCTTATTTTGGAAACTTGTAATTCCACCTTCAAGCCCAACCTATCTGTTATATTGCAAAGGGTAAGGCCAAGAGACAACTTTGAAAAGTTGTTATATTAATATGCATTACAAAATAAGAGGTATTCCCATATTTGGGTATTAGCAACTCTTAAGGAAAGAGTTTGTGGAACTTATAACTATTGATGCACTTGTATTATGATAATGAGGAGTCAGAAAGAATTGTGTCTATGCCAACCAAGTCTCTGTGGATTAAGGCACTAGGGGTGTGCTTGAAACAGGAAGATATACGAAATATAAATATGCCTAGATCCCCATACACTTTTCATTTTGGCTCAAGTTGTAAGACACCACTATTGTGTGATTGAGATTGTTTGGTGAGGGTGGTAGTAAGATCCTTATCAAGCACTATGCCACTATTGTGGTTGACATAAGAAGTTGAATGTGGTTGTGAGAGAGTGTTCCATTATTATTACTTGTGATCACCAACTAAAGGTATTATTAAGGCTCCCATAATCCCATGGAATTTGGATATGTTAGAAGATTTAGAGCCAGACCTAGGCTTAATTTTTATAAGTCTGATTTATTTTTGGTTAGATTCATTAGATTTGTTAAGAACTATCATTTCCATTATTTAATTAAGATAGAGACTTACTCAAGAGGACAAAATATCTCAGGGAGTTGTATTGATTAAGTAAAAGATGTAATTTTATACACTTTTTTCCTTACTATTTTAAAATAATTTGTAAAATAAATAAAAAATTAACTTATGAAATATATTGAAAATTTATTTAAAATTAATTCATATTTTTTTTCTTTTTTATTTTATATTATACTTTAGCAAATATAACCTAATAAAATGTAGCTTACTCACCCCTAAAATTCCATATATCATAGGATTGGGTTGAATATTCTTGCTGGGCCTTTGACTAGCACTTATCTAATATAGGTACCAAATTTACATACATTGTCTTGCATTCTTTTAATTTTAATTTATTCGATGTAATGGTTAAGGGAAATTTTTTTGTAAAGATAACATGAGGATGAAATATTATATTCCATTCCATGTTATTCACGTAAAATTTCAAATAAGAGTAATGAGGGAATTAGTAAAATAATATTTTGTAGGTGGTGTCAATTGATATTACCTTTTTACCTATTCAAAATGTGTTATTAACCTATTTGTGTTGGTACTTTATTGCTTACCTTTATAAGATGGAAGGGTTTGGGTGAAAATGTGAAGTTGGGTTACACTTTTGTGAGAATCAGGGGCGGAAAATATTTTTCAGCAATAGTTCGGCTGAACTTTTGAGAAAGTTCATCCCAACTATTAAGATAGTTCGGCCGAAATTTCTCAAAAGTTCGGCCGAACTCATTCTGCCATTCAGTTTGACGGCATACTGACAACGTGGGTAAGAAGATTTTTGGCTGGAGATGGGAAAACCGACAACAATAGTTCGGCCAAACTATTAGTTCGGCCGAACTAAAACTTCGATTGAACTTTTAAAATAGTTCGGCCAAAATCATATTTTATAAATATATCACCCGCAAACTTTTTTTTTTTTCGTGCGTCCTTGTTTACATTATCTATTTTTTGTGGGGTTTTGCTGTGATTTTCATTTCTGTCTATTTTTGTGCACTGCTCTATTGTTTCTTTGGCGCCGCGTCCTTGTTTGCATTATCTGGTTTTCGCGGGGTTCTGCTGTGATTTTCATTTCTATGTTCATTTTTGTGGTGCTTTTGTTGCTCTCTTGTTGATTTGGCACCCACGAATCATTTCTGTGGTGCTACTACTGCTCTATTGCTGATTTGGCCCTTGCGAATTGCTACTCAGGAGTTGCCCCAAGCGAATTTCTAGGTAATCTAACCATGAAACGAATTATCTGAGGTGATTGATTATGGACTATGATGTTTACATGTTCTTAATATTATAACGAAATGAATTATATGAGGTGATTGATTATGGAACATGTTGTTTACAACTTTGTAATATTATAGGAATAGCTTACCTTGTAGATTTCGAATAGGTTATCTATATAAATGCAATGGATTGACCTTACTTGCTTAATGTGTATGCTTATTAAGTACATGCTTTCAGGCTATGTTTACTGTGTGATCGTGTACAAGCCATAATGAACATTTATGATTGTCTTGTCTCTACAGCTAAGAACTCATATTGATATCTTCATAATACCTGCTTAGTTCCTATATTTTATGGGTTCTCCTTTGAAGGGTGTAACGAAGGGTCGTTTGTTAGGCTGACTGAAATACCAGAACCCAGGCCTTCGAATTTATTTGTCCCCTAAGATTGAAAATTCTTCTAGTACTTGAGTGTGCCCCCCCAATTCCATAGCCCTGTCTTCCTATTCCCTATTTTGGGTATGAGCTAACTACCTAATCTTAGAACAATGTGTTTTAAGATGGGAAAGAGTACTGTAATAACGAAAATGGTAACTCCATACTTACTAATGGCTAACTCCTTGGTGGTGGCCATACTTACTTATAGTAATACAAGTAACTAATTACTATATACCAGTACATTATGCTCAAGAAGCACATTTGAAATCACCTTTATTGATTATTATTTTAGGTATGAGTTAACTGCCTAATATTAGAACAATGTGTTTTAAGACCTTACTTGCTTAATGTGTATGCTTATTAAGTACATGATTTCAAGTTATGCTTACTCTGTGATCGTGTACAAGCCATAATGAACTTTCATGAGTGCCTTGTCTCTACATATGTGAACTCGTATTGGTATCTTCATAATACCTACTTAGTTCCTATATTTTACGGGTTCTCCTTTGAAGGGTGTAATAAAGGGTTGTTTTTCAGGCTGATTGAAATACCAGAACCCTGGACTTCGACTTTATTTGTCCCCTAAGATTGAAACTTCTTCCAGTGCATGAATGTGCCCCCCCAATTCCACATCCCTAGCTTCCTATTCCCTATTTTGGGTATGAGCTAACTACCTAATCTTAGAACAATGTGTTTTAATACGAGAAAGAGTACTGTAATAACAAACATAGTAACTCCACACTTTCTAGTGGCTAACTGCTTGGTGGTGCCCATACTTACTTATACTAACACAAGTAACTGATTACTATATACTAGTACATTATGCTCAAGAAGCACATTTGAAATCACCTTTATTGATTACTTTTTTGGGTATGAGCTAACTTGTTAATCTTAGAACAATGTGTTTTAAGATGGGAAAGAGTACTGTAATAACGAACATAGTAACTCCATACTTACTAGTTTCTAACTGCTTGGTGGTGCCCATACTTACTTATAGTAATACAAGTAATTGATTACTATATACCAGTACATTATGCTCAAGAAGCACATTGGAAATCACCCTTATTGATTACATAGATAAGGTACATCTCTAATCCAGTATAGTGTAAACAAAGCATGCTCTATTATAAGTGAAACAACTTGCACTGGGTAGATATGGTGATTCAATAGTCATAATTGATTACAGTTACTAGATTAGTACAAATAGTGGGTGAATTCTGCAAATGAAGTTTATCTTCTATACTTGACCTACAACCAATTTCTGCTTTAATAATTTAACCATTCACCATTTGTAGACATTTAAATATAGCATTCAAATATAGCATAGCATATATAAATTTTCTTTCATAATACAAAGCTAAAGGATTTAGAGGAATATTAGTGATGGAATGTAATGTAACATTGTTGTTTGATCCCTTGTTTGCCTTTATATCATAGAACCGTTTTCATATTTACACAAATATCATAATTGATTAGTTATTAGACTACATATCTTCATATAGAACTTGCAAATAGTATGGTGGAAAGGTGGATCTCATGACTCTTCATAATGTACAATGATTCATTCCATATTATTCATAGATCAAATGTCATTTAAATACAAGATTTATCATAATCTATAATGATTCATTCCATATTCATTTTTAGATTCATTCCATATTCATTTAAATGAAGTAACTACTATGTATTCCACTTCTACTATAGATAGAGAAAGTAATGACTCTTTCTTGCTTAACCATGCAACCAACGACTCTTCTTAGTAGAATTATACATTTTCTGGAAGTAATGACTCTTTCTTGCTTAAACATGCAACCAAACTCTCTTCTAAGTATAATTATACATTGTCCACTTGTACTTTTCATGTCATCCACACAAGTTTAGTTGAATCTCTCTATGTTGTCAATGTAAATTTCTCACCTTTTGGGTACTATAGTCCATTTTTTGTAGTCTCTTTCACTTGTATCTTAATATCTATTTGTTGGTAATAGATGACTATATTATATTGAAATATTCCAACTAATGTAAATTCCAAAATTATATCTAGTCTAAACCTTGTTATGTATATCAAGCTTCCTATCATATAGATGTAAAGGTTATGATCAACATCACCTCATTCATCATCCATCATCTACACATAACCTGCATCCAATTGATTTTTTAAAAACACATTGGACAATAAACAAACCATTGAAACCAAAAGTGATTTGATAGTTCTATAGGCAGAGTTTGTAAAGGTCCAGGTAGCCTTTGGATCTCACCTTTTATGAAAGGTGAAATATCCAGTAAATGCCCCTACTGTCAATCTCTGGAATAGATCTAAATAGAAGTTTTTCATTTTCATATCCATGGTCTCAAACAATGAGAGAGAAAAAACCTTTTATATTCAACATGTAAAACACAAATTAGCCATAAACGTTTCCCATTGAAATCAAAAGTGATTTGATACAAAACATAGGTTTTAACCTAAGAGTAAATGCCCCTACAGTTAATCTCTAGAATAGTTTTAAATAGAAGTTTTTAATTTTCATATCCATGACCTCTCAAACAATGAGAGAGAAAAAACCTTTTATATTCAACATTTAAAACACAAATTAGCCATATCTCTGCAATAGATGTAAATAGAAATTTTTCATTTTCATATCCATGGTCTCAAACAATGAGAGAGAAAAAAACCTTTTATATTAAACATTTAAAATAAAAATTAGCCATAGAAGTTTCCCATTGAAACCAAAAGTGATTTTATACAAAACATAAGTTTTAACCTAAGAGTAAATGCCCCTACAGTTAATCAATCTCTGGAATAGTTTTAAATAGAAGTTTTTCATTTCCATGTCCATGATCTCTAAAACAATGAGAGAGAAAAAACCTTTTATATTCAACATGTAAAACACAAATTAGCCATATAGGTTTCGCATTGAAACCAAAAGTGATTTGATACAAAACATAGGTTTTAACCTTAGTAAATGCCCCTATAGTCAATCTCTTGAATAGTTTTAAATAGAAGTTTTTCATTTTCATATCCATGGTCTCAAACAATGAGAGAAAAAACCTTTTATATTAAATGTATGTAAAACAAAAATTAGCCACATCTCTAGAATAGATCTGAATAGAATTTTTTCATTTTCATATCCATGGTCTTAAACAATGAGAGAGAAAAAAACCTTTTATATTCAACATGTAAAACAAAAATTAGGCATAAAAGTTTCCCATTGAAACCAAAAGTGATTTGATAAAAAACATAGGTTTTAACCTAATAGTAAATGCCCCTACAGTCAATCAATTTTTGGAATAGTTTTAAATATAGAATTTTTTCATTTTCATATCCATGGTCTCAAACAATGAGAGAAAAAAACCTTTTATATTCAACATTTAAAACACAAATTAGCCATAAAAGTTTCCCATTGAAACTAAAAGTGATTTGGTAAAAAACAAAGGTTTTATCCTAAGAGTAAATGCCCCTATGGTCTATCAATCTCTGGAATAGTTTTAAATATAGAAGTTTTACATTTTCATATCCATGGTCTCAAAAAATGAGAGAAAAAACCTTTTATATTCAATGTATGTAAAAGACAAATTAGCCACATCTGGAGTAGTTTTAAATATATAACTTTTTCCTTTTCATATCCATGGTCTCAAACAATGAGAGAAAAAACATTTTATATTCAATGTATGTAAAACACAAATTAGCCACATCTTTATAATAGATCTAAATAGAAGTTTTTTATTTTCATTTCCATGGTCTCAAGCAATGAGAGAGAGAAAAAAAACCTTTTATATTCAACATGTAAAACACAAATTAGCCATAAAAGTTTCCCATTGAAACCAAAAGTGATTTGATACAAAACATAGGTTTTAACCTAAGAGTAAATGCCCCTACAGTCAATCTCTAGAATAGTTTTAAATAGAAGTTTTTCATTTTCATATCCATGGTCTCAAACAATGAGAGAAAAAACCTTTTATATTCAATGTATGTAAAACAAAAATTAGCCATATCTCTAGAATAGATCTAAATAGATGTTTTTCATTTTCATATCCATGGTCTCAAACAATGAGATAGAAAAAAACATTTTATATTCAACATGTAAAACAGAAATTAGCCATAAAAGTTTCCCATTGAAACCATAAGTGATTTCATACAAAACATATGCTTTAACCTAGGAGCAAATGCCCCTACAAGTCAATCAATCTCTCGAATAGTTTTAAATATAGAAGTTTTTCATTTTCATATCCATGGTCTCAAACAATGAGAGAAAAAACCTTTTATATTCAATGTATGTAAAACACAAATTAGCCATATCTCTATAATATATCTAAATATAAGTTTTCCATTTTCATATCCATAGTCTCAAACCATGAGAGAGAAAAAAAACTTTTATATTCAACATGTAAAACACAAATTAGCCATAAAATTTTCCCATTGAAACCAAAAGTGATTTGATACAAAACATAGGTTTTAACGTAAGAGTAAATGCCTCTACAAGTCAATCAATCTCTCGAATATTTTTAAAAATATAAGTTTTTCATTTCATATCCATGGTCTCAAACAATGAGAGAAAAAACCTTTTATATTCAATGTATGTAAAACAAAAATTAGCCACATCTCTAGAATAGATCTAAATAGAAGTTTTTCATTTTCATATCCATAGTCTCAAACAATGAGAGAGAGAAAAAAACCCTTTATATTCAACATGTAAAACACAAATTATCCATAAAATTTTCCCATTGAAACCAAAAGTGATTTGATACAAAAGATAGGTTTTAACCTAAGAGTAAATGCCCCTACAGTCAATCTGTGGAATAGTTTTAAATAGAAGTTTTTCATTTCCATATTCATGGTCTCAAAAAATGAGAGAAAAAACCTTTTATATTCAATATATGTAAAACACAAATTAGCCATATCTCTAGAATATATATAAATATAAGTTTTTCATTTTCATATCCATGGTCTCAAACAATGAGAGAGAAAAAAAAAATTATATTCAACATTTATATAGTATTTAAAAACAAAATGTAATTTGATACAAAAAATAGGTTTCAACCAATTATATAGTTTTTCATTTTCATATCCATGGTATCAAACAATGAGAGAGAATAAACCTTTTATATTCAACATGTAAAACACAAATTAGCCATAAAAGTTTCCCATTGAAAGCAAAAGTGATTTGATACAAAACATAGGTTCTAACCTAATCTAGTAAATCCCCCTACATTCAATTTCTAAAATAGATCTAACTAGAAGTTTTTCATTTTCATATCCATGGTAGTTCTATAGGCAGAGTCTGTAAAGGTCCAGGTAGCCTCTGGATCTCATCTTTTATGAAAGGTGACATATCTAGTAAATGCCCCTACAATCAACATGTATATAGTATTTAGAAACAAAAAGTAATTTGATACAAAACATAGTTTTTAACTAAGTATATAGTTTTTCATTTTTATATCCATGGTCTCAAACAATGAGAGAGAAAAAACCTTTTATATTCAACATGTAAAACACAAACTAGCCACAAAATTTTCCCATTGAAACCAAAAGTGATTTGATACAAAACATAGGTTTTAACCTAATCTAGTAAATTGCCCTACATTCAATCGCTAGAATAGATCTAATTAGAAGTTTTTCATTTTCATATCCATGGTATTTCTATAGGCAGAGTCTGTAAAGGGCCAGGTAGCCTTTAGATCTCATCTTTTATGAAATGTGGCATATCTAGTAAATGCCCCTACAGTCAATCTCTGGAATAGATCTAAATGCCCCTACAATCAACATGTATATAGTATTTAGAAAAAAAAAAGTAATTTGATACAAAACATAGGATTTAACCAAGTATATAGTTTTTCATTTTTATATCCATGGTCTCAAACAATGAGAGAGAAAAAACCTTTTATATTCAACATGTAAAACACAAATTAGCCATAAAAGTTTCCCATTGAAACCAAAAGTTATTTGATACAAAACATAGGTTTTAACCTAAGAGTAAATTCCCCTAAATTCAATCTCTAGAATAGATCTAATTATAAGTTTTTCATTTTCATATCCATGGTAGTTCTATAGACAGAGTCTATAAAGGGCCAGGTAGCCTCTGGATCTCATCTTTTATGAAAGGTGACATATCTAGTAAATGCCCCTATAGTCAATCTCTGGAATAGATCTAAATATAAGTTTTTCATTTCTCCCATGCATTTGCAATAAATGTCAATTTAACATATATATTTTTATTCAATTTGATTTTTTTTTTAGGGATAAGCAAAACCATTAAATATGGTTGAAAAATGGAAACTATGCATATAAGTTTCTTGCTATCCCAATCCAAGGAAAGCAGTGATTACATAATTGCTTTCCAATATTGCAACTAGCAAAGTTGTCCAAAGGAAAATGAATATACTAGGAAGAACAACAAACAACGAGGCATATTATATTAGATTGATAGAAGGCTTGGGAACAATGATGGAGTATGGATCAAATGGAATTTTATTTTTCACCAATTCTGAACTTGTGTACAACCAGATGAATGGCGTGTACCACGTTAAGAAGGAGAGGTTAAAAGAACTGCATGGAATAGCAAACAATATTGTTAGCCAATTTCAATTTTTTAATATAAGGCATTGTAAAAATGTGAATAAGATGTCTACTGATTTATTGCGTGGGTCAATGCAAATTTAGGATTCATCTATCAAAGATGAATTAATAGATGAATTAGAATTGTACGGGGCAATGCCAATGCAAGATTCATCTCTCAAAGATGAATTAGTTTTGAGACACTCTTCTTCAAAAATTCAAGATTCATCTCTCAAAGATGAATTAGTTTTGAGACGTTCTTCTTCAAAGATTCAAGATTCATCTCTCAAAGATGAATAAGTGTTGAGATGCTCTCCTTCAAAATTTATTGATCGACATTGTAACATATCTTGGATATGTGTGTGTTGTGTACTTATAAATGCGTCTTTTTTAATGACCATGTGATTTTTTCAATTATATACCAAGTGTGCTCCCACCACACCATGTAAAGCGCAACTTGGTGAACTTCACATTTGCAACAAGTGGTGAACTTCACATTTTTATGAAATTAAAATGTGGGGACTGCAAGAAATTTTTGTTTAAATGGAGTTTCACTTCTTTTTTAATGACAATGTGTTTTTTTCAATTTTATACCAAGTGTGCTCCCACCATGTAAAACACAATTTGTTGAACTTATCATTTTTATAACTTTTTTTTTGCTTAAATTGAGTTTCACACATCAATTAGTGCTTTGAAAGTTGTGTTTTACATAATTTGTTTACACTAAATTACATTAATTTTCTGAAATTTATTTTTAATTTAATTTAAATTAGTTATTTAAAAAAAAAATTGTAAATGTCCAATGTAGATATATATATCATGGAGGACGAATGACGAAGATCAACATAATCCCATATCTCTATGAGAGGGGGGGATCAGGGATCAAGAGCTTTTCATGGTAAATTTAAATATAATCTTAAATCTCCCTACATGTGTGTGTTGGGCTGCTAGTTTTTTATTATTATTATCACTTTTGAACACATATTTCATCCATTTCTACCATTATTTATCACGTCGTTTATCATGGTTTATCATATAATTCCATTTTATAATCATTTATGCTCTTATGGATAAATATTGTTCCTTCTCCTTTATTTTTAATAAATTGATGATTATTATGCATGATTTTACCAATGATGATTTATTAATAAATTATTTGTAACATCACTCACCATTTTAGCCTCCAAGATATTTTCTAGATTGCAGATTTGATCTCCAACTCATCATTAAATATTCCAACTCAGAAATTCGCTGGAATAAGAAGTGACAGTTTTGCATTGGACGTTTTGGCAAAATGGAGAAGAATATAGAAAATTAGAAACATGGGTTTTGTCCAGAATGGACCGAATTAACTTTATTAAAGATAAGTTTTCCCAAATTCGGTTTGTATTGAGAGAAACGGAAGGTTCTCTGAAGATGATTTTCTCAGATTCGTTGTTGCAGCCGTTTTCCATATTATCTCAGTTGCAATACCAAATTCAACCTGTTCCTGTTGAATGTTAATGGAAAGATATTTCAAATATGATATTTCTTATCAATTTGTTGTGAACAATCCTGTTTTGTTATGGGAATCATTTTGTAATCATCTTTGTTGTAACTTCTCTCTGATCTCTGTGTATTTAAATGAAAAACAAAGATCAAAGAGGGGGATTATTATGGGATTCATTATTAGAGATAGGAATGATAGGATAGTAGGATAGAATGGAAAGATTTAGCTTTTTTCTTAGGACCTCAATTGTAATTTCAATATACAAAATGTTATTCTGAAGGAGATCCATTGTAATGATAAGTGAATTCAATGATTAATATATAACCTACATTGTTGTTCATCCGAATATTCTAAAGTAGCTCGACAGCATTTGCTGGTGGCTAAGGGCCAGGCCTATGGTGGGTTAAACTGCTTCTCTTTATTATATCTTTATGATTTCAGCAAGTTTGATTAATTTGTTAATTTTTCCATCTTATGCGCTTTTCACTGTTTTCATGAATTGAAGGAATATCTTTGCTTTATGTGATTTACAATGCTGTCATTTGATTCAGTTTACATTAATTGCAGATTAATTTACTTATATAATTATTCGGATTGATTTAATCAAATGTAAAGAGTTTGGTTATTTCTATTGAACTCTTAGATTGATATCATTTACATTTGGACTGCTTTGTAAATATTGAGTATGATTTGGATTGAATCAGCTAAGAAGAGATAAGTTGTTGCTACTGTGCTCTCAGTTGATGCTACTATTAATTAAAATTTCTCGTGTGAGATTTAATTATGATTTTAGTAGAGGTTTGAGTATTGAATCTTAGATGTATTATTTCCTTTAAAATTTACAGCTTGAGATTTATGATTGCATCTGTTTAGTCTTGTAATAAATTTAATAGATTATCTCACATCATAAATCTTTGGATTTATAGCTTGCACATATTGTGTACACTCTTGAAACAAAAAGACTTACCTAGGTTGATAATTAATGTGAGGCGATTAGGAGTTTTAAAAGACACCTTTTAGCACGCAACAGTGTGTACATATGGAATTGATTTTTTATCAACTTTGTGAGTTATATTAGTTGTTAATAAGTTTTATTTTTTATTTTTTATGGGCTAATAAGAAGAGAAGGCTCTCTACTCCATCCATGGATGCCCATGTTTCACCCAGTCGTGGTATGCTTCTAACACAATTCAATCAATGAATATGTACACGTGTATTTATATGTATGCATTTATTTTTCAATTGATTATAAATTTGTATTTTTTTATGAAGCTTCTCTCTCCTCTCGAGAGGTTTCTAGTTGTTCAAATACCCTTAGAGGGCCATCAATAAGTGGTAGCGGGTTGCATGAACGTGGTGATACTTATTCCCCAAGAGTCCAATCAACGATTGGTGGTGTTGGTTCTCAGCCGGGTCGTTCTGGTTCTCAACAGTTTTAGGGTGGAGAATATGCTAGCCAACCACGTCGAGGTTGCCATCAATTTCGATATTTTTTTCATTGAATTTGTACAAATTTGTTTACATGTGTTTTTTCTAATATACAAAATTTTATATATACTGATGCAGAGGCTAAAAATGTTCCAAATGTTGGTCAAAATAGACACAGGGCAGAACACTACATTCAAGAAGAAGGTTGTCTACCCACCACAACTTATCTGGCCGACATTTCTGATATACCATGGGAAAGAAACATGGTGCAATGCATCTTAGAAAGGTGTCAACAACTTCATACAAAATTGCGGAGAGATCTCGTGGCTTTGACTCTACCTGCTGAGAGTCGACAAAGCCTCGAAATAGTTACACATTCATTGGGAGAACTAGCAAATGTGTACATAAATCTTAGGCCAATGACTGATACATTTGTAGAAGTCATGAGAAAGAGAAAGGAAACCGTAATGGGTACCGATAAATGGGAGGATGTAAAACAAAGAGTTACAAAAGAAATGGTGAAGTCAATGTTTAATTTCAAGGAAGGGCCAAAAAGAAAAATGTTGAAGGTGCAATATTTCAAGCACCCCGATATAGCTCACTATTTGTATGATAGGCACCTTGCAGCCTATGGAAGGCTCCCATGGAACGACGAGGTTCCTGTTTATTTTGCAAAATTGTTTTACGCAGATTTTTTTTTGGAAATGAAACCCAATTACAATGACCTTCTGTCATAATTTTTTGGTTCGGGGAAAGGTCGATTGTGTGACCATAGGGGCATTAAGAGAGATGTGGAGTTGCCTCACCCTAAGCCGCCTTTGGTGAGTCAACCTTTTCAGGTCGAAACTTTGCGATCGGAGATGGATGCGACTTCTCAAATAAGTCGAGAAGCAAGGGATGTCATCATCGACAATGTTCACAGTGGATTGGGTGGAGTCGATGTTTGTCTAAATCGACAAAGAGCACGTGAGAATGCACGTGCCAATTTTGTGTATTGTATAGATGAAGAGATTGACAACCTGAATGTTGAAGATCTCAGAATATATGAAAAGAATTATCACAATGGTTGGAAAGAATTAATTCTTCATGAGGAAGAGGGCACAGGAACGGTATGTGTTAATGACCTTAGGGTTCAATTATTCTAATACATAGATGTGTACAATCTGTAATAAATACATGTGTATGTACATGTATACATTTATTTTTATGTACATTAATCTAACAAAAATGTATCATTATATGTTAAAACACCATTTGCAGTTGTCACGCATGATGAATGACGAAAATGGTAATATCACATTCGGGGCCTCTGGTTCAAACAATGAAGATGGGTCTCACCATCAAGATATGTTGACAAATGTTAGTGTTTTTTAAGGGATATTTTTAAAATAAATAATTGTGAACACATGTACATGTACATATATAATAATAAAATGTTTTAACAGATTCTGATTTCGTCCGATGTTTTTACGATGATGGTACCTTCTCCTTCCTTGGGAGATGTACCTTATACTTTCTTAGGAGATGTTCCCCATCCACAACAATTATGGTCAATTTTTCACTTTTAAAATTTATGTTTAAGTGATATATATATTCCACCTCAAAATGTTCCATTAAAAATTGAGATATATATATCTATATCTTGAGTTATTTTAATTTTTTTGAATTTTAGGATTTTCGAGATTTTCTTTTGGAGCCTCTCTTAGGAGATGTCCCAAATTCACCCACAGAAGTATTCAATTTTTTTCTTTTAAATATATATATGTTTTCTTAAAAGTTATAATTTATAAATTGAAATTTATTTAAGTTTTATTATAAATTGAGATCTTGATCTTGAGTTATTTTATACTTTTAAAATTTTGAATTTTAGGTTTCTATAGAAGATTTATTTAATCCACGGACTCTAGCGATGCAGATAGGAAAATCCACACCATTTCAACCATTTGAACAAGTTGTCTAACTTTTTTTTTAATATTATTGAAAATAATTTTGTATATGTACACATGTGCATTTTCATCTAAATTTATATATATATATATATAACTGTACATGTATATTGTACAATTTACTGTTGGAGATGTTCCCATGGGGGAAGTTGTAGCAGGCAAACAAATGGAGAGGGAACCTCATGAGGTATTGCGTGACTTTTTTTAATATTTTTTTTTTACATGAAGTTCTATATATTCTCAATCATTTTTAAAACATCAAATTTTAATGTTTGTATGTGCATTTTGTATAGGTTCCCCATGCTTCGCAAGATTGTGCGTGGATTGAGACTCTGCTAGGAAAGACACTACATCCATCTGTATTTGATGGATATGATTTGTAGATTTGATTTCAATATTTCTAGTCTTAAATTTACTTTTTTATATATTATCTAGATGCATAGACATATATATATATAACTTGATACTTGATACTTGTGAGATCTAAAAATTTTGGACATATTTTATTACAGTGTTAATATAATTTTTTTTGTTACAAAAAGTTAAGTTTTGGATGGTTTTAGTACTTTTTGCATGTGAATGTGAAGTAATGTTGTTATATAATTTGTTTGGTTTTTAAAACTTTTAAGTTTTAGATAGTTGAACTACTAGTAATGTTGTCATCTATAAATTAATGTTTTTCTTCTGAACTACATTTGGCATGTCATATAATGGTAAATTTTTTTATTGGATAGTTGAACTATAATTGGCATGTCATGTGAAGTAATGTTGTGATATAATAAAAAGGTTTTTAAAACTCAAGTTTTGGATGGTTTCAATCTACATTTGGCATGTGATATAATGTTAAATGTTTTTATTGGATAGTTGAACTACAATTGGCACGGCATGTGAAGTAATGTTGTGATATAATAAAAAAGTTTTTAAAACTCAAGTTTTGGACAGTTGAAGTACATTTGGCATGTGAAGTAATGTTGTGATATATAATTTTTTTTTAAATTAAAGGTTAATTTTTGGATGGTTTCAATCTACATTTGGAATGTGATATAATGTTAAATGTTTTTATTGGATAGTTGAACTATAATTGGTATGGAATGTGAAGTAATGTTGCACGATATATAATCAAAAAGTTTTTAAAACTTAAGTTTTGGATGGTTTCAATCTACATTTGGTATGTGATATAATGTTAAATGTTTTTATTGGATAGTTGAACTACAATTGGCATGGCATGTGAAGCAATGTTGTGATATAATCAAAAAGTTTTTAAAACTCAAGTTTTGGATGGTTGAAGTACATTAGGCATGTGAAGTAATGTTGTGATATAATCGAAATGTTTTTAAAACTAAGTTTTGGATACATTTGGTAAGTTTTTAAAAAAAAAATTCACTCAAACAATAGTATGTAGTATGTAAAGATAAAAAACAATCTTAATATTACTTTTAAGTACGATCAAGTGTTCTTGAAACATTTTCCCACATGATGATACCTTCATTGACCTATGCACTAAAG
The DNA here is from genome assembly GCA_034641835.2 of Pinus albicaulis. NCBI lineage: Eukaryota > Viridiplantae > Streptophyta > Pinopsida > Pinales > Pinaceae > Pinus > Pinus albicaulis. Next base: position 840,913,823 of record CM076577.1, on the reverse strand, counting down.
TAGTTCATGGGCTATATGTTCTGCCTCTTTCCCATATAAATCCCTTTAAATTTAATTGGAAATATAAGAAGTAGATATATGTTTGTTGAATTGGGGTCAATGTCATTAATGCACTCAGCTAGGTAGCCTTTGTGATTTATAAATTGGTAAATTTATGACATTCAGTTAATTGCATTCTAGAACACACACACACACACACACACACACACACACACATATATATATATATATACATGCAACATTTTTCATCAATGCATGTATAGAAAAGCTACTTTCAGTTGATACTAGAGTGTGCATGTACCAAAAAAATTTGTACATGTGCAAACACTTGCAAAAATAACATAACAAGGAAACTAAATTTTTAATTGAGTACTGGAAGTTCTAGAACATATAATCCAAAGAGAATAAATTGTTGGGAACTTCAATCAAAAAAATTCCAATGGAATGTCATCTTCAATAATCCGTTCATGATCGGATTTTGACATTTTCCATTTCTTAATTTTCGTTTTTTCTTTGCTTGAACCTTGATCAACTTTATGCATGCTACACACACCAAGTGACTATATTGACAACTTATGAAATCAGGTTCATTGCCTTCAAAGTAAACAAAATCCCCACTTTGATTAGTTTGTCTCAAAAAATAACCTTTAAGTATAATAGATCCTCTTTCATATCGAAATTCGTGATCATTATAGTCTTCTAATAATTTCATTTTTCATTCAGTGCAACGTATCAAATAATACTTCACATTTTCATCATTGGCAGTAGGTGCAATTACAACCAAAACATGTCTTGCACAATAAAACAAACTTAACAAAATTATACATATTCAAATTTATTTCTAAATCTGTATCATTAGAAAGCAATTCAAATGTTACCTTCTCTAACAAGATTAGAAACTCGATCACCATCGGATGATATTTTAGTCTCCTCTGATTGCATTTCTTCAAACATTGCAGTAGACATTTTACCCTTTGTATTTAGCTCTATATGTTTCCAATCTTTTACATACGTTTTGTTTTCACAAACATCATTAGATTTTGTGTTGTCTATGCAAACATGACAAAAACAAGAATATTTTCTTTTATCTAATGCAAACAAATTTCTGGACGACTTTGTTTTAAGTGAATGCAATTTTCGAGTCCCTTTTATTGTTTCAATGTCATTTCCAATTGATCTGTCTACGTCTTCGATCCCAATATGCGAAAAAAACCGTTATATGGAAAATTTAAAGAAGAATGTAAATAAGATATAAAAATACAATCAAAGATAATAATTGTGATAAATGTGCACTGTTTAAAATTAGATATCCAATAAAAATTAAATTGAATGTACCTTTGCACTTCCCTTGATCGGTTAGTCTCATGGCTTAGAGCAGTGATGCACCATTGAACAACTTCATTCACATCCACAAGTTGGCTTGCAGAGGGGTTCATTTGATATCTTCGAAGTGCTTGTTTTATGCATGCCCCTGCACCGTCATGTTCTCCTTTTCCATGGCCAGTCTCAAGGAAATTCCAACAATGTTTAATGCGGGTTTTCTTATGAAGACAACACAACCAAAAGAATGATCGTGCAGATTTGAATTGACCTTCACATCTGTCTGACCATATCCAATGTTCATTGAATGTTATTCCACGAATTTTCAAGGAATCATAAATTTTTCCAAAACAATGTTGTACAAAAGATGTATCATGTGTACGATCATCACTAATATAAAGTGATATTCTTTAATAATATGTCAATTTTCACTGGCGCTTTCTATATGATCGATGTTTTCTTCAGCATGTCTATATAGAATATGGACGAGCATGGAGACTTGGTCAGAATGATAGTATTCACTCTGAATTTCTTTTTGTGGAACAAATGTGTAGTTTTCTGCAAAATCAATTACTGACAAAATGGTCCCCGGTGGAAAAAATTCACAGGATTTTTGGAATTGCAAGTCTTGCCATCGAGCTCTATGGGAATGCTTGGTGTATTTGTAAATTTCTGCCTCAAACTTTCTCAAAAAGTATATCACAAAAATTTCTTCTTCTCGTAATTCAATTATTTTAGCACTATTTGCACCTTGAATCGATGTATGGATATATTCATATCTCTTCCATTTCACTTTCATGTTGGATAATGATTGACCATTTATATCAGAATGATATTTGTTTTGAAATTTAGTCAAATTTCCATAATCATCACATTTTTTACCACCAACACATTTATTTTCATAAAATAGTTCATTGCTTTCACTTTCACATATAATTTGAGATATTAAATCATGGATAGTGGAAGGAGGAGGTGAATCCTCCCAAAATTTTCTACCAATATCAAGGAATGTGTCATAATATAACTCAAATTCGACATGATAACAACAACAACAAGTGTCGCGTACGGTGATAGGTTTTACATACCAGGGTTTTTGTTAAACAAAAGCACTAATTGAAACATGAATTTCATGATTCTCTTCTTTAAAATTTTTGAAAAACTCTATCTGAGTGGTTTCCAAGAAATGTTTTTCATGTTCTTCGTACTGATTTCATGATATTCTTCTTCGCATCGCATGCCTTGCAGTTGGTGAAACACGCAAATTGTTCTTCCAATATTCATATATTATTTTTTTAACATTTTCTCCAAGTCTATCTTTGTATGGTTGCCTACAAATAACTCTCCAACAAGCGAGTTCATCATTTACATCTATTTGCAACCGAAATTTCTAATTTTTTTGCAAAGTTTTTCGCGAGGTTCCTAATGCTCGTGACATAGATTTTACCAAGCGATTCTCTTTAGTACTTGATGAAACCACTGCCATATGTATTGCACTATGTACAACTAAAACATTTGTCTGTCTAGATCTTCTAATTGAATTTATAGCACTATTTATATTTTGTATCACATTTTCCTTCATTTTTTTTATCTTTGGTTGATTTTCGAATACCCAATAAAGTTGTAGCTTCTTTTAATTTCCTTAATGATAGGAGACCTTTCAACATTTGGACTTGAACTGTCACCTTTTACTTTATGAAATACTTCTCAAAAATGTGGTTAACACGATATCGTATATAATGGTCAGCTTTTTTATCTCCATATGTGTGAGTGTCAACATTTTCTAACATGTCATCTTCGACATTGATTTCATCTGTACATATTCAAATGAATAGTAGATAATAAGTTTACATATTCAATAAATAACTAAACTAATAAATATATGTATAATTTAAATAATACGTGCATCTGTTCAACATATATATATATATATATATATATACACACACACACACACACACCTTGTGATTCAATTTCTTCACTTGAATTTCTTTCAACATTTTCACCATATTCAATCATTGGTTCAATTTCTCTTTCACTTTCTCTTTCAAAATTTCGTATCTCATCATCAATGTTTTGAAGAATATCTCTCTCTATTTACATTGCAAAATATTTTTCAAATTAGTTCATCAAATAAAAATTAAGCGTCACATTTTACACTAGGAAAATTTTAAATATATCGAAATCATAATATTTACATTTACATACCTGTTTCAACTTCTAGTTGAGGTAGATTTTCCCCTTCAATATTTGAGAGTGCTTCTATCTTTCTTTTGCAATATTGTCTCGTCTCTTCTCTATGCTCCTCAGGGTCTATTTTTCGATCATATTTTCTCGTACAATTCCTTCGATTTCCCATGATAATAGAGTATGAAGTTAAAAGATTTTCCTTCAAAAATTTAGACAAAAACTCAATTAAAAAAAAACATCACAAAAGATTTAATTTAGAAAAAACGCATTTTAAAAATTTTGAAAAAAATACATACTCCAATCCAAAACACTTTAAAAAATTCAAGAAAAAAATGTAATATAAAAATGAAACGAAGTTCAAAATATTTCCTTCCAAGTCCTACAAAAAAAATTCATTTAAAAAGTTACAGAAAAAACTCATTTTAAAAAATCATTATAAAAGATTTACTTCAACCCAAAACCAAAAAATTTCCTTTCGAAATTAAGCCCAAATCCATACTTTAAGGAAAATGAAGCCCAAAAAACTGTATCAGATACCTCCAAGAAATGTCTTTTGAATGTACCTCCAAGAAAAGTCTTCAATTTTTTTTTTTGAATGTACCCTTAATAAAATTGTTTAAACCCAAAACAATTCCTTGCAAAATTGGATGAAATGTATGACAATAATGTGTCTCAAAGAAAAGTCCTTTGAATGTACCTCCAAGACAATTCTTTGCAAAATCAGATGAAGAATTTTGTAAAATCAGACCAAACGTGTGAAAATATGCAAAGTTAATGAATGATTTTGCGGAAATTTATATTTTCGTGAAATGTTATGTTGGAGGGGCTCCGCGGTACTTTCCGGCCGATGGAAAGTTAGGTAAAAGTTCAGCCGAAATTTTAAGAAATAGTTCGGCTGACCTACTTTGTCATTTTAATTAACGGGCCGTTGGCGCAAAAAAAGGTTTGGTAAAACTTTGTTTAAGAGTTTGACGGAACTAATGTGTCACCAGTTACGCGGATCCAAGTCCTGAATACGTTTCTGCAACTTTGGATTGATTAAACTCCATGAAACATTCTGAATTAACTGTCAGAACCAAGACAAGCATTTTCAAAATTGAATCTACTTTCAGGAGATATAAATTTCATGGAATTTCATAAATATTTACTAATTTTAATTAATTTTGTAATAAAATGGATGCAAACAATTTTTGAAGGTCATTTTGAATCAGTGAGATCAAAATTCTGTATCTTCCAAAATACATTGTAAAAAAAATTGAAAAAATTATGGTACATTACATTGGTCCGTCATCTCTAATGGGTAGCTTTTAAATTTTTAGTTTATAACTTATATGTTAAGAAATTTCTTGCGTCGCAAAACATATTCAAAATATGCTTTTTTTATATATTGGACCAGTTCAAAAAATTCTAGTAATTATGATATGCATCCATTGGCTTTGTAAATATGACGAAACTGAAGTAGACTCTATCTCGATTGTTGTAACACATTTTGTTTCTCAAAAACACAAATTTTCAAAGAATATAACATTGCGTATTAACATGAATTCTTATGAATCTATTGATTGCTAAAACACACTCAAAGAAATGCTAAGTTGATAGATCAAATTTGCATAAAAAAATTCCAAAAAATAAGAAATAGAAAGCTAACAAAATTTTTGACAACTTTTATTTTTATCGCAAAATGAAATTCTTAACAAAAAAATTGTTTTAGCTTGCACAAAGTTGAAGAACCGAAAAAAATGAAATTTTTTTCTCAAAAAAGGGAAAAAAGTGTAACCCAACTTCACATTTTCACCCGTTTATGAATAAAATTGTTTGGACATAAAATTGTGACAAATATTGTCTCAATATGAAAATAAACCATTGTCAACCACAGAAAATCATCGTCAACCATGGTCCAACATCACATCGAAACAAAGACTATATCAATATGAAAAATAATCATGGACCACCATGGTCAACCATGGATAGTCATGGTCAATAATTGTCAACCATGGTCAACCATAGATAACCATGGTCCAAAATTGCATTGTGGCAAATATTGTCTCAATATGAAAATCAATCATGGTCAACCATGGTCAACCATGGTTCAATGTTGTATATTATGACAAATATTGTCTCAGTATGTAAATAAACGATGTTAAACCATCCTTATTTTAGCATTTATAATATTTATCTTAGGGTTTATATACCTTGTTTTATAATATTTAGCTTCGGTTTTATCATAATCTTTTCACGTTATGAAAAATATTGTCTCAATATGAAAATCAACCATGGTCCAATGTTTCATTGTGACAAGGATTTTCTCAATATGAAAATCAACCATGGTTAACCATATTCCAATGTTGCATTGTGATAAATATTGTCTCAATATGGAAATCAACCATGGTCAACCATGGTTAGTATCCATGGTCACATTGTCATAAATATTGTCTCTTGGTCCAATGTCACATTATGACAACCATGGTTATCCATGGTCAACGATGGCCCAACATTGTATTGTGACAAATATGATCTCAATATGAAAATCAACCATGGTCAACCATTGTCTAATGTCACATTGTGACAAAAGTTGTCTCAATATGAAAATCCATCAATCGTGGTCAATCGTGTTTATTTTAAGGTTTATAAATTTTGTCTTAGGCTTTATATACCTTGGATTTATAGTATTTATTACTTGGGTATTAATCCCTTGGGTTTATAATATTAATTCGTTAGGTTTATTACTTTAATCATTCATTTTCATAGGTTGTAATGCTATTCATAGGATTTAAAATATAAATCCCCGTGTTTAATATAAATATCTTGGGTTTATAATCATGGTAGACCATGGTCCAATGCGACATTGTGACAAAGATTTTCTCAATATGAAAATCAACCATGGTCTAACGTCGCGATGTGGCAAGTATTGTCTCAATATTAAAATAAATCATGCTAAACCAGGATAAAACATGGTCCAACATCACTTTCTGATAAATATTGTCTCAATATGAAAATGAACCATGGTCAAACACAATCGACCATGTTTATTTTAGGATTTATAATATTTATCTTAGGGTGTATATAACTTGCGTTTCTAATACTAATACCTTGGTTTTAATATTATTCCCTTAGGTTTATAATACGTTAGGGTTTTAGAATTGATCCCTTGGGTTTATTATTCCCTTTACTTTATAATATCAATCCATTGGGTTTATTAATCTAAGTGTTTATATTCCTAGGGTATAATATTATTCATAGGGTTTATAATATTAATCATAGGGTTTAATATAAATCCCTTGGGTTTAGGATCATGGTCAAGAATGGTTAACAATGTTCCAATGTCACATTGTGCCAAATTTTGTCTCAATATGAAAATCAACCATTGTAAAACATGTTCCAACATCACATTGTGGAAAATATTGCCTCAATATGAAAATGAATGATGGTAAAGCATGGTCAAACATGTTTATTTTAGGGTTTATAATATTTACCTTAGAGTTTTTATACCTTAGGTTTATAATATTTATCCCTTCGGTTTAATATTATTCCCTTGGGTTTATAATCCCTTGAGTTTATTAATCTAGGGGTTCATATTCCTAGGGTTAATTTATTCATATGGTTTATAATAGTAATCTTTGGGTTTAATATAAATCCATTGGGTTTATAATCATTTTCAACCATGGTCGAACATCACAGTGTGACAAATATTTTCGCAATATAAAAATCAACTCATATTGTGATAATGTTTGTCTCAATATGAATATCAACCATGGTCAACTATGTTCCAACTTCGCATTGCGACAAATATTGTCTCAATATGGAAATCAACCATGGTCAATAGCCATGGTCACATTGTGACAAAGGTTTTCTCTTGGTCTAACGTCACATTGTGACAACCATGGTCATCCATGATCAACAATGGTCCAACATCGCATTGTGACAAAGATTGTCTCAATATTAAAATCAACCACTGTCCAATTTCATATTGTGACAAACGTTATATAATATGAAAATAAATCATGCTCAAGCGTAGTCCAATGCAACATTTTGAAAAATATTTTGTCAATATAAAAGTAAATTGTGGAGAACCATGTTTATTTTAGGGTTTATAATATTTATCTTAGCATTTATATACATTGGGTTTTTTTATTCATCCCTTCGGTGTAATATTATTACTTTGGGTTTATAATACCTTGGGTTTATAATATTTATCTTAAGGTTTATATACCTTGGGGTTTTAGAATTAATCCCTTTGGTTTATAATATCAATCCCTTTGGTTTATCAATATAAGGGTTCATATTCCTAGGGTATAATATTATTCATAAGTTTTATAATATTGGTCCTATTGTTTAATAAAATCCCTTGGATTTATAATCATAGGGTTTAATATAAATCCCTAGGGTTTATAATAGTTTTCTTGGGTTTTATATACCTTGGGTTTATAATATTTATCCCTTACTAGGCTTAATATTATTCGCTTGGTTTTATAATCCCTTGGGTTTTTAGTTTTAATCCCTTGAGTTTATTATTCCCTTGGTTTTATAATATTTATCTTAGGGCTTATATACCTTGGGTTTGTAACATTAATCCTTTGGGTTTAATATTATTCTCTCGAGTTTATAATACCTTAGGGTTTTAGAATTAATCCCTTGGGTTTATAATATCAATGCCTTGGGCTTATCAATCTAATGGTTCATATTCCTAGGGTATAATATTATTCATAAGGTTTATAATATTAATCCTAGGGTTGAATATAAATCCCTTTGGCTTATAATCATGATCAACTATGCGCAACCATAGTCCAATGTCATATTGTGAGAAACATGGTCTCAATATGAAAATAAACCATGGTCAAATGTCACATTGTGACAAATATTGTCTCAATATCAAGATTAATGATGATCAAGCATGTTTATTTTAATTTTTAGAGTATTTATCTTAAGGTTTACATATCCAGGGTTTATAATATTAATCCCTTGAGTTTATAACTTGGGCTTAATATTACTCCCTTGGCTTTATAATCCCTCGAGTTTTTAGGATTAATCCCTTGGGTTTATAACATTAATCCATTGGTTTTATTGATTTAAGGGTTCATTTTGATAGGTTTAATATTATTCCCTTCGGTATATAATACCTTTGGGTTTATAATTAATCCCTTTGGTTTATAACATGAATACCATGAGTTTATCAATCTAATGGTTCATATCCCTTGGGTTTATCAATCCCTTGGTCCAACACCACATTGTGAACACCATGGTCATCCTTAGGAAATTGTGGTTGAACATTGTATTGTGACAAATATTGTCTCAGTATGAAAATCAACCATGGCCAACCATTTCCTAATCTCACATTGTGCCAAAGGTTGTCTCAATATGATAATCAATTGTGGTCAACCATAGTACAAATTTGCATTGTGACAAATATTGTGTCAATATGAATATAAAACTTGGTCAACCATGTTTATTATAGGTTTTATATACCTTGCGTTTATAATTTTTATCCTAGGGTTTATATACCATGGGTTTATAATTTTTATCTTAGGGTTTATACACATTGTGTTTATAATTTTTATCTCAGGGTTTATATACCTTGGGTTTATAATTTTTACCTTAGGGTTTATGTACTTTAGGTTTATTTTAGGGTTTATACAACTTTAGTGGCTGTAACAGTTAAGATCATGTGTTTCCTCATAAGAGGTCATCGACCAGAGGTGGGTAGAGTAGTCACAGGGTCAATTCTGCTAGACCCAACCTATGGGAAGTGATCCCTTTTGGTGGATATTTTTGGATAAGGTCTACTAATGGGAGGTCATGGCGTCAATTCTCCTCAACCCACTTGAAAATGGGCTCTGCGAATGAACCACACATAAATAAATAAAGAAATTATTTATTTTATATCTATATAAAATATTTGAAATTCATACGGAAATGTGTTCATATAAATATTATAAGATAATTACATATATATAAAAGATATATTATATAATATGGACATCCAAATATTTCCCTTATCATGAGGATGGGATATTGTTTTGTTATACACATTTTCCTTATCATGAGGATGGGATAATTTTTTGTTATACACATTTCAATAACTGCACTGAGAGGTGCTCTCTAGCAAGAATGAGAGAGATGTTGTAATGTTATGTTTAAAATTTTGAATAAGCCAAATTACATTAAATAAAATTTAATTAAGATATTAATATAAATTAATGTAAACATTTTAACAAGTTCAATCCATCCTAACTTTGAATCTACCAACCACACAGAGGGATCAAATCTCTTAATATGCAGCCATCGTTTAGAGTGAAAAATATAACATGCAACTCCATGTGAAACAAATACAAAATTTTATATTGAATTGTAATGACAAACATAAACCTAGCTAGTATAGAAAAATTGTAATTGTTAATGTTTTATAATTTTTATTAAGAATATCACACACACATTCTAGTATAAATGATATTCCTTTTATTTATTTAATAAATATTTATTTCTTAATAATTAATTCAAATATTAATATAAATTTATTTATTAAAAATCTCACACACACATTCTAATATAAATGATATTCCTTTTATTTATTTAATAAATATTTTATTTCTTAATAATTAATTCAAATATTAATAAAATGTTATTAATTAATATATGTATATTTGTATATATATATGTGTGTGTGTGTGTGTGTGTGTGTGTGTGTGTGTATGTGTGTGTGTGTGTGTGTGTGTGTGTGTGTGTGTGTGTGTATCTGTGTGTGTGTGTGTACACTAAAATCTGGAAAAAAGAGAAAAAATACTAAGAAGTCATAGAGGAGCGATGGATTGCAGAGGAGCTAGGGTTTGCAGGTCATAGGGCTTTGGCAGTGTGGCAGCAACTGCTCAAGGGCGTGCACCAGGCAGCAATGGGGGATCAGACCACACAGCTTCAGACCTAAGGAGAAGGAAGAGGATGATTATGGGCCAATCTATGGCACAATGCAAGATATGGAAGCTGGTAGTCATGGAAATAGACCAAGACACCCGTATCTTCTCTACATGTTATGGCATTGAAGCAAGAAATAATCTGATATCATTTTTTCCTCCTTAGAGAACTAGTCTCACCAGCAAAGTTCCTGATCCGAGCACCTGGCGGTGGTCTCTTGACAGAGGAGGAGGTGAAAGGGAAGAATATACCTATAGGCTTGCAGCTAAGGTTGGCTACAGTGTCTTATGGATTTAGAGATGAAATAGTAGCAGAGGGTTGCTGAGAAATGGCCTTGTCTCCTCCCTCTGCTTTGAATAAGTATTTTGGCACAGATGGGATTCTTAGCTAAGGGGTTTTGGCGACGGGGGTCCTAATCTATAGCCCTGACCCATATGGATCCACCAGGACGACCAAAGGTGGGTAATTACCTTACCAAGATTTATCTCTTTTCTTCGATGTTTTATTTTTATCATTTACAACTGGTTAAAAGAAGGAGGGATCTCTCAAATCGGTGTTAGGGTAGGGCAGGGGTTTGTGATCCAATGCTTACCTACACGGCCCAGAGTTTTGGAAGGGTGCAAGGCTTCTCCCATCTATGAGTAGCCCTTGAATTTGGCCCTAGAATACCTGAAAAAAAATAAAATATTCGATGATAGTTCCTGCTCGAAAAACCCCATCCCACACAGACAAGTAGGGGTCTATACTTCCCAGACCAGCTTCCATATTTTCTTAAAAAATTTCAATGGGAAAACAAAAACCCTCTGTGGACAAGAGGAGGAATTGGTCATAGATATGAAGTACAAGATTCAAGTGGAAATAGGTATTGTGACCACAATAAAAAGCCTGGTCTATTTAGGAATGGTACTACAGGAAGAAGCCTAATTAAAATAATACCACATCGAAAGAAACTTTTTCATTTTCCTCAACTTAAGACTCAAAGGAGGAACCCCATGAGCAAAAAAATCAGCTAGAATTGAACAAAACATAACTATAGGACCTATGTAGGGAGCCAATACTGCCAAATCTAGCACCTCAAATGGGCCCTCATATAGGAACATTTTATAGCGGAATAACACAACACCAAAAACTTCAGAACCAATTGAGAACACCCCCAAAACATACATTATGGAGGAACTGAAATTTTTTCCAGAATTGAATATTAATGCATCATATATCTATGAACATCATTCCACATTTGAATCACAGGAAATAATATGCAGGTTTAACTACTTTGGCCCAATCCAATGGAGCTTTTCGATTGGATATTCACAAATTGGACCATGTATTGTGATATCCATCTCTACTCCAAGGGGTATTTCATTGTCAGGTTCACTTCTACAAAATCCAGAGATATCATTCTCAGGGCGGTACCATGGTTCTGGGGATCTACCAGACTCTTCATCACACCTTGATTCCCTGATTTTGACACAAACACGATTGAGATTACCAGAATGTCGGTATGGGTCCGGATGTATAATCTCCCGCTTAATTTTTGGAATGAAATCATTCTAGAAGGCATTGGAAACACTATAGGGAGATACATCAAAACAAACATCCAGAGGTTGGAGGAGAGAATTTTCACTTTTTCACGAATCTGCATTGAAGTGGACCTCAAAAAAGGGTTACCAAAAAGTATACAACTAATTCATAACCAACAAAAATGGAAGCAACACCTTGACTATGAAAACACAACATTTAGGTGTAGGATATGAAGGAAAATCGACCATCTACAAAATACATGCCTGGATGACAAAAGAGAGAACAGGAAAAAGAAGAAGAGAGGGAAAGCATCCAAGGGTTGGAAATTTCCCTCAGGTGGCCTAGAGAATGAAACAGAAGATGAAGGGAAAATTTCCATTCAGAATGAAAGCACACATGTTACATCCAATCCAGGGGTACTAGACCAATATGTACAAGACCCAATTGTGTCTAACACGATGCCTCTGTCGACGCAAGCTATGGGGGATTTTACGTCCACTAGGGATCATTCTGCGATAACCTCAGAATTGAATAAAAGATCACATGTGTCATAAAGCTCAGATTGTGAGAAATAAAAATCCATGAGGAACAATGAATTGGCATTGGTTCCTTCTTCCATGCATTGAGGGACTTGGTAGATAGTTCAAAAGAGAAAATGCAAGCGTGAAAATCCAAGCTCTGCTGGAAATTTGTAAATATGTTGGGTAGCGTCACTACAATGACATGTGTGCTTGAGCACACGAGCCCTTTTGGCGTCTCGAATTCTTAATTTCAACTTTAAAACGTAACTTTTCATTACTTATTAATAGAAAGTTTCTGATTTTTTCTCGGGAAGAAAAAAGAATACACTAAAATCTATGAAACAATAAAAAAAATAACCTAAATAAATATTTACAATATCTCAACATAGGTCAAAAATATTTAATCAATAAATTTGGATTTTAGGGGACCCATTTGCTTTTGAAAAAATGACAAACATACAAATTTCATCAATCTATTAGGTTACTCGAGCATGTTTTATATTTATTACACTCATGTTTCCACCTAAAAAAATATTCTAGCTCAATGTGAAAGTGACTTGCAAATCTGTAATACAAGTTTTAAATGGTTACTTTTTCATGAGTTTATGTAAAAAAAATTAACTATACTTTCTAAATATGAATATAAATATGATTGTTAAAATATATAAATTATTATTAAAAATATAAAGTAAAGTTTTTAATTAATTTTTAAATAATATATATATATATATATATTAATTCAAATAGTTTTTTAATTATATATATATATATATATATATATATATATATATGAAAGACCATTTAAAAAAATCAATTTTTAGGTTAGGTTAAAGTTCATATAAGTCTGTTTACAAGGGTACCCCTTTATAAGTAATTTACTCTTACACATCATTTTGTCACCATGAGAACTAATGGTTAGAATGGATCTTTTGCAATCCAATTCATGTGTTCCAAAGAAATCCCTTGCAATTCAACAATTTAATCACATTGAAGAAAGCAAGAATTTTGGGTTACAAGGCCAAAAATCTTACTTTCAGTGACTTGCGTGCTTTCATAGCCAGTTTTTGTGCATGCGAAATCCCTACCATTGGTACCCGCACAAAATTGTGCTATGTATTAGACGATGGACTACGGACATGACTCAACAAAATGTAAAAGTTAAAAGTTAATTATAGAAGCCTTGTTGATAGAATATATCCCAATTGAAAGCTTTGAGGTCATGCCTATTCAATCCTAGCCCCTCCCATCATGGATCTAGCTCCAATTATTCAAGGAACCCTAATGCCACCTTGAATGGATCTCATCCTTTTGATGTGGATCTATAACTTCCTCCTCTAGGACTATATATCAACTACAGGCTAGAGGGTTGAGAGAGGTCGTTGAAGATAGACTTATGCTAGTCAAATTAGGCTTGAGAGCATATCATCCAAGGAAAGAAGTGTAGAATTATGAGAGGACATTCACAACATCAAGGAAAAGGTTGTAAGGATCTTCTATATCTCTGAATTAATACAATTGATCTCTTTTCTTCACTACACTGTTTTATGGATCTCATGAATTATTTTTGTTATCGTTAGTTTATCCATTGAAATAATATTGGATACTAATATACTTGATCATTAGTTTTAATCTTCGAATTATCTATGCTACATATGTGTTTTATTATTTGGTTTCTATGTGTTTAGGTCTGTTCCAAACATTGAAGAGGTTCATCGAGGCATAGCGAGTATCTTCATCGAACATTTTGCAATAATGTATGGATCTCATTTACTCTCCTTTTAGATTTATGATTCAAGCAATATAGATACAAGGAAGTAGTAGTTTGTTGACATTAAAATAGTTTATTTATTTTTTCGAACCCCATGTGTTAGCTGAATTTTTTGAGTTGTCGTTGTTAAATCACCTTGCTAATCGATAGTCATAGGGTCAATTCTCCTAGACCCAACCTATGGGAAGTGATCCCCTTTGGGTGGATATTTTCGGATAATATTTGCTAATGGAAAGTAACATAGTCAATTCTCCTCAACCCTCTTGGATTTAGGCTTTGTTAATGAACCATACATAAATAATATATATATATATATATATATATATATATATATGATATAAAAATTATATTATACAATACGAACGTCCAAATATTTCCCTTATCATGAGGATGAGATATTTTTTTGTTATCCAGATTTACATAATTGCACCGAGAGGTGCTTTCTAGCCCAAAATGAGAGAGAAGTTGTAATTTAATGTTTAACATTTTCAGTAACTCAAATTACATTAAATAAAAATAAAATAAAACAAATCAAATTAAATTAAATTACGAGATTAATATAAAGTAATCTAAACATTTTAAATGAGTCAAAATAAAATAAAATAGAAAAATAAAAATAAAAATAATGCTACAAAAATAAAAAAATGTCCCATGGTACTCATGTGGAATGTAGCCTATTTAAAAGGGAAATTACACCAACTTAGATCATTGAGAATTTAGCCTATTTAAAAGGGAAATTATACAAACCTAGATCCATCCTAACTCCGAATTTACCAAGGACCGAGAAGGATCAAATCTCGACATGTGAGCCTCATCTAAAGTGAAAAAAATCACATATCAACTCTATGTGAAACGAATACAAAATTATATATTAATTGTAATGTCAACCATAAACCTAATAAGTATAGAAAAAATGTAATTATTTGTCTTTTATGATTTTTTATTTAAAAATTATATATATATATATATATATATATATATATATATATATATATATATATATATATATATATATATTATTTTATTTAATAAATATTTTATTATTTATTAACTAATTCAAATATTTCAAATTAATTTAAATATTAATATAAAAATATTAATTAATTGAAATATCTAAAAAATTTCACATATAATACACTAAAATGTACGGAGCATTAAAAATAGCCTAAACAAATATTTACAAATATCTCATCAATCAATGTGGATTTTAGGTAACCCCTCACGTTTTGAAATAATTAAAATCATACAAAACTCATCAATCTATTATGTTGCTTCAGCATGGTTTACATTTCTTACATTCATGATTTCACCAAAAAAAAATAAAAAATAAAAAATTCAAACTCAATGTCAAAGTGACTTGTAAATGTGTAATAAAAGTTTAAAATGGTTATTTTTCGTGATTTTCAAAAGTTTTTAATTTATTTTTTAAAGTTGAATAAGAATATGATTGTTAAAATATATAATTTTTTATTAAAAATTAGAAAGTAATGTTTTTTAATTAATTTTTAAATAATATTTATTTTTTAAAATTATATATATATATATATATATGATAGTTAAAAAAAAAATTCAGTTAGGTTAAAGGTCACATTACTCTTTATACAAATAACCTCTTACAAGTAATTTACTATTACATATCATTTGGTCACAATAAAAATTGATCATTAGAATGGACCTTTCGCCATCCAATTCATGTGTTTTGAGGCACTCCCTTACAAGTCAAAAACTTAATCATCTTGAAGAAAGCAAGAGTTCTAGGTTACAAGGCCAAAAATCTTCTTTCTAGTGACTTGCGAGCTTTCCTAGAATTTTTTTGCACATGCACAGTTCCTACGATTTGTACCCACAAAAATGCGCTCTGCATTACACTATAGACCAGCAGAGGACTCAACAAAAAGTAAAAATAAAAATTTAATTCTAGAAGCCTTGTTGGGAAAATATATCCCAATTGAAAGATTCAAGGGCATTCCTATTCGATCCTAGGGCCTCCCATCATGGAGCTAACTCCAATTCTTCAAGGAACCCTAATCTCACCTTAAATGGATCTCATCCTTTTGATGTGGATCTAGAAATTTCTCCTCTTGGCCTATAGATTAACTATAGGCTATAGGGTTGAGAGAGGTTGTTGAAGATAAACTTATACTGGTCAAATTAGGCTTGAGAGCTTATCATCCAAGGAAAGGATTGTAGACTTATGGGAGGAGCTTCAGAACATTAAGGAAAAGGTTGTAATACTCTTATATATCTCTAAATTAATACAATTGATCTCTTTTTATCACTACATTTTTTATGGATATGATGAATGATTTTTGTTATTGTTATTTTACCGTTGAAATAATGTTGTTTACTAATCTCCTTCATCTTTAGCTTGAATATTTTAGTTATCAATGTTTCATAGGGCTTTGATCCTTTGGTTTATATGGACATAGGTCTATTTCAAGCATTGAAAAGTTGCATAGAGGCATTGCAAGGATCCTTATTGAGAATTTCACAATAAGGTATGGATCTCATTTCCTATCCTTTTAGTTTTATGATTCAAGCAACATAGATTCAGTGAATGAAAAGTTTGATTTTCTCCTTGTTACTAGGCTTTGTTTGAAATATAGGGAGATTTCTCTTGTCTGAAGAGGGATTAATCCAAATATAAAAATTTGGCGAATTCAGGGGGGTTCATTTCTATTATCTTCCTTTTCCTTAATTTTTATTTTTGAGCTTTTTTGATAGCCTCTGAGTCTTGTTAAGATAGGTATACTTTATATTTTGTGACTTGTTTGCCTAGTTTTTTATTTTTTCGTTATGTTTCTCATTATGTGCAGTTTTTGTTAACCTAGTTCTAGACATGGTAACCTTAGTGACCATAATATTAGGGCTATATCCCGAGATGAAGGGAGAGGGAAGGTCTCTATTGTACTTGGAACATACGTTGACAAGAATCACTTGGACCTTTTGGAGGGTAGTCTTCACTCAAGATGGAATAAGTGGAGTTACTTGCACCAGACTGTTTCATTAAGAAGGTTGTCAGGGTAATTGGTTCCATCTTCTTTTTATATATATAATTTTTAACTTGATTTCTGCAACATTGGATTTCATTACCAACTAGTGATTTCGCTGTGAAGATGTTATTTTTCTGGTTTGATTCCTAGATTTGTTAGCATGTTTTATTTGTTTGTTTTTAATTTTTAGAGACCGTAGTTGTGATTTTTTGATATTTTGTGGATTCCGAATTAAAGTTCATTGTGGCTGATTTACCAAGTCATTCAAGGAGAATGCAGGGTAAACCCCCTAAGTATACACTAAGTCAATTGGAAAAAAATAAGGCTGAAAGGTAAAAATCAAGAAGATCTGGGACTTCAGATCAAGCTAAAACATCTACAATTGTAGAATTTGAAACTAAAGAAAATAAACCTCAAGAATTTGAAACAAACTTAGTGAATCATGGACTAGGTCATTCTTTTTGTTGGAGAATTTGTTGCAATATTGTGCTGGGAAATGACTAGAATTTCACTCTATCTTTTCAACATTATCTTTCAATAATTTCTCATTCATTTTTGTGGAGAATTTTCGTGGAGCTATCAGACCAAGAGGTAAATCCACAATTTGAATAATGAATTTGATAAAGGGTGCTGATGGATATGTACGTGGAGATGAGACTATTGGGATTCATTTCCCAATGTCTCTTAAAATTCCTTATTTCCTAATTTACACTAATATACAATTTATCCCAATCCCTTAGGATTAGGTGTCAACATTCCCCCCTTTAATCTGAAGGGATGTTGGTGAGTCCAAGGAACTTTTTGAATTTTTCAAACTTTTATCTTCCAAGCACTTTGGTGAAGATGTCTGTCATCTGCTTATGTTTGGAACAATGACGTAGATGGATAGTTTTTGCCTTAACATGATGTCGAATTAGATGGTATTTTTATTGATATGCTTCAATCAATCATGGAACTTTGGGTTCTTGTCCAACTTTTTTGTAGAGGTGTTGTTGGTCATGACTGGAGTTGAATGCATTTGTTTCATCTAAAAATATCCTACGATTTTCTTTAGCCATGAAATTTCCTTTGTCGCTTCATCTTCTACCACATGTTCTCCATCAATTGTGGAATCTACTGGAACCAACAATTTGTGTGATTTGTAGGGTATAGCTCCTGAACCAAGAGTCATAGTATAACTTGAAATATTTACCCCAGTTTATTTTTATCCATAAAAGTCTGAATCAGAGTATCCGATCAAGCCGAAGTCACCCACCTGTGTATATTTGAGTCCAAAGTCTTGAGTCCCTTTCAAGTACTTTAGAACTCTTTTTGTAGTAGACCAATGTCCTTCACAAGGTTTTGGCATAAACCTAGAGAGGATTCCAACAACAAATGAGATGTTTGGTCTGGTAGTAGTCAGGTAGATGTGAGTTCCTACAAGATTTCTATACTTTGTTGCATCCTTAAATTCCTTCCCTTCAATGGATGTGAGCTTCAAGTTCTGTTCCATTGGAGTGGTCAAAGGATTGCATTCATCCATGCCAAACATGTTCAAAATATCTCCAATGCACTTCTTTTGAGAAAGCAATATAAATTTAATATGTTGAGTTACTTCAATACCAATATAGTAGTGAACATAGCCCAAATCGATAATTTCAAAACATTTCATCAATTCATTCTTTATGGATGCAATATAAATTTCATTGTTCCCTGTCATCAAAAGATCATCTACATAAACCACAAGATATACAATTGTTTTCCCAACTTTCTTAACAAACAAAGTTGCATCATCAAGATCAAAATGTTTGAATTTATGCTTCAGAAAATGCTCAGTTAATTTCTCATACCAAGCTTGTGGTAATTTCTTAAGGCCATACAAGGATTTTATAGGCTTTCATACTTTGTGTTCTTGGCCCTTCACAACAAATCCTTCTCGCTAGGACATAAGAAACTTCTCCTTTATATATCCATTCAAAAAGGCAGTTTTTACATCCATCTGATGGACTTTCCAAACCTTTTGAGTTGCTAAGGAAAACAATGTTTGGATAGTGGCCCATTTTGCTGTGGGGGAAAAATTTTCCTCATAATCGACCCATTATTTCTGTGCAAAATATTTTTCCACAAGCCTTATTTTGTGCTTCTCAAGTGAGGCATCCGCTTTGTACGTGTTCTTGTAGTCCCACTTGAATCCAATTGATTTGGTTCCCAATGTAGGATCAACCAGTTTCCGAGTGCCATTATTTATCAAGGCAACATGCTCATTTTGCATCGCTTCATTCCATTTAGCATGAGAAGCGGCTCCTTTGAAGGAAGTTGGTTCAAGATCTGTAGACAAATTCAATTCACAATTATATGCAATATCGATATCAATAGGTGAATCAGAATTATTTACGTCGCCTCCATTTTTCCTCGTGGAACTTCTTGTTCCTGTCTTTCCAACCTCATCGGGACGAAAATTTTCCAGTGTATTTGTCATCCATTATGGGGGACATTTCTGAGATGGCCCAAGCTGCCCATTTGACTAAGTTGAGATTGAATCAAGATTCAGTCTCCCAATTCTATCAATCACATCATTCAAGGTGTCATCCATGGTTGGTTCTTCACGTGGGGGAGAGATTCCTTCAGAAGAAGATTCCACTGATTGATTAGTATAGGTATGCCCCCTTCAAGATGTGGAATATTATTATAAAATTCTTAAAATGAATTTTCATGTGTGAATCTATCCAAGCGATCAAGTTTCTGCTCAACAACATTGTCTTGGAAGATTCAAGGAATATGACATCTCTAGATACTACAAACTTGTTATTGACTTCATCATAGAGATGATATCCTTTGGAGGTATTCGAATACCCCAAGAAGATAAATTTTTGATTTATTGCACCAAGTTTATTACTTTGTACCTTAGGTATCAAAGCATAACAGGTGTAACCAAAGACCCTGAAATTATTTACTGAAGGAATGTCGCCATACCACATTTCATAAGGAGTTTTGTTCCTGATTGTATTAGAAGGACATCTATTCTTTATGTACATAGCACATAGAACTGCATTAGCCTAAAACATCAATTTTAGATTCTTAGAAAATATAATGGAGTGAACCATATTTAAAATTTTCTTGTTTATTCTATCAGCTACACCATTCTATTGGGCATTATAGGGCACAATTGTTTGATGTTTGATCCCATGTTGGCAAAGATAGTTTTAAAAATCATTTGAAGTGTATTCTTTTCCATTATCAGTGCACAAAGAGCCAATATGAGTTTGTGCATCACTTTCAATCCGTGCATGAAAATTCTTGAATGTTTGAAAAGCATAATATTTGTTCTTCAATAAGTAAACCCACCACATTCTAGTGTAATCATCAATAAATGTCATCATATATGTATTTCCATTTGCAGAAGCAAAATTCATGGGGCCACATAAAACTTAATTAATAAGCTAAATTTTTCTATGTGCTCTAGAATGTGAATCATGAAGGATTGTTTTCTATGCTTTCCTAGGGTACGAGCATGATATTGCTTAATTTTCCTAGGGATTGTAGGTAATACAGTAACACCATTTTTCTTTAAAAATTAAAGTTTGTCATAGTTTAAGTGTCAAAGTCTAGCATGCCATAAAATACATGATGGGAATGTGCCTTCATCATGATGAGAATTGAATGCAAAGTTTTGTGCATGAGAAGAGGTACCTTGCATCTTTAGGAGACATCCTTCTTCTATTCCCTTCATGAAAAGTGAGAAAATTGATGCTTTTATGACCTCAACATTTCCATCAAACACGTGAATGGAGTGTACTTGCTAGTGGATGTGGACCAAGGAACACAAATTTCTCCTCATCTCAAGTAGCTATAGAACCTCATTTAGATGATGGTCTTGAAGACTCAGCAACTTAAGCCTAATTATGCCAAGCACTAATGGCTTGAGTTTAAATTTGTCTGCAAAGAATAATGATCCATCAACCTTGTTAGTAAATTATTCAAAAAAATATTTTCTAGAAGTCATGTGACATGTTGCTACTAAATCTAGCGACCAATCATTTCTCCAAGAAGTAAGTGAAGCGTCAAAAAAGTCTTCAGTTACTCCAATGTTACAATGTGCTACACCATAATGAGCAGATTCAGGTGCTTTACCTTTGTCTCTGTCATGAATTTTACCCTTTTCTTTATTTCTTTTCTTCTCAATTATGTCTAAAGGAAGCTTACATGTATATGTATCATTCCAATCTTTATTGCAGCGTATTCAATGAATATCAGATTTTTCACTTTGAGTTTGTTCGCCCCTCGTTCCTCTGAAATTTATTCTTCCTATTCCTCTTGGGCCACCTATTCCTTTGGAATAATATTGAACATGATTCTTCTCTCTATGTGCGAAACATCAATCTTCTTCAGAAGACATAGGGGTTGTCTTCTTTCCAGAAACATTCTCTCTTTCTGCAAACTTTTTCTCAAGGGAATCAAAGGTGATCTTCAAGAAGTTTCCACTTGCTTGCAATGACTCAAGGTGATGTGAATAAGTGGGATACAATGCCTTAACATAAGGTATGAGAGGTATGTCAACTTCTACACCAGTATTTTTAATATCATGCATGATAGATATTACTTCTGATTCTAAAGCAAGAGGGTCATCATTTTTCAATTCAAGGTTGAACAACTTAATCATTAATTGAAAATTTTCAAGTTTTGAATGTGAGTGATAGAGTTCTTTTAATTTTCTCAATGCTTCATAGGCATTTGAAAATGGTGTAATATGGCGACTCACCTCTTCATTTATAGAAGCTACAATCAAGGCATAAGCCTCGCAATTCTTGTTTCCCCAAAAGGCAATCTCCTCATCTGAGGTGGGATTTGTCGATTCATTGTCTCCTTCTCCTTCAGAAATTCCTCTCCACAACTCATTAAAAATGAGACTTTTCTTGATTTTTTGAAACCACTCAAGATAGTTCTCCTTGCCATAGAGAACAATTCCCACAATAGATATAAGAGAATGCATTGTGAACTTTTGAAAAAACGATTCTGCTGGAAAAAGACTCAATTCTGGTGTAAAATGTATTCTGCAGCAAAAACTCAATTTTGGTGTAAAAATGTACTTTGCTTTAAAAACTCAATTTTGGAGTGAAAATTGCACTATGATGTAAAAAATTCAATTATGGTAAAAACATGTAATCTTCTGTAAAAAAAAACCCCAGTTTTGGAAAAAAAAAATTGTAAATATAAATATATATATATATATATATATATATATATATATATATATATTTGTGTACAAGGAAGGTCGAACCTGGGGAAGGTGGGACGTGGAGAAGGTTGGACCTAGGGGAGGTCGATCTGTGGAGGGTCGGACCTAGGGAGGTGGATTAGGGGGAGGTGAGGGCGGAGGGAGGGTGGAGGGAGAAGGCCAAAGTGAGAATGGAGAAAGGAGTTGGGAGGGGGAGCGCGGAAGGTATTCAAGAGGGGGATCAACAATGGCTATGGGGAGCAGGAGGAGGCAGTGGAGGGTTGCGGGAGGAGGAAACGAAGGCTTGTGGGAGGAGGAGCGGAGGGCTATGGGATGAGGCAACTAAGAAATGTGGGAGGAGGGAGGAGAGGGTTGTGGGAGGAGGCAGCGGAGGGATATAGGAGGTGGAATGATATGCAGGAGGGGAGTAGCTCGTAGAGTTGTGCGCTGCAGGGAGCAGCGGAGGGGGTCGAATGTGCAATGAGCTGAAAAAAATCGAATAGAGAGTAGCAGTGAGATCTTAAAAAAATTGAATGCAGAGGATTTCAAAAGTATTGCAGGAATATGATAGAATATGGCACTCTGTAAAAAATGTAGAACAAAGATAGGAGGGAGTTACACCAGGGGCAGGAATGCCAAAAAAAAGGCTGGCTATCACACCATGTTAGACCAAGAGGTAACTCCACAAATTGAACGGTGAATTTGATAGAGGGTGCTCATGGATATATACATGGAGGTGACTGTTGGGATTCATTTCCCAATGTCTCTTAGAGTTCCTTATTTCCTAATTTACACTAATATACAATTTCTCCCAATCCCTTAGGATTAGGTGCCAACAAGAGCAGCTACATATTTTCTGGTGGGACATAGAGCTAAGCAGTGGGTAGTTTCACTTGATTTTTGGGTAATTATAGGAGCTTGTGATTAGCACAGAATATTTATGGGTTTCGTTGGTCCCAGGTTAGAGACCATTTTCCTAAATTTTCAAAATTTTTGAAGCATATTTGAGGCCTCAAATATCACTTCGCCTCTAGCAGCAACAGCATTAAATTTCTAGGCATAGTGTGCAATGAGTGATCCATTTCAACGTGGAGTTTTCTTTATTCTCACCTAGGTTTTTCATGCTTGGTTAAGCAAGCCCAGGTGCACACTTTCCACTATATTTTCCACTCACCTTCTCTTTGGATATTTAATAAAATGGCTCAACTCTATTATTTCTGCTCAACAATTTTTTAAACTTCATGTTCTTGTGGAGTTTTAAATTGCATGTTTATTTGTTTGTTGTAACTAATTCATATTTTTTATATTTCACTGTTTTTCTCTAGTTAGAACACTACACTTTTTCAGTACATTTTTTCGGGTTAATTTTAACCAAAATCCGAGAGAGATTTTTAAGAAATTGAGTTTAATTTGTTTAATGTGTATAATTCAAGTGCCCCAAGGGGTTTTAAAATTGTTGAATCCATTTATGTATTCAAAAATACATTTTAAACAACACAAATCACATTCTTTCTTTAAATTTGTTTTGTCGTGAAAATGTTTATTTCGTCTATAAATTAGATTACGCATATATATATATATGCATATATATATATATATATATATATATATATATATATATATATATATATATATGTTTCACCCATAACCTTTTGCCTACCTCCTTTCCCTCCTATTGTTGTCCTTATTAGACCCAAACTTCCACTTCCATGGTGACGCTCGTAGCTATAGATCCTCATCCTCCGACAATGTGCATCTTATATATATATATATATATATATATATATATATATATATATATATATATATATATATATATATATGTATTAAATTAGTTTATATCTTTATTACGTTGTAAGGCGTTCTTCTTTGTAAACAACTCCCTTGGCTGCAACCCTGTACTTGTTTACACCATTAAATCTAATGTTAGACGATTGAATAATTTTTAACCATTAGATTTCAACACTCACTATAACTACTCTAACTGACAACCAAATCCTTAATTTATTCAATAGGATCCAAATTTGTTACGCCAAGACTACCACTTTTGAGGTTTCTACCTAATTCCTTCTCATCCCTTTCAGCCATTTCAACTTCATTCTTTTCAAGACTATGAAGGAAGATGAGTGAGGCTCATGAATTCTGGTGCCATGGAAAATTACATGGATTTCAGTGTCCAGGCTAAGGTAAAATCTCATTAATTTTTGTATAAATTTATGAACCCACAAAGTACCCACCTTCTGCATCAATCCTAATCCTTTTGTCACTATTACCATTATTGTTATTATCATATAATCGAGCCATTTGATGGGTTTTTCAAGGGGAGCATGAGGGTGAGCAGGGGCTGGAAAATTATATGGCTTTCAGTGTCCAGGCTATCTGTGGTAAAATCTTAGTAAATTTTGTATGAATCTCTGAACCCACCAAGTACCCACCTTCTCCAACAATCGTAATCCTTCTGTTACTATTACTATTATTGTTATTAACATAGAATCCAACCGTTTTATGGGTTTTTCGAGGGGAGCATGAGGGCCAACAAGAGCTGAAAAAGTACATGGATTTTGTTGTCGAGGCTATCCGAGGTAAAATCTTGGTAATTTTTGTGTCAATTTCTGAACACACCAAGTACCCACCTTCCGCATCAATCCTAATCCTTTTGTTACTATTACTAATTTTTTTTATTATCATAGAATCCAGTCGTTTGATGGGTTTTTCAAGGGGAGCATGACAGCCAACAGGGGAAACGAGTTCAATGGCATCGGTAATACTGATCTTTCCTCTTAGGTAGTCTTGTAATGGCTTCATGTCTGTTAAATTGACATTCTGAAGCTTATGCAATCGGGCTTGTTTCATGTACTCAACATGCTTAATATGGTCATTTCTATTAAGAAAAACAAGGCATTCCCTCGTATAAACACTACCTTGCTTGGATCTGTAAGTCGTGTCAATATTGGAAGGGAATCTAAAGAAACCACTTTTGGTATCCCATGAGTGGGGGATTATGCCTCAGAACTCCTCACCCTGACTTTATATATATAGATGGGAACAACACAAATGGATGCCTTATATGTATCTTATTTATAGCCCATATTTTTTGTTTGGGGCAACATTGAATTACTGTTTCAACAAGCCTTAAGACCCTCGACTTCAAGTAGGATGTTTTTGAATAATGATAGAGAGAAGAATATGCTTCAGACCCTCGACAAGCCTTTTGCGTTAGCGCAATCCTCATTCCTCAATATCCAGGCAAGCAATAGCAACCATCAAAATGGGGGAAAATAGAGACGGGCTTCCTTCCTGAATGCACACATCATATGGACTTCAGAAAGTGAACGGACAATGGTGACAAAAAGGGGAATGAGGTCAAATTGAACGAATGGTTGAATGGTCAAATGCGTATCAAGAATGGGTAAAACCTGTCGGCCTCCCTATACTTATTCCCCCCAAGGCATCTCGCATTTTGTTCTGCAAGCGTCCTATTATTTCATTTCCTTTGCTGCTCAGGCAACCCTCTTGCTTGGAATGCATGCATAATTCTTAACATCATCCCTCTACGGCTATTGGGTTCCTGACTTGCAATGCAGTTAGCGATCAGGAATTTCTTTTATCGAGGCACACTCATATGAGACAGAATAAATAAGAAAGAGGATCAAAAGAGAGGGTTTGAAATCTCACCCGCCCTTCGGTGAGGGAGACCGGTCCCTTTCCTTGCTTCGCTACACTCACGATGGTCGAGCCTGTCAAATAGCTAACAAGCCAACTAAATTAAATAATTATTCTGAAAAGCATGTCATCGTTTGTTTGTTTATTATTGTAGAGCTGAAAAAGTATTCTGCAACGTGGAATGTCGTTACCAATAGATTTTGGCTGATGAACAGATGGAAACATTTCTTGCCTCTACACCATTTGGGTCAAGTGCTTCTTCCTACAGTGGAATTTTTTTTTAACCAGTACATATGTGCTACATAATAGAGGCATAAGAGCTCTCCATAATCCATAATGTGTAAAATAAAATGTGTTTTAATTTATGTGTTGTTGCCTCCGAGGAGCCGTAGCAAAATACACAAGTCAAAATATGTGTTTTTAATGGTGAGGAAAAGGGATGGGATGGGACTTTCCGAAGCACACTTTTTTGGGATAAACTTTTTGTTATGCACATTGACACAAGTTTTGAATCCTATTACAAGCTATATGTTATAGTCCTTATTCCTATTGACATCGTACTTGCAATTGCTATTTTCCAAGGTAAATGATAATAGTATTCGCCGATGGTATGCACTAACAAGTAATTACATAAAAACAAGATTTCATGGTTCCTCTTATATGGGATTTTCGGGCAGAGCAGGGTACTTTTAAAATTATTCGTGGCGTAGGGCCACCCAGGGAATTTTTTTTGATTTGCCGATGGTATACGCTAATCTATTTCTAATAGATAGGGTCACATTTAATAGGAAGGACAATTCTCCGGGCTCTGCTCAAACCCCCTAGAAACACCCCTTCTTTCTGACCAAACCTTACTATCCTTGCTTTCTATTCATGGAGTATCAAGTAAGAGGAGTAGCTGAACTGTTTTACTTTTTAAATTTACACATGATTAAAATAAATGAAATTATGGGAAAAATAAGTGAATACATGACCAAAAACAGCATTTAAAAAGAAAAACATTTAAACAATACCTTATTAAGATTGATGAGAAGGTTCAACAAGTTACGAAAGTCACTTTGAACTACAATCTCCTTTATGTTATTATTATTATTTTATTAGAGCTTCTGTGTTGTTGTTATTATTATTAGAGGAAATCAATGGAAACAAAAGGGAATAGGATTACTCTTCTTGGGCTAGTGGCTTTGTTGGAGATAGACCAGTTGATTTCCATGGACACTATGTTAGGAGAACTCATATTCACGATGGGAAGCGTAACTCTTACCAAGGAAATTGAAAGACTTTCCTATATGAACAATCTTGAGAAAGCCAAAATATAATTAGGAAAAGCTGAATTTACTATTTGAAAACCAAATTGTCATCCATTGTACCTAATGAGCCTTCCTCATTGAATATTTTCTTGAATAACATTTTGTTTACTAATTTTTATCATCCAATGATTTCTTAAATGTCAAGGTTCTTCTATATTTTATGGCTTACGGTGCTTCCTTTGCAACATATGGTGCAATCGCTAGTATAAATTTGTTATAAAAAATTATATTATATTATATAGACATCCAAATATTTTGCTTATCATGAGGATGAAATATTTTTTTGCTATACATCTTTAAATAATTGCTCCTAGAGGTGCTCTAGAGTAGAGTATGAGAGAGATGTTGTGATGTAATGTTTAACATTTTGACTTACTCAAATTACATAAAAAATAAAAGTAAATTAAATTAATTAATAGATTAATATAAAGTAATGTAAACATTTTGACATAGTTAAAATAAAATAGGAAAGTAAAAATAAAAATAACCCTACAAAAATAAAATAAAAATAAAAATAAAAATACGACATGGTATTCATGAGGAATGTAGCCTATTTAAAGGGGAAATTAAACCATCCTAAATGCATCATAACTTTGAATCTACAAAGTGCAAAGAGAGATCAAATATCTTGATACAAATGACCTAATCCTAATGATATGATTAATCTGAAAGTTCTTTTATCTACACAAACTTCTTTTAGATTGAAAAAATGACATATCAACTTTATGTGAAATCGAAAGCTTAATTATATATTGAAATTTAATATAAACAATAAACCTAATAAATATAGCTAAAGTGTACTCATTCATATTTTACGATATTTTTACTAAAAAATCATATATATATATATATATATATAATTGCTTAAATATAAAAAGAATTACAGAATCTTTTTTAAGTACATTATAAAATATTCCTTTGAATTTATTATTTTCAATTATCTTTTCATTTTTTTATAATATTTTCTATTTTTTATTTTAATTATCTTTTAACCAATAAGAATTAATATTATGCACTTTTACTATTTATTTTCTTCAAATTCTTAAATAAAATGGTGATATGGAATCTTTCCTTACAATAATAACAGCTAGAGTCCTTTTAAAAAATAATACCACAATAGAGGATTTAATACTTGTAATATGGTAGAAAACAGTCTCATATTGATTAATATTTAGAATTTAAAACACTGGACTAATCATATAACGACATGATATCTATATCAGAACATACAACAACTAATGCAATCCATGTTATTTGTAACAGAGCTGGCATAGAATAACATGTAGCAGTGTGTTGCCTCATTCTAGGCTTTATCCCTGATCTATAGTGGAAAGCTTACCCTGAACAGTGGATAAGCACACAATAATACTTGCCTTGGAATCATCATCCCACACACTTCCGTCATATCCAGCTGCGATAGATCACCTTCAACTCTCCACTCAAAAATGTGCCTGTGACATCCCTCCATCATAGGTGAGACAATTCCTCTTATATGAAACAAGTAATGTGGGGTTCAAACCCATTGCAACAGTTTTGTGTGGTTCGACAAGCTGTGGGTTTCCACTCCGGTGAGGAGGATGGAATGTTTCCATCACCAAGGCTTGGATTGCATGGGAATTCGTGGAGGTTTAATCTCTGGGGGGTGTTAATCTCCCACACATGCATGGGATGTTGACCAATAGTAAGGGGATAAGGTCAATGATAGCTACATAGGAGCTCTCTGGGTCGCTAGTGCCATTTACGGTGATAGCTCAAGCTATGAAGGGTGGTGGATGTCATCAAGGCATCACAAGTTCAAGCATGATGGGCCAACCATCATTGGGTAACTAATCCATTGTTCAATTCATTTTTCTTTGTCAACTTTTTTAATGCTTTATCTTCTATTTGGCTGTTTTTGGTATGTATTTCTCAAAGTACAGTGGAGATGAGTATCGGTTTTGGTTTCTGTCTTTTAGTGGTTGTTGGACTCTTCTTCGAATCCTTTATTTCCCATCCTTAAGGTGGACCACCTCGCTATAAGCCTCCATATATTAGCTTGGAAATTCATGTTTCCGTAACCATTATTTTTTACAGTCTTCTTGGTTTTCATATTTTATGGGTGATATTTTTCTCTTCCGCCTTGGTAACCTGGCACAACATGCCACACTAGAGGATGTGTGGTTATCGAGGATCTAGTGGAAAAGGCCCTCATGGCTATCTACATTCCTAAACCTAAGATAAACTCAATATCAAGACAAGAAAACCATTTTTCACTCTTTTAACCCAAAATCTAAGAGAAAATTTAATAACTTGAAGCCTTGACCACTAATGACTTTCATGCTAGTATTCACACTCTAAGATTCAAAATGAAGTAGCTCATTGGATTCCTAATGGTAAAAATACTAATGAAAGAGAAAGCCATTATTTCAACTCCATTACCCTTCATTGATAGATGAAAACACTCTTGGGGAGGGTCTTGAAGTAAAAACATGAAGACCAAATTGATCTAATATCTTTCCTGAATGAAATATAACATGTTCAAGGTCATTGATGCTCATACCTTACTAGTTTGGATGTTTGGATTACTCAAATAAAATACCATCTCCAATGTGTTCTGAAACCTCCAACACCAACAACAACCAATGCTGAGGATCAGTCTTGTTACTTCATTTTATTGAATCAGGAAATACATTTAAACAGAAAGAATGAATGAAACTGAATTAAACACACAAAAAAGGTAAACACATGAATTTACGTGGTAAAACCTTGACAGGGTGTCAAGGAAACCTCCATGGGGCAAGGGATTGGAAACTCTGCTAATCAAATGATTCTCCACCTCTTACAAGCCTCTCGATCCATCCAATTTAACCTGGGCTACTTCATTATTCTAACTTCATTTCGTTATACAACCAACTAATAGGTAATAAGTAAATTTACCCAGAATTAGTTTATTTACATTTGTTGTCATATTTTAACAAACTCCACCTTCACAACAATTTTCCTAATCCCTTGCCCATAACCATTCATCATCTTTTCTGCAAGCCAAGAGAAGCGAGACAACATCTCAGCTTCTCTACTGTAACTCGCTGCGTGAATATATCTGCATGATTTTCCTCTGTACGGAACCTTTTGAGAAATACTTTTCCGCCTTCAATTACATGTCTCACACAGTGACACCTTACATCGATGTGCTTGGTCTTGCTATGATAGGCTAGATTTGTAGCCAAATGAATAACACTCTAGTTGTCACAGAATACATTCACTTTCTCCTACGTCCTTCCAATCTCATCAAGCAGACCTTTTAACTAGATTGCCTCTTTACAGGCATCTGAAGCATCTATATACTCTACTTCAGTAGTGGACAAAGCAATTGTATCTTGAAGCTTTGAAATCCAACTGATTGCTCCACCTATAAGAGTAAAAGCATAACCTGTAGTAAACCTCGTTTTGTCCAAATCACCTACATAATCAGCATCAACGTATCCGCAGATTGAACCTTCATGACCATCAAAGCTGATGTACTGGTCACCTGTGCCTCTGAAATACCGAAGCACCCATTTCACTGCTCACCAATGTTCTTCTCCTGGATTTTCCATGGACCTACTGACAACTCTAACTGCATGTGAAAATTCAGGTCTTGTAGATACCATCGCATACATTAAGTTGCCTACTGCATTTGAATATGGTACACGAGACATATACTTCTTTTCTTCATTAGTTCTAGGACTTAAATCTGAAGAAAGCTTAAAATGGGAAGCTAATGGAACATTAACAAGTTTCACATTTTTCATACCGAACTTTTCAAGTACTTTCTCCACATACTTCTGTTATGATAAACAAAGCTTACCATTCTTCCTGTCTCTATGTATCTCCATGCCCAAGATTTATTTTTCCACCCCAAGATCCTTCATATCAAACGTTCTAGAGAGTTGAGCCTTTACCCTGTTGATTTCTTCCATGATTTTTCTTGCAATAAGCATATCGTCAACATACAAAACCAAGACAATGAATATGCCATTGAAACTTTTGAAGTATACATAATGATCATACTCACTTCTGATAAAATTTTGGCTCACCATGAAGGAATCAAACTTCTTGTACCATTTCCTGGGCTACTGCCTCGAGCCATACAATGATTTCCTAAGCTTGCAAACTAATATTTTGTTGTGACCTTGTACAAAACCTTCTGGCTGATCCATATATATCTCTTCATCCAAATCACCATGAATAGAGGTTGTTTTAACATCTAACTATTCTAACTCAAGGTCAAGTAAAGAAATTAGTACTAACAGAGTACAAATAGAAAAAAGTTTAACTACTGGTGAAAAAATCTCATCAAAATCAATACCTTCAACCTAAGAATACCTTTTTGCAACCAGTCTCACCTTATACCTCTCGATACTTCCATCAACTTTTCTTTTCAACTTGAAGACCCATTTACACCTAACAACACTTCTCCCTTCAGGAAGTTCTACAAGATCCCAAGTATTATTCTTGGCTAAGGAATCCATTTCTTCTTCCATAGCCTTTTTCCATATCTCGCTATCTGGATCATGTATTGCTTCATGATAACAAGAAGGTTCCCCATCTTCAGTAATCAATGCAAAAGATGAAGCAAAATCTTCAAACCTTTTAGGTGTTTTTCTTTCCGTTGAAGACCTTCTTAGAGTGACTAGTTGCTGAATTTGTTTTGGAATTTCTCCAGTTTCCTTTGCTTCTTCACCTTTTTCATCAAAAGTCTCTCCTTTCTTTTGACTTTTTGGAAAAGGTTTAGTCTCCAATTGAATTTTCTGATTTGGCGATACGTGTTCCTGTTCAACTTTTCCAGCATCTGATTTTAGAAGAGAGGATTCATCAAATGTTACATATCTACTAATGACTACCTTCCGTGAAGAAGGATCCCACAACCTATATCCTTTCACTACATAATCATACCCAACAAAGACACAACATTTCGATTTTGGATCTAACTTTGAATGTTGATTTCTAGGAAGAAAAATGCATAGGCATCACAACCAAAAATCTTTAAATGTGAATAATCACAAGATCGACCCAACCAAACTTCTTCAGTAATTTTACAGTTTATTGCAACCGAAGGTGATTTGTTAACCAAATAACAAGCAGTAGATACTGTTTCTGCCCACAACTCCTTTTGCAGGTTAGCATCGTTGATCATGCTTTTGGCTCTTTCCATAAGAGTCTGATTCATCCATTCAGCAACGCCATTTTGTTGAGGAGTATAAACAATAGTTTTGTGTCTAACAATCCCTTCATCCTTACAAAATTGTTCAAATTCTAAAAGAGTAAATTCACTGCCATTGTCAGTTCTTAAACATTTAATTGATTTTCCTGTTTTCTTTTCCACCATTGTTTTAAATTGTTTAAAAACACTAAATACATTAGATTTCTTTTTCAACCTATAAACCCAAAATTTCAGGGAGAAATCATCGATAAATGTTAAGAAATATAATGCACCTCCATAAGACACAGTAGGAGATGGTCCCCACAGATCAAAATGAATGTAGTCTAAAATTTTTTTACTATTATGATTTCCGGGCTTGAACCTTTGTTTACATTGTTTTCCAAACACACAATGTTTACAAAAATCCAACTTCAAGGTTTTCAAATCAGGAAGCAACTTGTGGTTCATCAGTACCTGAAGAACAATGTTACCGATGAAATAGGTAACCGCACTGTTACCTACTTTTTTTTCGTAGCATAAAAAGCACCCGATTTTGAAAAGTGGTGATGCAGAATCAACTCTTTTTTTTTTCTAGCACATTTTTGACACTCTAATATTTTTATTTATGAAGTATGAATATTTTTTTTTAAATGTTAGTGATTTTCATGCTAATTTTGAAACGTATTGATGCAGTATCAACCTTTTCTTTTTAGAGCGGTGATTTTCATGCTAATTTTGAAACGTATTGATGCAGCATCATCCTTTTTTTTTTAGAGTGGTGATTTTCATGTTGGTACTAAAACACAAAACTTAGATAAAAATATATATATAAAAACAATATAAAAAACCAATAAAAATGTAAAAAAAACAAAAATAACTCGTAAAAATAAAAAATTTAAACAAAAATAAATAAATAAAACAAAAATATTCGAAAATTATATCAAAAGAAATGACAAAATTTGAAAAAAAAACACATAATTTAAAGAAAAAAAACAAAAATTAACAATTAAAAAAAAAAAAAAACATCAAAAACATTTTTTTCTAAGTTATTAAAAAAATCCATGTAATTAAAAAAAATTTAAAAAAAAAATTAAAACTAATTTAAATTACAAAATTAAAATTTAGATAAAAAAATAAAATACAAACTAGAAAAAATTAAATTTAAAAATATAAATTAAAAAAATAATAATAATAAGAAAACAAAAATACAAATTTTAAAATTAACAAAAAAACAAATTAAAAAAAAAAAAAACAAAATTTAAAATTGAAAAAGAAAATTAAAATAAAAGAATTATAATAAAAAAAAACTATAATTAAAAAACAAAAAAAAATTAAAAAAACCACGTGCAAATAATTAAAAAACAAATATCCATAAATTTGTTGTTTTTTTTTAAAATGAAATAATTTATAAAATTTTAAAATGAAAAACCAAATAAACTAAAACTTAAAAAAAAAAAAAAAAAAAAAAAAAAAATTAAAATTTAATAAATTTAATGAATAAATTTTAAATTTTGAAAAATAATTAATCTAAAATATTAAATTAAAAAAAAAACAAATTAAATTTAAAACAAAAAATTTTAATTAAAAAAAAATATATTTTAAATTTTTTGAATTGAAAAAAATAAAAAATAACCAAAAATCAAATTAAAAAAAAATATATTAAAAATTAGAAAAAAATAAAAAAATAAAAAAAAAAATTGATCGTGGTGGCGCCACTAGTCGGCCTCCCGCCCAGGTGGGGGCGGAGGCCGGCCGCTGGGCAGGCAGGGGGCTGCAGCCCCCCGCCCACCCAGCGACCGGCCTCCACCGCCACCTGGGTGGGAGGACAATTCCAGGAATTGCCCTCCGGTGGCGGGGGGCCAATTCCGGGAATCGCCCTCCCACCGCAGGAGGCCGATTCCGGAAATCGCCCTCCCGCGGTGGGAGGGCGATGAAGCCGATACCGGGAATCGCCCTCCCACACTGGGGGGCCGATTCCGGGAATCGCCCTCCCACTGCAGGAGGCCGATTCCGGGAATTGCCCTCCCACGGCGAGAGGCCGATTCTGGGAATCGCCCTCCCGCGGCGAGACGCCGATTCTGGGAATCGCCCTCAGGTCGATTCCGGGAATCGCACTCCCACGGCGGGAGGCCGATTCCGGGAATCGCCCTCCCGCCGCAGGAGGCCGATTCCGGGAATCGCCTTGAGGCCGATCCTGGGAATCGCCCCCCTGCCGTGGGAGGGCAATTCCGGGAATCGCCCTCCTGCGTCGCGGGAGGGCGATTCCAGGAATCAGCCTCAGAGCGATTCCCGGAATCAGCCTCTCGCCGTGGGAGGGCGATTCCCAAAATCGGCCTCCTGCCGCGGGATGCCGATTCTCAGAATCGGCCTCCCGCCTAGCGGCTGGCCTCCGCCGTCACCTGGGCGGGAGGCTGATTGGCGGTGCAACCACAATCAAAAAATTCTTTTTTATTTTTAATTTTTAATATTTTTAATTTTTTTTTTTTTTTTAATTTTTTTTTTTAATTCAAATTTTTTTTTTTAATTTAATTTTTATATTTGAAATTTAATTTGTTTAATTTTTTTTTTTTTAATTTGATTATTTTTTTGTTTTTAATTTTTTTTTCAAATTTTTATTAAATTTTGTATTTTTATTTATTTATTTAATTGATTTTTTTTTTCATATTTTTTTTATTATTATTAAATTTTATGTTTAGTTTTTTCATTTAATTTTTTAAAATACAGTAAATTTTGTATTTTTATTTATTTATTTATTAAAAGTTAATATTTTTTTTTAATTTAATTTGTTATTTTAATATTAACATTTTTTTTTAATTTAATAAAATCTTTTATATATATATATTATTTTTTATAATTTAAATTTAATAAATTTTTTAAAATCTATTTGTTTTTTTAATATATATTTCTTTAAATTTCATATCTTTATTTTATTTTTTTTTTCCTTTTTTATTTTTAATTAATTTTTCATTTTTTTACTTTTAATTTTTTATTTTTTTTTAAGTTTTAAATTTATTAAAATTTAATACATTTCTTTAAATTTAATTTTTTTTTTTTATTTTTTTTTTTTTTTAAATTTAATAAAAGTTTTCTTTTTCTTTTTTAAATTTAATTTCTATATTTTATTTTTTATAATTTCTTTCTTTTTTTAACTTGTTTTTCTTTTTAATTTAATATTTTTATTTTGTTTTTATTTTTATTTTTTTATTTTTATATATTTCGAAATTTTAATCTTTAAATTTTTTTTTAATTTTTAATTTTTAATTTTTTTCTTAAATTTTAGGTTTTTTTTAATGTTTGAATTAAATTTTTTATTTTGTTTTTATTTTTATTTTTTTATTCCTATATATTTTTAAATTTTAAGCTTTAAAATGTTTTTATTTTTTAAATTTTTTTTTTCTTAAATTTTAGGTTTTTTTTAATGTTTGAATTTTAAAAATTAAAAAATGTTATTTCTATTTTTAAAAATTTCAAAAATATGACAATTTTTTTTTTTGGTTATTCCAGCTTCAGTTGGTTTTGTTTTGAGGGTGTTTTTTCAATCCTTTTTTCAAGAAACAATTTTGTTTTTAGGATAATTTTATAAAATGTTGAAATTTGACGTTCAAAAAAACCAAGTGCATTCTGGAATACATTTTTTTTGTTTTTGGGGTGTTTTTTCATGTGTTTTGAGTCTTTTTGAGCTAGAGTTCCTGTTTTGAGGTCAGGTTACCTATTTCATCGGTAACAGTGTTGAAGACCTTTCTCGCTCTTGTAACCCAATCGTTGATGTCATAGACGAGAACCTTCTTCTGATTTTTCTGATACGATCACTGCATCACTAACTTGACTGCTTCCTTTGAGTCTGTACAGATTTTCGACGTTTTCAACCTTCATAACAACCAAGGCTCCTTTTCATACTTTCAACACTCCATTCTGACCTGCAAATTTATACCCATTCGAATCCAAAACTCTCAAGGAAATCAAGTTTCTCTTCAGATCAGGTGTATGCCTAACATCAGATAATGTTTTAACTGTATCATCATACATTTTAATTTTTACATTACCAATCCCCACAGTCTGACAAGATGCATTATTTCCCATGAATACAGAACCACCATTTACACTTTCATATGAAGTAAACCAACTTCGGTGCGGACTCATATGATAAGAAGCACCAGAGTCTAATAGCCAATTTTCAGCATCTTGAGAGACATTACAAACAGGGAGAGCTTTAGCAATTAAAACCTCATCAACCATGCCTGAATCAACCTGATTTGGTTCCTTGCTATGGTTTTCCCACTCCTTCTGTTTCCAACAATCTTTCTTGAGGTGTTCAAGTTTGTTGCAGTAGCAACACTTGGATTTACACTTCTTGCCGCCCTTTGACTTTGATCTGGAAGAACCCCTTGCTTTCTCCCCTCTTTCCTTTGACCGACCTCTAGCTACCATGGCTTCTGGTGCAGATGTCTCAATACTATATTTCCTTCATACTTCTTCAGATAAGAGAGCACCCACAACAGATTCAAATTTTAATGAATCAACAGTGCTCAAACTAATTGAAGTTACGAAGTGGTCTCATGAATTGGGCAGAGAACACAACAAGGTTATTTCCTTGTCTTCTTCCTGAATTTTAACTTCCATATCTGACAACTAGCAAATAAGCGTGTTAAAAATTTTTAAATGTTCTGCAATTTTTGTACCCTCTTTCATCCGAAGACTGTACAATTGTCTTTTTAAATAAATTCTATTTGTCAAAGAGTTAGTCATATACAAGGTTTCCAGTTTTTCCCACAACCCATCAGCTATACTCTCTCCAATAATATTAAAGAGAACTTCATTTGCCAAACATAACCGAATGGTACTGAGGGCTCCAGAATCCAAGTCCTCCCAGTCTGAATCTATCATGCTTGCCGATTTTTTCTTTACCTTGTCTAATTCTTTGTGCAACCCTTGTTGCACCAGTAAATCCCTAACCTTCAGTTTCAATGAAAAATGGTTCTTCTCTGTGAACTTATCCACCTTGAACTTTGCATTCATCATTTTGGAGATTTATTCCTCCTAGAAATATTTCTTCTATGGTTTCTTGGTTTCCCTTATTTCTTAATTTCCAACTACAGTTTAAAGAAAAATTTGTTTTCCCATTTTTCAGAAAAATAAATAAATAAATAAATTCTAAACTTATCAAACCCTACTCCATGAATTTTCTCAATTCTGATTCTTCTTAAAAGGAAAATTTTTGTGTTCCTTCAACATTTTTTCCCTGAAATAAATTTATTTTTTGAAAATATATATATATATATATATATATATATATATATATATATATATATATATATATTCTCGCATCACAAAAAAAAAAAAATTACGATTTCTTCCCATAGAAAAAAAAACCACGGTTTATTCTAATAGCAAGTTTTTAGAAAAAAAATACCTGTTTTCTTCCAGCAGCAAACTTGATCTCAAAAATTTCTTCCGGCGGCAAGCTTAATCTCAAACGGTCGGGCTCCTCTAGTTCAAACAACGAGCGCGGAACTGAATTCGATTTCTTCCAGCAGTAAATTCGCAGAAAATTCGACCAAACTCACCGAATTCGATTTCTTCCAGCATCACATTTGATGTCTGATCGACCAAACTCGATTTCTTCCAAACTCGATTTCTTCCAGTAGCAAATTCAATCTATGACAGGGGCATACAAATGTGGACTCCTCCAGCTCAGACAGGGAGCAATTCCTCTAGCGGCATAGATCGTGGCTCTTAACTTGTGCACGGTTCTCGGATCTGATCTTCAAACTTATGGCAACGAAATTCAAATTATCAAACTTCCTTATTGAAAATCTGAGCCAGTGAGAAAATTGAATTATCAAATTCCTTCGTGTTTGTTTCTTTTCCAAACAGTCGCCAAAGTGCTCACACTGCCCCTCCTCTCCGAAACTCCGCGGATGGACAACCTCTACAAATGGACAACAACAGCTTTTTAATTGGACAACAGTATTTGTACGCAAACTTCTTCCTCTGCAGCCAGGCGGACAAGCTTCTTCCTCTCTCCACTCGACGGCCAGGTATTTTACTCTCTCACTGTGGTTATAAAAAACGAACAACCTTGCAACGGGTTTTAATCCGGCGAAATTTCAACTTGTTTTTTTTTTTTTTTAAATACATTTAAACAAAAAGAGAGAACGAAACTGAACAAAAAACTAAATTAAACACACACAAAAGGTAAACACATGAATTTACGTGGTAAAACCTTGACAGGGTGTCAAGGAAACCTCCATGGGGCAAGGATTTGGAAACTCTATTAATCAAATTATTCTCCACCTCTTACAAGCCTCTTGGGCCATCCAATTTAACCTGGGCTATTTCGTTATTATAACTTCATTTTGTTATACAACCAAATAACAGGTAATAAGTAAATTTTCCCAGAATTATTTTATTTACATTTGTTGTCATATTTTAACACATTTAATTCTTGATATTGTGTTTGGCCATGCATATTTTTTACTTAGTAATGATAACTATTAATATTTTGATAAGTCTAAACTATATCCACTATCAACAGTTTTGGTCTCCCTTGAACAAGAGTGTGACTAAAATAGAATAAACGGTTTTTTATTAAACCATTTTAAAACAATACAATTTCAAATTTAATATATATATATATATATAGTTTTATCTTCTTACAAACTTATCTATATAACATATTCTTAAAAATTATATTAAAATAATTCATTTTAAAATTTAATTATGTCCAATAAAATCAAATTAATGAAATATACCATTTTTATTATTTTATTTATATTATATATTAATTCATTCTTATTAAATGATTAAAAAAATTAAAAATCTATATAATTGGACAAGAATTCCCTTCAATATTTTACATATCAACACCAGCATTTACCGTGAATGCGTCCATCCATAAAATTACAGTTAATTGGGAACAAATCTCAACAAAATTTGAGTAAATTGGGCCGATCTACCGTTACTTTGTTACTTTGTGGAACAAATCTCCACAAAGTCTAAAAATCAAAAGTCCTATTTCGTTGTCAATCATTCAGTTATATATATATATATATATATATATATATATATATATATATATATATAGAACATACGGAACCGACCACGATACGTGATGGCAGGTGTTTTTTAAAATGACAGCACAAAGTGGGAAAAACAAAATATTTCGATATTTAATTCTTCAAAAGAAAATTATTTTAAATATATATATTTATTTAATATGATTTTATTAAATAATATTAATAAATCTATATAAAAATATATATGACTAATCATTTTTATAGAATTTATTATTAAGCGATATTATTAAATTTATTTTATTTATATTCAATACAATTCACTTATTTGCTGTAAGGAAATGGCGGGAAAAAATAGAAAATAAAAACAAATAATTTTTGATATTTTATTTTGTATATTTTCAAATGAAGATTTAAAATAATTTGTGAGCAATTTTGTAAGTAATTTTGTTTTTAGTTTATTCTGTATGTGTTTTTTTTTGAAGTATGAGATATTATGAATATGGTATGGAAAAAATAAACTTTATTTGTATATAAAATTGAACTTTAATTTAATATACATATATAAGTTAGGAAATAAGTTATCGTGTAGTGATGCAATTTAATTGCTAATCGTTGTGTTATGAATTATTGTGTAAGTTATGAGATTGAACGTTGAAAATTAGATCTTACAAAATTATCACAAAAAAATTATTTGTTGTATATTAAATTAAACTTCTAAGTAATACTGAACTTTTCTAATTTTCAACATTTCATATTTGTATCTCTTTAGGGAAGGGGAGGTAGTTTTAGAGGTGTTACTAGAAGTGACGTGTGCAGTTAATTCTTTGTATCCTCATCACTTGCATTCCTAGATTATGAGAAGAGGCAAAAACCATAGCATGTGTTGAAACTCATCATACTTTATTTTTCCTCAAGTATCTTTACTTTCCCCTATAACTCCCACAATTCTCTATAGACAACATTCATCCATATGTACATGCTACCTTTCTAGTTATGAACTATTCCACATGGCATTTTAAAACCCAAACTTATAATGTGCTCTTGCTTCAATTATATTGTCCTTATTGCAAATCCATATGTATCACGTGTTCTTTCAAACACACAATCATCTAATGCAAATCCATATGTATAATTTATTTTTCATTTTTATCCGCTTATCACCT
This sequence comes from Pinus albicaulis, assembly GCA_034641835.2. Taxonomy (NCBI): domain Eukaryota; kingdom Viridiplantae; phylum Streptophyta; class Pinopsida; order Pinales; family Pinaceae; genus Pinus; species Pinus albicaulis. The sequence goes on along the minus strand of CM076577.1, from coordinate 840,873,103 downwards.
CATTCAAATTCTACACAAATCCTTCATTTGCATATGCCTTCTCATACACACGTTACTTGTTCATATGTTAAGGAAACTAAGAGTTCCACACTTAACCTTAGCCATCAACGAGGTTTTTCATGCTTGGTGTTAGCCTCTTCCATCAACTACGTTTTCCACACTTTTCCCTAGCCATTAACTCTACAAAATTGGCCTCTCTCTTCAATTTTGCAAGATAGCATTATTCCTCCTCCTTCTTCTCGTCCTCTTTCAACCTTCAAGAACGACATGCTTTCTCCATGGAAATCATGCATATCCTTTTGTATATTTTATATTCCTTTTTTCACATCCTTTTATCTATTAGATACTATTTCAAACACCTAATCATATTATGCACATATGGGATTCTATGTGCCTACAATATTGATAAGGTGCTCAAAATTATGCTCAAAAATGAAATTTTTCATAATGGTGTGAAACTTGAACGACCGTGTAGATATCATCGTTCTGAATCTAGCACAACTCATTTCACATAAAACTGACACCATATGGACCCAGAAACACATTTTTTCCACTTTGTCAAACATGAAATTTTTTGGAAAAACAATTACAGGGACAGTCCAGTCAACAATCCATATTATTGATTGGGCATGAATAGTGGCAGGTTGAATTTTTCAAAGGGTTTTCTCTATCGAATGGGGTGATGCCAAGTGTCATGTTATCATTGTTTCATTAGTGGTCAAATTTTATTGGTTGGGCATGTGGCCAACCAAATGTTGCCACATGACCCAACCAAATCCTGCCACGTGGCAACATGGGAGGCCAAAAAATATTTGGTAAAGGCTTAATGGAGCAAGTAAGGGTCGAGTCCACGACCAAATGATACCTAGCGCTAAGCTAAACCATCACGCCACACATATGAGACATAACATCTCAAGGTTGGCGTATAGTTTTATTATAACCTTGATTTAAAATTGGGGGAAGGGGAGCGGGGTCTAACCCCAACCCTAATCACCACTACAGGCAGGAACACATGCAGGAGGCTAGTCCTGCACCCCTGGTCCTAACCACTACATATTACGTTACCGTCGGAATGTGACCATGCCAATACCACCTGTCGAAGCTGGAATTGCGGAGCGCTAACCACCAGGGTTAACTGCCAATAGAGAATACATCTCCGTCGCATGTGCCCACGTCCTGGGGTTATGTCCAACAGTTATCCTAACTGTTGGTGCATATTTTTAAAAAATTATTAAACCATATTGTATATGGTTATAAATGTAGATTTTAGGCCTCATTGGCCAAATTAGAATCACAACAATTTTGCCCGATGTTTGGCAAAATCGGCACTCAATTAGGTTGATTCCAATCACATTTTTAGGATGGTGCTGGAATTTGAGGAATTTTTGGAACAAATAGTGGAGAAACTAGGGGAAGTCATAAATTATCTTGCTTTTGGAAAAATTTGATGCATAAAGAGGCTAGATAGGCATTTTTTGGCATTTTAGAGCTACAGGAACATGTTTCAGAGTTGTTTGAGAATTGTAGAAACATGTAATCCCACTTTTGAGCATAATAGAAGAGGGCCAAGCCATTGGAAGCTGGACCAAGGAGACGTAGCTCAGGGGGGCTGAAATCCTTCATCATTGTGTGATTTTTTAAGGCGATGTTCATGTCTATTATATGTTCTTGTTTAGTGTTTGATTTATGTTAATTTTCTCATGAAATTTCCATAAGAATTCATATTAAACTTGCCATTAAACTCTCAATCCTCAAGCACTTTCTTTATATTCTGAATTGGATCTTAGCATCGAAAAACTGTTATTCCCATTGAGATCATGTTGGTATCACAGCACTACGTTTTCTTATGCAAGGAGGATAATTTGTTTTTCAAGTCTTTAAATTCTTACAAGGTTGAAGCTTAAGAGAGGAGAAGGCAAGATTTTGGGTACAAGTTCTCAAATTGGAGTAAGGAGAAGGAGGGTAGAGTTGCCACAATATTCACCACAAGCTTTAGCTCCTATTGTACCTGAGGCTTTAGTAAGCATGTCACATGGAGGAGGGCCTGCAAGTATGTTAGAGGATGTGAAGACGTTTAGGAAGGCTTTCATCGACATGGCAGAAATGGTGAAAGTCCTCTATAAAGAGAGGAACACCAGAATGTAGGGTGAAAGCTCCAGACCTCTAGGAGGAGAAGGTAATGAGAATGGTGATAAACCACCATCTTTGCCACCATCATCATCCTTTTCCACAAAAACTCTTATAAAAGACGCTAGTGCATAAAGTTCCTCTGACAAGGAAGATGGCTAAGTCTGCACCTTTTTTCCTCATGATGATGACGATGAAGTTCTATCAACACCAAAGTCCAAATAGATGAAACAAGGAATACCAAGAGTCCAAGAGGACACCTCAAGAGTCAAGAAATATTTTAAGAGCATATTTGTCCCTTAGTCAAAAGATAAGGAAAATGGTAAGTGTTTACATGTAGTTTCTTTACAAGAAAATGTTGATTTAAGCTCTTTTAAAACCTTTGAAAATAATAGCAAAGGAATAGAAACAAAGCTCTTGTACAAGATGGGTTTCATGGGAGGAGGCCTTGGAGTGAAAAAATAGGACATTATCCATCCAATTGAGGCAAAGGAGAGACCTCGATATGAAGGTTTGGCCTATGTTAAAAAGGAAGAATCATCTTCTAGTGATAGCTCTTGGGTATCTTTCTCTTTTTTACATAAGAGAAGACATGATGAGGAAAACTGTTGGGATTTGCACCCGGAATTGGTACCAGCTTGGTTTCTAAAGAAAAATGAGGACATGAAGTGAAAAACATATCCAAAGAGAGATGAGAAAGTTGAAGAAGAGACAATGTCAAGTTCTTCTCACCATTCAAGTTCCTCGCATAAAAATAATAAGCCTAAGGACAACCATGAGAGGTATCATCATCTTGATTATTCAAATAATTTTTATGATGACAAACCACATGATGATTGAATAAAATGTTGTGGAATCATTTTCCATCCACTTTATGTCATGCAACTAACCATTGTGTAGACAAGTGCCATAAAATTAAAGCATTAGTAAAGAAGATGAATATGTTAACTGGAATTGAGACCAATAAGGGAAATTATCATCGAAGTTTAAAGAAATTTTTGCCAAGAGAGGCTCACAAAAACTTTTGCCCTCATTGCAATATTAGTTGGTCATTGGGTCAAGAAGTGTTGGAAATTGCATCTGAAGCTTCATCCTAACAAGGGAAATCAAGTCATGCAAGCACCTAAAGAGGAAGCGACCGAGGAAATAAGTTGTGCAAGTTGTGGCCATCCATGAAGTGACTCAAGAAGGAAAGCAAGTTCAAGTATAGTGTTCATTCACCTAGTTGGGTAAGGAATGGATGGAATACTTGTCCAGTTGAATATCATATGTCTCTATAAAGCACTTGTTGCATGTCCCCATAGTTGAGGATTTTGAAAAAGTAATATTTGTGAATAAATCACTTATATGCAACAGTGATTTCTTTGGCATTGTTACGCAGTTGTGGCTTGAAGATGAGTCATTTTGTATGGGAATTTGGGAGTCAAATTTATTACATATTGTGAAATGAATTTCTATTTGAGGACATTCTAGTAAGCATCATAAACTTTGGGATGATTAGTTTCAGCACATTTAGGATGTTACAAATGTGTCAAGCACTCATTTATACAAGTATTTACCATGTGAAGCTTGTTTAGGTTATTCGCCAAAGTATTTTTTTATTTTATCCTTGGTAAAGTTTTTGCAGCAATAATTTTATCTTTGTGACATTGGCATACATTGGATGTGAAAAAATCCAAGTGCAGGAATACCAAAGCAAAGCCAAATTTGTTGAACAATGGAATCACTCGACCATCTCTTTCGCCATGCAGTGCACCTATGGTTTTTCTGCCCAAGAATAATGGAAAGCATTTTATTGTGAGCGACAAAAGGAGTGGCTTTCATCAAAGAAGAGTTGTTGAAAGAGGTATGTGGAAGACAACATTTAACATCAAATAAGGTTTTCTTGAATGACTGATTATGTTTTATGGTCTTTTCCATACTCCTTCTACTTTCATGCATATGAAGAATGTTTAATTGGATCCATTTCTAGATGTGATAATCCACTTGTATGGCATTGTCATTTTTAGAAAATTTCATGATGAAAATGTCATGTATAAGAAAAAAAAAAATTGATTTCGTAAGGAATGAATTTTTTTTTTTTTAAGATGTAAAAGTATTAGTTGGGTAAAACTTCTTTGATGTACTTGGGCTATAATTTTGGAGGAGGTAAGTTTAAGGTATACCACTGCAATTTTGACACCATTGTGGATTGGGTAATGCCCAAGATGGTCATCTTAATAAGATGTTTTTTGGGAGAAGCCCAATGTTGGAGGAAAATTTTTGTTAATATTTATTCTATTATAGCTCCTTGACATACATTGACATGTGTGCAAAAAGTATTCCAGTGGGGAGGAAAAAAACAAGAGGCATGTGATTCTTCGAAGGAAAATATCATTACAACTCTTTTATTTTCTCTTTTAAAATTGAAAATGTCATTTGAGTTTCAAGTTGATGCAATTCACTTTGCCATTTTATTTCATTCAAAAAAGTATAATGGTGCAATGATTAAGTTATAGTGATTAAGGCACTTTCATTTGATGTGAGTTCGTCAACAATTCCACTTGGTTAAAAGGTATAAGAGAGGTACAAGTGAAAAGTTTGTTGATATGCCTTCTAGGCCTATTATTTGTGTAACTATTTCACTCAACCATCATTTTTTTTACATGAAATTTATGTTCAAAAATATGCATACTTTCAAGATGTACATTCAAGCTTGAGTTAAGTAAAGCAAGTAGTGCAAATTTTTTATTATTTGCATCATATTTTGTGGTCTCATGTTGGTAAGAGGGATGTTTATTTTGATGGCAACATGGACAAACCCGAGAGGTTCAATGAACAAGATGATTTCATTGAATTTGCTAATGTTTGTAATAAGATGTTTTAGGGATCTAACATGTTTCCTTTGAAAAGAGCTAAACAAGATGTAAAAAATTTGTAGTAGTCCACATTAGTTTTGAACAGTGATGGGAACAAGATGTTAGTGTTGAATGGTGCAAAAATCAAAGAACAAGCGCCAAGGCAAGATGAAAAAGAAGGAACAGGTACCACAAGTACTTCTTTTGGGTTTCAAAATGGTACATGGCAATGGAGAAAACACTCGGTCAAAATTTGATGCAAGTATAAGGAAAGACAAGCTAAAAATAGCCATGTTGAGAATGTTCGACGTGAGAAGGCTCTCAAATTATTAAAGTTTCCATTGATTAACGAAAAAGGTGGAAACAAGTTTGTTTCTTCAAGGAAAGTTTCTTGTTCTGCAAATTCTAGGAAACTGCAGCATGATGGTATCTACTACAGCAAAGACATGGTCTCAAGAATCAAGGAAAAATATCAGTTTTTATGAAAATATCAAATTGTTAATTTTAAGAAAATTCCAATGGTCTGAGACTAAAAGGGTGAGTGGGATGTACCATAATCCATATGTTCAGTAATGAAAGAGAATATGGGGTCCAAAAGCTTGCAGTGGGGAGGAGTGATCACGTGGTCAAAATTATGATAAAAATAGAAGTTGTTAGAATGGTATGGAACCTGAACAACCACATAGATCTCGGCATTCTAAATCCGGTGAAACTCATTTTGAGGAAAACTAACACCGTATGCTTCGAAAAACATGTTTTTTCCACTTTGTTAAACAAGAAAATTTTTGGAAAATAAATTATACGGACAGCCCAATCAACAGTTTGTACTGCTGACTGGAGATGCACAGTGATAGGTTGACCTTGTCAAAGGTTTTGTCTCCATTGAATGGGGTGATTCCAAGTGGCATGCTGCCTTTGGTTCGTTAGTGTTCTAATTTTATTGGTTGGGCATGTATCCAACCACATGGTGCCACATGGCCAAACCAGATGCTGCCACATGCTAGCACAGGAGGCCAAAAAATATTTGGTCATGTCTGAATGGATCAAGCAAGGGTCGAACCCGCAACCAACTAACACCAAGGGTGAAGCCAAAATATCGCGCCACACATATGAGACTTAACATATCAAGGTTGACATATAACTGTATTATAACATTTATTTCGCATTGGGAAGATGGGGGCAGGGTCTAGGCCCAGCCGTCGTCACCGTCGAAGGCTGTACCACGGGCGGAAGGCTAGCACCGCACCCCTGCTCATAACTACTAAATATAATTTTACCACCAGAATGTGACCACGTTGAGACCACTAGTCGGACCCAGAACCACGGGGCCCTAACCACCTAAGTTAACCACTAATGGAGACCATGATTCCGTCGCATGTGCCCACATCCCAGGGTTAAGTCTAGTAGTCAGCCTAACCGTCAACACATATTTAAAGAAAAAATTATTGAACCATATTGTATATGGTTAGAAATCCATATTTCAGGCCTCATTGGGAAAATTAGCACGACGACAATTTTGCCTGTTTTTTGGAAAAATCGACACTCAGTTAGCTGAATTCTGGGCGAATTTGTATGATGGTGCCGGATTTTGAGGAATTTCTAGAATGAATAGTGGAGAAACTAGGGGAAGTGTTGACGGGAAAATATGTCCGGCCAACAGTAGGGGATCTCCCCGGTAGAAAGTCCCAATTAGACCTTGAACCGTTTGGATTAGGGATCCCGTCCGGGGTGTGGGTCCGGCTACCGCTTAAGATGCCTTCCCTTCGGTCTCAAAAGAACCCGATTGAACCTGCGGACACACACTTATTCACATGATACATGATACATGATTGATGCATTAAACACGAATAAAACACTATGCGTAGCGAGGCAATAAATAAAGCATGTACACCTAAGGAGGTGTCGTTAGCAACACATCTTTGGGGTACTGCTTGCAAGGTAGTCTAACCACAAAAGAAATAGTTCTTTATGGTGAGATATCCCTTTACTTTCTGAAAGATAAAATGAAATTATAATAAAGTAGTTCATTAACATTCATTACGAGAGCAGATGATAAATTGAACATCATTGATACAACACAGATAGCCATGACGCATAAATGATGACATGAAGAGTGCAGCTTCATTAATCAAAGGATGTTTGAAACTGTATAAGGAAATACATATAGTGTTCGCACAACAAAACACATCATAACCATAGGGTGTTTTGACAAGTATCTATATTCATATGTACAAGAGTATAATCGTTCAATACAATGCCATGTAGCTCCTGAGTTTCCAAAAGAAAAATCGCTTTTCACTTTCCCTGTAGGGAGTTTTATAGCACAAAAATTGCCCTTTGGGCTTCCCTACTTTTCGCCTGCCTGCCTGTTGAGTTGCCTCGCGACCTGGAAGAGGTTGCGACCTGCGACCTGTTTGGTGTGTGCGACTTGCGACCTGGGTAGGCATTGCGACCTGCGACCTGGAAGAGGTTGCGACCTGCGACCTGCCTCTAACCATTTCCAATGCCTTGTTGCTACCGGGCTACGAAGATGTACGCGCAATGGTGAGGTCAGGGGCATCGATCTGCTGCTCTTTGAGGAAACCTTGCCATGTCTGGTACTCTGCCGCTATGGGGGAAACAAGAGGGACCTCCTCTTTCAACCGATGCATGCATTCCAAAGCATTTGGAACTAGAGTTTCCCTTTTTTGCGAGATCTGGTTGGAAAGAGAAGCAAGTTTGGTATAAATCCGAACTGGAGTGGTAAGAAACTGATCCAGATGTTCTTGAGATGCTGCGGGCTCGGGGGCGGCAGCAACTTGCTTGATAGGCTGCAGGAATGACTGGATTTCTTGATCCACTTGTTCCCAGGCTTTCTCTTCGTCCAATGCCCGAAGCGAAGGGATTCAGTGAAGAGTGTGCATCGAGTCGATGCCGCTGATCAGGTGGTTGTATAAAGACATTACTTTGTCCAGGTCCTTGGATAGTTTGTCCTTAGACTGTATTGCCATACAGAGCTGGACCTTAGCATCCTGTGTATGAATCCAATCCCTCTTGGGCAAGTTCTCAGGTGCCCGAGGGTATCGCACTATCCAGTCCATCATTCTGTCTAAGGCCTGTGAGGCCTCCTTGAGTTGCTCATGCTTTTTATTAGTTTCTTCTTGTGCTCTTACCAATGGGGCGACTGTTTGTTTTATGGTGAACATTTCTCCATACACCTGCCTCATGGTTGCTTCTAACACATCACACTCTTTTAGAATGGCTAGTGGGACTTCATTGACCGGGGGAGTCTGGTTTCGGAGTTGTTGAACTTCTGCTTTCAACTCTGATTTCTCCTGTTCTGCCCTTTTCTCTCGCTGCTCGGCTGCTTGTAGTCTATTTTGCAGAGAGACTATTTCTCTACTCATTCTGGTTACATTTTCTTCCGTGGCTGCGGCGAAAGCCGTGCCTGCCGATGCTATCATCACGGGATTAGTCCTGGTGTCAAGGACTATATCTTTTCCTGTTGCAACTGTGGATGTGGCGGAGGGACTTTGCGCCAGAGACCTTTTTTTCTCTTGCCGGATTTTGAAAGAGAATTGATCGAATGTGAGTCTGGTGAGGTCTAATACCTCCTCTTCCTTCCCCTGGGGGGAACTAACATCAGAGAGCTTGATACTGCCCAGAGGTATCTCGAGGGGAGTCACCTCGATGTCTTCTATCATTTCATCCTCTTTTTCTTCTCTATTCTTTTCCTCCTCTTCCTTTCGCCGGCGTTCAGTTTCTGCCGCTGCTTCTATTTCGGCCTTCCTCTTCCGCTCGGCTGCAGCGGCCTGTTCTGCCTTCTTTTGGCGTTCAACTTCTGCTCTGTCCAACTCTGCCTTGAGTGCCCATTCTGCTACGGCCTGTGCCTCCTTTTCCTCTTTTTCTTTCCTGTCCTCGTCGGCCTGCTTCTTCTTCTACGTTGCCTTCGAACTCTTCTTGCATTCTTCCTCGTCCTCCTTTATCTTCTTTTCTCTTTCTTGCTGGGCTTTTGCCTCTGCTTCTTTCTGTTGGATAGATGTAATAAGCCCTGTGCTGGTCCAAAACTTTTTGGGTAGAGAGGAAGAGGCACCTCCCAACCGACGGCTCCTGTCTTCCAGGCTCTAATCATCCGGATCCTCTTGAACAAAGTCTGCCTCTGGAGCAAGTTGTCTCTCGGCGTTGTACCAGTTTCTTCTTTCGTCTTCTCCTGGGTGCTCTATATGCTTGTAGTTCCACTTAAATTTAGCTTTCTTGCAGTGTTCAGGAACTATTCTCTCCGGGTCGTATGTTCGGTGCTCTAGCGCTCCAAGGTGATAGCTTTTCATCTCATCTCCTTCCGCTGCTACCTCTTTGAAGTCTTTAACTGTGCACGCGCCGATGGTTAGAGGTAGCGTGGGCCACGGCTTCTTTTTACCTTTAGACAGGACACTGGAGAAGCCCTGGGACATTTGAAAGCATACCTCCTAAATGAGCATTTTGTCTGTAACAAAGCGAGGCATAGCATGTGGTGCCCTGAAAGATCCAAAGACTCGGATGAAAGTATATCCGGCGAAAGGGAACCAATGTGCCACTTGGCCTAGAGTCTCTCTGGCCCGCCAAGACATGCAGGGGGCGTCTTGGCCAAATAGTTTTCTATATAGAGCGGGGATAAATACTTGGGAGATTTGCTCTATGTCCTGTTTATACCTGGACTCCCAAAACACCTTGATTTGCAGATGAATTGCACGGGTCTGCGCAGAATCCCAGTTGTGTGCCCATCCTTCAAAGTGTAACCTCGCGCAGACAACATCCAATAAGTAAGAGGCCATGTAGAATTCGGCAGGCATTCCATCATTTGGGGCTAATGCCGAGGACAAGTTTGTCTGCATTGAAGTCATCAATATGCCAGCCCAGTTGAAACAGGTGCCCTGCACCGTTACATATTCCATGATAGTAGCCCAAGTGCTGTTGAAGGTGGAGCAATCAGGGCGCCCGTATAGACTGCAAAGCATGGCGGCTACTAATTTATAAACCTTTCTCAGGCTAGCCACCGGATATTCTTGGTCTTTCTTGACTTTAAATTTCTCGGGCTCCTCCCACCATTGTCTAATAGTGTGAACTACAGGGACTGCGTGAGCAAGAGCCAATTCTTGTGTGAAGTACTCTTCTGGGTGAGGCAACGAGTAATAGAGGTGGGCGTCCGAGCCTATGAGCGTTGCGAAAGCCTTACCTTCGCTGTCTCGGATCACGAACTTCTTGGGATCCGTTCTCTGTATGATCCAGTCTATAACTTCTGGGCATAGAAATATGGCCGGAAGCACCCCTGCGAGATGAAGTTTGGACCTTTTGACTTTTAAGTATATTTCCCGGTCTGGGAGATCTTCTGGGAATTCCTCTTCCGATATGGCGAACTCATGATACACTTGGTACCATCACATGCTGTCCTCTTTTGCAAATGTACATAGTGTATCCCTGTATATCGGGGGTGGGGATACCATGTCAGCTCCTCAACTTCTTCCACCACTTGCTTGTCCTTATTCCGGGACACTGGGGGTGCCATGTCGCTAGAATCCGAGAGAACAGGTATACACTCCGTGTCTCCTTCAAGTTCACCTATCAAATTCATAAAGGAATCCCAAGATAAGAACGACATCATGATATAAAGCCAATTACAGTTTATCAATGAAGTTTAGCTGAGACACATGTAAAACTTGGTCACTGGTTTACTGGGTCACAGGGTCGCAGATTGCAAGAAGAGACCCAGATGCGACCTTGCGACCTTGCGACTAGGTCGCAGGGTCGCGGGGTCGCAAATTACGTAAACAGAGGAAAATTCGACCTTGCGACCTCGCGACCAGGTCGCTGGGTCGCGGGGTCGCAACTGTCGGAAAAAATTGGGAAATTTGACCTTACGACGTTGCGACTAGGTCGCTGGGTCGCTGGGTCGCAAATTCCAAAATCCGAAGAGAATGCGACCTTGCGACATCGCGACTAGGTCGCTGGGTCGCAGGTCGCACTAGGGCCTGCCGGGGGGTTTTTGGCACGCGTGGCGTGAAGGTTTTCTCCCTCTAACTGGAAAATTATAAGGCTAAAAGGGTCCAGGCAGAGTTGAGGGGTGGCTTTGGTAGCAGGGGACAAGGCCATGAGAAGCTGTACAGGAAATGTGGTGAGCTTGGGCAGTTGTGGTGAAGGCAAGATTAAAAAAAACATCCAAAACTAGAAAAGAACATAATAGCTTATGCAGAGGGAAATTTAAAGGTTTAAGAAGACACGGGTTTGGCAAGAAATGTCTACAAAGGAAAAAGCAGGAGGGAAATGGCAACTTACCCGGGAAAATCGCGCCAGTCGACCTGTCAGAGCCGTTTCTTTCTATTCGCTGATTGTGAAAAATGCGACCTAGCGACCTCCTTTATATAAAAGGTCGCACGTGCGGGAATTTAATGCGGGGTCGCTAGGTCGTAATTTGCGTGGTTTATAGGATCTGCGACCCTGCGACCTTGCGACCTGGCGACCTGGGGGTCGCGGGGTCGCAAAGTTGCGGGGTCGCAGTTTTCATTAAAAGTTGAGTTTTGCGACTTCGCGACCTTGCGACCTGGCAACCTGGGGGTCGCGGGGTCGCAAGGTCGCGGGGTCACAGTTTTCATTAAAATTTTAGCTTTGCGACTTAGCGACCTTGCGACCTTGCGACCCTTAGGTCACTGGGTCGCAAGGTCGCAAGGTCGCAATTTTCTAAAAAATGAGTTTTGCGACTTGGCGACTTGGCCTTATGGATTCTTCACTTGGTTTCTCTCTAGCTTCAAGGGGCTCCAAAATTTGAAATGGGGGTTTTTTCGGAGGGTGTTGTAGGGGCTACAACAGGAAGTCATAACTTCTCCATTTTTTGAACAAATTTGATGCAAAAAGAGGCTAGACAGGAATTTTCGGGTATTTTGTTGTTGATGGAATTGGGTTCAGAGTTGTTTGAGGATTGTAAAAACATGTAATCACACTTTTGATCGTAATAGAATAGGGCCAAGCCATTGGAATCTGGACCAAGGAGACATAGCCCAGGCGAGGTGAACTCCTTCATCATGTGAGGTTGTGTGACTGTTTATGGTGATTTTCATGTCCATTAGATGTTTTTAATCAGTGTTTTATCTATGTTATTTTTCTCATGAAATTTCCATAAAACTCATATTAGAATTGCAATTAACCTCTCAATCCTCAAGAAATGTATTTATATTATAAATTGGATCTTAGCTCAACAAAACTTTCCTATATGAACAATCTTGAGAAAGCCAAAATATAGTTGGGAAAAGTTGAATTTAATATTTGAAAACCAAATTTTCATCCATTGTACCTAATGAGCCTTCCTCATTGAATATTTTCTTGAATAACATTTTGTTTACTAATTTTTAACATTCAATGATTTCCTAAATGTCAAGGTCCTTCTCTATTTTATGACTTACGGTGTTTCCTTCGCAACATATCGTGCAATTGCTAGTATAAATTTTTTATAAAAAATTATATTATAGAATATGGACATCCAAATATTTTGCTTATCATGAGGATGAAATATTCATTATTTATACATATTTAAATAATTGCTCCTAGAGGTGCACTAGGGTAGAGTATGAGAGAGATGTTGTGATGTAATGTTTAACATTTTGACTAACTCAAATTACATAAAAAATAAAATAAAATAAAATAAAATAAATACATTAATATAAAGTAATGTAAACATTTTAACATCGTTAAAATAAAATAGGAAAGTAAAAATAAAAATAGGACATGGTATTCATGAGGAATGTAGCATATTTAAAGGGGAAATTAAACCAACTTAAATCCATCATAACTCTGAATCTACCAAGTGCAAAGAGAGAAAATATCTTGATACACAAACTTCTTTTAGATTGAAAAAATCACATATCAACTTTATGTGAAAGGGAAACTTAATTATATATTGAAATTTAATATCAACAATAAACCTGATAAATATAGCTAGAGTGTACTCATTAATATTTTATAATATCTTTATTTAAAAATCATATATATATATATATATATATAGATAAAGAATTACAGAATCTTTTTTAAGTACATTATAAAATATTTCTTTGAATTTATTATTTTTAATTATCTTTTCATTTTTTTTTTAATATTTTCTAGTTTTATTTGAATTATCTTTTAACCAATCAGAATTAATTTTATGTACTTTTAGTATTTCTTGTCTTCTAATTCTTAAATATATATAAAGAATTACATAATCTTTTTTAAGTACATTATAAAATATTTCTTTGAATTTATTATTTTTAATTATCTTTTCATTTTTTTTAAAATATTTTCTATTTTTATTTGAATTATCTTTTAACCAATCAGAATTAATATTATGTACTTTTAGTATTTCTTGTCTTCCAATTCTTAAATAAAATGGTGATATGGAATCTTTCCTTACAATAATAACAGGTAGAGTGTTTTTCAAAAATAATACCACAATAGAAGATTTAATACTTCTAATACGTTAGAAAACAGTCTCATATTGATTAATATTTAGAATTTAAAACACCAGACTAATCATATATCGACATGATATCTATATCATAACATATGACAACTAATGAAATCCATGATATTTGTAATAGAGCTCACGTAGAATAACATATAGCGGTGCGTTGCATCATTCTAGGCTTTATCCCTACTTTGTAGTGGAAAGCTTACCCTGAACGTTGGATAAGCACACAAAGGTACTTGCCTTGGAATCGTCAGCCTACATACTTCTGTCATATCCAGCTACGAAAAATCACTTTCAACTCTCCACTCAAAAATGTGCCTGTGGCATCCCGTGTTTAACTTAACTAAAAAATGTGCCTGTGACATCCCGTGTTTAACTTAACTAGCATGCCTATGACATCCCTCCACCAGAGGTGAGACAATTCCTCTTATATGAAACAAGTAATGTGGGGTTCAAACCCGCTGCAACAGTACTGTGTGGTTCGACAAGCTGTGGGTTTCCACTCCAGTGAGGAGGATGGCATGTTTCCATCACCAAGGCTTGGCATGCTTGGGAAATCATGGAGGCTTAATATCTGGGGGTGTTAATCTCCCACACATGCACGGGATGTTGACCAGTAGAAAGGGGAGAAGGTCAATGACAACTACATAGGAGCTCTCTGGGTCCCTAGTGCCATTTACGGTGATAGCTCAAGCTATGGAGGGTTGTCGAAGTCGACATCGCAAGTTCAAGCACGATGGGCCAACCATCATTGGGTAACTAATCCATTGTTCAATTCATTTTGCTTTGTCAACTTTTTTAGTGCTTTATCTTCTATTTGGTTGTTATTGGTATGTATTTCTTAAAGTACAATGGGGATGAGTATCGGTTTTGGTTTATGTCTTTTCGTGGTTGTTGCACCCTTCTTGGAGTCATTTATTTGCCTTCCTTAAGGTGCACCACCTCACTATAAGTCGCCATACATTACCTTGGCAATTCATGTTTCCCTAACCATAATTTTTTACAATCCTCTCGGTTTTCATATTTTATGGGTGATATTTTTCTCTTCCTCCTTGGTAACCTGGCACAACTTGCCACACTAGAGGATGTGTGGTTGTCGAGGATCTAGTGGCAAAGGTCCTCATGGATATCTACAGGCCTAAATCCAAGATATACTCAAGATCAAGACAAGAAAACCATTTTTCACTCTTTTAACCAAAAATCTAAGAGAAAAATTAATAACTTGAAGCCTTGACCACTAATGACTTTCATTCTAGTATTCACACCCTAAGATTCAAAATGAAGTAGCTCTTTGGATTCCTAATGGTAAACATAATAATGAAAGAGAAAGCCAATATTTCAACTCCATTACCCTCCATTGACAGATTAAAACACTCTTGGGGAGGGACCTGAAGTAGAAACATAAAGACCAAATTGATCTAATATCTTTCCTGAATGAAATCTAACATGTTCAAGGTCATTGATGCTCCTACCTTACTAGTTTAGATGTTTTTCTTACTCACATAAAAGAGCATCTCCAATGTGGTCTGAATCCTCCAACACCAACAACAACCAATGTTGGGGATCAATCTTGCTACTTCATTTTATTGAATCGAGAAATACATTTAAACAGAAAGAAATAATGAAACTGAATGAAAAACTGAATTAAACACACACAAAAGGTAAACACATGAATTACGTGGTAAAACCTTGACAGGGTGTCAAGGAAACATCCACGGGGAAAGGGACTTGAAACCCTATTAATCAAATGATTCTCCACCTCTTACAAGCCTCTCGGGCCATCCAATTTAACCTAGGCTATTTCGTTATTCTAACTTCATTTCTTTATATAACCAACTAATAGGTAATAAGTAAATTTGCCAAGAATTAATTTATTTACATTTGTTGTCATATTTTAATGAGCTCCACCTTGACAACAATTTTCTTAATGCCTTGCCCATGCCCATTCATCATATTTTCTGCAAGCCAAGAGAAGCGAGACAACATGTAAGATTCTCTATTGTAACTGGCTTCATGAATATATCTGCATGATTTTCCTGTGTACGAACATTCTTGAGAATTAATTTGCCACCTTCAATTACATGTCTCACAAAGTGATACCTTACATCGATGTGCTTGGTATTGTTGTGATAGGCTGGATTTGTAGCCAAATTAATAGCACTTTGGCTGTCACACAATACATTCTCTTTATCCTGCATCCTTCCAATCTCATCAAGCAAACCTTTTAACCAGATTTCCTCTTTACAGGCATCTGAAGCAGCTATATACTCTGCTTCAGTAGTTGACAAAGCAATTGTCTCTTGAAGCTTTGACATCCAACTAATTTCTCCTCCTGTAAGAGTAAAAACATAACCTGTAGTAGACCTCCTTTTGTCCAAATCACCTACACAATCAACATCAACATATCCGCAGATTGAACCTTCACGACCATGAAAGCTAATCCAATGGTCACTTGTGCCTTTAAAATATCAAAGCACCCATTTCACTGCTCGCCAATGTTCTTCTCCTAGATTTTCCATGAACCTACTGACAACTCCATCTGCATGTGAAATGTCAAGTCTTGTAGATACCATTGCAAACATTAAGTTTCCTACCGCATTTGCATATGGTACATGAGACATATACTTCTTTTCTTCATTATTTCTAGGACTTAAATCTTAAGAAAGCTTAAAATGGGAAGCTAATGGAACATTAACAGGTTTCACATTGTTCATACCAAACTTTTCAAGTACTTTCTCCACATACTTTTGTTGTGATAACCAAATCTTACCATTTTTCCTGTCTTTGTGTATCTCCATGCCCAAGATATGTTTTTCCACTCCAACATCCTTCATATCAAATGTCCTAGAGAGTTGAGCCTTTAACCTGTTGATTTATTCCATGCTTTCTCTTGCAATAAGCATATCGTCAACATACAACACTAAGATAATGAACATTCCATTGAAACTTTTGAAGTATACACAATGATCATACTCACTTTTGATAAAATTCTGGCTCAGCATGAAGGACTCAAACTTCTTGTACCATTTCCTGGGTGACTGCCTCGGACCACACAATGATTTCTTGAGCTTGCAAACTAATCTTCTATTGCGACCTTGTACAAAACCTTCTCGCTGATCCATATATATCTCTTCATTTAAATCACCGTGAAGAAATGTTTTTTTAACATCTAACTGTTATAACTCAGGGTCAAGTAAAGCAGTTAGTGCTAACACAGTACGAATAGAAACAAGTTTAACTATTTGTGAAAAAATCTCATGAAAATCAATACCTTCAACTTGAGATTACCCTTTTTCAACCAGTCTCACCTTATACCTCTCGATACTTCCATCAACATTTCTTTTCGAATTGAAGGCCCATTTACACCCAACAACACTTCTCCCTTCAGGAATTTCTACAAGATCCAAAGTATTGTTCTTGGCTAAGGAATCCATCTCTTCTTCCATAGTATTTTTCCATATCTTGCTATTTGGATCATCTACTGCTTCCTGATAATAAGAAGGTTCCCCATCTTCAGTAATCAATGCAAAAGTTGAAGCAGAATCTTCATACCTTTTAGGCATTTTTCTTTCCCTTGTAGACCTTCTTAGAGTGACTGGTTGCTGCATTTGTTCTAGAATTTCTCCAGTTTCCTTTGCTTCTTCACCTTTTTCATCAAAAGTCTCTCCTTCCTTTCGACTTTCTGGAACAGGTTTAGTCTCTAATTGAATTCTTTGATTTGGCAATACCTATTCCTGTTCAAATTTTCTAACATCTGATTTTAGAAGAGAAGATTCATAAAATGTTACATATCTACTAATGACTATCTTTCGTGAAGCAGGATCCCACAACCTATATCTTTTCACTGCATAATCATATCCAATAAAGGAACAACATTTTGATTTTGGATCTAAGTTTGAACGCTGATTTCTAGGAATAAGAGCATAGGCATCACAACCAAAAATCTTCAAACGCAAATAATCACAACACTGAGCCGACCAAAATTCTTCAGGAATTTTACAGTTTCTTGCAACCAAAGGTGATTTGTTAGCTAAATAACAAGTAGTAGATACTGCTTCTACCCACAGCTCCTTTTGCAGGTTAGCATTGCTGATCATGCTTCTAGTTCTTTCCATAAGAGTCTAATTCATCTGTTTAGCAACGCCATTTTTATGAGGATTATAAACAGCAGATTTAAGTCTAACAATCCCTTCATCCTTAAAAAATTGTTCAAATTCTAAAGAATTAAATTCACCGCCATTATCAGTTCTTAAGTATTTAATTGATTTGCTTGCTTTATTTTCCACCATTGTTTTAAATTGTTTAAAAACATTAAATACATCAGCTTTATTTTTCAACATATAGACCCAAAATTTCCGAGAGAAATCATCAATAAATGTTAAGAAATATAATGGACCTCCATAAGACACAATAGGAGATGGTCCCCACAGATCATAATGAGTGTAGTATAAAATTTGGTTACTATTATGATTTCCAGTCTTGAACCTTTGTTTACATTGTTTTCCAAACACACAATGTTTACAAAAATCCAACTTCAAGGATTTCAAATCAGGAAGCAACTTGCGGGTCATCAGTACCTTAAGACCTTTCTCGCTCATGTGACCCAATCATTGATGCCATAGACAAGAACCTTCTTCTGCTTTTTTTGATATGATCGCTTCTTCACTAACTTGAGTGTTTCCTTTGAGTTTGTACAGATTTCCGACCTTTTCAACCTTCATAAAAACCAAGGCTCCTTTTGAGACTTTCCGCACTCCATTCTGACCTGTAAATTTATACCCATTCGAATCCAAAACTCCCAAGGAAATCAAGTTTTTCTTTAGATAAGGTACATGCCTAATGTCAGATAATGTTTTAACTGTATGATCATACATTTTAATTTTTACATTACCAATCCCAACAGTCTAACAAGATGCATTACTTCCCATGAATACATAACTACCATTTACAGTTTCATATGAAGTAAACCAACTTCTGTGCGGACTCATATGATGAGAAGCACTAGAGTCTAATAGCCAATTTTCAGCATCTTGAAAGAAATTACAAAGAGGGAGAGCTTCAGCAATTAAAACCTCATCAACCATACCTGAATCAACCTGATTTGGTTCCTTGTTATGGTTTTCCGACTCCTTCCATTTCCAACAATCTTTCTTGAGGTGTCCAAGTTTGTTGCAGTACCAGCACTTGGCTTTACACTTCTTGTCGCCCTTTGAATTTGATCTGGAAGAACCCATCGCTTTCTCCCCTCTTTCCTTTGACCGACCTTTGGCTACCATGGGTTCTGATGCAGATGTCTCAATACTAGATTTCCTTCGTACTTCTTCAGATAAGAGAGCACCCACAACAGATTCACATTTCAATGAATCGACAGTTCTCAAACTGATTGAAGTTACGAAGTGGTCCAATGAATCGGGAAGAGAACACAACAAGGTTATTGCCTTGTCTTCTTCCTGCATTTTAACTTCCATATCTGAAAACTGGAAAATAAGTGTATTAAAAACATTTAAATGTTCTGCAATTTTTGTACTCTCCTTCATCCGAAGACTATACAATTATCTTTTTAAATAAATTCTATTTGTCAAATATTTAGTCATAAACAAGGTTTCCAGTTTTTCCCACAACCCAACAACTATAATCTCTCTGACAATATTAAAGAGAACTTCATCTGCCAAACATAACCGAATGGTACTGAGGGCTCAGGCATCCAAGTCCTCCCAGTCTGAATCTGTCATGCTTGTCGGTTTTTTCTTTACCTCGTCTAATGCTTTGTGCAACCCTTGTTGCACTAGAAAATCCCTAACCTTCAGTTTCCATAATGGAAAATTGTTCTTCCCGGTGAACTTATCCACCTCAAAATTTCCATTCGTCATTTTGGCCATTTATTCCTCCTAGAAATCTTTCTTCTATGGTTTCTTGGTTTCCCTTATTTCTTAATTTCCAACTACGGTTTAAAGAAAAATTTTTTTTCCCCTTTTTTAGAAAAAAATAAAATAAATTTTTTGAAATTATCAAACCCTACTCCATGAATTTTCTCAATTCTGATTCTTCTTAAAAGGAAAGTTTATGTGTTCCTTCAACATTGTTTTCCTTAAATAAATTTAATTTTTGAATATATATATATATATATATATATATATATATATATATATATATTTCCACAGCATCAAAAAAAAAATTATGATTTCTTCCCACAACAAAAAATTCACAATTTCTTCTCACAACAAGTTTTCAGAAAAAAATACCCGTTTTCTTCCATCAGCACATTTGATCTCTAATCGACCAAACTCGATTTCTTCTGACAGAAAATTATATCTATGACAGGGGCATACAAATGCGGACTCCTCCAGCTCAGACAGGGAGAAATTCCTCTAGCGACAGAGATCGTGGCTCTCAACTTGTGCACGGTTCTCGGATCTGATCTTAAAACTTATGGCAGCGAAATTCAAATTATCAAACTTTCTTATTGAAAATATGAGCCAGCGAGCAAATTGAATTATCAAACTCCTTTTTGTTTGTTTCTTTTCCAAATAGTAGCCAAAGTGCTCACACTGCCCCTCCTCTCTAAAAATCTGCGGATGGACAACCTCTACGAATGGACAACAATGGATTTTTAATTGGACAAAAGTATTTGTACGAAGAATTCTCCATCTACAGCCAGGCAGACGAGCTTCTTCCTCTCTCCACTCGACGGCCAGGTATTTTACTCTCTCACTGTGGTTATAAAAAACAAACAGCCTTGCAACGGGTTTTAATCCAGCGGAATTTCAACTTGGTTATTTTTATTTTTTCTGAAATGCATTTAAACAAAAAGAAAGAATGAAACTGAACAAAAAACTAAATTAAATAGACACAAAAGATAAACACATGAATTTACGTGGTAAAACCTTGACAGGGTGTCAAGGAAACCTCCATGGGGCAAGGATTTGGAAACTCTATTAATAAAATTATTCTCCACCTCTTACAAGCCTCTTGGGCCATCCAATTTAACCTAGGCTATTTCATTATTCTAACTTCATTTTGTTATACAACCAACTAAGAGGTAATAAGTAAATTTGCCTAGAATTACTTTATTCACATTTGTTGTCATATTTTAACACATTTGATTCATGATATTGTGTTTAGCCATGCATATTTTTTACTTAATAATGATAACTGTTAATATTTTGATAAAGCTAACCTATATCCATTATCAACAATTTTGGTCTCCCTTAAACACGAGTGTGACTAGAAGTAGAATAAACAATATTATTATTATTTTTATTAAACCATTTTGAAACAATACAATTTCGAATTTAAAATATATATATAGTTTTATTTTCTTACAAACTTATCTATATAACACTTTCTTAAAAATTATATTAAAATAATTCATTTTTAAATTTAATTATGTCCAATAAAATAAAATTAATGAAATATACCATTTTTGTTATTTTATTTATATTATATATTAATTCATTCGTATTAAATGATTAAAAAGATTAAAAATCTATATAATTGGACAAGAATGCCCTTCAATATTTTACTATCAACACCATTTACCGTGAATGCGTCCATCCATAAAATACAGTTAATTGGGAACAAATCTCAACAAAATATAAAAAGTAGTAGTTGTCGTTGAATAAATTGGGCCGATCGACAGTTACTTTGTGGAACAAATCTTCACAAAGTCTAAAAATCAAAAGTCCTAATTCGTTGTCAATCATTCAGTTATATATATATATAAAACATACGGAACCCACCACGATACGTGATGGCACCTGTTTTTTAAAATGACAACACAAAGTGGGAAAAACAAAATATTTCGATATTTAGTTCTTCAAAAGACAATTATTTTAATTATATAAAATTATTTAGTATAATTTTATTAAAATAATATTAATAAATTTATATATAAATATATATGACTATTTTATAACATTTATTATTAAATAATTTTATTTAAATTTATTATTAAATAATTTTATTTATATTCAGTACAATTCACTTGTTTGCTAGAAGGAAATGGCCGGAAAAAAGAAAAAAAGAAAAAAAAAAAGAGTTGATATTTTATTTTGTACATTTTCAAATGAAGGTTTAAAATAATTTGTGAGAAATTTTGTAAGTAATTTTGTTTTTAGTTTATTTTGTATGTGTTTTTTTAAGTACGAGATATTATGAATATGGTTTGGAAAAAATAATTTTTATTTGTATAGAAAATTGAACATTAAATTTAATATACATATATAAGTTAGGAAATAAGTATAGTCTATTGATGCAATTTAATTGGTAATTGTTGTGTTATGAATTATTGTGTAAGTTATGAGATTGAATGTTGAAAATTGGATCTTACAAAATTATTACAAAAAAATTATTTATTGCATATTAAATTAAACTTCTAAGTAATACTGAACTTTTCTAATTTTCAACATTTCATATTTGTATCCCTTTAGGGAAGGGGAGGTAGTTCTATAGGTGTTACTAGAAGTGACGTATGCAGTTAATTCTTTGTATCCTCATCACTTGTATTCCTAGATTATGAGAAGAGGCAAAAACAATAGCATGTGTTGAAACTCGTCATACTTTATTTTTCCTTAAGTATCTTTACTTTCCCCTATAACTCCCACAATTCTCTATAGACAACATTCATCCACATGTACATGCTACCTTTCTAGCTATGAACCATTCCACATGGAATTTTAAAACCCAAAATTATAATGTGATCTTGCTTCAATTATATTGTCCTTCTTGCAAATTGATATGTATAATGTATTTTTCATTTTTATCAGCTTATCACCTCATTCAAATTCTACACAAATCCTTCATTTGCATATTCCTTCTCATACACACGTTAGTTGTTCATATGTTAAGGAAACTAAAAGATCGACACTTAACCTCAGCCATCAACGAGGTTTTTCATGCTTGGTGTTAGCCTCTTCCATCAACTAGGTTTTCCACACTTTTCCCTAGCCATTAACTCTACAAAATTGGCCTCTCCCTTCAATTTTGCAAGATAGCATTATTCCTCCTCCTTCTCGTCCTCTTTCAACCTTAAAGAACGACATGCTTTCCATGGAAATCATGCATATCGTTTTGTATATTTTATATTCCTTTTTTCACATCCTTTTATCTATTAAATACTCTTTCAAACACCCAATCATCTTATGCACATTTGGGATTCCATGTGCCTACAATATTGATAAGGTGCTCAAAATTATGCTAAAAAATGAAAGTTTTCAGAATGGTGTGGAACCTGAATGACCGTGTAGATATCGTCGTTCTGAATCTGGCACAACTCATTTCACATAAAACCGACACCGTATGGACCTAGAAACGCGTTTTGTCCAGTTTGTCAAACAGACAAATTTTTGGAAAAAAAATTACAGAGACAGTCCAGTCGGCAGTTCGTATTGTTGATTGGGCCTGAACAGTGGCAGGTTTACTTTGTCAAAGGGTTTTCCTTGTTGAATGGGGTGATGCCAAGTGGCATGTTATCATTGTTTCATTAGTGGTCGAATTTTATTGGTTGGGCATGTGGCCAACCACATGTTGCCACATGGCCCAACCAAATCTTTCCACGTGGCAGCATGGGAGGCCAAACAATATTTTGTCAAGGCTGAATGGAGCAAGTAGAGATTGAATCCGCGACCAAATGATACCAAGTGCTAAGCTAAACCATCACGCCATGCATATGAGGCTTAACATCTCACAGTTGGCGTATAATTTTATTATAACGTTGATTTAACATTGGGGGAAGGGGAGTAGGGTCTAACCCCAACCCTAATCAGCAATGAAGGAAAGAAAACATGCAGGAGGTTAGCCCTGTACCCCCGGTTGTAACCACTACATATTACGTTACCGCCGGAATATCTCCACGCCAAGACCACCAGTCGAAGCCGGAATTGCAAAGCCCTAACTGCCAGGTTAAACTGCCAATAGAGACTATGTCTCCATCACATGTGCCCACATCCCAAGGTTAAGTCTGACATTTATCCTAACTATTGCTGCATATTTAAAAAAATATTAAACCATATTGTATATGGTTATAAATCTAGATTTTAGGTCTCATTGGCCAAATTAGTGCGATGACAATTTCACCCGATGTTTGGAAAATTCGGCACTCAATTAGCTTGATTCCAATCGTATTTGTAGGATGGTGCTGTATTTTGAGGAATTTGTGGAAAAAATAGTGGAGAAACTATGGGAAGTCGTAAATTATCCTGTTTTTTGCCAAATTTGATGCAGAAAGAGGCTATACAGGCATTTTTGGGCATTCTAGAGGTACGGGAACATGTTTCAGAGTTGCTTGAGCATTTTAGAAACATGTAATCCCACTTTTGAGCATAATAGAAGAGGGCCAAGCTATTGGAAGCTGGACAAAGGAGATGTAGCCCAGGCGGGCTAAAATCCTTCATCATTGTGTTATTTTTTATGGTGATTCTCATCTCTGTTAGATGTTTTTGTTCAGTGTTTGATTTATGTTAATTTTCTCATGAAATTTCCATAAAAAATCATATTAAACTTGCAATTAAACTCTCCATCCTCAGGCACTTTCTTTATATTCTGAATTGGATCTTAGCACCGCAAAACTATTATTCCTATTCAGATCAAGTTGGTATCAAGGCACTACATTTTCTTGTGCAAGGAGGATAATTTGTTTTTCAAGTCTTTAAATTATTACAAGGTTGAAGCTTAAGAGAGGAGAAGGCAAGCTTTTGGGTACAATTTCTCAAATTGGAGTAAGGAGAAGGAGGGTAGATTTGCCACAATCTCCACCACAAGCTTTAGCTCCTATTGTACCTGAGGCTTTAGTAAGCATGTCACATGGAGGAGGGCCTGTAAGTATGCTAGAGGATGTGAAGGCTTTTAGGAAGGCTTTCTTTGACATGGCAGAAATTGTGAAAGTCCTCTATGGAGAGAGGAACACCAAAATGTAGGGTGAAAGCTCCAGACCTCCAAGAGGAGGAGGTAATGAGAATGGTGATAAACCACCATCTTCGCCACCATCATCATCCTTTTCCACAACAACTCTTATACAAGAGGCTAGTGTGGAAAGCTCCTCTAAGAAGGAAGATGGCCAAGTCTACACCTTTTGTCCTCATGATGATGAGGATGAAGTTTTATCAGCACCAAAATCCAAAATAGATGAAACAAGGAATACCAAAATTCCAAGAGGACACCTCAAGAATCAAGAAAGAGTTTAAGAGCATATTTGTCCCTCAGTCAAAAGATGAGGAAAATGGTAAGCATTTAGATGCAGTTTCTTTACATGAAAATGTTGATTTAAGCACTTTTACAACCTTTGAAAATAATAGGAAAGGAATAGGAGAAAACCTTTTTCACAAGATGGGTTTCATGGGAGGAGGCCTTGGAGTGAACAATTAGGACATTATGCATCCAATTGAGGCAAAGGAGAGACCTCGATATGAAGGTTTGGGCTATGTTAAAAAGGAATAATCATCTTCTAGTCATAGCTCTTAGGTATCTTTCTCTTTTTGTCATAATAGAGGACATGATGAGAAAATTTTTTGGGATTTACACCCAGAATTGGTACCAACTTGGTTTCTAAATCCAAAGGAGGACATGAAGTGAAAACCATCTCCAAAGAGAGATGAGAAAGTTGAAGAAGAGACTACGTCAAGTTCTTCTCTCCATTCAAGTTCCTCACGTAAAAATAAGAAGCCTAAGGACAACCATGAGAGTATAAGCATCTTGATTATTGAAATAATTTTTATGATGACAAACCACATGATGATTTGAATAAAATGTTGTGGAATCGTTATCCATGGAATTTATTTCATGCAACTAACCATTGTGTAGATAAGTGCCATAAAATGAAAGCATTAGTAAAGAAGATTAATATGTCAATTGGAATTGAGACTAATAAGGGAAATTATCATCGAAGTTTAAAGAAATTTGTGCCAAGAGAGGCTCACAAAAACTATTTCACTCATTGCAATATTAGCTGGCCATTGGGTCAAGAAATGTTAGAAATTGCATATGAAACTTCATCCTAACAAGGGAAATCAAGTCATGCAAGCACCTAAAGAGGAAGCGACAAAGGAAAAAAATTGTGCAAGTTGTGAGCATCCATGAAGCGACTCAGGAAGGAAAAAAAGCTCAAGTATAGTGTTCATTCACCTAGTTGGGTAAGGAATGCATGGACTACTTGTCTAGTTGAATATCATATATCTTTGTAAAGCACTTGTTGCATATCCCCATAGTTGAGAACTTTGAAAAAGTAATATTTGTGAATAAATCACTTATATGCAACAGTGATTTCTTTGGCATTGTTACACAATTTTGGCTTGAAGACGAGTCATTTTGTATGCGATTTTGGGAGTCAAATTTATTCCATGTTGTGAAATGAATTTCTATTTGTGGACATTCTAGTAATCATCATAAACTTTGGGATAAGTAGTTTCAACACATTCAGGATGTTACAAATGTCTCAAGCATTAATTTACACAATTATTTACCCTGTGAATCTTGTTTAGCTTATTCGAAAAAGTATTTATGGATTTTATCCTTGGTAAAGTTTTTGCAGCAAGAATTTTCACTTTGTGACATTGGCATACATCAAATGTCAAAAATTTCAAGTGCAGGGATACCAAAGCAAAGCCAAAAGTTGTTGAACAATGGAAGCACTCAACCATCTCTTTCACCATGCAGTGCACCTATGGTTTTTCTGCCCAAGAAGAATGCAAAGCATTTTATTGTGAGTAACAAAAGGAGTGGATTTCATCAAATAAAATTTATTGAAGGAGGTATGCGGAAGACGAAATTTAACAACAAATAAGGTTTTTTTGAATGAATGATTATGTTTTATGGTCTTTTCCATACTCCTCCTACTTCCATGCATATGAAGAATGTCTAATTGGATCCATTTCTAGATGTGATAGTCCACTTGTATGAAATTGTCATTTTTAGGAAATTTCATTATGAAAATGTCATGAATAAGCAAAAAAAGTTGATGTCGTAAGGCTTGATTTTTTTTTTTAAGATGTAAAAGTATGAGTTGGGTAAAACTTCTTTGATGTACTTGGGCTATAATTTTTGAGGAGGTAAGTTTAAGGTATACCTCTGCAATTTTGACACCATTGTGGATTGGGTAATGCCCAAGGTGGTCATCTTGATAAGAGGTTTTTTGGGAGAAGCCCAATGTTGGAGGAAATTTTTTGCTAATATTTATTCTATTATAGCTCCTTGACATGCATTGACATGTGTGCAAAAGGTCTTCCAGTGGGGAGGAAAAAAACAAGAGACATGTGATTCTTCAAAGAAAAATATTACTACAACTCTTTTAAAATTTAAAATGTCTTTTGAGTTTCAAGTTGATGCAAGTGACTTTTCCATTTTATTTCATTCAAAAATTTTTAATGGTGCAATGATTAAGTTACAGTGATTAAGGCACTTTCATTTGATGTGTGTTCGTCAACAATTCCACTTGGTTAAAAGGTGTTAGAGAGGTATAAGTGACAAGTTTGTTGATATGCCTTCTAGGCCTATTATTTGTGTAACTATTGTACTCAAGCATCATTTTGTTTTACATGAAATTTATGTTTAGCAATATGCATGCTTTCAAGATGTACATTCAAGCTTGAGTCAAGTAAACCAAGTAGTGCAATTTTTTTATCATTTGCATCATAGTTTGTTGTCTCATGTTTGTAAGAGGGATGTTTCTTTTGATGGCAACATGGACAAACCCGAGAAGTTCAATGAACATGATGATTTCATTGAAGTTGCTAATGTTTGTAATAAGATGTTTTAGGGATCTAACATGTTTCCTTTGAAAAGAGCTAAACAAGATGTAAAAAATTTGTAGTAGTCCACATTAGTTTTGAACATTGATGGGAACAAGATGTTAGTGTTGAATGGTACAAAAATCAAAGAAAAAGTGCCAAGGAAAGATGAAAAAGAAGGGATAGGTACCACAAATACTTCTTTTTGGTTTTAAAATGGTACATGGCAATGGAGAAAACACTTGGTCAAAATTTGACGCAAGTACAAGGAAAGACAAGCTAAAAATAGCCATGTCGAGAATTTTCGACGTGAGAAGGTTTTCAAATTATTAAGGTTTCAATTGATTAACGAAAAAGGTGGAAAAAATTTTGTTCTTCAAGGAAATTTTCTTGTTCTACAAATTCTAGGAAATTGCAACATGATGGTAACTACTACAGCAAAGACATGGTCTCAAGAATCAAGGAAAAATATCAGTTTTAATGAAAATATCAAATTGTTAATTTTAGTAAAATTCTAGTGGTCTGAGACTAAAAGGGTGAGTGGGATGTACCCTAATCCATATGTTCAGTAATGAAAGAGAATCTAGGGTCAAAAAGCTTCTAGTGGGGAGGAGTGATCAGGTGGTCAAAATTATGATAAAAAATGAAAGTTGTTGGAATGGTATGGAACCTGAAGAACCGTGTAGATCTCAACATTCTGAATCTGGTGCAACTCATTTTGAGGAAAACCAACACTATATGCTCTGACAAATGTGTTTTGTCCACTTTGTTGAACAAGAAAATTTTTGGAAAAAAATTTACATAGACAGCCAAGTTAGTAATTTGTATTGCTAACTAGAGATGCACAGTGGCAGGTTGACCTATTCAAAGGTTTTTCTCCATTGAGTGGGGTGATGCTGAGTGGTATGTTGTCATTGGTTCGTTAGTGTTCAAATTTTATTGGTTGGGCATGTGTCCAACCGGATGCTACCACATGGCCAAAACAGACGCTGCCACATGGTAGCACAGGAGGCCAAAAAATATTTGGTCAAGTCTGAATGGATCAAGCAAGGGTCGAACCTGCAACCAACTAACACCAAGGGCAAAGCCAAAATATCATGCCACACATATGAGACTTAAAATATCAAGGTTGGCATATAATTGTATTATAACATTGATTTCGTGTTGGGAATATGGGGGCGGGGTCTAGCCGCAACCCTCGAGACTGCCAAAGGCAGTACCACAGGTGGAAGGCTAGCCCCGCACCCCTTCTCATAACTACTATATATAATTTTACCACTGGAATGTGACCACGTTGAGACCACCAGTTGGAGCCAGAATCGCAGAGCCCTAACCACCAGGGTTAACTGCTAATGGAGACCATGACTACGTCGCATGTGCCCACGTCCTAGGGTTTAGTCCGGTGGTCAGCCTAACCGTCGATGCATATTTAAAAAAAAAAATTATTGAACCATATTGAATATGGTTAGAAATTAATATTTCAGGCCTCATTGGGAAAATTAGCTCGACGACAATTTTTCTCGATTTTTGGCAAAATCGACGTTCAGTTAGCTAAATTATAGGCGAATTTGTAGGATGGTGCCATATTTTGAGGAATTTCTCGAATGAATAGTGGAGAAACTAGGGGAAGTCATAAATTCTCCAGTTTTTTAACAAATTTGATGCAAAAAGAGGCTAGACAAGAATTTTTGGGTATTTTGTTATTGACGGAATCGGGTTCAGAGATGTTTGAGCATTGTAAAAACATGTAATCACACTTTTGATCGTAATAGAATAGGGCCAAGCCATTGGAATCTGTACCAAGTAGACATAGCCTAGGCGAGGTGAACTCCTTCATCATGTGAGGTTGTGTCATTTTTTATGGTGATTTTCATGTTTGTTATATGTTGTTGTTGAATGTTTTATCTATGTTATTTTTCTCATGAAATTTCCACAAAACTCATATTAAAGTTGCAATTAACCTCTCAATCCTCAAGAAATTTCTTTATATTCTAAATTGGATCTTAGCACAACAAAACTTTCCTATATGAAAAACCTTGAGAAAGCCAAAATATAGTTGGGAAAAGTTGTATTTACTATTTGAAAACCAAATTGTCATCCATTGTACCTAATGAGCCTTCCTCATTGAATTTTTTCTTGAATAACATTTTGTTTACTAATTTTTAACATTCAATGATTTCCTAAATGTCAAGGTTCTTCTCTATTTTATGACTTACGGTGTTTCCTTGCAACATATGGTGCAATTTCTAGTATAAATTTGTTATAAAAAATTATATTATATAATATGGACATCGAAATATTTTGCTTATCATGAGGATGAAATATTTTTTTGTTATACATATTTAAATAATTGCTCCTAGAGGTGCACTAGAGTAGAGTATGAGAGAGATGTTGTGATGTAATGTTTAACGTTTTGAATAACTCAAATTACATAAAAATTAAAATTAATTAAATTAAATTAATAGATTAATATAAAGTAATGTAAACATTTTAACATCATTAAAATAAAATAGGAAAGTAAAAATAAAAATAACTCGACAAAAATAAAATAATAATAAAAATAAAAATAGGACATGGTATTCATGAAGAATGTAGACGAATGTAACCTATTTAAAGGGGAAATTAAACCAGCCTAAATCCATCATAACTCTAAATCTACCAAGTGCAAAGAGAGATCAAATATCTTCATACACAAACTTCTTTTAAATTGAAAAAATCACATATCAACTTTATGAGAAAGGGAAACTTAATTATTTATTGAAATTTAATATCAACAATAAACCTAATAAATAATTAGAGTGTACTCATTAATATTTTATAATTTTTTTATTAAAAAATCATATATATATATATATATAAAGAATTACAGAATCTTTTTGAAGTACATTATAAAATATTCCTTTGAATTTATTATTTTCAATTATCTTTTCATTTTTTTTTAATATTTTATATTTTTATTTTAATTATCTTTTAACCAATAAGAATTAATATTCTACACTTTTAGTATTTATTGTCTTAAAATTCTTAAATAAAATTGTGATATGGAATCTTTCCTTACAATAATAACAGCAGGTAGAGTGTTTTTCAAAAATAATTCCACGATAAAGGATTTCATACTTTTAATACATTAGAAAACAGTCTCATATTGATTAATATTTAGAATTTAAAACACTAGACTAATCATATATCGACATGATATCTATATCAAAACATACGACAACTAATGCAATCCATGATATTTGTAACAGAGCTAGCATAGAATAACATGTAGCAGTGCGTTGCCTCATTCTAGGCTTTATCCCTGCTTTGTAGTGGAAAGCTTACCCTGAACTTTGGATAAGCACACAACGGTACTTGCCTTGGAATCGTCAGCCCACACACTTCCATCATATCCATCCGCGAAGGATCACCTTCAACTTTCCACTCAAAAATGTGCCTGTGACATCTCGTGTTTAACTTAACTAGTGCGTCTATGACATCCGTCCACCACAGGTGAGACAATTCCTCTTACATGAAACAAGAAATGTGGGGTTAAAACCCGCTGCAACAATTCTGTGTGGTTCGACAAGCTATGGGTTTCCACTCCGGTGAAGAGGATGGCATGTTTCCATCGCCAAGGCTTGGATTGCATGGGAATTCGTGGAGGCTTAATCTCTAGGAATGTTAATATCCCACACATGCATGGGATGTTGACCAGTAGTAAGGGGAGAAGGCCAATGACAGCTACATAGGAGCTCTCTAGGTCGCTAGTGCCATTTACGGTGATATATCAAGCTATGGAGGGTGGTGGAAGTCATCAAGGCATTGCAAGTTCAAGCACGATGGGCCAACCATAATTGGGTAACTAATCCATTGTTCAATTCATTTTTCTTTGTCGAATTTTTTAATGCTTTATCTTCTATTTGGATGTTATTGGTATTTATTGCACAAAGTACAGTGGGGATGAGTATCAGTTTTGGTTTCTGTCTTTTCTTGGTTGTTGGATCCTTCTTGGAGTCCTTTATTTTCCTTCCCTAATGTGCACCACCTCGCTATAAGTCTCCATAGTTTACCTTGGCATTTCATGTTTCCCTAACCATTATTTTTGACAGTCTTCTTGGTTTTCATATTTTATGGGTGATATTTTTCTCTTCCTCCTTGGTAACCTGGCACAACATGCCACACTAGAGGATGTGTAGTTGTCGAGGATCTAGTGGCAAATATCCTCATGGCTATATACATGCCTAAACCCAAGATAAACTCAAGATCAAGACAAGAAAACCATTTTTCACTCTTTTAACCAAAAATCTAAGAGAAAATTTAATAACTTGAAGCCTTGACCACTAATGACTTTCATGCTAGTATTCATACCCTAAGATTCAAAATGAAGTAGCTCTTTGGATTCCTAATGGTAAACATACTAATTAAAGAGAAAGCCAATATTTAAACTTCGTTACCCTCCATTGATAGATGAAAAAACTCTTGGGGAGGGTCTTGATGTAAAAACATGAAGACCAAATTGATTTAATATCTTTCCTAAATGAAATCTAACATGTTCAAGGTCATTGATGGTCCTACCTTACTATTTTGGATGTTTGGCTTACTCACATAAAAGACCATCTCCAATGTGGTCTGAAACCTTCGACACCAACAACAACCAATGCTGAGGATCAGTCTTGTTAATTCATTTTATTGAATCGGGAAATACATTTAAATAGAAAAAAAAGAATGAACTGAATGAAAAACTGAATTAAACACACACAAAAGGCAAACACATGAATTTACGTGGTAAAACCTTGATAGGGTGTCAAGGAAACCTCCACGAGGCAAGGGATTGGAAACTCTATTAATCAAATGATTCTCCACCTCTTACAAGCCTCTCGGCCCATCCAATTTAACCTGGGCTATTTCATTATTTGAACTTCATTTCGTTATACGACCAACTAACATGTAATAAGTAAATTTGCCAAGAATTACTTTATTTACATTTGTTGTCATATTTTAAAATCCTCCACCTTGACAAAAATTTTCCTAATCGATTTCCCATGCCCATTCATCATATTTTCTACAAGCCAAGAGAATCGAGACAACATCTTAGCGTCTCTATTGTAACTGGCTTCGTGAATATATCTGCATGATTTTCTTGTGTATGGACCTTCTTGAGAACTAATTTGCTGCCTTCAATTACATGTATCACAGTGATACCTTACATCGATGTGCTTGGTCTTGCTATGATAGGCTAGATTTGTAGCCAAATGAATAGCACTCTGGTTGTCACAAAATATTTTTACTTTCTCCTATGTCCTTCCAATCTCATCAAGCAGACCTTTTAACTAGATTACCTCTTTACAGGCATCTGAAGTAGCTATATAATCTGCTTCAGTATTGGAAAAATAAATTGTCTCTTGAAGCTTTGACATCTAACTGATTTCTCCACCTCTAAGAGTAAAAACATAACCTGTAGTAGACCTCTTTTTGTCCAAATCACGTGCATAATCAACATCAACATATTCACAGATCGAACCTTCATGACCATCAAAGCTAATGCAATGGTCACTTGTGCCTCTAAAATACCGAAGCACCCATTTCACTGCTTGCCAATGTTCTTCTCCTAAATTTTCCATGAACCTACTGACAACTCCAACTGCATGTGAAATGTCAAGTCTGGTAGATACCATCACAAACATTAAGTTTCCTACCGCATTTTCATATGGTACACGAGACATATACTTATTTTCTTCATTAGTTCTAGGACTTAAATATGAAGAAAGATTAAAATGGGAAGCTAATGGAGCATTAAAAGGTTTCACATTGTTCATACCGAAATTTTCAAGTACTTTCTCCACATAATTCTGTTGTGATAACCAAATATTACCATTCTTCCTGTCTCTGTGTATCTCCATACACAAGATATGTTTTTCCGCTCCAAGATAATGAATATTTCATTGAAAATTTTCAAGTATACATAATGATCATACTCACTTCTGATAAATTTCTGGTTCGCCATGAAGGAATCAAAATTCTTGTACCATTGCCTGGGCGACTGCCTCACGCCATATAATGATTTCCTGAGCCTTCGAACTAATCTTCTATTGCAACCTTGTACAAAACCTTTTGGCTGATCCATATATATCCCTTCATCCAAATCACCATGAAGAAAGGTTGTTTTAACATCTAATTGTTCTAACTCAAGGTCAAGTAAAGTAGTTAGTGCTAACATAGTATGAATAGAAACAAGTTTAACTACTGGTGAAAAAATGTCATGAAAAGCAATACCTTCAGCCTAAGAATACCCTTTTGCAACCAGTCTCACCTTATACCTCTCGATACTTCCATTAACTTTTCTTTTCAACTTGAATACCCATTTACACCCAACAAGACTTCTCCCTTCAGGATGTTCTACAAGATCCCAGGTATTATTCTTAGCTAAGGAATCCATTTCTTCTTTCATAGTCTTTTTCCATATCTCGCTATTTGGATCATCTACTGCTTCCTAATAACAAGAAGGTTCCCCATCTTTAGTAATCAATGCAAAAGATGAAGCATAATCTTCATACCTTTTAGGTGTTTTTATTTCGCTTGTAGACCTTCTTAGAGTGTCTGGTTGCTGAATTTGTTCTGGAATTTCTTCAGTTTCCTTTTCTTCTTCACCTCTTTCATCAAAAGTCTCTCCTTCCTTTCAAATTTCTGGAAAAGGTTTAGTCTCCAATTGAATTATCTGATTTGGTGATACCTGTTCCTGTTCAACTTTTCCAACATCTTGTTTTAGAAGAGAAGTTTCATCAAATGTTACATCTCTATTAATGATTATATTCTGTGAAGAAGGATCCCATAACCTATATCCTTTCAATGCATAATCATACCCAACAAAGACACAACATTTCAATTTTGGATCTAACTTTGAACGCTGATTTCTAGGAATAAGAGCATAGGCATCACAACCAAAATATTCAAATGTGAATAATCACAAGACTGGCCCAACCAAAATTATTCAGGAATTTTACAGTTTATTACAACCGAAGTGATCTGTTAACTAAATAAGTAGTAGATACTTCTTTTTCCCACAACTCCTTTTGCAGGTTAGCATTGCTGATCATGCTTCTAGCTCTTTCCATAAGAGTCTGATTCATCCGTTTAGCAATGCCATTTTGCTGAGGATTATAAACAACAGTTTTATGTCTAATAATCCCTTCATCCTTACAAAATTGTTCAAATTCTAAAGAAGTAAATTCACCGCCATTGTTAGTTCTTTAACATTTAATTGATTTGCCTGTTTTCTTTTCCACCATTGTTTTAAATTTTTTGAAAACATTAAATGCATCAGCTTTATTTTTCAGCATATAGACCCAAACTTTATGGGAGAAATCATCAATAAATGTTAAAAAATATAATTCACTTCCATAAGACACAATAGGAGATGGTCCCCACATATCAGAATGACTGTAATCTAAAATTTGTTTACTATTATGATTTCCAGTCTTGAACCTTTGTTTACATTGTTTTCGAAATAGACATTTTTTACAAAAATCCAACTTCAAGGATTTTAAATTAGGAAGAAAATTGCGGTTCATCAATACCTGAAGACCTTTCTCGCTAATGTGACCCAATCGCTGATGCCATAGATGAGAACCTTCTTCTTCTTTTTATGATATGATCACCGCTTCACTAACTTGAGTTCTTCCTTTGGGTCTATACAGATTTCCGACCTTTTCAGCCTTCATAACAACCAAGGCTCCTTATGAGACTTTCAGCACTCCATTCTGACCTGTAAATTTATATCCATTTGAATCCAAAACTCCCAAGGAAACAAAGTTTTTCTTTAGATCAGGTACATGCCTAACATTAGATAATGTTTTAATTGTATCATCATACATTTTAATTTTTACATTACCAATCCCAACAGTCTAGGAAGATGTATTATTTCCCAT
Organism: Pinus albicaulis; assembly: GCA_034641835.2. NCBI lineage: Eukaryota > Viridiplantae > Streptophyta > Pinopsida > Pinales > Pinaceae > Pinus > Pinus albicaulis. The sequence continues at coordinate 840,838,062 of CM076577.1, read as the reverse complement.
GAATACAGAACTACCATTTACAGTTTCATATGAAGTAAACCAATTTCGGTGCGAACTCATATGATGAGAAGAACCAGAGTCTAATAGCCAATTTTCAGCACCTTCAGAGTCATTACAAACAGGGAAATCTTCAGCAATTAAAACCTCATCAACCATACCTGAATCAACCTGATTTAGTTCCTTGTTATGGTTTTCCGACTCCTTCCATTTCCAACAATATTTCTTGAGGTGTCCAAGTTTGTTGCAGTACCAACACTTGGCTTGACACTTCTTTCCGCCCTTTGACTTTGATCTGGAAGAAGCCCTTGATTTCTCTCCTCTTTCCTTTGACCGACCTTTGGCTACCATGGCTTCTAGTGCATATGTCTCAATACTAGATTTCCTTCGTACTTCTTCAGATAAGAGAGAACCCACAACAGATTCAAATTTCAATGAATTGGCAGTGCTCAAACTGATTAAAGTTACGAAGTGGTCCCATGAATTGGGCAGAGAACACAACAAGGTTATTGGCTTGTCTTATTCCTTCATTTTAACTTCCATATCTGACAACTGGCAAATAAACATATTAAAAAAATTTAAATGTTCTGCAATTTTTGTACCCTCCTTCATCCGAAGACTGTACAATTGTCTTTTTAAATAAATTCTATTTGTCAAAGATTTAGTCATATACAAGGTTTCCAGTTTTTCCCACAACCCATTAGTTGTACTCTCTCCAACAATTTTAACGAGAACTTCATCTGCCAAACATAACCGAATGGTACTGAGGGCTCGGGCATCCAAGTCCTCCTAGTCTGAATCAATCATGCTTGCCGGTTTTTTCTTTACCTCGTCTAATGCTTTGTGCAACCCTTGTTGCACCAGAAAATCCATAACCTTCAGTTTCCACAATGAAAAATTGTTCTTCCTAGTAAAATTATCCACCTCGAACTTTGTATTCGCCATTTTGGCCATTTCTTCCTCCTAGAAATATTTCTTCTATGGTTTCTTGGTTTCCCTTCTTTCTTAATTTCCAACTAGGGTTTAAAGAAAAAATTGTTTTCCCTATTTTAGAAAAAAAAAAATCTCAACTTATCAAACCCTACTCCATGAATTTTCTCAATTTTGATTCTTCTTAAAAGGAAAATTTTTGTGTTCCTTCAAGATTTTCTGCCTTAAATAAATTTAATTTTTGAATATATATATATATATATTCCCGCGGCACAAAATTTTTTTACGAATGATTTCCACATCAAAAAATTCACGGTTTCTTCCCATAACAAGTTTTCAGAAAAAAAAATACCCGTTTTCTTCCAGCAACAAACTTGATCTCAAACAGTCGGGCTCCTCTAGTTCAAATAGTGAGCCCGACACCGAATTTGATCTCTTCTAGCAGCAAATTTGCAGCAATTTCGACCAAACACACCGAATTCGATTTCTTCCAGTAGTACATTCAATCTCTGATTGACCAAAATCAATTTCTTCCAAACTCGATTTCTTCCAACAGCAAATTCTATCTATGATAGGGGCATACAAACGAGGACTCCTCCAGCTTAGACATGGAGTAATTCCTCCGGTGGCAGAGACCGTGGCTCTCAACTTGTGCATAGTTATTGGTTCTGATATTCAAACTTATGGCAGAAAAATTCAAATTATCAAACTTCCTTATTGAAAATCTGATCCAACAAGCAAATTGAATTACCAAACTCCTTCGTGTTTGTTTCTTTTCCAAATAGTAGCCAAAGTGCTCACACCACCCCTCCTTTTCGAAACTCTGTGAATGGACAGCCTCTGCGAACAACAACAGCTTTTTAATTGGATAACACTCTTTGTACGCAAACTTCTCCTTCTGCAACCAAGCGGACGAGCTTCTTCCTCTCTCCACTCGACAGCCAAGTATTTTACTCTCTCGCGGTGGTTACAAAAAATGAACAGCCTTGCAACAGGTTTTAATCCAACGGAATTTTAACTTGGTTTTTTTTTTTTTTGAAATACATTTAAACAAAAAGAAAGAATGAAACTGAACGAAAAACTGAATTAAACACATACAAAAGGTAAACACATGAATTTATGTGGTAAAACCTTGACACGGTGTCAAGAAAACCTCGACGAGGCAAGGGATTGGAAACTCTATTAATCAAATGATTCTCCACCTCTTACAAGCCTATGGGGCCATCCAATTTAACCCGGGCTATTTCGTTATTCTAACTTCATTTCGTTATACAACTAACTAACATGCAATAAGTAAATTTGCCCAAAATTACTTTATTTACATTTGTTGTCATATTTTAACAGATTTGATAATTGATATTATGTTTAGCCATGTATATTTTTTACTTAATAATGATAACTATTAATATTTTGATAAATCTAAACTATATTGATTATCAACAATTTTGGTCTCCCTTAAACAAGAATGTGACTAAAAGTAGAATAAACAATATTATTAGTTTTTTTATTAAACCATTTTGAAACAATACAATTTCAAATTTAATATATCTATATATATAGTTTTATCTTCCTACAAACTTATCTTTATAACCATTTCTTAAAAATTATATTAAAACAATTCATTTTTAAATTTAATTATGTCCAATAAAATCAAATTAATGAAATATACTATTTTTATTATTTTATATATATTATATATTAATTCATTCTTATTAAATGATTAAAAAGATTAAAAATCTATATCATTGGACAAGAATGCCCTTCAATATTTTACATATCAACACCAGCGTTTACCGTGAATGCGTCCATCCATAAAATACAGTTAATTGGGAACAAATCTCAACAAAATATAAAAAGTAGTAGTTGTCGCTGAATAAATTGGGCCGATCGACCGTTACTTTGTGGAACAAATCTCCACAAAGTCTAAAAATCAGAAGTCCTAATTCGTTGTCAATCATTAAGTTATATATATATATATAAAACATACGGAACCCGCCACGATACGTGATGGCATCTGTTTTTAAAATGACAACACAAAGTGGGAAAAAGAAAATATTTCGATATTTAATTATTCAAAAGATAATTATTTTAATTATATATATTTATTTAGTATGATTTTATTAAAATAATGTTAATAAATTTATATATAAATAGATAGGACTATTTTTATAACATTTATTATTAAATAATTTTATTTAAATTTATTATTAAATTATTTTATTTATATTCAGTACAATTCACTTGTTTGCAGTAAGGAAATGGCCAGTAAAAAATAGAAAATAAAAACAAACAATTTTTGATATTTTATTTTGTACATTTTGAAATGAAGGTTTAAAATAATTTGTGAGCAATTCTGAACGTAATTTTGTTTTTTCAAAATAATTTGTGAGCAATTTTGTACGTAATTTTGTTTTTAGTTTATTTTGTATGTGTTTTTTTTTTTAAGTAGGAGATATTATGAATATGGTATGGAAAAAAATAATTTTTATTTGTATAGAAAATTAAACTTTAATTTAATATACATATATAAGTTAGGAAATAAGTTATAGTGCATTAATGCAATTTAATTGGTAATTGTTGTTGTTATGAATTATTGTGTAAGTTATGAGATTGAATGTTGAAAATTGGATCTTACAAAATTATCACAAAAAAATTATTTGTTGCATATTAAATTAAACTTCTAAGTAATACTAAACTTTTCTAATTTTCAACATTTCATATTTGTATCCCTTTAGGGAAGGGGAGGTAGTTTTATAGGTGTTACTTGAAGTGACATATGCAATTAATTCTTTGTGTCCTCATCACTTGCATTCCTAAATTACGAGAAGAGGCAAAAACCATAGCATGTGTTGAAACTCGTCATACTTTATTTTTCCTAGGTATCTTTACTTTCCCCTATAACTCCCACAATTCTCTGTAGACCACATTCATCCACATGTACATGCCACCTTTCTAGCTATGAACCATTCCACATGGCATTTTAAGACCCAAACTTATAATGTGCTCTTGCTTCAATTATATTGTCCTTCTTGCAAATCCATATGTATCACGTGTTCTTTCAAACACACAATCATCCAATGCAAATCCATATGTGTAATGTATTTTTCATTTTTATCAGCTTATCACCTCATTCAAATTCTACACAAATCCTTCATTTGCATATGCCTTCTCATACACACGTTAGTTGTTCATATGTTAAGGAAACTAAGAGTTCCACGCTTAACCTTAGCCATCAACGAGGTTTTTCATGCTTGGTGTTAGCCTCTTCCATCAACTAGGTTTTCCACACTTTTCCCTAGCCATTAACTCTACAAAATTGGCCTCTCTCTTCAATTTTGCAAGATAGCATTATTCCTCCTCCTTCTTCTCATCCTCTTTCAACCTTCAAGAATGACATGCTTTGTCCAAGGAAAACAAGCATATCATTTTCTATATTTTATATTCCTTTTTTCACATCCTTTTATCTATTAGATACTCTTTCAAACACCCAATCATCTTATGCACATATGGGATTCCATGTGCCTATAATATTGATAAGGTGCTCAAAATTACGCTCAAAATGAAAGCTCTCAGAATGGTGTGGAACCTGAATGACCGTGTAGATATCGTCGTTCGGAATCCGGCACAACTCATTTCACATAAAACCGACACCGTATGGTCCCAGAAACGTGTTTTGTCCACTTTGTAAAACCGGCAAATTTTTGGAAAAAAAATTACAGGGACAGTCCAGTCAGTAGTCTGTATTATTGATTGGGCATGAACAGTGGCAGGTTGACTTTGTCAAAGTGTTTTCTCTATCGAATGGGGTGATTCCAAGTGGCATGTTATCATTGTTTCATTAGTATTCGAATTTTATTGGTTGGGCATGTGGACAACCACATGTTGCCACATGGCCCAACCAATCTTGCCACGTGGAAGCATGGGAGGCCAAACAATATTTGTTCAAGGCTGAATGGATCAAGTAGGGGTCGAATCCGTGACCAAATGATACCAAGCACTAAGCTAAACCATCGCGCCACCCATATGAGGCTTAACATCTGAAGGTTGACGTGCACTTTTTATTATAACGTTGATTTAACATTGGGGGAAGGGGAGCGGGGTCTAACCCCAACCCTAATCACCACTGGAGGTAGGAACACATGTAGGAGGCTAGCCCTACAGTGTCAGTCGTAACCACTACATATTAGGTTACCGTTGGAATGTGACCACGCCAACACCGCCAGCGGAAGCCGGAATTGCAGAGCCCTAATCACCATGGTTGATTGCCAATAAAGACTACGTCTCCGTTGCATGTGCCGACATCTCGGGGTTAAGTCCGACGGTTATCATAAACATTGGTGCATATTTAAAAAAAATTATTAAACCATATTGTATATGGTTATAAATCTAGATTTTAGGCCTCATTGGCCAAATTAGTGCGACGACAATTTTGCCTGATGTTTGGTAAAATCAGCACTGAATTAGCTTGATTCCAATCGGATTTGTGGGATGGTGCTGGATTTTGAGGAATTTGTGGAACAAATAGTGGAGAAACTAGGGGAAGTCATAAATTATCTTGTTTTTGGCCAAATTTTATGCAGAAAGAGGCTAGACGGGAGGCCAAAAAATATTTGGTCAAGTTTGAATGGATCAAGCAAGGGTCGAACCCGCAACCAACTAACACCAAGGGCAAAGCCAAAATATTGTGCCACACATATGAGACTTAACATATCAAGTTTGGAATATAATTGTATTATAACATTGATTTCGCGTTGGGAAGATGGGGGTGGGGTTTAGCCCCAGCCCTTGTCACCACCGAAGGCAGTACCACGGGCGGAAGGCTAGCCTCGCACCCATGCTCATAACTGTTACATATAATGTTACCACCGGAATGTGACCACATTGAGACCACCAGTCGGAGCCAGAACCGCGGAGCCCTAACCACCAGGGTTAACCGCTAATGGAGACCATGACTCCGTTGCATGTGACCACATCCTAGGGTTAAGTCTGGTGGTCAGCCTAACCATCGATGCATATCTAAAAATAAATTATTGAGCCATATTGTATATGGTTAGAAATCCATATTTCAGGCCCCATTGGGAAAATTAGCGCGACGACAATTTTGCTCGATTTTTGGCAAAATCAACGCTTAGTCAGCTGAATTACAGGCGAATTTGTAGGATGGTGCCGGATTTTGGGGAATTTCTGGAATGAATAGTGGAGAAACTAAGGGAAGTCATAAATTCTCCAATTTTTGAACAAATTCGATGCAAAAACAGACTAGACAGGAATTTTTGGTTATTTTGTTGTTGATCGAATCAGGTTCAGAGATGTTTGAGCATTGTAAAAACATGTAATCACACTTTTGATCATAATAGAATAGGGCCAAGCCATTGGAATCTAGACCAAGGAGACATAGCCCAGGCGAGGTGAGACTAATCATATATCGACATGATATCTATATTAGAACATATGACAACTAATGCAATCCATGATATTTGTAACAGAGCTGGCATAGAATTACATGTAGTGGTGCGTTGCCTCATTCTAGGCTTTATCCCTGCTCTGTAGTGGAAATCTTACCCTCAACGTTGGATAAGCACACAACAACACTTGCCTTCGAATCATCAGCCCACACACTTCCGTCATATCCAACTGCAATGGATCACCTTCAACTCTGCACTAAAAAATGTGGCTGTGACATCCCGTGTTTAACTTAACTAAAAAATGTGCCTGTGACATCCCTTGTTTAACTTAACTGGCATGCTTGTGACATCCCTCCACCACACGTGAGACAATTCCTCTTATATGAAACAACTAATCTGGGGTTCAAACCCGCTGCAACAGTTCTGTGTGGTTCGACAAGCTGTGGGTTTCCACTCCGATGAGGAGGATGGCATGTTTCCATAGCCAAGGCTTGGAATGCATAGGAATTCATGGAGATTTAATCCCTCGGGGTGTTAATCTCCAAGACATGCACGGGATATTGACCAATGACCAGTAGTAAGGGGAGAAGGTCAATGACAGCTACATAGGAGCTCTCTGGGTCGCTAGTGCCATTTACAGTGATAGCTCAAGTTGTGGAGGTTGGTGGAAGTCATCAAGACATCGCAAGTTCAAGGACGATGGGCCAACCATCATTGGGTAACTAATCCATTGTTCAATTCATTTTTATTTGTCAACTTTTTTAATGCTTTATCTTCAATTTAGCTGTTATTGGTATGTATTGCTCAAAGTACAGTGGGGATGAGTATCGATTTTGGTTTCTGTCTTTTAGTGGTTGTTGGAACTTTCTTGGAGTCCTTTATTTTCCTTCCCTAAGGTGAACCACCTTGCTATAAGCCACCATAGATTACCTTGGCAATTCATGTTTCCCTAACCATTACTTTTTACAGTCTTCTTGGCTTTCATATTTTATGGGTGATATTTTTCTCTTCTGCCTTGGTAACCTGGCACAACATGCCACTCTAGAGGATGTGTGGTTGTCGAGGATCTAGTGGCGAAGGTCCTCATGGCTATCTACATGCCTAAACCCAAGATAAACTCAAGATCAAAATAAGAAAACCATTTTTCACTCTTTTAACCAAAAATCTAAGAGAAAATTTAATAACTTGAAGCCTTGACCACTAATTACTTTCATGCTAGTATTCAAACTCTAAGATTCAAAATGAAGTAGCTCATTGGATTCCTAATGGTAAACATACTAATGAAAGAGAAAGCCAATATTTCAACTCCATTACCCTCCATTGATAGATGAAAACACTCTTGGGGAGGGTCTTGAAGTAAAAACATGAAGACTAAATTCATCTAATATCTTTCCTAAATTAAATTTAACATGTTGAAGGTCATTGATGCTCCTACCTTACTAGTTTGGATGTTTGGCTTACTCACATAAAATACCATCTCCAATATGGTCTGAAATCTCCAACACCAACAACAACCAATGCTGAGGATCACTCTTGTTAATTCATTTGATTCTTGATGTTGTGTTTGGCCATGCATATTTTTTACTTAATAATAATAATTGTTAATATTTTGATAAATCTAAACTATATTCATTATCAACAATTTTGGTCTCCCTTGAACAAGAGTGTGACTAGAAGTAAAATAAACAATATTACGAGTTTTTTAATAAAACCATTTTAAAACAATACAATCTTAAATTTAAAATATATATAGTTTTATCTTCTTACAAAGATATTTATATAACAATTTCTTAAAAATTATATTAAAATAATTCATTTTTAAATTTAATTATATCCGATAAAATCAAATTAATGAAATATACCATTTGTATTATTTTATTTGCATTATATATTAATTCATTCTTATTAATGATTAAAAAGTTTAAAAATCTATATCATTGGACAAGAATGACCTTCAATATTTTACATGTCAACAATTTCACATATCAACACGAGCATTTACTGTGAATGCGTCCATCCATAAAATACAGTTAATTGGGAACAAATCTCAACAAAATATAAAAGTAGTAGTTGTCGTTGAATAAATTGTGCCGATCGACCGCTACTTTGAGGAACAAATCTCCGCAAAGTCTAAAAATCAAAAGTCCTAATTTGTTGTCAATCATTCAGTTATATATATATATATATATATATATATATATATATATATACTAGCAATTGCACCGGGAGGTGCAAAGGAACGCCAAAAGGAAACCTCCCAATGATGTAAGGGGGGCAAAACAGGTAGATGTTGAGTTAGTTCTTCTCCAACTCCTCCCAGGAGAACAGAGGAAGAAGAATAAATGGCCTCCAGGGACTGAAATCAACCAAATTCACTATCATGTCGTCTCTGGTAACATAGCAATGGAATGTACAGTAAGAAAATTTAAATTTCAATGGTAATGATGGGTAAGGAGCATTTCATGCATAGTAAGAATCAACAAGAAACTAAGAAATGGCAGCTGGTTGGTTAGAATACACAAATACAAATTTGACACCCCAAGTTGGTTTAGAAAAGAAACCTTATCAAGGATCATTACTCGTGCATTACATGAATGTAAGATGCAAGCAATAGAATTTTCACAAACCAAACCCTTAACAAGTGAAACCGACTGACTCCAAAAATTTCAGAAGGCATATTTCCAATTACATTTTGAAGCATTAATAAGGAAAAAATAGCACAGCTCTATCAGGGCTTGAAGCAAAGTAGCTAGACTCAATTCTTCAAATGGTTTGGCAAGGTCAGAATAAGAATTCTCTGCTATTATAACTGGAAAGCACCCTGACGGCCCCATATCTGTTACTGCAAACCTTCGAAAACCCATATTGTACAAGCGCAGTAAGTATACAGAGAGCTGTTTGGTGACCGATTCTACAAATGACGGTATAGCCTGCAATTTCAATTTCAAACCTCCCATGTAAAAGTACAATGCAAACCCTTGAGTGTGGAAAATAGATTTTTGAATTGAAGCCTATGTGATTCATATTATTTCAAGAAAGTTTCAATAAAAACGACATTCAAAATTATTGAGTTTAAAACCATCCAATATAATTTATTATCAAAACTAAATTATTAGGTTTATCCATCTAAAACCACCCTACATAATTCATCATGAAAATAAAAATGGCCAGTCTAATCCAAAACTAAAATGGACAGTCTGATCTAAGAGTTTATGAAACTCTCCATCATGAACCACCGGCTAGCATACATGCAGGGCGTGAGCATTTGGTTCTGAAAAATGCCTACCCAGCTCAGGCAGCTCTTCATTCATAGTAACTTCAAACTCAAACATATATTGGTGTAACAGAGGCAGGCCTTCCAAATAAAAACGTCGCATTGGCATATTCACAACGCCCTTGAGCAGAGCCGTCATTACCCAAAACGCCTCTTCCTCCTCATTCATGTGAAGTAGAATCATGCCTGTTATGAAATTCATCCCCTGTGTATACCCCACATCCCTGCCATACACAGAGTAGGCCTTCAACAAATTGTGCGGAGATGTCTGTCTGGGCCCATCTATCATTTGAAATAATTTTTGGGAGGGCAAGGTGCGATGAATTTCTTTCACGATAAGCTTCTCTAATGAATCAGAAGTTTCAGTCGATAGGAGGAGTTGGTAAATTCTAGGGTTTTCTAAATCCCCACTTAAAAGGAGGGGCAGTTGTATTGTAATTTTGTTATAGTGCAAATCTCTTCAGGTCGAACCTTGGGTGTGCTCGAATTCCTGAAGCCGAAGCAAAGGATTGAGATGGAAATGGGAACTAGCGTTGAGTTGTACATTGAATGTATGTTGGAGGGTTTTAAAGCCAGAATGTAGCACAATTCATGTTAAGGACCAGCGTAGGGGAGGACTGGAGCGAGACTTCAACACACAGTTCGTTGGCTTACCCATTTTGTGCAGAAAACGGGTGAAGAGAACTGTGCTAAGGGAAGCGCACTGAAGAGTAAGTGAACACAGAAGATGGAACTTGGAGCATAGAAGGAACGGAACCAAGAGGTGAACGTGGAACCGGAGGTTATAGTCGAGTGGTTTTGGGAACAAGCCCACCTATTTCGCAACGCCCTTGCCCGGAGGTGAAACCATAAGAAAAAAACCCGATCCTATTAGATCATGCCACGTCGTTGGGGCAATACCGCCCTCATCGCGTGACTTTGACGTGCTAAAGTTCGGGATCAAAAAAAATGCGGAACTCCACCCTGCTCGTTGGATCGCCCCAATCAACGTGATACTCCTCCAGCCGCCGGATGCGAGAGGATTGTTAATAGGTGGGGCCGAACGTTACAATGGCACTGGCCTTATAGTTAGGTCCGGGATATATATATGGCAGACATTCATGCATAATGGCGTTTTAATGAATATGTGAAAGTGTCTATGGTATCGTTGATTGATGTCTGCGATATTAAAATTAAGGTATGTAGTGATCCCATATTAATGATCTAATGACATGATCAGACTTGGGGTTTTAACTCTAAGGTTTGGTCAATGCTTATTAAACTAAAGTCCGTCGTGAGCCTTTCGGGAGGGCGTATACTTGTTATTGCTTGGGGTTATGGTCTAAGAAGTTCGAACATCAAAATATAATGAGAGGATATTGCCTTTTAATATAGTTTACAAGGGGAGGATTTCTATTAATATTCGAGCGCTTTATAAAAGAGAGAGATAGCCTTGTGCATTATTCAAAGGATATTCAATTGTTTTTATTATTATCGAATAAATTAAATGTTAAAAGTAATTAAATAATATTTAAAGTTTGAATTTATATATTTATTTTATTTTTAATAATTACATGCTATGATAAGAAAAGATTTCAAAAGAAATAAAAAAATTAAAAAAATAAAAATAAAAATTAATTAAATAAATAAATAAATAGAAATAAAATAAAATGAAGATAAAATTAAAATTAAAAATAAAATAGATAAAAAAAAAAATTCTTAATTACAAAAATAAGAATAAAATAAATAAATAAATAGAAATAAAATAAAATAAAGATTAATAAATAAATAAATAAACAGACAAATAAATAAAATGAAATAAAAATAAAATTACATAAATTACAATTTAATAATATTAAATTAAAAATTAATATTTTTATTAAAATAAATATAAATATTTAAAATTCAAATTATAAACTTTGATCATTTGGTTTACTTTTCCCTGGCATTGTGTGATCAAAATCCAAGGCATATCTCACTGGATTTAACAAGCGCACCTCCAATAAAATGCATAATTCATGAATCTTACAATGACAATGGCTCCATGAACCAATATGGACCACTTGCAGACTCAATTGGTGGACTTGTGTACAAGAGAAATCCAAATACAGGAATATTCCGTATAAACAAGAACCAATCATGAGCAAGATGATCTTCTTTAACATGTGCCTGAATTATCAATTTTCTTTACACGGTCGGAAAAGGCAGCCAGGACCACAGAGAATCATAAAGTCTCTTGCAAAGGAAAGTGATGCCTGTCATTTGTTACAAGCCAAATGTGTTACCAACTCAATAGCTGTTGTTTTAATTTGGAAAAATGGCACCCATTCAGCTAAATTTTTCTGTCCAAATAAGATGGCATAAATGGTGCATAAGTTTTGAAATAGTTCTTCAACCAGTATTTGAAAAATATGTTTTGAGATATGGTCTGATGACTTGTACCATTCTTGTTATGGTTTCTGGTAACTGGCTTTGAGAAATTTTTTGTAGACCAATAACAGCCATCTACTGTTGCCTTTCAACAATTGATACTCTCGTCCAATGATCTGTGAGAGGCATATAAACCCTTTGTCAACCAAGAATCAAAATCGGCAAAATATGTGTTTTCTAATACATGTCCATAAAATATTTCCTATGTCAACACAATATCGGACTCACTGACATTTTGTATACTTAATATACTGTAATTTTTTTCTACAATGAAACATGCATCATTCATTTGAAAAAATACACTAGAAGAAATAAATTTGAATGGAATTGCATTGCATTTTCAACAATGAAACAAGCATCATTCATTCTAAACAGTACAGTAAAAGAAATAAATTTATATTGAAATGTATTGCAAAAGCTAGAAGAATACAATCTGACCATCAACAGCAGAAGTAAGAGATTTTTTGTGTAGATTTTCACTCACAAAACAACAAACTCCTCTGTAAACTTTTCAACCTTCGAAACCAATTGAACAATCTTCCAAATCTTTACCGTATAATTTACCTATAATTCTACTGTGAATCCAACAATAAGTGGATCACCATTCATATGGTAGATGAACAATCACTAAAAAGTGTTGCAGCCCTCGATAGATGTTGATCAACTTTCAAGCCGAGTGTCTTTTAAGTATTTGTAAAGCATTTTGCATAAATTCAAGAATGGGTGAAAAAGACAGAAGCAAAGATAAACCAAGATAGAATTAGGTAAAAGTTTATTTTCCAAAAAGAGGGAAATAAGCAAGACTTATTTTCAAAAAAGAGAGAAATAAGCTAATGGTTTATTTTCAAAAAAGAAGACTTGATATGAAAATGTAGGAAGACAAGAATCAAATGATATGATTATCAAAGAAAAGACATATATTGAAAGTAACAAAATTATAATGATCTCATAGACGACGAGAACAATTCAAAAGGCTCCACCAGGCACGTCACCAAAACCACCATGTTAATATTGGATAGAGAAAGGATGCCTACAAATTTTGCAGCCTTGTAAAGGAGACCCAAAAATATGGATGGAAAAACATCTCGTAATGTCATGGATAAAAGCTATTGGAAAATTGACATGAAACATTTTATTTTTGAAAAATAGATATGATTAAACAATTAGATAGGTATTTGTTATATTGATAATTTGAGATAATTATAAGTAATCATATTTGAATGTCCTTTTATTCTAACGAGACTAGTAAAAAGAACTACAGTGAAAACATAGTAAAGAATTCCATTGTATTGTCTACAGAAATAAAGACGTAATGAGAAGAGATCTATGTAATAAAAATAATATGATGATTGTTCAATAGCTTGAGAAATTGCGTTAATGAGGAGATCTATATATAATAAAAATAATATGATGGTTGTTGAATAGCTTGAGAAATTTTGTTTTTTTTTATCCAGTCAACTTAAGATTGCAATTGTGATTTCATTGATATATTTTTTCTATTTTATCTTTTGCAATATGCATCACAAGCACACTTCATGTCATTCCACACATTTTGCAATGTGAACCGTGTCTTACAAACAATTCTGAAGGGGAGATCTACACAAAAGAGTTAGGGCATTTAAGATAGAGCAGGAAATAACATTTTTTCATTTTTTCATCGGATGAGCCAATTCACAATGTTGGATGAAAGAACAATCTATCCAACTGCAGGATGTTGTCACCAGTAGAACTAACCCTAATAGATAAAGCAGAAAATAATCCTAATAGATAAAGCAGAAAATAACATATCGGACTGATATGTTAAACCAACAAGGTAGATATTTTAAAAATAAGGAAGAAATAACCACACATGCTTTTTACTGATAAAGACAACATCTTCTTTCTTATTAACATTTCAGCAACTGCAGTTGCATTTTATTTACAGCTTGCATTAGAGAAATCATTAATTTTGTGATTTCTGTGCATGAGCATTTCCATGCATAGACACTAATGGAAAATATATGGCACCAAATAAAAGGACATTTTTACATTGATTTCCCATGCAGGCAACCAAAAATACAATAATAACAAGAAATCAAATATTTCCTAAAGCTATGACCTCATTAATGTCCTTGAATCAAATGGAGCAAATTTTAACTCATAACGATTTCCTAATTCATGAGGCCATTCATGCCCTTTTATCAAAATGAATCAGAACCTCATGACATCCGATCAAGCAACAATTGCCAAGAAAGGGAAAGTAAGAGCGCAAATTCACCAAAATACCACAATCAGCCAAATTGACCAATACCTCATAAAAATATTCTGGATTCACGCAATGTTATTCATCAAGATTCCAATTGCAGCGGGGCAGAAACCGCACGGTCTAGTACTGACATTCCGCTTGAAAGAAGCATATGTTAGTACAAACTCAAAAACCACTTTGAACCACGAACTCATACAGCACTAACAAATCTTTTCAATTTCTCTGACTTTGATTTCTTGGTTATAGCCTCAACACCATTGGCCACTGCCTCGCCCTGCAATCCTACTGACTTACTTTTATTTTTGTGAGAACCCTCCTTTGGTACCCTATCATCAACACCTTGACCATCCAAAGAGCCTTTTGTGCCCTCAGAAGTTAAGACTTTCTTCCTCTTTGAACCTGCAGTTTTTTCTGCATCGACAATTCTCTTCTTACTTGAAATCTTGCCTGTTATTTCGTTTTCCTCGTCTGAAGAATCAACATCCTTCACTCTGTCTCCCGTGGAGTCCAGCAAATCAACTTCGTTGCCGTCCTCACGGCCAAAGAACCCATCAGAAAAATCTCCCAACATATTATCCATGTATCGAACATCGCGAATCTGTCCCTTCTTGAAAGTTCTCTTCTCAACATCTTGATCACGCACTTCTCTCTTCTCTGTTCTATCCGTTTGCGATTCCGTTTTGACAACTTCAATTCTAAGGGGCATTTCGGGAATAGATTGGTAAAGTGGAAGTGCCAAAGACTCCAAGGATTTCAGATGTAAAGACCTTATGTTATTCCACTTTTTGGGAATCACTGATGCGAGACCATCGATCATAGCAACAACATTCTCTACAATCTCATCCCTTGTTTGAGAAACCCTAGCAACTTTAATAACACAACAAGAACCATTCCCAAGGTAGAAAAAAGCTGAACTGCAGGCTGACTCGATCTGTCCCCTCCATTGCGTACGGGTTAAATCCACAGGGATGGGATGGTTTTTCTTCTTAAAAAATGCTTTCCCCAATAATATGGGGAGTATAGGAACCACAGATTTATCGGCCAAGAACAGATCAAAATAGCCACAAAGCTTTCTCTTGGCTTCGAATGGCTTATAATCAGTCTTGAGCTTTGAGTATTTCAAGACTTTTGAAATCGCTGAACCCTCCTCCTTAACCTTGTTCTTGGCTACCTCGGCACTACCACTTTTTCTGTCATTGATAATCAAACAGACCTCCTGGCTCCCATCCAAAGAAAATAGCGGATGAGGTATTCGGATTTTGTAAGGATTGATCATTTCCCTATCAGGGATCCTTTTCAGCGTAACGACCAAATACAACAACTCGTCATGTTCCAGAAGCTGGGGTTTCTAATGCTTTGTCTTAGACTTAACCCATTTCAAAAGGGCGTCCACTCCTTTTTCCACCCTTTCATGGTTTAATCCAGAGGGGACTTCGGCTTTGCTCTTTGTATTAGCCATGGAAATTGAGGCAGAGAAAATTTGCTGAAGGAAAACTAAAATTAAAACTTACCAACAGTGCCCATCAGGCAACCTGAAGGATGAGAATCCGTCTTGCCTCAAACCCTTCCCAAATATTTTACGCCGCGAAAACAAATCTGTGTTAGATAGAGAGAGGATGATGTGGTGCTTGCCAAGCAATTAATTTGGAGAGTACGCGGAATTGTGAGCTGGTAAGTCCATTTCTTAGCAGCACGCCCTGGTAAATCGTGAAAGTGCGACGTGGAAGAGGTAGCAGGTGAAACTATGTGGCAAATAGCGTGAGGTGGAAGAATCAGCAGCCGAAACAATTGCATGGCAAATAGCGGGAGGTCGAATAGTCAGCAGGAAAATGTCAAATTTTCAGTGGCTGGAAGGGCGATGAGAACGCGCTCTCATTGGCTCCAGCGAACAGTCACATTCGGCTAAAGCCGGAAAAGGGAACGCCTTTCGGCGTAATAACATACGGAACCCAACAAGATACGTGATGGCACCTGTTTTTGAAAATGACAACACAAAGTGGGAAAAACAAAATATTTCGATATTTAATTCTTCAAAAGACAATTATTTTAATTATATATATTTATTTAATATGATTTTATTAAAATAATATTAATAAATTTATATATAAATAGATATGAGTAACCATTTTTATAACATTTATTATTAAATTATTTTATTTATATTCAGTACAATTCACTTGTTTGCTAAGGAAATGGCCGGGAAAAAATAGAAAATAAAAACAAATAATTTTTGATATTTTATTTTGTACATTTTCAAATGAAAGTTTAAAACAATTTGCTAACGTAATTTTGTTTGTAGTTTATTTTGTATATGTTTTTTATAAAGTATGAGATATTATGAATATTGTATGGAAAGAAAAATTTTTATTTGTATAAAAAATTTAACTTCAATTTAATATTTATATATAGAGTTAGGAAATAAGTTATAGTGTATTGATGTAATTTAATTGGTAATTTTTTTGTTATGAATTATTGTGTAAGTTATGAGATTGAATGTTGAAAACTGGATCTTGCAAAATTATCACAAAAACATTATTTGTTGCGTATTAAATCAAATTTCCATGTAATACTGAACTTTTCTAATTTTCAACATTTCATATTTGTATCCCTTTAGGGAAAGGGAGGTAGTTTTATAGGTGTTACTAGAAGTGACGTATGTAGTTAATTCTCTGTATCCTCATCACTTGCATTCCTAGATTATGAGAAGAGGCAAAAACCATAGCATGTGTTCAAACTTGTCATACTTTATTTTCCCTCTAGTATCTTTACTTTCCCCTATAACTCCCACAATTCTCTATAGACAACATTCATCCACATGTACATGCTACCTTTCTAGTTATGAACCATTCCACATGGAATTTTAAAACCCAAACTTATAATGTGCTCTTGCTTCAATTATATTGTCCTTCTTGCAAATCCATATGTATCACGTGCTCTTTCAAACACACAATCATCCAATGCAAATCCATATGTATAATGTATTTTTATTTTTTATCAGCTTCTCGCCTCATTCGAATTCTACACAAATCCTTCATTTGCATATTCCTTCTCATACACATGTTAGTTGTTCATATGTTAAGGAAACTAAGAGTTCCACACTTAACCTTAGCCATCAACTAGGTTTTTCATGTTTGGTGTTAGCCTTTTCCATCAACTAGGTTTTCCACACTTTTCCCTAGCCATTAGCTCTACAAAATTGGCCTCTCTTTTCAATTTTACAAGATAGCATTATTCCTCCTTCTTCTTCTCGTCCTCTTTCAACCTTCAAGAACAACATGCTTTCTCCGTGGAAATCATGCATATCATTTTGTATATTTTATATTCCTTTTTTCACATCGATTTATCTATTAGATACTCTTTCAAACACCCAATCATCTTATGCACGTATGGGATTCCATGTGCCTACAATGTTAATAAGGTGCTCAAAATTATGCTAAAAAATGAAAGTTGTCAGAATGGTGTGAAACAAGAACGACCATGTGGATATCATTGTTATGAATCTGACACAACTCATTTCACATAAAACCGAGACCGTATGCTCCCAGAAACGCATTATGTCCACTTTCTCAAATAGACAAATTTTTGGAAAAAAAATTATAGGGACAATGCAATCAGAAATTTGTACTACTTATTGGGCATGAACATTGGCAGGTTGACTTTGTCAAAGGGTTTTCTTTGTCGAATGGGGTGATGCCAAGAGGCATGTTTTCATTGGTTCGTTAGTGGTCGAATTTTATTGGTTGGGCATGTGGCCAACCACATGTTGCCACATTTCCCAACCAAAGCCTACCACGTGGAAGCATGGGAGGCAAAAAAATATTTGGTCAAGGCTGAATAGAGCAAGCAGGGGTCGAAACCGTGACCAAATGATACCAAGCACCAAGCCAAACCATCACGCCACGCATATGAGACTTAACATCTCAAGGTTGCTGTATAGTTTTATTATAACGTTAATTCAACATTGGGGGGAGGGGAGCGGGGTCTAACCCCTACCCTAATCACCAATAGAGGCAGGAACACGTGTAGGAGGCTAGCCCCGCAACCCCGGTCGTAACCACTACATATTACGTTACTGCCGGAATGTGCCCACGCCGAGACCGCCAGCCGAAGCTGGAACTGTGAAGCCGTAACCACCAGGGTTAACTGCCAATGGAGACCATGGCTCCGCTGCATGTTCCCACGTCCTGAGGTTAAGTTTGATGATTATCCTAAATTTTGGTGCATATTTAAAAAAAATTATCAGACCATATTGTATATGGTTAGAAATCTAGATTTTAGGCCTCATTGGCCAAATTAGCGTGATGACAATTTTGCCTGATGTTCGGAAAAATTGGCACTCAATTAGCTTGATTCCAGGCGGATGTGTAGGATGGTGCCAGATTTTGAGGAATTTGTGGAACAAATAGTGGAACAACTAGGGGAAGTCATAAATTCTCTAGTTTTTGGCCAAATTTGATGCAGAAAGAGGCTAGACGGGCATTTTTGGGCATTCTAGAGCTACGGGAAAATGTTTTAGAGTTGTTTGAGCATTGTATAAACATGTAATCCCAATTTTGAGAATAATAGAAGAGGGCCAAGCCATTGGAAGCTGGACCAAGGAGACGTAGCCTAGGTGGGCTGAAATCCTTCATCATTGTGTGATTGTTTATGGTGATGTTCAAGTTCGTTAGATGTTTTTGTTTAGTGTTTGATTTATGTTAATTTTCTCATGAAATTTCCATAAAAACTCATATTAAAATTGTAATTAAAAACTCAATCCTCGCAAAACTGATATTCCCATTCAGATCAAGTTTGTATCAAAGCACTGCGTTTTATTTTGCAAGGAGGATAATTTTCTTTTCAAGTATTTAAATTATTACAAGATTGAAGCTCAAGAGAGGAGAAGGCAAGCTTGTGGGTACAAATTCTCAAATTGGAGTAAGGATAAGGAGGGAAAAGTTGCCACAATATCCACCACAAGCTTCAACTCATGTTGTACCTGAGGCTTCAGTAAGCATGTCCCCATGGAGGAGGGCTTGCAAGTATGTTAGAGGATGTGAAGGCTTTTAGGAAGATTTTCTTTGACATGGCAGAAATGGTGAAAGTCCTCTATGAAGAGAGGAACACCAGAATGTAGGGTGAAAGCTCCAAAACTCTAAGAGGAGGAGGTAATGAGAATGGTGATAAACCACCATCTTTGCCACCATCATCATCCTTTTCCACAACAACTCTTATACAAGAGGCTAGTGCGGAAAGTTCCTCTGAGAAGGAAGATGTCCAAGTCTGCACCTTTTTTCCTCATGATGATGAGGATGAGGTTCTATCAGCACCAAAGTCCAAATAGATGAAACAAGCAATACCTAGAATCCAATAGGACACCTCAAGAATTAGGAAAGATTTTAAGAGCATATTTGTCCCTTAGTCGAAAGATGAAGAAAATGATAAGCATTTACATCCAGTTTCTTTACATGAAAATGCTGATTTAAGCTCTTTTACAACCTTTGAAAATAATAGCAAATGACTAGGAACAAAGCTCTTTTCCAAGATGGTTTTCAAGGGAGGAGGCCTTGGAGTGAACAATTAGGACATTATCTATCTAATTGAGGCAAAGGAGAGACCTCAATATGAATGTTTGGGCTATGTTAAAAAGGAAGAATCATCTTCTAGCGATAGCTCTTGGGTATCTTGCTCTTTTTGTCATAAGAGAGGACATGATGAGGAAAAATGTTGGGTTTGCACCCGGAATCAGCACTAACGTGGCTTCTAAAGAAAAAGGAGGACATGAAGTGAAAAACATCTCAAAAGAGAGATGAGAAAGTTGAAGAAGAGACCATGTCAAGTTTTTCTCACCATTCAAGTTCCTCGCGTAAAAATCATAAGCCAAAGGACAACCATGAGAGGTATAAGCATCTTGATTATTCAAAGGGTTTTTATGATGACAAACCACATGATGATTTGAATAAAATGTTGTGGAATCGTTTTCCATGCACTTTATGTCATGCAACTAACCATTGTGCATATAAGTGCCATAAAATGAAAGCATTAGTAAAGAAGATGAATATGTCAATTGGAATTGAGACCAATAAGGGAAATTATCATTGAAGTTTAAAGAAATTTGTGCCAAGAGAGGCTCACAAAAACTTTTTCACTCATTGCAATATTAGTTGGCCATTGGGTCGAGAAGTGCTGGAAATTACATCTGAAACTTCATCCTAACAAGGGAAATCAAGTCATGCAAGCACCGGAAGAGGAAGCGATATAGGAAAAAGTTGTACAAGTTGTGACCATCCATGAAGTGACTCAGGAAGGAAAACAAGTTCAAGTAGAGTGTTCATTCACCTAGTTGGGTAAGAAATGGATGGTCTACTTGTCCAGTTGAATATCATATATCTCTATAAAGAACTTGTTGCATATCCCCATAGTTGAGAATTTTGAAAAAGTAATATTTGTGAATAAATCACTTATATGCAATAGTGATTTATTTGGCATTGTTACACAATTTTGGCTTGAAGATGAGTCATTTTCTATGGGATTTTGGGAGTCAAATTTATTCCATATTGTGAAATCCATTTCTATTTGTGGACATTTTAGTAAGCATCATAAACTTTGGGATGAGTAGTTTTAGCACATTCAGGATGTTACAAATGTGTCAAGCACTCATTTACAGAAGTATTTACCATGTGAAGCTTGTTTAGGTTATTTTCCAAAGTCTTTTTGGATTTTATCCTTGGTAAATATTTTGCAGCAAGAATTTTCTCTTTGTGACATTGGCATACATCATATGTCAAAAATTCCAAGTGCAGGAATGCTAGAGCAAAGACAAAATTTGTTGAACAATGGAATCACTCGACCATCTCTTTCACCATGCAGTGCACCTATAGCTTTGTTGCCCAAGAAGAATGGAAAGCATTTTATTGTGAGCGAAAAATGGGGTGGCTTTCATAAAAGAAGAGTTGTTGAAGGAGGTATGTGGAAGACAACATTTAACATCAAACAAGGTTTTTTTGAATGACTTATTATGTTTTATGGTCTTTTCCATACTCCTACTTTCATGCATATGAATAATGTTTAATGGGATCCATTCCTAGATGTGATAGTCCACTTGTATGACATTGTAATTTTTAGAAAATTTCATTATGAAAATGTCATGTATAAGAAAAAAAAAAGTGGATGTTGTAAGGATTTTTTTTTAAGATGTAAGAGTATGAGTTGGGTAAAACTTCTTTGATGTACTTGGGCTATAATTTTGGAGGAGGTAATTTTAAATTATACCTCTGTAGTTTTGACACCATTGTGGATTGGTCAATGCCCAAGATGGTCATCTTGATAAGAGGTTTTTTGGGAGAAGCCCGATGTTGGAGGAAATTTTTTGTTAATATTTATTCTATTATAGCTCCTTGTCATGCATTGACATGTATGCAAAAGGTCTTTCAGTGGGAAGGAAGAAAACAAGAGGCATGTGATTCTTCGAAGAAAAATATCATTACAACTCTTTTAACTTTTCTTTTAAAATTTAAAATGAACAGTGTTACTAATGAAATAGGTAACCGCACTGTTACCTACTTTTTTTTGGTAGGATAAAAAGCACCCAATTTTGAAAAGTGGTGATGCAGAATCACCTTTTTTTTTTTGGAGCACATTTTCGACACTCTAATATTTTTATTTATGAAGTATGAATATTTGTTTTAAAATGTTAGTGATTTCCATGCTAATTTTGGAACGTATTGATGCAGCATCAACTTTTTATTTTTAGAGGTGTGAATTTCATGCTAATTTTGAAACGTATTGATGCAGCATCAAACTTTTTTTTTAGAGAGGTGATTTTCATGTTGGTAATAAAACACAAAACTTAGATAAAAAATATATATATAAAAACAATAAAAAAACCAATAAAAATGTAAAAAAAAACAAAATTACCTCGTAAAAATAAAAAATTTAAACAAAAATAAATAAATAAAAAAACAAAAAAAAACAAAAATATTCGAAAATTATATCAAAAGAAATGAAAAAAAAAAAAACACATAATTTAAAGAAAAAAAACAAAAATTAACCAAAAAAATTAAAAAAAAAAAACTTCAAAAACATTTCTTTCTAAGTTATTAAAAAAAACCATATAATTAAAAAAAAAAATTTAAATAGAAAATTTAAAAAAAAAACAAATTACAAAATTAAAATTTAGATAAAAAAAATAAAATACAAAAAAGAAAAAATTAAATTTAAAAATTATAATAATAATAATAATAAGAAGAAGAAGAAAAAATACAAATGTTAAAATTAACACAAAAAACAAATTAAAAAAAAACAAAATTTAAAATTGAAAAAGAAAATTAAAATAAAAGAACTAAAATAAAAAAAATATCATTAAAAAACAAAAAAAATGAAAAAAACCACGTGCAAATAATTAAAAAACAAATATCCATAAATTTACTGTTTTTTTTTTTAATGAAACAATTCATAAATTTTAAAAATGAAAAACTAAATAAACTAAAAGATTAAAAAAAAAAATTTAATTAAATTAAAATTTAATAAATTTAATAAATAAATTTTAAATTTTAAAAAATAATTAATCTAAAATATTATATTAAAAAAAAAAACAAAAAAAATTAAAACAATTTAAATTTAAAATAAAAAATTTGAATTAAAAAACAAATAATTTTAAATTTTTTTAATTTAAAAAAAAAGCAAATTAAAAAAAAATATTAAAAATAAAAAAAAAATTAAAAAAAAAGAATTTTTTGATTATGGTGGCGCCGCCAATCGGCCTCCCGCCCAAGTGGCGACAGAGGTCGGCCGCTGGGCAGGAGGCCAATTCCAAGAATCGCCCTCCCGCGGTGGGAGGCTGATTCTGGGAATCGCCCTGAGGCCGATTCCAGGAATCGCCCTGAGGCCGATTCCGGGAATCGCCCTGCGGCGCGGGAGGCCAATTCTAGGAATCACCTTCCCGCGGCGGGAGGGCGATTCCGGGAATTTCCCTGAGGCCGATTCCGGGAATCGCCCTACTACGGCGCGGGAGGCCGATTCTGAGAATCGCCCTCCCACGGCAGGAGGTCGATTCCGGGAATCGCCCTGAGGCCGATTCCAGAAATCACCCTCCCGCCGCGGGAGGCCGATTCCGGGAATTTCCCTGAGGTCGATTCCAGGAATCGCCCTCCCGCCGCAGGAGGCCGATTCCGGGAATCGCCCTCCTGTGGCGGGAGGCCAATTCCAGGAATCACCCTCCCGCGATGGGAGGGTGATTCCGGGAATAGCCCTGAGGCCGATTCCTGGAATTGCCCTCCCGTGGTTGAGGCCGATTCTGGGAATTGCCCTCCCGCGGTAGGAGGCTGGTTCCGGGAATCGCCCTCTCGCGGCAGGAGGTCGATTCCTGGAATCAGCCTCCCGTCGCAGGAGGGCGATTCCCAGAATCGGCCTTAGGGCGATTATCGAAATCGGCCTCCCACTGCGGGAGGGCGATTCTCTGAATCGGCCTCCTGCCCAGCGGCCGGCCTCCGCCACCACCTGGACGGGAGGCCGATTGGCAGCCCCACCACGATAAATTTTCTTCTTTTTTTTTTAATATTTTTTTTTAAATTCAAAAAATCTAATTTTTTTTTTAAATTTAATTTTTATATTTGAAATTTAATTTGTTTTAATTTTTTTTGTTTTTTTTAATTTTATTCATTTTTTTTGTTTTTAATTTTTTTTTTCTAAATTTTGTTAAAATTTTTTACTAAAATTTTAATATTTTTTTTATTTAATTGATTTTTTTTTAATTTTTTAAAATTTTCTTTTATTATTAAATTATATGTTTAGTTTTTTCATTTAGTTTTTTTAAATTTAGTAAATTTGGTATTTTTTTATTATTATTTTTTAATTACATAAAATTTTTATATTTTTATATTTCAATTAAAATTATATATATATATATATATATATATATATATATATATATATATATAAACTTAATATTTTGAAATAAATTTGTTTTTTATTTTATTTTTTATTTAATATATATTTTTTAATTTATTTTTTTGAATTTTTGAATTTTAATTGATTTTTAAAGTTTTTTAACTTTTTATTCTAACAATTTTTTTTTCTTTATATTTAAAATTTATTTTTTTATTTCAAAATTAATTTGTTTATCCATTTATTTATTAAAATTTAATATATTTTTTTTAAATTTAATTTGTTATTTTAATACTAACATTTTTTTTTAATTTAATAAAATCTAATATATATATTTCTAATTTAAGTTCATATATATATATATATATATATATATATATATATATATATATATATATATATATATATATATTATTTTTTATAATTTAAATTTAATTTATTTTTTAAAATCTATTTGTTTTTTTAATATATATTTTTTTAAATTTATTAAAATTTAATATATTTCTTTAAATTTAATTTTTTATTTTAAAATTAATTTTTTTTTTTCTAATTTAATAAACATTTTCTTTTTCTTTTTTAAATTTAATTTCTATATTTTATTTTTTACAATTTTTTAATATTTTTATTTTGTTTTGATTTTTATTTTTTTATTTGTATATATTTTGAATTCTTAATCTTTAATTCTTTTTTTATTTTTTTATTTTTATTTTTTTTCTTAAATTTTAGGTTTTTTTTAATGTTTGAATTAAAAATTTTATTTTGTTTTTATTTTTATTTTTTTATTCCTATATATTTTTAAATTTTAAGCTTTAAAATGTTTTTATTTTTTAAATTTATTTTTTTTCTTGAATTTTAGGGTTTTTTTTAATGTTTGAATTTTAAAAATTTAAAAATGTTATTTCTATTTTTAAAAATGTCAAAAATATGACACAATTTTTTTTTTTTTTGGTATTCCAGCATCAACGGGTTTTGTTTTGAGGGTGTTTTTTCAATCTTTTTTTCAAGAAACAATTTTATTTTTAGCATAATTTTAGAAAATGTTGAAATTTGACCTTAAAAAAAAACCAAGTGCGTTCTGGAATACACTTTTTTTGTTTTTGGGGTGTTTTTTCATGTTTTTTGAGTCTTTCTGGGTTAGAGTTCCCGTTTTGAGGTCAGGTTACCTATTTCATCGGTAACAGTGTTGATGTCATTTGAGTTTCAAGTTGATGCAAGTGACTTTGCCATTTCATTTCATTCAAAAAAATTTAATGGTGCAATGATTAAGTTACAGTGATTAAGGAATTTTTATTTGATGTGTGTTCGTCAACAATTCCACTTGGTTAAAAGGTATAAGAGAGGTATAAGTGACAAGTTTGTTGATATGCCTTCTAGACCTATTATTTGTGTTACTATTATACTTAAGCATCATTTTGTTTTACATGAAATTTATGTTCAGCAATATGCATACTTTCAATATGTAAATTCAAACTTGAGTCAAGTAAACAAAGCAGTGGAATTTTTTTATCATTTGCATCATAATTTGTTGTCTCATGTTGGTAAGAGGGATGTTTCTTTTGATGGCAGCATGGACAAACATGAAAAGTTCAATGAAAAAGATGATTTCATTGAAGTTACTAACGTTTGTAATAAGATGTTTTAGGGATCTAACATATTTCCTCTGAAAAGAGCTAAACAAGATGTCAAAAAATTGTAGTAGTCCACATTAGTTTTCAACAGTGATGGGAACAATATGTTAGTGTTGAATGGTGTAAAAATCAAAGAACAAGCGCCACGGCAAGATGAAAAATAAGGAATAGGTACCACAAGTACTTCTTTGGGGCTTAAAAATGGTACATGGCAATGGAGAAAACACTTGGTCAAAATTCAATGCAAGTACAAGGCAAGACAAGATAAAAATCGTCATGTCGACAATGTTCAACATGAGAAGGTTTTCAAATTATTGAAGTTTCCTTTGATTAACAAAAAAGGTGAAAACAAGTTTTTTTCTTCAAGGAAAGTTTCTTGTTTTGCAAATTCTAGGAAATTGCTGCATGATGGTATCTACTACGTCAAAGACAGGGTCTCAAGAATCAAGGAAAAATATCAGTATTTATGAAAATATCAAATTGTTAATTTCAAGAAAATTTCCAGTACTCTGAGACTAAAAGGGTGAGGGGGCTGTACCCTAATCCACATGTTCAGTAATGAAAGAGAATTTGGGGTCCAAAAGCTTCTAGTGGGGAGTAGTGATCAGGTGGTGAAAATTATGCTAAAAAGTGAAAGTTTTTGGAATGTTATGGGACCTGAATGACTCCGTAGATCTCAACATTTTGAATCTGGTGCAACTCATTTTGTGGAAAACCGATATTGTATGCTCTGATAAATGTGTTTTGTCCACTTTGTTAAATAATAAAAATTTTGGAAAAAAAATTACACAGACAGCCCAGTCAGTAGTTTGTACTGTTGACTGGACATGCAGAGTGGCATGTTGACTTGGTCAAAGGTTTTTCTCCATTGAATGGGGTGATGCCAAGTGGAATGTTTTCATTGGTTCATTAGTGTTCGAATTTTATTGGTTGGGCATGTTTCCAACCACACGCTGCCATGTGGCCAAACCAAATGCTGCCACATAGCAGCACGGGAGGCCAAAAAATATTTGGTCAAGTCTAAATGGAGCAAGAAAGGGTCGAAATCACAACCAACTAACACGAAGGGCAAAGCCAAAATATCGTGCCACACATATGAGACTTAACATATAAAGGTTGGCATATAATTGTATTATAACTTCGATTTAGTGTTGGGGAGACTGTTGGGTGTGGAGCCTGATTATCTTGTTTACTTTGTATCACAGCATTGGACCCCTGTACCTTAAAAGGGGAAGCAACGCTACCCGTAATTAATCGCTGCCGTGGGGGGTCCAGGGGGGGCGGCAACACTTTTCAGAGCCCCCCCCCTGGCGGGGGCTTTCGGGGGCAGCGTCCCCGAAGCTAAAAACAAATGTAAAATTTCCTTGTAAAAGTATAGTAATTGTCAATCTGGGCCGTTCATAGGCGGATGATCTGACGGTAGAAGTTATGTTTAGTTTATGGTTTTTTTTCCCTAGAAGGCAACCCCCTTGTATATATGAGGGTATTGTATTGCGGTTGTGTATTATGTGTGTATTCTCAGAGCGAAAAACAGATAGGGAGACTGTGAGAGAGAACAGAGGATATTACAGCGGATCTGCTGTGGGTTTTGTCTCTTCAATTTTTGCTGGATAATAGAAAGGCAGGACTGGCTTTTCGGGGTGGACGTAGCCCAAACTGGGTGAACCACGTATATCTGCGTCTCTCTGGTTTTATGTGTTTTGTGTGCTTGTATTTTTCGCATATTTTATGTGTTGCATTGCTCCATAATATATAATTTTCTAACAGAGACGGGGGCAGGGTCTAGCCCATCCCGCGTCACCACCGAAGGCAGTACCACAGGCGGAACGCTAGCGTCGTGCCCTCGCTCATAACCGCTACATATAATCTTACCATGGGAATGTGACCACGTTGAAACCACCAGTCGGAGCCAGAACCACGAAGCCCTAACCACCAGGGTTAACCGCTAATGGAGACCATGACTCTGCCGCATGTGCCCACGTCCCTGGGTTAAGTACGTTGGTCAGCCTAACCTTCGGCACATATTTAAAAAAAAATTATTGATCCATATTGTATATGGTTATAATTCCATATTTTAGGCCTCATTGGGAAAGTTAGTGCGACGACAATTATGCCCGATTTTTGGCAAAATCGATGCTCAGTTAGCTGAATTCCAGGTGAATTTGTAGGATGGGGCCATATTTTGAGGAATTTCAGGAACGAATAGTGGAGAAACTAGGGGAAGTCATAAATTCTCCAGTTTTTGGCCAAATTCGATGTAAAAAGAGGCTAGACAGGAATTTTTGGGTGTTTTGTTGTTTATGGAATCGTGCTTAGAGTTGTTTGAGCATTGTAAAAACATGTAATCATACTTTTGATCATAATAGAATAGGGCCAAGCCATTGGAAGTTGGAACAAGGAGACATAGCCCAGGCGAGGTGAACTCCTTCATCATGTGAGGTTGTGTGACTGTTTATGGTGATGTTCATGTCTGTTAGATGTTATTGTTCAGTGTTTTATCTATGTTATTTTTTTCATGAAATTTCCATAAAAAATCATATTAAAATTGCAACTAACCTCTCAATCCTCAAGAAATTTGTTTATATTCTGAATTGGATCTTAGCACAAAAAAACTATTATTCACATTCAAATCAAATGTGCTCTTCATTTCATGTCAACTTCTTAAACAACTCATTCAAATTCTACAGAATTGTTTCATTATAATATGCATTTTCATATGAAAATTATGTTAGTGAATCAATGATAGAGTGAGCCTATATTCCTATTTTTAATACAATAAGATATGAACTTCATCTTACAATAAAGGAAAATCATTTTTGAACTTTCCAAAACCAGGGCTTTCCACATTTAGCCTTAGCTATCAACTAGGTTTACCACACCTATCCTTAGCCACCAACTAAGTTTTCCACACTTAGCATTAGCCACAAACTAGGTTTTACACACTTGGTCGTAGCCACCATAACTTAGTATAATTTAGAACATGTGATACTCTCCAAACCCTTGATATGGAATCCACCAGAACAATAAACGTTATCCACCAACTAGGGTTTTGAAATTCCACAAAGATGTCATTTTCAAATTAGGGATTACCAATGTTTTCTTATTCCACAAAACTAGAGTGTTTCAAATTCCACTTCAAAAATACATGGAAAAACATCTTGAATATAAAATCTTACGATTTACATGGATACCATAAATCCTAGCATCACACTATCAAATAGTAGGCTCATTGGAATCTATATTTTGTTCACTTTGTAGGAAAAAATGAGGTTTTTCACACTTAGAGTTAGCCATGAGCTAGGTTTTCCACACTCGGACTTTGCCATTAACTAGTTTTTGTTGATTTATTAGGAATAAAATGAGGTTATTCATGTTCCATCTTAGCCATAAACTAGGTTTTCCATACTTATATTTAGCTAGCATTAGTAATTACATTCGAGCATAAGTGAGAATTGTTGGAATTATGATTAATGTGTTGTACGTGATGGAAAACTACTTAGTAAAGATGTTAACATTATGATAACAGGATAATTATGCATACTGATACATAAGCTACATGTGATATAGATAGATGGATGGTAAAATAATATTTTGAGAGAGTATATGCGAGTCCTGAGAAGCAAGGTCATGTACATACGCAGGTACTGTGAAGAAAAGTCACGTACATAATCCACACCATGGTAATCTGGATAATAGGGGTATTTACCATGCTATTGGCCCATAGTAATTGGAGTGACAATGATTACTTGCTCCTATCAAATAATACTAACGACGTTGCCATGGGATTTACCTAATGTTTTGGCTAAAGATAAAACTATATAAGGAGATGGAGATCAAATTGTCAAGAGGAAAAATTAATGGATTATACATGTGTGATCTAATTTGGAACAGGTATGCGCTAGGGAGCATGGAGAAGTATTAGATATGAAAGAAATGAAGATATTTTTACATATATGTTTTATTTTTTTAGTTGTTGCAAATGTCTAAGTATCTAACAATGATAGATCTATGATGATAATGACACTTTGATATGAATATGTGATAGTGACGTTTGTGCAGGATATGTTGTGGGTGTGACAAAAGTATGTTTCAATAATTTCATATATGTATGCTAGTTTTATGCTATATAGTTGCATACATACGCGAATATATTTCCATATAGTCGCATATAAATTTTGTGAATTTATGGTTGTTACACTAAAATTTGTCACCATGAAATTTAGCTGTCTATATGGGTTCATCATTACCTATTTATTGCTCCCTTAGAGGTCTAAACAACATAAAGTTCCTAAATCAATTCTTGGAATTCGGAAAAAGCTTATTAAAACCCTAAAAAGCCTAACTCTACACTTTTCCTAGTTCTTACCTGCAGTACCACGGTTTCTTGCTCTATAACCTATGGCACATCCCGCACGTTCTGCTTACTAAAACTGCGGACCCCCGTAAAAGGTAAAATAAAATAAAAAGTAAGTTCTAGAAGCCTAGTTGGTCGAATATTCTCCCAGCTGGAGGCTTCTAGAAGCACTATCTGGTCGAGCTTCGTCCCTTCCATTCATGAACCTTTATCCCTTCATAAATGGAGCTATCCCTTGGTTTTTGGAGCTGAAATCCCATTATGAGAGGGCTTTATCACTTCCTTTTTGGAATTGAAACTACCTCCCTTTTTCTATAAATTGAGACCATGTTTTAGTGTCAAGGGTACGTAGACTATAGCTTGTAGAAGAGAATTGCTAAAGAAATTATACTTTCTACATTTGGCATCATTGGCATGAGAGAGATTACATACTCATATCCATAGTATTATGTTGATTTAGAGAGTTCGAGTCTTTTCAAAATGAGGAAAATGGTTGTTCGGGACCCGGAAAAACCTGTACAAACATCAAGGTGTCAAGGTTGTAAGGTTTCTTATTTTTATTCAAAGTTAATACAAATGGATTCTATTTTCTCATTGAGTTGTTCATCTATCTTTTGAATAATTTAATTCTTGGATTCCTTGATCACTAATATAGATTATTGCTTTTGAATTATCATATTTTGCATATGCTTTTGATCTTGTTTTCTTGTCTTTGATTGTAGACCTTATATGCTGGATCGATACCTTCTAGAACGACTGGATTGAAGACCGAGCAAGCGTTGGACTTCAAGTAGGAGTATCTATCTGTAGTTAATGAGTATTTGTTAAGAAAGATAATCTAGAGGAAATTTTCTACATCTATCTGTTTGTTTCTAGATATCCTTAGGATACTAGGGAGAACGCTCTTGTCCGCAAGAGGGATTCGTCTGCCTAACAAAATGGCGACTCCGCTGGGGAATAGAACTTAGTTTTTCTTTTTGTTTTTCAGTTTGAATTTTAGGAGTCTTCTGATTTTGATTAGTCTAAAAGATGGGTTGGGTAGATAACTTATCAGAATCCTTGAAAAGTAAATCTAAATTTTTATTTTTTCAGTATTTTTCCTAGCCTTCGCGGTTTTTATTTAAAGACAGTGTGGTAGCCTTCACAGTTTTTAGTTCAGAACAATGCGGTACCACACTGTTCTCCATTAGAACTTGTGGACCTATGGAATTTTTTTGAAAAAGTTAAAATTATATTTTTAGGAGTCCAGATTACCAGATTGTCTGTGTTTGCCCCAAATTGTCTTGAATGTCAAAATCTTATGTGTGAATTTCTTTCAGCAAATTTTAAAGTCTCATTAGTCTCCGTTAAGTTAATTAGGTGTTTTGAGTCTCTTTTCTGAGAAATTATTAATTTGATTTCCTTTGGTCATTACTTCGAGGTTTGTCTCGGTCTCTTAACAATTTTGCATCTTTTTACATCTTTCTGGGGGGACTAAATTGTGTCTGAGTGTTAATCGCCTTTGAGTGTTTTTATTTTTTGACCTTTGGAATTCTCACCCAATTTTCTTTACTTACACTTGATTAGTTCTTAGATTACATTAGAATCATATTGTGTTTGATAATTCTCTTGCATAGATCACATTTGCATAATTAGAATTCTCATTTTTTAGAATATGAACGAAAAATGTGCATAGATTATAGTTGCATACTTTTCAAGTAAATTGTGCATAGATTACAACTGCATAGTTTACATTCTGGAAAAATCAATCATAGATTTAGATCAGTTTCTTTGATTTTAATTTACATGTTTTTATGCCTGTTTTAAAAACATGAAAAAAATTGGAATTGAAAAAGTATTAGTTTTTCTACATAAAATTAGTGCATTAGAGAATTTGTTATATTTTCTCTTATTTATCAATTCTTGCATTATTGGAAGTGAATGGAAACTCTCTCCTTACTTTAATTATGATTCTTCGAATTGAAAATATTACATTATCATATTCAATTGCATTCAGTTTTGGGTCAGGTCATAACACCATTGGTTTCATATCCATTTACCCTTTGAGTAATAACAGCATAAATAATACAACGCTTAATAAAATTCATCTAGAAATTTTTACATTTTCTAGGGCTATTTTCACCAATATAGCTTAGGCTAGTGCTTTGGAATAGGTTGTAGTTAAATTTCCAAAGAAACTAAAAAAAAAAGTAGCATCTTGCGGTAAGGAAAAATTCCAATTGTTGCAATTGTGCTCTGGGAAGCTCTTCTTAAAAGAGTCAAGCACGAGATCATGTCGGAACCAGTGAGGTAATCGTACCTATCTCATTGGGAAAGATAGCAGATGTGCACGTATTAAAAATGGTAAACCTTGGATAGACCATTGTTGTGGAGCCTGGGGTCACTTGTCGGTAAACCTTGGATTATGTCAATGAGCCTTCAAGGGGATTGAGCTTGTTACTCTACCCTTCCGTGTATATCGTATTGTGGACTGTTCCCCCAAGTACATTGTCTCATTTGGTGACCTTAGTGGCCATAATCTTTAGGATTTTTTCCAAGGTGAAGGTGGAGGGAAGGTCCCACTGTACCTGGAGTAGACGTCGGCTAGACTCACTTGGACTCTCTGGAGGG
Source organism: Pinus albicaulis (assembly GCA_034641835.2). Taxonomy (NCBI): domain Eukaryota; kingdom Viridiplantae; phylum Streptophyta; class Pinopsida; order Pinales; family Pinaceae; genus Pinus; species Pinus albicaulis. The sequence goes on along the minus strand of CM076577.1, from coordinate 840,805,346 downwards.
TTCTCTTCACTGGAGATGGTTTGAGTGGAGAAAATTGCACATGTATATTTCATTAAGAAGGTTGTTGGGGTAACTATTCCAACTGCCATTTCTGCATTAAAATTTTAAGATGTTGGATTTCATCACCAACTAGTGTTTTTAGTGTGGGAATCCACTGTTTTTGTGTGGTTTTACTCCTAGATTGGTTAGCACATGTTCATTTGTTTTTTTTTACTTTTAGAGACCCTAGGTGTGAATTGTGAATTTTAATTGTTAGGTGTGAATTGTGAATAGTGAATATTTTTAAATTGTTAATAAAATTCACTGAAGTTGAAATTAATGTCAACTGTTCTAGAATTTTCCAACCATGGAACCCCTCTTAATGAGAATCCTAGTACTTTTCCTTTCTTTGGAAATGTTGGTCCTCCTTATATGGCTACATTTTCATTACCTGGATTTACCATAGGTTTACTAGCATGGTTATTTTCAACTTCATTGGCCCCAAATACTCCAATTGTTCTACCTCAACCAGAAGCTTCACCTCAACGGAGTTCACCATCTCAACATCACCAACCTCATGCTGACCGTTTACCTTCTTCACCCAACATGTCTTCCTCCTTTTCTTCCTCTTCACTTGGTAGAATCCTTAATGCTACTAACCAGGTGGCTAAGAAGAAGAAGAAAGGGAAGAAGAATAAGAAGCAAGATAAGAAAGAAGTCAACCAACCAACCATGCCTGTAAGTTTTAGTAGTGTTGAGGAAACCTCCAACATGCATCGTAAACCCAAATATCCTTGCAAGCTTTGTAAGGGTGACCACTTACTTATCAATTGTCCTAGTATTCCTAAGGTCTTGGAAGTATGGTCAGAAAAATCCCATCAACTTACTATTGATCCATCAACCAGTGATTGTCAGGTTCCTGGGAAAAATGGTAAAGTTAAGTTTCCTTGTAGGTTATGCAAAGCGAGTCATCAAACTCACATTTTACCTCACATGGATGAAGCCTCAAAAATTTTGTAAAACCTTATTGTTCCACAGAAAAAAATTCCAATTGATTGCTGTAAAATTTCTCCCAACCTACCATCAACTGATGAAGTGATTGATTTAATTCCAAGTACAGTCAAACCCACTCTTCCACTGGAGAGTGAAACGATATCACTTAGGTTGATGATCCGTTAGTTGATCAAGTAGTTGACTTGATTTCACATCCTGTCAATCAAACTCTCCTTGTAGAGAGTGAAATTAATACCACTCAGGTTCTTCTTGTTACACCAGATTCATCTAGGCCATGGGACATTATACCTGTTTCTACGGAACCCCCTCCTAGTATCGAGGCCTTTCCCTTTGATTGGAATAGACTGACAGAACCTCGTCTTCCTTCCTCCATCCCTTTCCAAATCATTGTCAAGGTTTGTGGTAAGAATGTGTGTCATACAAATATAGATGAAGGTGCTTCTGTTAGTATTTTATCCTCAACTGCTTGACAAGCTTTGGGTTCACCTCAGCTTGTGTCTGTTACGCAGAATCTGTCAGCTTTTAACAAAACCATTAGTGAACCTTTAGGGATCCTTCCTAAGTTTCCTATTACCCTAGAAGGTAAAACTTTCTATATTGATCTTATGGTAGTTCGAGGTCCCTTGGATTTCAATTTACTCCTTGGGCGAGATTATGTCTATGCAATGAAAACTATCGTATCAACACTCTTTCACGTGATGTATTTCCCTCACAATGGAAACATTATGACTATTGACCAACTTTCATTTGCTAATATTGATTTGACTACAAATAATCCGACATCCCTGAATTTTCCTTATACAGAAGTGGTATCTACCCCGCCCCAAGTTAATTATGTGGCAAACAGTCCCATGTTTTCAGTTACTGATGGAAGCGAGCCTCTCACTGTTTTCTTGACCTCCTTTGACTTAGATCCGGTAATTGACATGGAAAACCCTATGGGATTATTTGAACACAATTTTCTTATCCCTATTACGTCCCTTGACATGTGTTCCTTCTAGAGAATTGATCTTCCTTCTGATGAAGGCCTCTTGGAAGCCATGATCGATGAGTGTCCCTTGACATGTGTTTCTTCTAGTTGGAAGCCATGACAAGGATCCATGAGGATAGTTCCTTTTCCTATGCCAACCTCATTAAAAAATGAAACAGGTACCCTTAAGGATAGTTCTTTTAATATTTCAACCTCGTTAAAAAAAGAAACGGGCCCATGAGGATAGTTCTTTTCCTGTGTCAACCTCGTTAAAAATGAAACAAGTTTCCATGAGAAAAGTTCCTTTTACTGTGTCGACCTCGTTAAAAATGAATCAGGTCATCAGCATAGTTCTTTTTCTGTGTCAAGCTCATTAAAAAATGAAACAGATCCTCTCCTAATTAAGTCAATTCTTTCATCCGATCTCGTAAATGAACCTTCATTCCATCCACCTATGAACCAGTAATCTACTTAGGTGAATGGAATAAAGCTTGGGGGGCATATGCTCTAGCAAGTTACGCTTGGGGGACATTAAAACCACTCTCAAGAATAGTTTTCTTATGTTTCAAGCTTGTGTAAAAATGAAACCACTCTCAAAGCATAGTTTTCCTACGTTTCAAGCTTGTGTAAAAATGAAATTACTCTCAAGCAAAGTTTTCTTTGGTTCAAGCTTGTGTAAAAATGAAACCTATCTTGAGTCCATTTCAATTATTATTTTCAAGACTTGTTGAAGTCATGAAAATCCCGAGCTTCTTTTTATATTCTTTTCATGCTTGTAAAATGTACATGAAAATGCCGAGTTCTTTCTGTCTTTTCCTGCTCGTTAATTAAATTGAATGTTGGTCATTGAGTATAATTTTTATCACTTTTTCTAACTCGTTAAAATTTACGAAAAAGAGAAACCAATGAGTATGCTTTTTTTTTTTTTAACTTTTTCGAACTCATTAAAACTTACATAAAAACCAAAACCATGGAGTCCTCTTTTAAGCCCTTTTTAGACTCTCTAAACATGAAAATATTGTTGAGTACTTGACTATTTGAACTCGTTAAAGGAAATCAACAGTCATCACTTCAGTATAAGTTTACCCCTTTTCCTGACTAAGATGCACTATTTATGAAAAAGGTATACATTGACTAATCATGGTCAATAGAGTTCTCTCCTGCATTAGTTTATCCTTTTTCGGGCGTGAGAGACTAAATTTATGAAAAAGTACACCCACAGAGTTTTCTTAAGTTTTTCTTCTGACTCCCTAAAATTGAAAGACATGGAGTTTCACCTATATTGGACTCGTTAAAACTTAACAGTAAAGGACCTGTAAATTATAAACTGGAACAAACCACTCCTTATTATGGTTCAATTTTAATACTAAGTTGGACTCATCCAAAGGATGAGCTTATATAACAAGCAAATGTTATCCTCCTCACGCTTGTCAAAAATAAAGAGGTACTTTCTAGAAATGGTGAGGGAAAAGAGAGAAAATGAATCTAGTTGTCACACTTCGTTTAAAAAAGTTGTATACCACTCTTGAACACGACACTTTTGTCACATTCATGTCTTGGTTGGGAAAATCCCTTGGCCAAATAGTTAATCGAACCACATTGAAAGTCTTTAGCTAGTTTATAGGTATTAGCTTTCGGTCAATCGTCACCATCTACAATGTCGTTATGTGTTGAAGAGACTAGTTTAATAAACCATTCATTGCAAACATTTGTCTCCATTCACGTTGACCATCCCTGAGTCAGTCCTTGCTTAAAATTTCTTCAAAACTTGATCTAATCGTTTCGTGTCGTAGGATTTCCTATGACGGATCACTTTCTATCGACAACAACTCATCATCTAGAAATTTGATCTAGAATCCTAACAGTACCTTAGAATCTGCATGCCCTAATGGCATGTTTCTCACCTTCGATGATAAGTTGCATCATTGACATTCGATCGAACGATTCTGTGAAATGTTCGACCTCAGATCAAAAATTCACATTTCATATATTGTACTGAATAATTTGAGAACCATTTTCATTATTGGTGGTTTCTCTCACACTTGTTAACAGTTCACATCATTGACTGGTAGTCAAGTGGTTTCTACCATGTTCGAATTCGACACAATCAATCACCTAGATAGAATTTTACTAGTTCAAGAAGCAAGAATCAAGACCCAGGATCTAGTTTCCACCATCCAGGTTGCGAGGAATTTTATTATTCATCATACAATAGACTACTTCTAACAGATGGCTGTGTCCATACTGTGTCTACTTTTCATGTAATTCTAAAATCATTTATGTATCAGAACATGTAGTTAGTTTTGATCTGAGTATGGGAATTCCTACCTCAGCGATGATATACATATATATATGCTTTCATTGAATGTTTTTTTCAGGGTTTCAACAGGTGTGCCTACAGCCCGATCCTTGGAATGATAAATCACTTCACTCTTCAGAACTCTTCAGACTTCACACTTTAGGGGTCAATCTTTTACACTAAATTTTTTCACCATGAAATTTAGCTATCTATATGGGTTCATCATTACCTATTTATTTCTCCCTTAGAGTTCTAAAAACATAAAGTTCCTAAATCAAGTCTTGGAATTGGGAAAAATCTTATTAAAACCCTAAAAATCCTAACTCTGCACTTTTCCTAGTTCTTACCTGTGGTACCATGGTTTCCTGCTCTATAACCTGCGGCACATCCCACACGTTCTGCTTAATAAAACTACGGACCCTCGTAAAAGGTAAAATAAAAGAAAAAGTAAGCTCTAGAATCCCAGCTGGTCGAATATTCTCCTAGCTGGAGGCTTCTAGAAGCACTATCTGGTCCAGCTTTGTCCCTTCCATTCATTAACCTTTATCCCTTCATAAATGTAGCTATCCCTTTGTTTTTGGAGCTGAAATCCAATTATGAGAGGGCTTTATCCCTTCCTTTTTGGAACTAAAAATACCTCCCTTTTGCTATAAATTGAGACCATGTTTCAGTCTCAAGGGTACGTAGACTATAGCTTGTAGAAGAGAATTGTTGAATAAATTATACTCTCTACATTTGGCATCATTGGCATGCGAGAGATTACATACTCATAGCCATAGTATTATGCTAATTTAGAGAGTTAGAGTCTTGTCAAAATGAGGAAAATGGTTGTTCGGGACCCCGAAAAAACCTGTACAAACATCAAGGTGTCAAGGTTGTAAGGTTTCTTATTTTTATTCAAAGTTAAGACAAATGGATTCTATTTTCTCATTGAGTTGTTCATCTATATTTTGAATAATTTAATTCTTGGATTCCTTGATCACTAAGATAGATTATTGCTTTTGAATTATCATATTTTGCTGATCTTGGTTTCCTATCTTTGATTGCAGATATTATATGATGGATCAATACCTTCTAGAACGACTGGATTGAAGACCAAGCAAGCGTTGGACTTCAGGTAGGAGTGTCTATCCGTAGTTAATGAGTAATTCTTAAGCAAGATAATCTAGAGGAAATTGCCTACATATGTTTGTTTGTTTCTAGATATCCTTAGGATACTAGGGAGATCGGTCTTGTATACAAGAGGGATTCATTTGCCTAACAATGGTTTATGTGAATATCTGCATGCATGTGTTGTGTATGGTAAGCACGTACATACATGGATATGCCTTGTGGAAGCAACGTATACAAACTAGAGTTTGAATTGATGCTTGATATTTACAGTTGATGATGTATGGTTTATTTGACGTTGTTTGTTGATGAAGTCGTAATCATGTTGATCTATGTTTGACAATGTTGATTGAGTTATGGTTGTTGATGATTGGAATGTCGGCTAGTAATGATGCTACAGTTTGGTGATCTATGATAGGTTTAGTGATCTAAGATTAGTTTAGTACTTGATTCATTGGTTACTCTAGTGTTGCAGTGATTCTTGATATAGTAATCAGAAATTTGAGATATCTAAATAGGTCTTATGTAGAGGAAACATGTGTATATGCGGTTTTATTCAGAATGTTATGGTATACATTCTAACAGATTGTTGATGAAGGTTTGTAGGAAAAACATTGTGGTTTATGTACAATATATGGTTTGATATATTGATGAATGGTTGATTTGATGGTTTATATCTGTTATGGATTAGTTTGATATATTTTCATTGGTTTATTGAGATTGAGTGATTGGTTTGATGGTAATACAATGACTCGGTTGGTTTAGTGTTTGGTTTCACAATTTTTACTTGGTATTGGGATTAATGTTGGAGGTGGGTCCAATTTAAAAATACGATGAAAGGTGGGCTACAAGTTAGATGTTTTGGTTCTGGTCGATCTATTATGAAATATTATGAAAAGTGGTCCACAAGAGGAGATGAGGGTTGGAGCCTTCAGTGAGGGAGTCAGAGGTTCCTTCCAGTGGTAGCTAGTAAATTTGTGTAGGGGGTAGGTGCTCCCATCCGATAGGAGCTAGTAAATGAGATCAGGGAGTTGTAGCTCCCTTCCAATGGGTGTTGGAGAATGAGAGAATGTTGTAGTATTCTGCAGGTGGATGCCTTCATACTGGTAAGAGTTTGTGCTAGTACAATATTGTAAGAAATTTTCTTAATAATAATAGAAGAAGAAAATGACGATGGGAGCGATGGTTTTCTCCCACATTGGGTTTCCACCTAAAATTCCCAGTGTCCTAATGTGTTGTTGTGTTATTTATGTGTGATGATTTATTCTTATTTGTACTACATACTTATGTATGATAATGCACTACTTATGTTTGATAATGAATTGGTTAAAGATAAAGATCTAATGGAGCTTATGAAGAATTGGTTAACTGGAGATATGTGGTTGAATTTCACTGAAGTCATGTACATTCATAGGTTTCTTAAATTAAAAAAGTGTACATAATTAAAAATAATAAAATGAAAAGTTGAAGTGAGTTTAAAACACTGATTCACACCCCTCCCCCCTTGGCCAATATTTTTCCCAATAATTGGAATCAGAGTAGGTCCCTAAGAAGAAGTTTGATCGCTTAAAATGAGATCCATAAAAATGAGAATTCAGGAGGGAGTATCTTCTATCATGTCACCTTTTTTTAATGGAACTAAATTTGTATTTTTGAAAGTTGGAATGAGAGCATATTTGCAGGAATTAGGAGCTGATGTATGGGAAATTGTTGAAAGTGGATACCAATATACAACTTAAATTCCCACAGATACTGTAGGGAATAAAAAATATGAAACCAATGAAGAGGCTATAAATTCCATCTTGGGAAGTTTGGCCTAGTTTGAGCTTGTGAAATTCATGCAACTGGAAATCGCAAAAGCAATGTGGGATAATATTATCCCAAGTTATGAAGGTGACAACAAGGTAAAAAGTGCTAAACTTCAAACGTTTAAAATTCATTTTGAGACTATTAGAATGCATGTTGATGAATGTATTGAAATTTTTCTCTTTATATTAGATGAGTTTTTTTACTCTATTAATTTTTTTTTCACAAAATAAAATATGATATTGCTGTTGAAAATATTTTAAGATTGCTAACTCCAAAATTCGATTCCAAAGTATCCACCATTGAAGAAATGTAGGATTTGAAGAATGTTAATCTTGAACAACTCCTTGGGATCTTGACAACATTTGATATCAGAAAAGGGGGTACATCATATACCAGAGAAGTAGCCTTCAAATCCACTCATAATGAGAAAGAAAAGGAAAATCCTAAGGATACAAGTTACATTTCAGATGAGGAAGAAGCAAATTTCATGAGAAAGCTGCAAGTAGGAATTGGTAAAGTCATAGGTAATATTCCCTTTAAATTTTTTTCTTTTGGAAGAGTATGTCATTATGCATCCAAATGTACATATAAACAAAATCATAAAGATAATGGTAAGAATGCTAAAAAATGATACCAAAAGGAAGTTTTATACCAAGAATTTTTTTTATTCTAATGAAGACAGTCGAAGGAAATATAATGAGCAAGAAAATTCATATTCAATTTCTAAAAAATTTTATCAAGTACTTATGGTTCTTGAAGATTAGTCAATTAGTGAATTAAATATCTGTGAGGTAGATGACTTAATGAAAGCATTGAAAGAGAATAATCAACTCGGGAATGCAAACAAAGAATTGGAAACAAAAGAAGTTAGGAGATAAAAATGTTAAAGATGGAATTGGAAGCAACCAATATAAGAACATAAAGCATAAGAAAACAATTTCAAGAAAAAATAAATCATTGTGAAACATTAAAATTTGAGGTTGTGACTATAAGGGAAGATTATGGAAAAATCAACAAATGGGTAAAGGCATTTGAATCACCAGAGAATATTATTAATGAACAACACTCTCATGTAATAAAGATTGGCATTGGATACAATCATGTGGCTTCACATACACAATTTAATGACAACAACCAACATTGTGTTGTTCAAAGGAAATCTGAATCAAGCCACACATATGAAAGGAAATCTTCCTAATCAAATTCCAGACCAATCCTTAGGAATAAAGGATGGTTCGATGGATATTTTTTTTCTTATAACCTATTTCTGCATAAGGCCACTAATTGCAAGTTAAGCATTTGAAATGGAAGCAGAAGAGGGGATAAGTTCCAACACCTAATTAGAAATTTCAAACAGAATTGGAGGAAGAAGGAACACTGGTCAGATATATAGGGAATATTTCCCCTGCTGCAATCCATTATTCCTAAGAGAATACTTCTAACAATGACTGTAGAAGTAAACGAGAGGTACATATCGTCATGAAGAATTGGTATTGATTATTAGGTCCACGGGATCTATGATGAATGATATCAGGGGGATTTATGTATATATTGGTGATATTTCTCTATATATTCTTTTGAAGTTGTGTATTTATAACAATACATCTGATGAAGTAACAGTGAGCAGGAACATACAATACAATATCGGGGGGAGTTGTCACTATAAAGAATTAGTAGTTTACTTGATGTACGCAAATATCACGAAGTAAAGTCACGTGTATACTCAAGTCTTGATCTAGATAGTTGTGTATATTTCTCATTAATAAATAAAAAGTGGTAAAAATTCAAGGGAAACTTCTCATATGTTTCCATAAATTGTTATTGGCTTTCTGTTTCTGATTCTAGCTTGTTGCAAATTGTTCATGATGCTTATATGATGCATACGAATGATAAGATTATTAGTTGTTGCAAGTATTATGTTATTTTTGTTGTTAAAATGGTTGTATGTTGGATTTTTTGATTGATGAGTTAGATATAATCAAATTTAATGATAAATAGATGGCATAGGTTCATGGGGGAACACATATTATGTTTCTAAAAGTACATTATTGGCATTGTGGTTTCTTAAGCATACCTTGTTACATGATGATGTTTATGATGAGTACATATATGTTGTTAATGCTGAAGATACATATATTTCTATCATTATGTCAATGATACATGGATTCCACATGATGAAGTTATGAATGATGCTTGGGTTACATTCACTTAATGATTAATGGTGTCCTACCCTTGTTGAACCTCGAAGATATGCATATGGCAAGTGTTAATGATGTTTCTAATTAGATTCTCTTTTTTTTTCATACATGGTGACGATGCCTATATATCACTATCAGAAAATGATGAATTTAGTGACTATGTGACTAAAAACGTTAGTCATTGTAATTATTTCAAGTGAACTACTACTAAATTTGAGCAGTTTTAAGTGACAAAACTAAAAAAGACTAATTTAGTTTAGGTATAAAATATTACTGGATAATAAGTGACCAAAATAATAGTGACCAACTAAAAGGACTAATTTAGTCTAGGACTAAAATATATGACTAGATAATAAGTGAAAAAATCAATAATGATTAATGTAAATGACTACTATAGTCCAAGAATAAAAATATGACCAAATAATAGGTACAACAAGTATATGAATTAGTCATTTATGTTAGTAATTTTTAATTGGGTCACTCCAGATATGAAAAATTACAATTTTGATACTGAAGTGTGAGTTTGCCAAATTTTATTGGTTGTAGTGTATTTTTGTGGCCCAATGGGAAGCTCCCATGTGGCGCAACCGGAGGTCGCCACGTGGAACCCCCACATTTTCTGCAAATTAGTTAAGGGTCAGAAAGACTTGGCAGGAATCAAACTGGTGACCTACCACAATAAATTCCAAAGCCTTACCATCTCGCTTGCGGGTGGTTCTTGACCATAATATCTACCACCTGTATTAGAGTGGAATGTATGGGTGTATTGGGAGGAGGGGTTGAGAAGTGAACCCAAACCCCTGGTCATATCGCAACCACAAGTCCTATCACGGAAGCATACAGAGCAAAGGATCATGGACTAGCGCCAACTCATCGTCATGTTCATAGCCCATAGGACCCAGCACATACCAAAGAGATGTTTCGTGGAGGGGGGGTGGGGTTGTAGGCCCTAGCTTGATCCCATGGTGCTGCATGTAACCATAGGTGGAAATATAAAGGGATAACCCAATGGGGGATGAGTTTGAGGCATGGCCCCAAGTCACGGTGTCAGCGTGTAACCATTGACTAAATATTTGGGAGCTATCACGACGCGGGTGGGCGGTTAGCCCTAAACCTCGACCACATCACCCCATGCGACCATAATTCGAAAGAAAAGGCACCAAGGTCGGCAGGAGCTGACCATTACCCCCAGCCCCTAGCCTTATGGCGTGCCACATGACCCTATTTTTGTGCCTACAGGATTATTGGGAAAAATAACCAGGCAACAAAATGCACCAGATGTGGGTGAAATTGTTGTGTCCTGAATGGTTTAAAGGGAGGGGTTGTTCCTCAGTTTGCATGTTCAACCAATTTGGAGTATTAATAGCATAAGAAAATTGGGAGAGACATAACTTGACAAAATTTTGGTCTTTTTGAGCCGAAGAAGATCCTAGATAGGGGTTTTTGGGCATTCTGAATCGAATGGAAGCCTATTATTTCTAATTAGAGCACTTCTGGAAATAGTTTTTGTAGGTTTAATTCTATGAATGCCAGGGAAAATCAATATTTTGAATCAGTTTTGAAGTTTTTTTTAGCATGGAGAGGACTGTGTAGGGGTTTTCTATCCTTCATATGTTATCTACAACAGTTGTGACTTCTATGGTGTAGCTCTTGTTTGGATTTTCTCATTACGTTTTTTTGATGAAAGTTCTCTTTTCATACTTTAATGTGAAATTGTTCTACATTTTATGCTCATTTTTAGATTAAGTACAAGGTCTCGATGTTAGATCCCTTTTCATATTAACTGCAGGTGGTAATTATTTTTAGAGTGAGAGTTACTTGCCAAAGAATTTTTCCTTTGAGGGGAAACAAGCCACTTATTTTTTCAACACATTCCATGTACTCTTTTATCACTAGAATATATGGAGCGATCTAGCTATGTTATCAGGCTTGACGATGTACCCTAGGAGAGGTCAAATCTGTCACCAAATTATCTTTTGTATCTCTTATTATTTTACTGTATGAGTTAAATGTGGATATGTTACTTGTTTAAATTTTTTTATGGAAACTAACTAATTATCGTTGAAGAGAACATAAAATTAGTTTACATAAGAACCATTTTTTTACTTTCAAAGCATCAGAGGATGGTCAATTTTTAGGAAGGAGAAGTTATCCTCCAATTTCAGATCATATATTTCTCGACATAGCCATCGATATTATGCATCTCCCTAAACACCCATTTTCATGTAAAGGCCTTCACTAATTTTGAAAATTTCTACAAATACCAAGAATTTTTCCATTTCAAGGTATTCATTCCTTGCCCCATATTCTTCCTTTACTAATTTTCCTCTTCACCATTAATATTATCTTTTACATTTCTTATTTCATCACCCATACAAGATAAAGGAAAATAATTGCAATCAATTTGATTTTTGCAGTACACATAACTTCAAGTTTTCATCTTTGGTCAAGTTGTTCATGTTTAAGACATATTTTTTGTTTCGTCCCCGTAGTTAATTTTCATCATATTGATTATGATATTCTTCCATCAAGTTTCTATATCTAGCCCCTATGACGATAATCCAACTTAATCATTGTGTAGCTTTAAAACATTACCATGCTTTGTGATCTCAAGTATTTTGAGAATCCAAAATTAAAATGATATTTGGAATACTAGGGTTTCTTTGGAAGGAAAATAGAAGCTATCATCAACAAAATCCACAAGAAATTTCAAAACCGGCTACATGAATGCATAGATTGTTGGGGATTATTTGAGGATTCTAGCAAATGGAACTAAGTAAACCAATTCATAACTTTAGTGAATTTCTACTATTCCTAGATAATTATTTTCACTTTCACACTTGATTACTTTTATTCTTACTTCAATGTTATTAATGATTTTGTTGTTTGTATTACTCTATTTTGTTTTTTTAGGTTTGAGACGAATGAATTAACCTCTTTTATGGTATCTTTTACGGAAACATGGAGGTAAAATATACGTGTTTAAAGTGAAATATCTCTGGTACTCTTCAAATTTCTCTACTCTCAAACTATTTCATTTTACACTTATTATTTATATATAGACTTTTAAAACTCATAAACACTACATTATTTCCAAGGGAATGGCCCTATATTTTTTTCAATATTATGCCCCTTATCTATGTTATATCGCCATTTACAAGTATTAAGGGTGCCTTCCATCATGGGGTGGGAGTGAAAATCTCACTAGCTCATTTTTTCTCTTTCATTTCATCCTAAGAAATGGAAACCACCTTATAAGATTGAATAAAGAATATTGAAATCTGTCTATTAACGAATCTAGAATCCATGTAGGCAAGACTCTGAAATGAACATGACATTAATTAAAATATGCTCTTATGGGTATCAACACTAAATTTAAAAGTGACTTGAAGTTATTTTTCTAAAATAATTTATCAACTACTTATTTGGTGTTGTTATAGTCTAGACTTTATTTACATTAAAAGAGAACATGACATGTGATAGAAAATGTACTTATCATGCATAGTTACTTTCTCCTTTACAATTTATTTAAACATGGTAGGTAGCCTTAGTAGGATAACATGTTGATATCAAGGAGAAACATAATAAAATGGAGAATTAATGCTACTGCTTCCCTATAGTAGATTTTAGTTTTCTCATCAACTAATGAATTATTGGAAATATCCCTTACGAGTGTTTCATGATTTACTCTAAGTATGGAACATCAAAGCTCACACTATAATTAGATTCCAATCTATTTCTCATTTATAACACAAGGCCTTCTTGGATTCTTGTGTTTTGTACATTGCATTAAAAAGAGAGCGCTTCCCACCTTCTTGAATCTACCACTACTATGTACCCATTACTTATCGTGTATCATAATAGTGATACACCATCCCATTGCTATTTTCCTAAGTGACATATACACCCATAGATAGAGAAATATAAGCTGGAATTGTAGCCCTTCCTCCTAGCTCTCGGGTTCTTATCATTGATGCTTATGTTGTTGCCACAATTGTTGATACTATTTGTTGTTGTGATTTTATCCAATTTCCATTATTTTCCTAACTTATTTCTATTTTCTCATATATGGTCATCCCATTTTCTTAACCATAGCCATATCCACCATTATGAAATTTGCATCTTCAAAGTGGGTAATTTTCCATATACAATAATTTATAATGACTTTAAAGAAAATTATGTTGATATATTTATACTAACAAATAATACTCTTAGATATTAGACTTTTGTGATCCATAATTCTAAAGAGATTCCTTTTGCATTAATCATGTCATAAGGATTTGGTTGATGTTTCGAACCAACTAATGTGGTTCATCTTGGGGAAAATGGTGAAACAATCTATCAATATTATCAAATAAATAGTAAGGATCCATCAAAGCTGAGAGTTAGCCATTAGGAATTTGTTAACCAGTTAGTTGAGATAAAAATTTTGTTACAAACTAGCTATTCAAACTAGTCGTTATTTATTTTAATAATATATATCTAAATTATATTATTATTAAAAGAATAAACTATATTGTAAGAAAATTATGATATTATAAAAATAAATTAAACGCTATTATAAGAATACATTAAATGAATTTAATATTAATACAAGTTTTAAACATTTTAGAAAGTATTATAATATTTATTATAGTAAGTTTAATACCTCTTAATAAAAATTATATTATGAGTATAAAAAATCCATGGAGCTAGAATAATAATTATGTTACAAATGAATTGGGATTTATGTAAAATTTTAATGTATAATAATAATAATATAATAATAATAATGGAATTATTTTTTTAACACCAATTACAAAATAGGAAACAAAGGGAAATGAGGAAGAGAGGGCCATATTCTAGCTTCTACTCAATTTCCAACCATCATCCCTATTGAGGTTGATTGCATGTTTTTCAATCTCTATAGCATCTCTAAGATTCCTATGGTGGAAATGATCAAGCCTTACAATGAATTCGGAATCCTCAATAAAGACATGGTGCTTAGATTTCTCTACATCTTCAGCTACAGCTGAGGACCGCAAACGATTGTGCTTTATGTTCTTGGATTCTTTGGTTAATGGAGCGAGTGGTTTCTCCAATGTAGGCAACCCAACATGAAGACGGTATCAAGTACACCCATTTCATGTTTTTTGAGTCTACATAGTCCTTCATGGATCTAAGAGAATTCCTAATGGTATGAAGGGGCTTGAACGAAGTGGAAACGTTATTATTTTTAAGAATATAGGAAATCTTGTTAGTGGTACCATTGATGAATAATAGTTGAACCTTTCAAATATGATCAATGTGAGTAGTCTTGACCCTAGATTATTTACAGGCTCTTTGAAAAGCCTTGAGATCTACTATATCCATTATTTTTGAAAACATTAAGAAGATGGGATTTTTCCTACTCCAACTGTTTCTCATCCGAAATTCTCAGAGAACAGGTAGCCAAAGTGCTGAGAACCCAAAATATTTGCACCGGAAAATGATGAGAATATGCATGAAAGAATTTATTTGTATGAGTTATTTTACGAAAAAATTGTTCAGAAATGGAACCATCATCCATTCTAGAGAGGAGGATATCAAGGAAAGGAAGGAACTCGTTTACCTCAACTTCCATTTTTAATTTGACATAGCCAAATTGGGAGTTCATATGGTTAAGAAACAAATCCAATTTTTCCTGACCATGGGGTCAAATGACACAAGTGTCATAAAAAACCATTTTCCACCTTTTAGGGAGAAACAGAGCGAAGGCCAAGGCCTTGGTCTCGAAATACTCCATGAATAAGATAGCTACAATGGGGGAAAGAGGGGAACCCATCGCCTTAAAAAATAAATAAAGTAGAGGTGAGGTAGAGGCTGACTTATTTGGCGGTTTCATTGTCAGTGATATGATTTATGACAACAATGGCTTCTTGAATGGGGATTTTGGAATAAAGAGAGAAAAATAAAATCTTACTAATAAATCCCCAAGGTCAAGCCTGATATATTTCCATTCTTTAACAAAGGAAGGAAAGTCCTTAAGAAAGGAATTCATGTGACCCATAAGAGGTTTGAGTTTTTGAGCGAAGAATTTGAAAAGAAGGTAAGAATGACCAGCTATTATGTTAACAATAGGTCTCAAAGGGACCCCAACCTTATGGATCTTCGAGGGGCCATAAATTGTGGGAGCGAGAGGATTGCTTCAATAAGTTTTTTACAAATATGTTTAAGATAATTATTCGAATTAATGGCATTCATAACTTGTTTATTAATATTTTAAAGAGGATTCTTCTTAATCTTGATGTAACTCCCACTATTATAGATATAGCCAGCCATTTTGTTAATGTAGTCATATTTATCTAAAATGATTACTGCCCCACATTTGTTAAATTTAAGGGTAACGATGTTAGGGTTTTCCCTCAAGGCTTTAAGGGCAAGGAATTCATTTTTTCTAATGTTTCTTTTGGGAGGCTTAGCCTTCCTAAGAACGATATCACAATCCTACCTAATAAGCTCTTTAATATTATCAACAAGGTCGTTGATACCATACTTTACGTTACAAATAATATCTTCAACGAGAATCTTCTTGGTAGCAAGGGAAAAATTAAGCCCTTTATCAAGGACGCTAACAACATAGAGAACTTTTATTAATATTATTTGAGTTGGAAATTTTATTAGTTGATATTTTATAACTTTAATTAGCTCTAATATTAGGTTTTATATGATTAGGGTGTAAAATATTATTCAGATTCAAATATTTAGGGCTCACATTGTCAAAGTCAGAACATGAGGAGGGGGGTGAGGGGGTTTTTGAATTATGGGAAGGAAAAAGACATAAGGATCTGCCGAAGGGGAAGGGATCCACCATTCAGGGGGAAGGTGCAGAGGAAAAAGAGGGAAGAAAGGCATAGAGCTTTGAGCAGCAATGAGGTTGGGAAAGGGGTGAAGAGGGGATACGAGGGTTCAAGAGCTGTGAAAGTTCAAAGTTGAATCCAGAAAGAGGAGGATTGGCCATAACAGTGATCGGGGGTAGAGAACAGGGATCCAATTGAGCGATGAGTTCAGGGTCAGGAAAAGAGGGATCAAGCTCCATGAAAGCTCCATGATAGACATTCTCTTGGACTAACTCCGAGGAGCTAGCTATGAGATCAGAGTTCAACAACGAAATTCCACTATCATAACAACAAAATCAGCCTAATCAATCTGAATTTAATTCTGAGTTGAGACTAAATTTACACAAAAGCACTATGAATCATCCTCAGCAATCGAGTAATAGGATTGATTTTCAACGCGGGAGCCAACAGGAACGAATTCTAAAAAATAATCCATATTGGACCCAAAATCAGAAGAGAGATGATTGGTAGGCATCGTAGATCGTTGAGAATAGGCCGACACTGAATCCTAGAATCGAACGCATGAGTTAAGGGTAGAAATTTTCCTCTCACTAATATGGATCTTTGCCGAAAAAGATGAAGACGGACTACTCGAGACAAGGGAGACACTGCCTAGAAACTTATTGAATTTTGCAGGTTGATTTGTCTTTGAAATATCCTCTAACCGAAGAGCTTTGAAACCCACCATTGATCACTCCCCAAAGAAAAACATAGACGCCATTTTCCAGATCCATGTGAAGATAAAATAATTTATGAGATAAAAAAATCGATATCTCTTCTCACCTTACAAATATCATATCTAATCAAAACCAAAATGGCGTTCAGAAAAATAATATTATTCTTCGAATTGTTTAGCCGATCATTGATATGAGTGAAAACTAGAATGAGTGATGTGTCCCTAGAGCACTTAAAGAACAACCTAGAATTACATCCAAAATCCTATTACTGTAAATTCATTGTATCACGGGGAGGAGGTTAAGCGCTCATCATTGCATGAATCTTAAGCCATTAAATCTGTCATGTGCTTTCATTTCCATATTTCCTCAAATTTTATCCATCAGTCCCAAAAGGAAATGTCAAATGAAGTTTCTTCATGTTTTCTCTTGCAATATTTATATAAAAAGGAAAAATAAGAGCAGGGATTGAACAATGCACATCAGGAAAAATGAATGAACCTATATTATTATCTTTGGATGCTTCTCAGAAGTGTCAATGTTTTAACTATATTTCTTAGATTCATGGCTTTGCAATGGTTGGGTAAATGAATTACCTGGTGTCCTAAAACAAGAAATATCAGGAAGAAGGGTGAATAAGGCATAAAGTAATTATCATTCCAATTATAATGCCTCTAGAAATATGTAGAAATATCTATAATGTGCAGATATTACTCCTCATTACAAAAATCATGTTCATCAGCACCCAGGCTTTTATAATTATCCATTACTTAAATATCTATCCTGCAAATGTTCATAAAATTTTGAATTTACAGATAAAAAAAAATTAGATCCAATGATCTCATAAAATGTTTATTTTAGATTGAATTTTGGTCATACTATTGATAAAGGCCTGACTTAGGGAAATTTTCCGATTCACAAAATCAGGTTTATTTTACATGACTTCACAAAATAAGGTTGAAGTATATTTCTCAACTTGAAATCTTTCCTAGACGAACTATATGGCCTATTTCTCCATTTGGATTGACTGTAATTCCATCAATTGGAAATCTGGCCTAGATGAAAGCAAATGATCTAAAATACAAGTTATAAGAATTCTCCAAAATCCAAACACTATTATATTTAAAATAATAGACTTAATGAAAAAATACATGTACAAGCTACTACTAGCTTTTAGAAATAAAATTCTATTAATAAACTAAAAATAAAAACAATCTCTATTTTGTCACGTGGAATTTGGAACTGCTAGAGTAAAATGCCCCTATATCTGGGTTTGATCCTTAGGTGTCTAAGCTCCTCAAAACTTCGAACATCCATGTAGTTTTCCCATAAAATTATGTCAACTTCGCTTTAAAAAAGGCAAGTGTTGGAACCTATTCTAGCCAGCTAGTATACATCTTTTGTAAATTTTGATGAGAAAGGACTTTTAGTGCGTATTTTATTAATGCTTGGTAATTCTCTTTTTACATTTTCTTACGTTCACCTAGAAAAAAATGGTTTGATTGCTTTATACTAAGTGTGCTTTATACTAAGGGTAAATTGAAAGGTAAATCTTCCTCTACCACAAGCTTTACCTGCTTCAGCTATCTTAGAAAGGTTATTATTCAAGTTTTTTTTCCTTTTGAGTATACCAAATTTTCTTCAGAAGGTGTCCAAGAAGTTTGTATATGGAAGAGGTCATCCTTTGCAACCATAAGCTGATCAATATTCAAATTTCCAATCTAACATGAACCTTTCGCATATTTTTTAACACTCTAATTCCAACGTTTCGTTTCCTCCAGCTATGAAGTACCAGAAATACCCCCCAGTCACTTCAGCAATATGAATATTTTCTAATATCTCAAGAATAGGGTGCAAACATCAGTATCTACCTTTAATTTTAACTTAAATTTGAACATTCCGATTTGTGATATTCACCTCATGCCAACCTATTACAGTAAAGTAGTATAATTTTTCACATGTCTTTACTGTTCATTCCACCTCTAGATTAAGATAAAATGGAGGGGAGGATGAAAACAACAAGTAGTTATTTAGTCATTGACATTGTCAATATAAAAAATTACTATTCTAAGTTCAAATGAATCATACATATACATGTGAAGAGAAGCATTTGACTACTCACTTGGAAATATGGAATTCAATATAATATGAACAAAAATATTCATATGATGCATTTCTATAAGCAACTCTTGGATTGATTTTATGGAATTCAATCTAATATAGATTATGATAAAATTTATCGATTTTAATTCCTAATCCAACCTGTTTTATTGGCTATGCATACAACCAAAAAATCTATCTTTTGGCATCTCACCTAAGAGTTGTAAAAATTCTACAACCCTTCTCAATTTTATCAACCTTGCTTCCCAAATGTTACGATGCAAAATAGGAGCATTGAATTCTTCTAAAGAAACTTCATATTCCTGCCATTCTATCTTTGCACATTGATGCAGGAGCATTAGGAAAAGAGAAAATACTTTGTATTTTATTAGAACTTAGGGGTTTTTAAGTTTTTAGAGCAGCTAGATTTTTATGAATGATTTGAGTCCGTTCTAAGTATTTTTAATTAAATATTGTAAATAATTGAGAATATGAGAGAATTTGATCAGTTGAGGATGTAAAGGGATTGAGAGATTTTTCTAAATAATAATTTAGAAATTAGTTTCATTAATTATGTGTGAGAGAGGATCCTTAGGGATTCAAGAGTGATTTTAGGATTTTGTTGAGAAGTTGAAGGGATTGAACTTAGATTAGATCATTCTAAATTTTACAAATTATTAAGCCTCAAAGGCATTGGAAATCAGTGAGAGTGTGAGGAGTTATTTAGGAATAGCGTTTGCAAGCCTTCGGGCAAAGATTGTAGATGTGACCACTGGTTGAAAATCAGGCCAAGGATGAAGATTCTTATGTAAGTATTGTGTGTATTAATACAAAATTTAATTTTCTGAAGATTACGCCTTCTTCCTGAGTTTATGTTGTATGAATGAATTGGGATTCAATATCGATTGAATTATCATTGAACACTGATTGCTTAAAGTGGCATCGAATTGATGAAATCGCTGGATTTGAGCATGTTAGGTCTGGCATCTAAAAAAACCCTGTTTGATTGAAGCAAGATCGGTTACTACCGATCTATAGTATTTAAGAAGAGATGAGTGAGTAATTAGAATGGAATTCTTGTGTTCTACGCACTCTAAATCCGAGTTGAAATTGATTAGGTTTGAATGGAAATGGTGGCTATAGAATTACTTGCAGAAGTGCCAAAATGAAGGATTGAAGCGGATGTAGCAGAGGAATTCATGAAGTCCTGGTCGAAGTGCAGAGATTACAAGATCAAATGCAGAGGTGGAGATCTGATATTAGTAGCAGATATTGAACCAAAGGAGTGGAGCCTGGAAAAGGTCAATGAAGATTGATCCGATTGCTGAAAAGCATTTGCAGATGTTAGAGAAAGCGCACAATTTGAAATGGAATACCATAAAGTGATTGCCGAGAATTTAATTAGCAATTCAGAAGCCATCGATCATGAATTTGGAGACGAAATGCTTAATTGAGAAATTTTTGATGAATGAATGTGTCGTGGTGTAATTTCGAAGTGGAACCTCGGCCTTTGAGAAAAACACAGAGATGCTAAGCAGAACCATTCCGAAAGATGCAAATTCATATATAACAGGAGAGCGTGTGTAGTGCTGGAGAAGGGACAGCATTTTGTGAAGAATTTCGATAGCTTAATGATGGCGCAGTACAACTGAGAAAAAACTTAAATTGTGGTTAGAATATCTTATGAATTTTGGGTTGATTGAATTGTAGAAGCGGTAGTGGGAACATAAATCGTTGTTACATTGGAAACGAAATGGTGTAATCAGAACCCGTAGCGTTGAGATTGGGAAACCTGTAAGTAATTGTTTATATCATACTGATATATGTATATTTAAACATTTTTTTGGCATGCTTTGAGGGTGCAGGGTGTAAGTAGTGATTGGAGATTCGACTGCGATGATAAAGTGGGCGCAGAAAATCAAATCAAATTCGATGGCACGGAAGAAATGCCAGGAACGGAGTTATTTATTGAAACCATAATTTAACACAGTGTTGGAATAATCTTAACGCGGAGGAAGGATAAAACTATAATGCATGGCAAAGGTGAATCGAAATTATGAAGAGTGATGGCGGATTACAGCACTAAATAATTGGGTGCATTATGAATTGCGTTGGTGTTAATGGAGGCATAATAATTACATGCGGTGGCCATTATTTAAACATGGTTTTGAATTTTAGAAATAAACCAATGGATGTTAGTCAAAGTCTTTTATAAGACTTCTGGGAAAGGTTTACGTTTGTGTAATAAACCTTGGGTATGGAAGTTGTTGGTTTATAAATGTAAAGAGAATTTTGAGCTTAGTTATGGAGTTTGTCATATTACTCATGGGTATGGTTTCATGTCATATTTGAAAGAGAGCTTCCTCCTATGAAATGGTTTTATAACCATATATTAAATGTGAAGAAATATTCATGATGGAAAAAGGTGAGATAAGAGCTTCCGCAAAAGTTTGTAAAATTGCCAGACTTGGAGTCTTCTTTGGAGCATTTATTAAAGATGCATTTGTATACACATGAAAGTGGTGAGAATGTAGGTTTTGCAGGGTTAGCCCTGCATCAAGTGATATCAGAGCAGGAAGGCTCTATTGGAATTGAAGATGTTTGTTTTTCTGAATGAGTGCAGGAAGGTTCTGTTGAGAACTGAAGTGTGAATTTGTGATAAGAGAATGAAAGGAAGATCAAATTTTAAAATCTGATATGCAGTAGTACACAATTGCAATGAACAGGGTTGCAGAAATGAATGGAGGAAAAAATCATGCAGGATCTTAAAGGTGAGATAATTTTCTGATTTGAAATTTGTGATTGAGGTTTATGGTTGCAGACAAGATGATGGCAGTGAACCTGACATTCAGCTAAAGGTTGGATAAGGAGGACAATTGCAGTGTTCTGAAGAGAAGGTGAGTTGAAGAGATAGCCTAGAGAGAGGAGAAGAGAGTGCTCAAGAGGTTCCAGAGGTAGTGAACCAATACTTACCAAAAAGACTGGGTCCAGTGAAGTGGATTGGTGAGGTAAGTGGCAGCAGGAGAGCTTGCTATTGCAGAGGCTATTGTAACTCATGGTGAGTGAGAAACTCATGGAGAAGATGATCATGGAGGAAGCAATCAAGACTGAAAAGTCTTGTGGTTTTAAAACTAATAAGTTGTGTATGTTTCCAGGTACAGTACAAAGAGATGAGCAAGCTTTAAATTTTGTTAAAGAGCAGGAGAGAGAATTGAATCTGAAGTCTGTTCAGATCAATGTTGAGATAGCAAGATCTCAGGAGGGAATGAAGACAAAGGAGTCTAATCAGAATATTGGTACAGAGAGAGAAGGACCAGCTAATGATTGGTCAAGAACCGGTGAAGGTATGGGAAATTGTGTGAAGTTTCCAAGTTCTACTCCTAATGAAATTGTTGAATTGTATAGGAAACTAGATCTTCCGAGAAGAGAATTGGAGAGGAAGAGAACTTACACACATGATAATTTGTTGAAGAAGCAAGATAAGAAAGTTTTCATGAATGACATTCATGAAGCAGAGGATGGAAAGAAGGAGAGACTAGCTGACAATCTCATGATGAATGAAAATCAGCATACTGATGTGCTGACAAAGGAGTTGGAAGAAAACTCAGAACAACATGCTGAAGTGTTTCCAGAGGAAGCTGAGGATAAAGTCAGTGAAGATTTTCTGAGTCCTGAAGAAGACTTGGAACTGCAGAGAGAAAAATTGGTGACTGAATCAACAAGTGAGACCATTGGGTCTTGTGATTTTGAAGCTGACAATTTGATTGTGTTTACAAGTGATGCAGAAGACAGTCCATCACTTGGAATTGTCTTGGAAGAAGAAGAACTGTTGCAGAAAGAAGGTGAGACAATCATGTCTCATATGCAGAAACTTGTTACTATTGGTGACAAGGAAGAATTGGCTTGTCTGTATAGCCAAGAGAAGACTGTGGGGAAAATTTTTGGAACTGCTACAGTGATAGAGGATGAGGCTACAGTGTTTGAAGAACTTGATTTGATTGCCAGAATCAATCAAGATGATGATGGAAAATTACTGAAGATTGTGAAAGGGGAAGACGAAGGTTATGATGGAACTAATTTGCAGCATGTTGATGAAATGCTTGAAGAGGAATGGCTGAAATGTTTGCTGGAGACATTTGAACCAGAAGTTGCAGGCACTGAAGTAAATTTGCTTAAAGTTGTGAAAGGAGTAGATACTAGTTTGTTAAAATTGATTTTGCTTACTAGTATACAAACCGAGATAAATGGATATGTTAGTGCAGGAAGAGAGTTAAATGATAATTTGTTTTCTGAAGATAAATTTGTAGGTGATGAGCAAAATAATGTTGCAGAGGGACAGGAAGTTTGGGAGGCAACAACATGTGGGGTAGCATCTGCAGGAGTAAAACTAATGTTAGCAACAATCGGGGAGGTAACAGCTGAGGCAACATTGACAGCAGCAACATCAATGTTGGCAGCAAGAAAAGAAGTAACAACAGAAGCAGCTACAGCAGCTGAATTAACAGAAATTGGAGACAACAGCAGTGGGCTGGACATAGAGATTGAAAGCATCAGAAGACTGATGATGAAGGAGTCTCAGAAGTAGTAGTGAGCAACAAGAAAGAAGAATAATTTCAGCAAGAGAAAGACAGAGGCAGATTTTGAAAGTGCAGCCAGTGGAGCGAGGCAGCATAAGATATGGAAACGTGGAGAAAAGCAGCAAACATCAGATATAGATGATGAGTTGCAGAAAAAAATGTGGGATCCAGGCGGACAAAGACTTAAAATTCATGATCAGGAGATCATGATCATTTTCAACCTTGGGAGTCTGACGCAGGAGCATTAGGAAAAGAGAAAATACTTTGTATTTTATTAAAACTTAGGGGTTTTTAAGTTTTCAGAGGAGCTAGATTTTTATGAATGATTTGAGTAGGTTTTAAGTATTTTTAATTAAATATTGTAAATAATTGAGAATGTGAGAGAATTTGATCAGTTGAGGATGTAAAGGGATTGAGAGATTTTTCTAAATATTAATTTAGAAATTAGTTTCATTAATTATGGGTGAGAGAGGATCCTTAGGGATTCAAGAGTGATTTTAGGATTTTGTTGAGAAGTTGAAGGGATTGAAATTAGATTAGATCATTCTAAATTTTATAAATTGTTAAGCCTAAAAGGCATTGGAAATCAGTGAGAGTGTGAGGAGTTAAGTAGGAATAGGGTTTGCAAGCCTTCGGGGAAAGATTGTAAATGTGGCCACTGGTTGAAAATCAGGCCAAGGATGAAGATTGTTATGTAAGTATTGTGTGTATTAATACAGAATTTAATTTTCTGAAGATTACGCCTTCTTCCTGAGTTTATGTTGTATGAATGAATTGGGATTCAATATCGATTGAATTAGCATTGAACACTAATTGCTTAAAGTGGCATCGAATTGATGAAATCGCTAGATTTGAGCATGTTAGATCTGGCATCTAAAAAAACCCTGTTTGATTAAAGCAAGACCGATTACTACCGATCTATAGTATTTAAGAAGAGATGAGTGAGTAATTAGAACAAAATTCCTATGTTCTACGCACTCTAAATCCGAGCTGAAATTGAGTGGGTTTGAATGGAAATGGTGGCTATATAATTACTTGCAGAAGTGCCGAAATGAAGGCTTGAAGCAGATGTAGCAGAGGAATTTATGAAGTCCTGGTCGAAGCGCAGAGATTACAAGATCAAACGCAGAGGTGGAGATATGATATCAGTCGCAGAGATCGAACCAAAGGAGTGGAGCCTGGAAAAGGTCAATGAAGATTGATCTGATTGCTGAAAAGCATTTGCAGATGTTAGAGAAAGCGCACAATTTGAAATGGAATACCATATAGTGATTGCTGAGAATTTAATTGGAAATTCAAAATTCATCGATCATGAATTTGAATATGAAATGCTTAATTGAGAAATGTTTGATGAATGAAGGTGTCGTGGTTTAATTTTGAAGTGGAACCTCGGCCTTTGAGGAAAACGCAGAGATGCTAAGCAGAACCATTCTGAAAGATGCGAATTCATATATAACAGCAGAGCGTGTGTAGTGCTGGAGAAGGGACAACGTTTTGTGAAGAATTCTGATAGCTTAATGATGGCGCAGTACAACTGAGAACAGACTTAAATTGTGGTCAAAATATCTTATGAATTCTGGGTTGATTGAATTGTAGAAGCGGTAGTGGGAACATAAATCGTTGTTACATTGGCAACAGAATGGTGCAATCAGAACCCGTAGCGTTGAGATTTGGAAACCTGTAAGTAATTGTTTATATCATACTGATATATGTATATCTAAATGTTGTTTTGGCATTCTTTGAGGGTGCAGGGTGTAAGCAGTGATTGGAGATTCGACTGCGATGATAAAGTGGGCGCAAAAAATCAAATGAAATTCGATGGCATGGAAGAAATGCCCAGAACAGAATTATTTATTGAAACCATAATTTAACGCAGCATTGGAATAATCTTAATGCAGAGCAAGGATAAAATTGTAATGCATGGCAAAGGTGAATCGAAATTATGAAGAGTGATGGCAGACTACAACACTGAAGAATTGGGTGCATTATGAATTGTGTTGGTGTTAATGGAGGCATAATAATTACATGCAGTGGCCATTGTTTAAACATGGTTTTGAATTTTAGAAATAAACCAATGGATGTTAGTCAAAGTATTTTATAAGACTTCTAGGAAAGTTTTACGTTTGTGTAATAAACCTTGGGTATGGAAGTTGTTGGTTTATAAATGTAAAGAGAATTTTGAGCTTAGTTATGGAGTTTTTCATATTACTCATGGGTATGGTTTCATGTCATATTTGAAAGAGAGCTTCCTCCTATGAAATGGTTTTATAACCATATATTAAATGTGAAGAAATATTCATGATGGAAAAAGGTGAAATAAGAGCTTCCGCAAAAGTTTGTAAAATTGCCAGACTTGGAGTCTTCTTTGGAGCATTTATTAAAGATGCATTTGTATACGCATGAAAGTGGCGAGAATGTGGGTTTTGCAGGGTTAGCCCTGCATCACACATAAACCTAAATGTCCAATAACACGTCCACATAAATAATTATATACTTTGGAAATGACCCTAGGTATTAGAAGCACTCATTAGTAAAAATGGGGCCAAAATTTGGCGTGACTTCATCGGTTATATGACTCAAATTCGTTTACTATCCAATGAACCCGAGACATAGATATTGTCAGTGGGATTTTGTCAGATATTCG
Source organism: Pinus albicaulis (assembly GCA_034641835.2). Classification (NCBI taxonomy): domain Eukaryota; kingdom Viridiplantae; phylum Streptophyta; class Pinopsida; order Pinales; family Pinaceae; genus Pinus; species Pinus albicaulis. Next base: position 840,779,115 of record CM076577.1, on the reverse strand, counting down.
ACCACCAGGAAGTCATCGAACCTGTATGTCAGATATCCACTATCCTTGATACCAAATAAACCATCAGTTAACTGCGAATTTGTTCAACTTATAGTCATCGAATATGCGAAATTTTGTTCGACGTATACTCATTGAATAGGTGACGCTTTGTTCGACGTGTAGTCGTCAAATAATCAATGTTTTGTTCCACGTATAGTTGTTTAATAGGCAGTGTTTTGTTCGATGTATATTCATAGAATAGGTGAAGTTTTGATTTGTAACCAAGGTCTAATACCTGACATCCATCTATTGGATTTTCTTATCTAATATCCAACCATAATACGATGGTTAGCCGATGTTGTGGCTTTTCATTCACTGAAGGTGCTATGGATCTGATGATATTTTTCATTAGATGGGAGATAGATATATGACATTGTTTTTTTGATCAGGGTCGACGAATATCTGACACTTATTAAACGTACATCAAATATCTAATGGATTATTATTGAAAAATAATGGAAGAGGCTCCATGGAATGGTTGTTAAATTTAACATGGTATTTTCCTTTTGAAGTTCTGGAAAATTTGATTTTAAACTAACTCAATCTAGAAATTTAATGTAGATGTAAACCGATTACTCAGATTATGGTTCAGGCAACAAAAATTGGAGAATGTGTAATTGTCATGTGTTTCAATTCAAGAATTCGCTCAAATGAAATAATGTACATGGGATGTGAGCTTCAGCAATGTTGTGCCAAAAGAGGATTGGCATGAAATCTACATAGAATTGCAGTACAATGCTCTTTTGGCACAATATTGCTAAACCTCACATCACATGTACATTTTTTAATTTGAGCGAATTATTGTATTGAAACACATGACAATTACATTCTCCAATTTTTGCTTCCCGAACCATAATCTGAGTAATTGGGCTACATCTACATTAAAGGTCTATATTGAGTTAGTTTGAAATCAATTTTTTCATAACTTCGAAAGGAAAATACCTTATTAAAATTAACTATGATTCCTTGGAGCCTCCTCCATTTTCCCAAACTTTAGCTTTAAAAATAGGCAATAATGAATAGATAGAGAGGAAAAATATCTCTAATTATAAGAAATAGGATACACATGACAATCTATAAAAGGGCTAAAATACAGGTTTCTCAAATAATAAGAATCACCAAACAAATTCCTAATAACAATAATGAAAATTTGAATGCTAAATGTAATGTTACCTTTTTGAGATATTTTCTTCCGATAGTTGTTCCTATTCAACATCCAAATAGAAATTGGGGTGGTAGGTGGGGGAGGGGTTCTTATAACCCATGATGGGAAAATTGAAGAATGGTATGTGTGGGACCTTGGAATGAAAAAGAATAACCAATATGAGGCTTATGGTCTCCTCTTTGGGCTCATACTTTCTCAGAAAAAAAGGATTAGAATATTAAACATTATAGGAGACTCCCTCCTTATAATAAAGAGCATGATCAACAATAGGGAGGCTAAAAACTCAATTTTAAACTAAATTTTGAAAAGAAACAGGTGCAGCTCCAAAATCTTTGAACGATTAAATTTCTATCACATTTTACGAGAGCTGAAATGAGAGACATATACCCAAGAAAACATAGTCTGTTAGATAGATGAAAGTAGGAGCCTTATCAATGGGATAGAAGGGTTCGAGGACATCCCATAGGTTCTTTGAAGGGAATAATTGTGATGACATACTAGGCCCTCTCTAATTTCAAGAAAAAAATCATTAAAATCAAGAATCCAAAGGAATATAGGGATAAAGGAGGCCAAATTATCCTCCTTAGATTATGTTATCCTCTCCCTTACTCCCCCTCCCTCTCATCCCTTTCTACCCCTCCCCCTCTCTCCCTCACCCCTCACTCCATCACCCCCTTACTCCCTCATCCCCTTACTCCCTCAACCCCTTGTCCTTGATTTCCTTCTGCTCCACCCTCTCCTTCCTAACCATCCTCCCCCTCTCTCCCTCTTCCTTCACTCCCTCACCCCTCACTTCCTTTCTCCCTTCCTACCTCATCCGTTTCTCCCTCACTTCCCTTCTTCCTCATGTTCTTCATCCCGCTTACCTTATGCTTCACCCTACCCCACCTCCCCCACTTCCCCCTCTCCTCCCCTCGCCCTCAAATCATATCATCATTCACCGTACTCTCGATGATTGGTGTCTCCAACGAACATCAGGTGGATCAGTACTGACACAACGATAAGAGATATCATGTCGTGTGTAACCATTAATCAGCTCCAATATAGGTATGGCGTGATAATGCAAACAGGCGGTGCTAGTAAGAGGGGTGGCATGGGATGCAACAGGTTTCACCCAAGCACGATGGCTTGTCACATGATCAAGTATTTTCCAAAGCTGTATAAACCCTCTATGTGTGAGCCAACTTTAAATTTAGAGCACATGAGAAAATTTCTCAAGAACGCAACCATTAATATGCAACATCTTGCAGCTGATCTAGGGAATGTTTTAATCATGAGAACGAGAAGGGTTTTGAGAAGGAATTATCATCCCAGGGTCTCTAGATACTAGTGATATATAAAGAAAAATAGGCATATGCATAATAGAGGTAAGGTAACGGTTATGTTCTCGGGAGGCTGGCAAGTTGGCTGGGTGAGTTGTTTGCGGTGGTGTTGTGATAGTTGGGAGGCTGACAGTAGGTGTAGAATTGTTGGCCTTATCATATCTTGTACTGAGTTTAAGGGAATAATGTTCCTGGACTTTAGGTGTATGTTATTGTGGCTGGCTAAGGATAACTCAGGGTAGGGGAATTGGTATATAGGAAGTGCTAAGAAAATTCAGAGCTGGGAAGATACTATAGAGAAGCTGGGTGAGGGAGTCACGCATTGTGTAAATACTTGTATGAAGAAACATATAAAACCAATGGTTAAACTATGCTGAATTATCAGGATTCTGAGTGGTACTCAAATATGGCGGGTTGGGACGTAGCTTTTGGATCTTATTTCTGCAATCAGACTTTCGAAGCGGTGGAATTAAAAGTTAGTGTTAGTAAGGTTTCTAACATGCAGAGGACTACAAGGCAAAGGAAGAAGAAAGATAAGAAAACTAAGATAGAAAGTAGCATGGATATGGAGGTGAAGGCCTCGAGTGTAACACACAAATGCACATGGAGGGAAATTGTATGCACCATGCTCCTGACGACTATTGCCCCCCACAATTGCAAACCACTGTGAACGTGAGCATCTGGAATTATGGGACTTCATGTAGTACTTGAAGAAAATCTTGCAAATGAAGAAAAAGGAGGACTTGGATAACAGAGAGAAAGAATCTGAAAAGAAGAGAAAGATCAACCAACTAGAGGACAAAATCTATGCTTTGTAGGGCGAAATCTAAGACCTGAAGATCCAGCTGAAAGAGAATCTCGCAACCTCTAGAGAGGGAATGAGTAGCCTCGATCTGGACCAGACTACCAACCATGAGGATTAACTGAATTTTAGTTTCTATGTATAAATTTTCATGTGTCTTTTTTCTCAGCAAATACTGTACGATATACAACATAGCAACAGCAATATCGAAGCTGAATTTTGTAATTTTGGAAGTCATTTGGGCGAACCCAGCTATGAATGTATCTAGACAACCCAATTTTGGGAAATATTGAACATGTAATCTCCCGGGTTTAGCCATGACCGAGGTGCAGATTTATATAAAATAAAATTACTATTTTGTCTTAAAAAAAATCCAATTCAACACAGATTGTCCTACACATATTTATGAGATCAATGAGGAAAATATGAGCAAAGGTTTCCTTCTTTTTGGGAAATCCATATATCTAGTTATCACCCTCAATATATCCTCCAATATTCCTTCTAGATAAGACATCCATGAGATTTGTCTACCCTGCACCACTAACCCCCATAAATGTCATAATAACACCAAGTATGAGTGAACCTATAATGGAGCAATTGAATTTTATCTTTATTCACTTTTTTCCCCTATTTTCCTACAGATGAATCCAAAATTAGTTAGCCAAATCCATCAAGTACGAGAATCGACAAAAAATGGAAATAGATGGATCACATAATATATCAGTCTCAAGGCTCAAGTTCCATACAAGGGTCATGTCAAAAAAGTATGTGACATTTTCAAAATACATGGCTAGTAGTTGAAATGGAAAAATCATTCCTTTCTTTGGAGAAATTCATGTTTCCACCTCCAAAGCCAACTCATTATTGCAAGCTATATTATCTGATTGGATGTTGATTTGTCTGATTTCCATTTCTGCCACATAACCATCTAAAAAAATTATAGAATTGAAAATCATGGAATCATCTAAAATTTAATTCCGTTACAATTCAATATGTTCAACAAAATTTGAGAAAGAGAGGGTTAAAATTTTTATTACAAGTATTATTGGCATTTGCAGAAGACAAAAAACATGAGAAAAATCCTCTTCTTAACCTTGATGGTCTTGTATTGAGCCCTTACTCTGCACCATTTTGTTTGGATTTCATTTCTTCATAAGCTTCTTCAGAAATGACAACTTTAGGTTTCCCAAGAGCTATGCAGAAACAAATCCCATATCATTTCATATTGGAAATGATTTGATAAAATAGAAATAAACAAAAATAGAATCGAAGGTATGTGTTTAGTTCAAAAACTCGTGATTTAGATATACAAGAGAAATTTAAACAACACAAAAAATTGAAGAGTAATGAAAATCCAAACAAAGCATCGGCTCTTGTCCAATGCCAATATCCTTGTGTAAATATGTTATGACACTTGAACATAGTAAGGCCTAGATTCTTGGTGTTTCCTGCATTCTGAAGGCCAGCATGGTTCCATGAAACTAGTTAATCTGATGCATGGTTGCATAAAACCTCTTAATAATTAAAAATGTATTGGTTATATAGAATTTCATAGAGTCCTTATTGGATTAAAAAGGTTGAAATCTTACGATATTCCATCTAGGAGCAAGCATCTCATTCACAGAGATTGCATTCTCTGCATATATCAAAGGTTAACACCTGTAGCCCCATATCCACCAGTTTTGGATGCTATCTGCATTTGAAATCCATTAAGACTAAGAACTCTTCATCATCCAAGTGAAGAACAAGCATATAGAAGGTGTATATAGTGGGGTAAATTTTAGATCATATGTCTTTATCCTACGTTAGAAAGCTTTTGAAAATATGCACTATAGCTTGAAATATTATGTTCATATATTTTATCCAAATTTTGGAAGGCATATGCTTTAAATGAAAGTTCCCTGCTCATGTATAAAGTTTGGTAAATGAAAAAAAGAAATTGTCACGTGTGATTAAACTTTGAGCTTCTCTGAGCCGTTAGATTATTCCTCCACTATATTAACACTCCATAGAATTTTTTGGGTCCCCCTTGCCATCCTCCCTTTATTGGCGCAGGGGGGGGGGAAGGGGTGTCTGAAATGTGGTTTTCCTCCCTGCTAGACCCATCTAATGTGTCAAAATCACAATGTTCACACCCACCCCCCCTCATAAACCATTAACTACCTCGGCCCCCCTCCAAAAAGTGCTTCTCTGCCATCCTTTCCCGCCAACATTCCCCTGTGCCTCCCTCCATTCATCACCTGACACCTAACATAGACTGTTACCCAATTAAATGCACTCCCGGAATAACTGTTCTAAATTTCAATGGACGCACACCTATGGTTCAAAATTTCACCCTTCACAGTGCGTCAAAAGGCATATAACATGTCATGAAAGTGCTAAGCATAAATTAGTTGTCAAAAGAAATGAAAATTTTGATTTATACCAGTTTAAAAAAAATATTACTATAAAATTCCTTATGAAGGGTTCTAGGTCCTTTCAATCGTCAGTTGTCTACAACTGTTCTAAAGACGACTTAAAGTCAGTGCACGTTACCTTGAAAATTCATTGTGCATGGTATTTAATGTTCATATGGTTTTGTAATTAACAATTATGCCTCTATAGTGAATACATGTTTGAGAAAGGATTGCAGGTCAAAAATTTAAGGAGTAGTAAATAGAGTGTAATGGAGGTTGGTGTTTTGAAACCTTTGAAGTTCTAATTCCTGAACTTAATCGACAACTTAAATATCATCTTCCCGCTGCACCGTTCAAATAAAATAGGGAATAAAACCAGTGAAATTTGGGTGATTTGATAACAGTGGATTGTTGGTTCTTTGAAGCTCTAAAGCTCGTATTCCATCCAGTTGGGGACTTGGGAGCTCGATATCGTAGGTTGACTCACTTCATCCCGCAAAATTTAAACTAAAATTACTGCTTTCAGTTGTCATTGAAATCAAGATATATATATACATACTTTTCAAGTATTACTATGTGAAGCTTATCATGTTTTATGGTCAACTTCATTTTGGGCCTTCCTTTTTTTAGCATAAAAATGGGCCTCGCTATTTATGTATCTTTTATGGCTTTGTTTATGTAGTTACTTACTTAAGAATCCAAACTATATGGATTGGTTATAGATCTTCCTGTGTAATAGGGAATTCATTCTGATATAGATGACTTTCTCAGAACCACTCTTAAGAATTCCAGAGACAGATAAGAATTGTGTGGCTTTAATTATCTTAGTATAGAATAACTAATGGCTTAAATGAATATAATACAAGAAAAATTTCCTTCCTTATGTAATGATTACTTAAGAAACTCCACTAGCCCTAAGCTTCTTCTTTCGCTCAGTTTCTTTCCTCCACGACTAAATGTATTTTAACATCTCAATCATTCGATTATTTAGTAATCAATAGGAAAAAGAATATAAGTCATAAAGAATACAAGTCAATGTAAATCCAAACTTTTAAATTTCCAGGAAACTAAGTGTTTTTTGACTGGGTCAAAATAACTCCATGCCTTTATCTTTCCTATCAGGTGAGATATGTATATGAGGACATAGCATAGGAATATTATTTTAATTAGTTACATGTCCTCGTCACACAGTTCTCTCGGTAATGTTTTTCAACATTTGACAAGCATTTTACAACTTTGGTTTCACAGTACAATTCATCCAAACCGGAGTATAGATTTGAGTAGTTTAATTATGATGAACCCTTGCTAAAATTAAAGGGGGGGTTAATCATTTTAGTACATTCATGGTCATTTAAAACTCTTTTATTTACACCCATTAACTACTTCATTTTATAAGCAGCTTAATAGATAATGAATCAGCAAATTGAATGTGTGGACAACAAGTAATTAAGCAGATTAAAACATCACATCAACACATAATCATCAAGCACATAGAAACTAGATATAAGTGGAAACCCATAAGGGATAAAACCACATATTATTATTTTTAACAATGTTACCGATGAAATGTGAACTATTACCTCAAAACGGGAACTCTAGCCCAAAATGACTCAAAAAACATGCCCCAAAAACAAAAAGTGTGTATTCCAGAATGCATTTGTTTTTTTCTCAAGGTCAGATTTCACCTTTTTATAAAATTATGCTAAAAAAGAAATTTTTTCTTGAAAAAATGATTGAGAAAACACCCTCAAAACAAAATGAGTTGATGCTGGAATAACAAAAAAAATATTGTTTCACACTTTTGACACATTGTAACAATGGAATTAAGGACAACATATTAGGACATTGAAAAATCGTAAAATTCTAAAGTTTTTGATAGATGATGTTAAATATAAACAAAATCATGTCTGAAGGGCTTATCATTTTGAACAATTTTTATCCATGTTGTTAGACATAAAATATCTTGACTCTAAACAACCCTAAAATTGTAATTATTTTCAACCATAACATTAAAGATAAAATTTCGCAGCGCATAAAAACCCTACTGACAAGTTGTAAATCTTGGAAGGGTGATTCTCGGAATCGCCCTTCACCCAACTGAGGGTGATTCTCGGAATCTCCCTCGTCCCAGCCGGGGGTGATTCTCAGAATCACCCTCCATCTAGCCAGGGGTGATTCTCGGAATCTCCTTCCGCCCAACCGGGGGTGATTCTCGGAATCACCTTCGCCCAGCTGGGGGTGATCCTTGGAATCGCCCTCCGCCCAACCAGGGGTGATTCTCAGAATCGCCCTTCGCCCAGCCGGGGATGATTCTCAGAACCGCCCTCTACCCAACCGAGGGTGATTCTCAGAATCGTCCTCCACCAAGCCGCGGGTGATTCTCGGAATCACCCTTTGCCTAGCCAGGGGCTGGAGGTAGGCTAGGCAGCACCGTGGAGGGCTACCCAACCTGCCTCCGATCGTCGGCTAGGAAAAGGCAGTCTAGACATCCCTCGATGGTGCCACTCGGTTGGCCTCTGGCCCCCGGTTGGGCGGAGGGAGATTCCGAAAATCGCCCTCCACCCAACCGAGGGTCAAAGGTAGGCTGGGCAGCCCTCGACGGTGCCACCTGGCCCGCCTCCGGCCCTGGGCTAGGCAGAGGGTGATTCTGAGAATCACCCCCAGTTGGGTGGAGGGCGATTCTGAGAATCACCCCTAACTGGGCAGGCAGTCATTCCGAGAATCATCCTCAGCTGGGTGGAGGGTGATTCCGAGAATCATCCCTAGTTGGGCGAAGGGAGATTCTAAGAATCAACCACGGCTGGGCGGAGGCCATTTCTGAGAATCACCCCTAGTTGGGTGGAGGGTGATTTCGTGAATCACCCTTGGATGGGTGGAGGTCGATTTTGATAATCACCCCCGGTTGGGTGGAGGGTGATTCCGAGAATCACTCTCTGCCCAGCCGGGGATGATTCTTGGAATCACCCTCCTCCTAGCTAGGGGTTGTGGCAGGTTGGGTAGCCCTCGATGGCACTGCCCAGCCTTCCTCCAGCCCTTGGCTGGGATGGCACTGCCCGACCTGCCTCCAGCCCTCTCCTGGGCAGAGTTTGATTCTCGGAATCGCCCTCCGCCCAGTCGGAGGTGATTCTCGGAATCACCCTTTGCCCAGCCACGGGTGATTCTCGAAAGTCTTCCGCCCAGCCAGAGGTGATTCTTGGAATTTCCCTTCGCTCAGCTGGGGGTGATTCTCAGAATCTCTCTCTGCCCTGCCAAGGGCCGGAGGTAGGTCGGGCAGCACCATCAAGAGCTGCCCAGCCTACCTCTAACCTGCGGCTGGGTGGAGGGAAATTCTCGGAATCATCCTCCACCTAGCCGGGGGCCAGAGGTAGGTTGGGAAACCCTCGACAGTGCTGCCCAGCCAGCCTTCGGCCCCTGACCAAGTGGAGGGTGATTCCCAGAATCTCCCTCTGCTTAGTCGGGGGCTAGAGGCTAGGAGGGTGGCGCCATCAAGGGCTTCTTAGCTTGCCTCTGCCCAGCTCGGGGGAAGAGGTAGCCTGGGTAGCCCTCGATGGCACCGCCTGACCTGCCTCTGGCCCCTGGCTAGGGGGAGGGTGATTCCGAGAATCACCCCCGACTAGGCGGAGGGTAATTCAGGGAATCACTTCCAAGTGGGTGGAGGGCGATTTTGAGAATCACCCCAGGCTGGGCAGAGAGTGATTCCGAGAATCACCCCCCACTGGGCGGAGGCCGGCCGGGTGGCATCATCGAGGGCTGCCCAGCCTACCTCCAGCCCCCGACTGGGTGGACGATGATTATTGGAATTGTCCTCCGCCTAGCCAGGGGCCGGAGGCAGGCCGAGCGACACCATCAAATGAAGGAGATTGGGTTTTGGATCTGTTTTCGGGTTCAGGTAAGTTTTATTATACAAATTTAAATTTAAATATTTTACTTTTTACTTTTTATGTCTTTATACTAATTTTCTTACTTATTTCTTTTGTACTTGATGATTAGGTACAACACTAGCATGTTTCCTACCAAAAGGAATAAATTGCATTGCCATTGAGAAAGACCTAGTGCAATGCAAAATTATTCAACAAATAGTTAATGCTCTTGAATTCCTTCCAGATGTGAAGAAAGAAGTTGGTTTGAGGAAAGGGGATTTTAATGAATCACGTGTGGCAAAAAAAGCAAAGAAACCTCAACCACTATTATATGGAATGATTAGAAATGGACACTTTGGAAGATTTGTAGACATGAAAGATCCATTAGAAGATGACAATAACCAAAATGAAGTAGAAAATGTTGTGGAAGAAGCCATCAATGATGTTCTAGATGATGTTGAACATGTATTAGTTGATATTGTTGAGGATCTTTAAGTTATGCTTGTAAAAAAAGCTCATTTTTTAGATCTATTAATCAATTTTACTTGTAATGTTTAGACTTTGATATTTTATGCGAATAATCCTTATTTTTTTCAAAAAACATGTGATTACTATTATTTATCGACATAAAATTCAATAAAAATTCTATTTTCTTAAGTTTTTTGTTAAGATTTTCCCAAAAATTAGTTTATTTAACGTGTTTTTTTAACAAAAAGACTCTAAAAATGTATTTTTCACATTCTATTTGTATTGAAAATTTGTATTTTTTGTCATATCGTTCAAAATATTGGTTTTTTAGAGACAATTATTTGATGTGCATTGAAAAATTAATTAGCAATACATAAACTTTTAGAAAATATAAAATTTATAATATTGACCCTTTTTTCATTTTCTATCTATGTGAAAAAGTGAAGATATCATTACAAATTTTTATTTTTAAAAAAAATAATTTTTCCTTTTTAAAACACAAGTACATAAATGCACTTAAAAATAAACATCTCACGGAAGAACTGAGACATTAGAAAATGTATAGTGTCAAAATCAATCCTCTAAAAAAATGTTGGTGATGATACGCCACCACTATTCAAAATCAACATAAAAAGCATCACAGAAAACAAAAATACAAAAAAAAAATAAAAAAAATTAAAGTGCCAAAAACATGCTCAAAAAAAAAAAAAAATTGGTTCTGCATCACCACTTTTCAAAATTGGGTGTTTTTTTTGCTATGTCAAAAAGTAGGTACCAGTGCAGTTACCTATTTCATCGGTAATAGTGTTTTTTGTGATGCAAATGCAAGCTCCAACTCCCTCTCACCACTGATTTTCTGTATGCTCCATAATACAGGAGGCTACTACCTCAAATTCTATGAGCTACAACTTGCAAGGAAGCTCCAACTCTCATATATTTTTGCAAGCTACAACACACAGGAGGCTCCTACCTCAACCTCTGCAAGCTACAACTTGTAAGGAAGCTCCAACTCCCATATACTTTTTGTAGGCTACAACCCACAGGAGGCTCCTACCTTAACTTCTACAAGATACAACTTGCAAGGAAGCTCCAACTCCCATATTCTGCAGGATACAACCTACAGGAGGCTCCTACCTCACCTAGCTCCAACTAGAAATTTATCAAGCTAAAACTTAGAAGGAGACTACAATCCCCTCACTCAACATGAAACTAAAATGTTGATTTACCTAGATATCAACTCTGTTATACTCCTTCTCCACTGTTGCCTCTTCACCCTTCATATCTACTTCATATCAGCTCCTGATATGCACAACATCTCTACCAGCTCTCTTTTATTCTTCTACTCTCCAACTTTCTGTAGCTCTCTCACATTCTTTTTCTCTCTTCTAATCTGCAACTTTCTAATCTATTTCTGCACACTGATATTACATCTCTTATACAGATAACTCCTGATTGTTTGCATTCAACAGGGAATACGAAGTGAACAGGCATGTCTCTCTTCCCTCCACCCATTTGATTCCTTATACTTCAGTTCAGGTTATTACATCAGATATAATCATTACAACACTCATTGGAGTTTTTCCTATGCCTACGGAGACTTGCATTTGCATCATAAACAATATAAAATAATCAATAAATTTACATTTATAGTTACAACAAGTATATTTCACTCAACCCTTTTAGCTCTTGGCTCATTGTGCGTTTTTCCTTTCTACTGCTGGAACTGTCTTTTCTATTTCTGTAGTTATATCATAAAAGTTCTCAACAAACGTTTTTTTCCCAACTTGACAGAGGTGTCATGTTTCCATGAGTGCCACGATATCTGCTTTTTCCTGACTCTACCTCTTCTGCTCATGCCTACAATGTTCAGCCTTCACCTGCTCCTTTTCTCTGTGTGAGGTCACTTACCCAAGTCTCTTTCTGTTGCATTATGACTTTTGTTATTAAAAAATCGCACTAAAATTGCACGAGTATCAGGTCACTTTCTCGAGTCTTTCCTCTTGCATTAAACCTTTCCTTTTAACTCACTATCGCAATTCCATTACACTGTTCTGCACTTAGAATTGAGTCTTACTTGAGTCTAATCCTGTTCAGATTTTTCTTTATACGCCTGAGTCTTTTTCCTTCATTCAGTATTTTCTTCATAAAACAGGCATATCCACCGAGAACCTTGGATCTGAAATATATTAATATTTACCTCTGAACGATATTGGAACGATCACATCTATCACATTTCAGCGTTCCATAGGTTTTACCTTATGATCTTCCTTTTCCTTCTTCGGTGCAATTTTACACAGGAAATTCTTTACATCCGAATTTGAAATTCTTTGTAGTTCACCTTTGAAACTACATTGCATTCGGGCTCTTGTCTCTCTTCACATTTCAACGTTTTAACATGGTTTTATTCCTCTTCAGCTTTGTGATTACGATATTTGATTGGGTCCCACGCTGCACTTTAAATCCTTTAGTCTTTGGCTTTGTAAGTCCATCGCGTCCGCTCCTCGTATCACATATCGCACTTCAACATTTTAACATGATTATTAAGCGCTTATCTTCCTAAGCTTGCGATGTGCGATATGCGATTGGGTCCCACCCCGGACTTTAAATTCTTTAGTCTTTGGCTTTGTAACTCCATCATGTCTGCTCCTCGTATCACATCTCGCACTTTGGCATTTTAACATTATTCTTGTGCGCTTATCCTCCTGAGTTTGCGATGCGCGATATGCATGCCAGGTCCATGTAATCTCCATGTCATCGTTTCGCGTTACCTTGCCACATCATCATAAATTAAATGCAATCTATGGGGTTGGGGCCACGTCACTACCTACATGAGCTTATAGGTCATCATAAATTAACTGCGATCTATGGGGTTGGGGCCACATCATCTACCATGTTAGTTTTGCATGTCACTTCCAAGTCATCGCCACATCACTGCCACATCATCTTTCCATGCCATCTCCTATACTTTGCATTTTGCGATTTCTATGTCTCTATTGTTTTTGCGACCATCCTTTTGCTTGTGATTGTGATATGCGATTAAGCCGTCGAACACTGTTCTACATGTATTTATTCTGTAAATTACTCGACTCGACCTATTGAACTGAACATGCCTTAAAATTACCCATTTCTTATGGCCCACAATTACCCACTATGCACGGTGGATTACTTTATTCAGCACCAAAGTAAATCATAGCTTCCCATATCGAGTATCGCTACAAAAAACATGTAACTTGCGATAAATTGATAAACATATAAATCACCAATAGCGATATGTGATCGCATCACATCGAAAACCCCACATCTTATCACATCAGAACCTCTGCACATTATTGCAACTTCGCAAGTTTAACCATATCACAATAATACCAATTTTGTGATTTAGAAAATCGCTATGAATACCTTATCGCATGTCGCAAAACCTTTCCCATCACACTTCGTTTCATCATTAATCTACCTCATTGGCACTTCAAAAATTTAAATCTCTACCGTTAACTGTTATACCATATTTCATGCACTATGCGATATGCACAAGGACCTCTGCTTGACATATGTCCACTTCGACACTTTCACAATTTAATCTACTATGAGATCTAAATGATCGATCTTCAAGCTAACCTTTGTGAATTAAGCAAAACCGTCCATTCTCTTCTTTGGAAATTTTCTTAGGGGTTTTATACTTTAATCATTTCACATGTTTGTTAACTTTTTTCTTCTCTACAACTCCGTCTCCTCCATGCTACTCCTTCCTAGGTCTTCTCTTCTCTTATTCGCTTGGATCTATGATTATACGCTGCTACCACTTTACATATTATTTCAATGCCAAATACAGAACACCATTCTGTATAAGATCTCCAAATAAATAATACGGATTTGTTTCTTATTCAACCTACACACACATCCACTTGCTCTAGACTGGAATCACACCGAACTAAACTACATTTTTCTCCCTCTTTGTTGCTCCTTTCTGCTCCTTTGTCGTAGATAATGATTCTAATGTTGCTCCTTGCCTCTTTGATGCGCATTGCTACTCCTTGCCTCTTTTCTACATAATTCTACTCCTCTATTCTCCTTTGCCTTATATAATGATTTTGATGTTGATCCATGCCTATTTGTTTCTCCTCTGCCTTACTCGTTTTCCTCTAATTCTACTCCTTTGGCACTTTGCTGCTCCTCTTCCTATTTTCTTCTCCTCCACTCTACTTTTTTCTTCTTTTCCTTATGGCTCCTTTATTCTCTTATTGATGTTGATCTGCTCCTTTATCCTTAATGATAATTTTGGTGCTGCTCCTTTTTTCTCTTTTTCCATCAATGAAAATATTTCCAACAGTCTCCCACTTTGGCATTGATGGCAACACTTCCTCCAACACTTCTTGCCCATTTCATTTTGAGAACTGTCTATCTTCCTCTGCCTGCTTTTACTCCCCCTTTGAAATCAATGGAAAAGGGTTACACCTTTTTCCAGTGTATTTTCCATCATTTCCTTATTAAAGTTTTGCATAATAATTTTCCATTCTATCCACATACCTCGCTGGGACTCCTGCGGAATTTGGTGTATAAGAATTGTTGGGAGAACACTTTGGGAATCATTGAACTTGGATGTATATACATAGTAAGTTGATACCATCCCAAAGCACAGACTCCTTGCACTTGTATAGTGTTGAAAGTGATGACAAAGACACTACGTAGAACAAATTGTACCAAAATTACATAATTAGAAATGAACCATTGGAATAATACTAAAATATTGAGAATGCTCCATATGATATATAAAGTCTTCTCGAAATATACTTAAGTCTATATTATGATCTGCATCTGAGATACATATTTGTTGAGGAATACTATAGATGGAATATGTTTAAGTATGTCTAATGGTTAGAGCTTGATATAACTGATCTCTACGGTATACACTTATGCCAAAAGTGTCTATCCATCCAAGGCCATGAGATAATATGATACCCATTGATAATCTACGCGGTAATTTCACTCCAGCTCCCACATACAGCCATACTTGAGACAACCTTCATAATCTCTACTATTTGTATTGTGTTCTCCTATGTTCTCAACAACAATCAACAATATACAAACTCTGATTCTGGCATCAATAACCTTGTTCATTATGTCATTCTATTATTAAATGAATTTCACTGCATATGCCTTTATAGGGCTACTCCAGAATGACTGATGCTCCATATACACTTCAACTATTCTAACATAATGAGCTTCAGGAAGACTTCCTCAGTTTATTTAATTGGAATCTCAAAAGACAGACCACATACAACTTTATGGATGACCTTAAGAAAGAAGCCTTGAAATTCTATCAACACCGACTTAAAGAGGAGTGAAATTATATCCAAGAATAAGTATTGCTTCAATGCTCAATATAATATATTAATGCAAACAATATAATGATCCTTTGGCATATTAAACCTTTATATGCTTTGATAATATAGATCCACATTCTCCTGTATCTGCAACTAGAAGATACTTTGCACTAATAAGAGCAAACATAACTTAATCCACACATATTATAATGCTAATAATGCTAGGACTACTTCCTCGATGTATTTATGCCATACCACCACCATGCAGATGCATACCATGATATTCTGATCTAGAGGACCTGTATCATAGAGCTGCTCCAATAATAACACTTTTCTTATTCATCCTTCTTAAAAGAATTTTGTTTCATTATCAACACTTGTAGTGAGACGCACAATGTAATCATCCTCTTCATTTCCAAGTTCATGAATGATCCTCCCTTTACCACCATGGATGCTTTCTACTTTATCTTCTTCCATCAACCTATTGGCTATTGAATGCTTCAGGTGTCCTTATTCCTCTATAGTTCTCTGTTGGAGGAATTGTCCTTGCCCTTCCTGAACTTTTACTTGTTCTTATTCCAAATAGCTCTTCTTTGAAAACTCTTATGGGGACATTTTATGAATTTCTCTCCCCTTGGGATGTTGCTTCTTGTCTATCACAGACTAGATATCTGCGTTGCTTCCTGGAGCAGCTCCCCTAAGACTATGATGGATTCATAATGCCATTAAAGTAACAGGCTCCCCCTTTTTCTTCTTCTTCAATACTTTTTTTGGGTTCCTCATAATGTCTGCTTTTCTTTCTGATTCACGGTTTGGTCTGATTTGATTTGGTTCCATGATTTTTCTAGAGCCCTTTAATGTATATGGTAGCCTATGGTCATTTTATTTCTATCCAAGCTTGTGCCACGCATAACATCTTATTTTTCCTAGGTACGCTTGAGCTGATGTATAAAATTTTGTGCTCCTTTTTGAACATAATTTACATTCCACAAGTTTATGTCCAAAATCATTTCATGCATAAAAACAACCATGGAAATTATTTGTGTACCTGCTGATAGATTTTCCTTTCCATTTTCTTGCTTCAGAGGATCTTCTCATTTGTTGCATATTTTTCTAGTTAAACTTGATTTGGTTTGTCTTACAATGTTTTGCTATATGTCTAGGTCTATGGTTTATAAACATGTAATACTTCTCATAGGAGGAAAGAAACTCCTTTGAGATCTTTAAAACTTGTTTAATTCATCTTCCGAAACAATTGAGATGTTTACAACTACTTTCTTCTTCCTCCCATTATTTTTCTCTTGATGTTGCAACTTTTTTTTGTTTTTTTCTTTACACTTCAGGTTCTTGCTGGCTTCTGCTTCAGTGGATCCTTTCTGAACTGCTTCACCATCCCTTTCAATGTTTGTCTTCTATGAGTTCTCCATGGAGGAAATCTCATCTCTGAGCTACTAACATAACTTTCTCCTTTCTTCTATCAGTATTCTAGCTAAAATATTCTCAGATTGATGAGAGTTATCATTTTCCTTTATTACATATTTTGCAAAAGTGATATCCTTGTTACCCTCTACCTTAGACTTACTAGTTTCTCCTTTATAGCCTATCATGACCTTTATAAAAGGATATATTTGAGCATTCAGTATATTTTCCAACTATCCAGATCTTTTCATTTGAGGAATATTCATAGTTAATTCAATTTGGGCCTTCTCTGATTTCTTCCTCAACCTTACCACTTCTTCTTCTAGCTTTTCATGTACCTGATTTTTCTCATTTATTTCCCTTTTATGAATATCCTCTATTTTCCCTGATTCTTCTAGTTGTGCCTTCTATCCAAAAAATTCTTCCTTATCTTCATATTCTCTCTCATCACATATTTTGACCAATGCCTTAAGGTCTTCGTTTTCGTTCTTCAATCTTTCTATTTTAGTCAATGCTGTGTCAAGTTTGGCATTTTCTTCAACTGTACTTTCTTCATGGAAATAACATCCATTCACCCTAGCACGTATCTCATTTTATTGACCTTTTTCCTTTTGAAAGGAATTTTTCTTCTTATTCTTGTTTATTTTCTCCTTCTTGGTGATGCAACCACTAGTGTCTCCTTCATGAATGAGATGCAATCTATTCTAGATTCCTTTTGCAGAAGTTAAATCCATTATTGAATCAAGATCCTTGTTATGAAGACTGTTATATATCACACATTTTTCCTTGGAATTCCACTGTTGTTCTTGAAAAGAGGGAGATTCTATGCAGTAACCATCACATTCAAGCTTCCATACCTTAGGTTCATAAGCCATTAATTTTTTTTTAACCTTATATCTCCATTCAGGAAAGTTTTTTATACTCAACATGTGTACATTTTGATAGTCAATGACTCAACCAGATCTCCTTCAAGCTATTAGGCTTACACCAAAGGAACCTGATCCGATACCAATTAATGAATCCTTGCTAAACTGAGAGGGGGCAGGGGGTGAATCAGTTTAGTACATTCATGGTCATTTAAAACTCTTTTTCTTACACCCATTAACTAATTCATTTTATAAGAAGATTTACACATAACGAATCAACAAACCTAATGTGTAGAAAATAAGTAATTAAGAAGATTAAAACATCACATCAACACATAATCATGAAGCACATAGACACCATATATAAGTGGAAACCCATAAGGGAGAAAACAACATCTTATTATTTTTGTGATGTAAAGGCAAGCTCCAACTCCTTCTCACCACTGACTTTCTGTAGACTCCAACCTACAAGACGCTACTACCTCAAATTCTACATGATACAACTTGCAAGGAAGCTCTAACTCCCATATATTTTATACAAGCTACAACCAACAAGGGGCTCCTACCTCAACTTTTTCACGCTACAACTTGCAAGGAAGCTCCAACTCCCATATATTTTCTACACGCTACAACCCAAAAGAGGCTCCTACCTCAAAATTTATAAGCTACAACTTGCAAGGAAGCTCCAACTCCCATATATTTTTTGTAGGCTACAACCCACAGGATGCTCCTACCTCACCCAGCTCTAAATGGAAATTTGTCAAGCTATAAATTGAAAGGAGAATACGATCCCCTCACTCAACATGAAACTAAAATGTTGATTTACCTAGATATCAGCTCTGTTATACTATTTCTCCACTGCTGCTTCTTCACCATTCATATCTAATTCATATCAGCTCTTGATATGAACATCATCTCTATTAGCTCTCTCTTATTCTTCCACTCTCCAACCTTCTACAAATCTCTTACCTTCTTCTGCTCTCTTCCATTCTACAAATTTCTAATCTATTTCTGCACACTTATATTACATATATTATACAGATAACTCCTGACTATTTGAATTCAATAGGGAATACGAAGTGAACAAGCCTGTCTCTCTGCCTTCCACCCATTTTATTCCTTATACCTCAGTTCAGGTTATTACATCAAAAATAATCATTACAACACTCATTGGAGTTTTTCCTATGCCTACGGAGACTTGCCTTTGCATCACAAACAATCTAAAATAATCAATGAATTTATATTGACAATTACAACAAGTATATTTCACTCAGCCCTTTCAGCTTTTGGCTCACTGTGTCTTTGTCCTTTCTATTGTTGTCACTGTCTTTTTTGTTTCTGCAGTTATATCATAACAGTTCTGCACAAAAGATTTTTTCCCAACTTGACCAAGCTTGCACATTTCCATTAGTGCCACCATATCTTGTTTTTCCCTAATATACCTCTTCTTCTCGTGCCCGCAGCGTTCAACCTTCACCTTCTCCTTTTCTCTGTGTTGGGTCACTTACCTGAGTCTCCTTCTGTTGCTTCAAACTTTTGTTATTAAACAACTGCACTAACCTTGCACAAGTATCGCATCACTTTCCCGGGTCTTTCCTCATGCATTCAAACTTTCCTTTTAACTCATTTCCACAACCACATAACACCATTTTTCACTTAGATTCGGGTCTTTCCAGAGTCTACTCCCATTCAAATTTTTCTTTATACACCCGAGTATTTTTCCTGCATTCACTCTTTTCTTAATAAAATAGGCGTATCCACAAAGAACCCTCGATCTAAAATATATTAATATTTACCTCTGAATGATATCGCGTGAGGTCACATCTATCCCATTTTTGTGTTCCATAGGTTTTGCGTTATAATCCTCCTTTTCCTCCTATAATGCGATTTAACACAGGAAATGCTTTGCATCGGGATATGAAATCCTTTGGAGTTCACCTTTGAAACTGTATTGCATCAGGGCTCTTGTCGCTCTTTGAATTTTGACTTTTCAACGTGGTTCTATTCCTACTGAGCTTTGCGATTGCGATATCTGATTGGGTCCCACGTCAGACTTTAAATATTTTAGTCTTTGGCTTTGTAACCCCATCGTCTCCGGTCCTCCTATAGCTTCTCACACTTCGGTATTTTAACATTATTCTTGAGCGCTTCTCCTCCCAAGATTGCGATGTGCGATATGCGATTAGGTCCCATGCAAAACTTTAAATCCTTTAGTCTTTGGCTTTGTAACTCCATCACGTCCGCTCCTCATATCACATCTCGCACTTCGGCATTTTAACATGATTCTTGAGCTCTTATCCTCCTAATATTGTGTTGTGCGATATGCGGGTCAGGCCCACGTCATCTCCATGTCATCATGCCACGTCACCTTGCCACATCATCATAAATTAACTACGATCTTTGGGGTTGGGGCCATGTCATCTACCACGCCATCTTCCCACGTCACTTCCTATGTCAGCTGCCACATCATCATAAATTAACTACGATATGTGGGGTCAGGGCTAAATCATCTATCATGTCATCTTGCCACGTCACTGCCACATCATCACCATGTCACTACCACGTCACCTTGCCATGCCATGTCTTGCACTTCTCAGTTCACAATTTCTATGTCTCTGTTGTTTTGTGATCATCCTTCCACTTGTGATTGTGATATGCGATTAAGTTGCTGAAAATTCTTCTGCACGCATTTCTTCTGGAAATTACCCAACTCAACCCATTGAACTAAACGTGTCTTAAAATTACCCATTTATTATGGCCCACACAATTACCCACTATGCACGGTGGATCACTATATTCAGCACCAAGGCCAATCATAACTTCACATATCGGGTATCACTACTTACAACATGTAACTTGTGATATATTAATAAACATATAAATAGTTGATATCGATATGCGATCACATCACATCTCAAACCCCACTTCTTATTGCATTGCAACCTTTGCACATTATCGAAACTTCAAAATTTTAACCATATCACAATAGTACATATTTTGTGATTTCGTAAATTACTGTGAATACCTTATTGCATGTCGCAAAACCTTGCCCATTGCACTTCAGCTCTTCACATATTCACCTCATCGGCACTTCAAAAATTTACATCTTCGTCGTTAATTGTTATACCATATCGCATGTGCTATGCGATATGCGCAAGGACCTCTGCCCAACATATATCCACTTTGGCACTTTCACAATTTAATTTGTGATGAGATCTAAATAATCGATCTTCAAGCTATTCTTTGTGATTTAATTAGAATTGTCCATTATCTCCTTTGGAAATTTTCTTAGGGGTTTTATGCCT
Source organism: Pinus albicaulis (assembly GCA_034641835.2). NCBI lineage: Eukaryota > Viridiplantae > Streptophyta > Pinopsida > Pinales > Pinaceae > Pinus > Pinus albicaulis. The sequence continues at coordinate 840,758,152 of CM076577.1, read as the reverse complement.
TAATAATTTCACCTATTTGTTCAACTGCCACTGATCTGCAACTCCGTCTCCTCCATGCTACTCCTTCTTAAGTATTATCTTCCCTTATTCGCATGGATATATGATTGTACACTACTGCCACTTTACATACTATTTCAATGCCGAATAGAGAAAATCATTATGTATTAGATCTCCGAATCCAGAATATGGATTTTTTTCTTCTTGAAAATGTACACACATCCACTTACTCCAGACTAGAATCACACAGAACTGAACTGCAATGTTCTGCCTCTTTGCTACTCCTTTCTGCTCCTTTGCCTTAGATAATGATTCTAATGCTGGTCCTTGCCTCTTTTATGCATAACACTACTCTTTTCTACTCCTTTTTCTTATATAATGATTCTAGTGTTGATCCATGCCTCTTTTTTGCTCCTTTTCCTTACTCCTCTGCTTCTAATGCTGCTCCTTTAGAACTTTTCTTCTCATATTCCTCTTTTCTTCTCCTCGAATGTATTTTTGCCTTCTATTCCCTATATCTCCTTTATGCTCCTGTTGATCCTGATCTTCTCCTTTGTCCTTAATGATAATTCTGGTGCTGCTCCTTTCTCATCAATGACAATATTTCCAACACATTATACATCACATCTCAAAACTTTGTAGAGGCTAGTTGTGATTTTGGAAAATGAATAAATTAAACCTTGCATCGTACTAGATGGGATATTGCAACTCTATAAATCCATATAAAATTCAATATAAAAATATATGTAAAGATGAAGAATTGACTTATGTCTCTCTTTTTTTTCACATTTTGTTTTGGATGGAATTCTATGATGAGTAATTTACCATGGAAACCAAAATTTAAAAATTCTAAAACAAAAATAATAGGAAAATTTATAACAATATTGCAAAGGGTTTTAATAATTAATCATGGATTACTTGACATGTGTATTTTCCAAGTTTAGCTCATACACAGGTGGAAACCTATTTTTTTCATAACATAAAATGGATTCCTTAAACCCGTGAACCTACATCTTATTGTTCTTAGTACTACAGGATTTCAATGAACCGGATTGATTCTTTGTCATGCAAGAAATTAATGTTACTAACCTCTTAACTAGAAGATTTTAATGAAAAAGAGTGATTCTTTTCCATGAAAGAAACGAACGTGACTAACCCCTTAAACTCATCCCTATTAAAATCCATGTTGGCTAGTGCAACTACCTATTATAGGATGAATTACCCTATGGTTTGGGTTGAGAACCACAACAAAGCAAGAAGCATAACACAACAAGAAGCAAGAAAATTTACAGTCGTAATGCTTAAACTAGTAAAATGGGAAGAAGAGGTCATACCCATAGGTCCTACGTTTGAATGTGATCCTATAGGGTTCAAAACCCTATGCTTCTCCTAGTGGTCCAAAACCTACAACTCACTCAAGAAAAGAACATATACTAGTAATAATTGAAAGCATGTTCAAGATGCTAGCATTAGATCATATTAGTTTATAAAAAAAATAACATGAAATCAATCATAACATGTATAAAACATTAAGATCATGAACATCAAGAATGAGACAAATATTCTTTATTGATGTATGTAAAGATGTGTGGAGGAATACCGCCCGATTCAGCCACAACTCTGAGAAAAATCATCCTCTGGATTCGTCGAACCCAAGCCTCAACAATCTCCTTCCATAAGCATGCACATGGATTTCATATAAGAGTAATGAACATATCCATGAGGGAAACAAGGTTTTCCACAATCTGGGAAGTGCAGGAAGCATAAGGATATATCAGAATTGATTAGAGACTAAATGGCTATAATATCAATGCCTAACTCTCTCTCTCCTTTAGGCCTTCCCATGAGGTTTACTTATACCACTCCAAAATAGTTGTTTCAATTAGGATAGAATTATTCCATGTGCTCCTATAGGTAGGCTTCTAGTGTAACCCGTAAACCTCGCCAAAAAAATAGGGAATTTTATATTTTTTCATATTTCAAATTATATACGTGAATTGGTTATAATTGGACCCACATGTGTATGCACTTTTTAGAGGGTAGAGTTGCGTATGGAATTCAAAATTATGTTTCTAGGTAAAGAACCAAGTCTGAAAGGAAAGGGATGCCCAAGGCCATAAAATAGAGCATCAAGTATATAGAGGTGGAAAATGATACTATAACAACAGGTACTAGGGATATCTTGAAGCCATGATCACTATGATTCAAGTTGAACCTTCCACATTCGAATAATTCATTAAATAACAAGTCTGGAAAGATGCTATGGCCAAATAATATCAATCTATTATGAATAATGATGTCTTGGATGTTGTTTAGAGATCGAAGGGGAAACCTAAGGTTCATGGCTAGAGGATTCTCCCAAAGAGAGAGAGAGGATTATGATGATATATTTTCACTTGTGGCTTAACACACAACCATTCATTTGATAGTTTCCCTTTCCACAAGTCAACGATGGACCCTTCATATGATGGACATAAAAACTTCATTTCTCCATGTAATTCTACAGGAAGAAGTATATGTTGAGCAACAATAGGGATTTGAAGTAGAGGATCAAAGGGCCCATGTTTGTAGATTGAATAAGGCATTTTATGGCTTGAAGCAAGCCACAAAAGCATGGTACACCTGCATAGAAAATTATTTGGTGAAGATGGGATACATAAGAAGCAATCCCAATCCCAACCTCTACTTCAAGGTAGTCCAAGGTATGGCACTCATATTAGTTATATATGTTGACAATTAACTCCTGACATGTAGTGAGCTTCTAATGATGGAGTGTAAGAGGGAGCTAGCGTTTGAATTTGAAATGAAGGACCTTGGACTCATGCACTACTTTCTAGGCCTTAAGGTGTGGCAAAGGCCCAGTGAGATTTTCCTTTCACAAGGAAAATAAGTTGTGAAACTGCTGGAAATATTTGGAATGACCGAATGAAAGTCTCTTCCCACACCGATGGAAATAAATTTCAAGAGATTATGTGAAGAAGTTGCAAGACCCAATTTAGAAAATCCATCCAGGTATAGACAATTGATTGGGGCTCTGATGTTCCTTGTTAACACCCATCCAGACATATTATATACAGTGAACATGTTGAGTCAATTCATGACTGTACCTCTCCACTCACATTGGACTGTTTCCAAAAAAATTTTGAGATATTTGCAGGGCACGATTACACTTGGTCTGAGATCCTTTGTCGAAGATGTTTGACTTCATGGATACATCGATGTGACTTGGAAGGAAAAGTTATCGACAAGAAGAGTACCTCTAGATTTTATTTTAGTATTGGATTTTCCATGATATATTGGATGAGTAGGAAATATAAGTCAATAGCATTTAGTACCGTTGAGGAAGAGTATATTTCCACTAGCATAGCTAGCTGTGAAGAATTTTGGTTGAGGAAGCCATTTGGAGAGCTATTTGAGCAAGTCCTAGACACTACAATGATATATTGTGATAACAAGAGTGTGATCAATTTAGAAGAGAATATGGTATTTCACGAAAATTCCACACACATAGAGATCTGATATCACTTCATTCATGATATGGTATAGAGAGGAGTCATTCTTCTCCATCACATATATACATATGAGAAAATTGCAGGTCTTATCAGCAAGGCTTTGCCGAAAGAGAAGTTTTTGGTCTTCGGAGAGCAGCTTGGACTGATGGATGTGAGCCCTCCTGATAAGGGGCACCACTCATCGAGGACACTGATCCATACACTTCCCCTTTGTCTGAGCTCCCACGGTAAGGAATTGAGATGTAGGGCTCCCAGGGTTGAGGGAGCTCTAGATAATTGGATTTCCCCCCTATCTATTACACATAGGTTTGGATTAGTAGCTCACCCTATCTTGGTATTTGCATAGTTTACCCTAGTTGGCATCATACTCACAATATTAGGCTTATTGGGATTATCCCTCATTGTTTTTCCAATGGTAGAGGAGGCTTGGAGGCATGTGATTATTACCTCTTGTTACGTCAGGTATCTTGTTTAAGCTAGATTATGATGCAGGTATTATACCACATGACTCTTATGGGTCATTTTTGGGAAGTTCCGTAGGTGATAAGATGGTTTGAGTAGTATCTCTCCTACATCACCTATTTCCTGATATGGGTTGAGTTGTAGCTCCCCCATGACACATTTCCTGCCTTCTCATTTAGATTCCAGTTAGTAGCCTAATGACATTTCCATGAAGCAGCCTGATGACATTTCCAGGTAGTAGTATGATGACATTTCCAAGTGGTAGCCTGATGACATTTCCTGGTAGTAGCCTGATGATATTTCCAAGTAGTAGCTTGATGAAATTTACAGGTGGTATCCTGTTGACATTTCTAGGTAGTAGCCTGATGACATTTCTAGGTGATAGCGTGAAGATATATTTCCAGGTAGTATCCCGCTGACATATATTATGGGTTGTAGCCCGTTGATAGAGGGTGGTAGCTTTTGCTCCCCATGATCCTTCTTCTTTATATTCATGAATTTTTTAGAAGATAGAGTTGAGAATATTGGTACACATGATGACAAGATGACACATTGATCAATGTACAGGTTTTACAGATGGAATTCTCCCTAGTTGAGAGGGAGTGTTAAAATTATGCAATTACGATTAAATTACACTTTTGACTACTGACTTGATAGATATTATGATGGAATTGAGTTCCTCTTTTTGAGAGGACCAATATCGACCTAAATATCACCTCGTTTGGATAAGAAAAAGTTGGTTTTTTTATTTTTCACCCACTCATGGATATTGGATTAGGTCAGATTAACTAATATACAAATTTAGATAGGTCGCCCTCAACATCAAATGGACATCATTTCCCAACCCTAGAAGCATAAAAATATAACTGACCTAGAACCTCATTTGGACATCATAACATCAAGCATCTTCTTCTCTTTTATATAAATGGGTTCGGCACATTGGTGAAGGAAAATGTTGTACGAAGGTAAGAAATTACATATATGAAGCTCACACAAAATTTAGGGTTTTTGTTCTAGAAGTTGGAAAAGAAGAGAATAATTTCGTCCTTGAATGAAGACATGATATGGGAATGGTGGTTTCAAGGATCTAAAAATGCACACATTTTAACCTAAAGGTAGCTTCTAGGGTTTTGACTATATTTGACCAACATCCGAACATTTCGGAAGTTGTCTGAAGTCTGAATCAAGTTGTATCTCACATATTCTGCCACTTTATACAGATTTCTAAAGTTGTTGGGTTGTATTGTTGATCATAGTGTGTTGGGATAATTGTAATCTCTCCTAAAAATTTTATGACAATATAATAGAAGAATAATTTCAAATGGTTTTCCCCATAGTGGGTTTTTCCCCGGTCTTTGACCAAATCTGGTGTCTCTTGTTGATGTGTTGACTGTCTCCTTTGTCATTGCATTTATTGTTCTATCTTCAATTATTTTTTATGAATGGAAAGACTAATTGTAATTCGAAATATTTCTAATTGAATTTTGGAATTGGGCTAAATTAATTGATACAACATAGAACAATTTGAAAATAAACCTGCAAAACAAGATGTGAAACCTAACACAAAAGTGGATGCAAAAGAAGATGCAATAGTCAATGAAAACTTGGACTCAAAGTAGGATGCAAATGCAAATTAAAAAGTGGAAGAAAACATGGGTGCAATAATATGTGTAAAATTTGGCACAAATTATGGTAGAACAAATGTGATTGAAACAACAAACAAAAGAAATGACACACATTTGGATGCAAAGGGAAGAAAACTTGGATGAAAAATAAGATGAAAAAATGGATGTAAATGTGGACACAAAATTAAATGCAAAAGTGGATGCAACAGAGGTTGATTAAGAATGAGATGGAAAACTTGATGTAAAAGTGGGTGCAATAGGGGATGAAAATACATACATAATATTTAACAGAAACTTGGACATAAAATAGGAAAAAAATGTGCATGAAAAATTGGAAGCAAATTTGGCTTGCAACGGTAGGATCAAGATTTGTCTTGCAAAAGTGGATGTAAAAATTGGTGCAATAGGAAAAAAAAATTGGATGCAAAAAGTGAATGAAGTGGAAGAATATGCAAAATTACATACAAAACGAGATGCAAAATCCAATGCATAAACCTAACACAAAAGTGGATGCGAAAAGAGATGCAATATTTGATGCAAAAGAGGATATGAATATGGATTCAGAATTGGAAGAAAACGTGGGTACAACAGTAAATGCAAAACATGATGCAAATTGCGGCATGCCAAAAGTGGATGTAATTATAGATGCAAAAAAAGAAGCAAACTTCGATGCAAAATGGGATGTAAAGTTGGAAATAAACATGGGTGCAAAATTGGATGCAAAATTTTATGCAACAGGATGCGATGCAAAAGTTGATGCCAAATGAGACACAAAACCTGATGCAAATCCTAATGGAAAGGTGGATACAAAAGGGATGAAAAAATATATGTAAAATTCAATGAAATCCTAGACCCAAATGGCAATGTAAACATGTATGAAAAATTAGAAGCAAAAGGGGGTGCAAAGGGAGGTGCCAAACTAGGCACAAATTGTGGCCCAAAAAAATTGGACATGCAATATTGGACACAATAATAGATTCAAAAGAGAATGTAAATATGGATGAAAAACAAGATGATAAACTGGATTCAAAAAAGGTGGATTCAAGACTAGACACAAAACTCGATGCAAAACTTGGCGTATAGGAGATGGGAAAAATGATGCAAAAAATGATTTAAAAAATGATGCAAAATATGTTACAAAATTTTATGAAAGTGTAGGCACAAAAATTGGATGAAAAATTATGTGAAACAAAATTAGGTGCCAAACTTGATGCAAAACCTGGAACAAAACCTAATGCAACAGATTGCACAGAACTTGGCATAAAACCTGGTGCAAAACCTATTGAAATACTTGGTGTAAGACTTGGTGCGAACCTCATTGCAAATTTTGCATCAATTATCTCACCATCTTTGATAAATAGATGCAAATATCATGTAAAATGGGCTCTAGATGCAAAAAAGGAAGAAAAAAGGGACACTAATCACAGGGTTTTGTTGTAGTGAATATACATCAACAAATTTCCAACATTTAATGATAGGATTCATATACCTATCACAAACCCTAGCGTCATATTATCAAATTGTAGGCTCATTATACTCGATCTGTTGTAGGCTTAATGGACTCTAACATCTTATTTGTGTCCTTATTTGTATTTAATTCTATTAATTTTATTTTTGGTTTTTGTACACCCCAAAATAGTACTTAGATGGGAAAATTGTCAATTTTGTTGTAATCTTGGTAGTGGATTACAACTAGGGGCATCTCACTTCTAGGATTACATAGGACAAAAAATGGCTTTCAGTCTTTTGAAAGATAGGGTTTTATTTTGTGAAATACCCTCTTCCCACCCACACACCACACTATGGGTAGAAGAGGCAAGATATTATGACTGACCTAGCCTCCAATATCTCATTATGGAGATGTGGTCTAAAATATTTTTCAATTTTTAAACTCTTCAAACCCAAAAAATAATAACACCATGGTTTTCATCTCGTCTAGACCTTTTCAATGATATAAATTTTACCTAAATCCGACTCTTGAATCAAAAGTTATGGCCATTTAAGGTTCAACAAATAATCTATTTTTCTTTCATCATGGCCTACCATGTGGCACCCACGTGACACTCCACATCACTAGAATTTCACCACCCCATAAGGATCGACATCATTTTTTAGTATCCAAGGTTGACTCCATGGTTCTACCAGATCATCCTGGATTAGGGTCCACATGACTAGCCCAAGGTGTGTGTGTCGATACTTTCACGTTACAATGATAACAAGGCCTATAGGGCCCACACTACCACATAAGCCCGAGAACTCCTTCTAGACTTCCTTGGATCTGTTGGGGTGATGTTCCCCACCCCGACCCCTTTTCCCTAAAAATTTTGCACTATGCCCCCTTTTTGAAATTTCTAGGGTGGCATCACATTTATGTTCCCTACCGCAGTACATAAACATATTTATTTTCTCCTATGCACCATATTTAAAATATCAAGGATACATAATCTACCACAAGGGCTTGACCCCACTAGATCTTTGACCCCCGCTAACACCACTTCTCGTCATAAAATTAAATTAGGTATTTTAAGGTGTTAGTGGTCGAGAGGCCCTAGATAGTATTATTTTCATCATTTATTGTCCCTTCCATCTCCCTCCCTTGATTCCCAACCCAAAATATTATATTCGCAAAGGAAAACCCTTATGTCCATCTGATGGCCCATGTTTCTTGAGGCATCAAGGATGGGAATTAGACGAGAGGTCTCTAGCATGGTTCCACACTACTCTTGGCACATTATATATATATATATATATATATATATATATATATATATATATATATATATATATATATATATATATATATATATATGTATGTATATATATATATATATATATATATATATATATATATATATATATATATATATATATATATATATATATATATATATATATATATATATATATATATATATATATATATATATATATATATATATATATATATATATATATATATATATATATATATATAGAGAGAGAGAGAGAGAGAGAGAGAGAGAGAGAGAGAGAGAGAGAGAGAGAGAGAGAGAGAGAGAGAGAGAGAGAGAGAGAGAGAGAGAGAGAGAGAGAGAGAGAGAGAGAGAGAGAGAGAGAGAGAGAGAGAGAGAGAGAGAGAGAGAGAGAGAGAGAGAGAGAGAGAGAGAGAGAGAGAGAGAGAGAGAGAGAGAGAGAGAGAGAGAGAGAGAGAGAGAGAGAGAGAGAGAGAGAGATTATACACAATCCATTTAGGTTTATTTTATGACCATATTAACACAAATACACATATATTTCCTAGGATTGAGGAAGCTCATGAGATTGACACTCATAAAGAAAATACATGAATCAACCATTCCTCCAAAAAATTGGTATTTCACATTCACATAGTGAATCAACACCCCTCAACATTAGCACAAGAATTTAATTAATACAATCAAAATGCTTGATATTTGGATGCACAAGAGCTTAAATGAATACTTGTCTTACAAAAGAAGTCTGGAAATCGATATTGGGACTCTAGCACTCCACCCAACCTTAGATTGGCTTGCAATGCAATCCTTTCTTACATCGAATCATCCTTGAGCTATATCCAGAGCTTGAGGAGTAGTTCTTTTAGGGAATAACCAATGTTGCTAGCTAAATCAAGGAGTCCAAAGATCATTCCATCTCTACCCACTAGCTATCAATGGAATCCAAAGGTTTCTCCATTTTCATCGTTTACTTAGTAAAGGGAATGCATAGGTTATACCACCTCATCCCTCAACAACATAGGGAATCCAAAGGTTATACCACCTCTACCCTTAACAACACAATAAGTCCAAAGGATATACCACCTCCACCCTCAACAACACAAGGAATACATACGATATTTTGCTTCTGCTTTCAACAACATAGTAAATGAAGAGGCTATACCACCTTCACCCTTGTACCAATATCATTAGAGGCTACACCCTGAATTGGGAATCTAGAGTACTCTGAGAAAACTAGGCATAATCTCTTCAGTGACTCCACCCTACATCGAGAATCCTGAGCTCACCAAAGTACTTACTCATATTGTGAACAAGAAAATAAGGTACTAGGATACTCCTTGACCAGAAATCCAAAAAATAGGGCCTCCACCCAAATTAGGGAATTAAGAGTGCCACTTTCATTCACTTGAGAGGTGCCCATGGGACCTTTCTCAACTCTAAACCAACTTTCTTCATCTGTTATTTGAACTTGATATTAATATTAACTTCCACTACTTAGTTTTGCTTCAACAGGATGAAAGTAATATTTTCTTCTGCTATGTGTGTTATTCTATTGTGCGACTTCAAGGGGAAGCCCCCTCTTCTCTTTGATACTCTGCACATTCTATATATGTGAGCTCTCTTTTTTCCTCAATGATTCCCTTGGATGAATGAACATCCATAATGTCCTTCCTCCGTTTTCTTCCAATATCCCTTCACCATGATCTCGTCGTGCTTTTGTGCACTGACTCTCTCTACCCGTTTGGTTACTTGTTTGACCATGAGCTCCATAGCTAGTGTTGTGTTGCCACATGGTTCCCCTGCCCTCTCTACGACTCTTGTCCATTCTTGATTGTTACAAAAAACCCTCTAGTTCCTCGTTGTGCGCTTGGCCATGACATGAATTCCCAATAGCATAACCCTCCTCCTCTTAAACTTTTTTCCTTTCTTTCTTACAAATTTATCCAAGAGAGGCATGGCCCTATCCTCTCTTCTCCTCTTTAATTTAATGGTTTTTTCAACCCATTTAAATCACATCAATTAGTCTCTCATGGATGTCATTAAACAATCAATTTTACTAATAATCCCAAAAAATCTCCCTCCCTAAGCTTTGAATCTGTTTCTCAATCTCTCATCTAACCTTTTTTTTAATTATAATGAAATAGTTACAATATTTACTATAGGGATTGTAGCTAGGTGTTGTCACATATTTAGTAAATACCAATGAAATTTTTTCACAATTGGCCACATTTTGAAAAATTATAGCTTGGTTGATTATAGGTAGTGTGTTTTCATGTTCCTTTGAAAAGCACATTTTGCAGAGCTTATGAAACTCATTTTCGCTACTCAAATTTTTTTATACCTTATGTCGCTAAATTTCTCTAGGAAGAAAGCTGCAACAGGCCATTAAAATAAAATCAGGACTCGAATGGTTGAACCATTAATTCTTTTTGGCTCTTATCAGTGGGTTGCCCCATTCTTTGATTTCTATGGATAGAAATTTATTTATTTGAGGACATTCATAGCTATGGTTTTGTTCAATAAATACCAAGTACAAGAGGGTGGATTCTGCAGAACCCTGGCTTCAAAAAATATGAGTAGGACACTCACACGAGCCTTACCCAAAAACACAAGTTGGAGCTTATTTTTTCCTCTCATTTTGGTTTTTCTATACCGTAGACCAAATTCACTATGTGTCCCTAAATGGCTCTTGGAAGTGAGGTACAACTTCCATATATTTCAAACCAAGACTAGGATGTGTGAACCAACAATTTTGTTGGACTACTAGTGCTAAGCATGGCTAGGAGTACCCTCCCTCTTTTAGAGCACAAAACTTAAAGAAAGATTTGAACCTCAAGAGATTGTATTCCTCTCGGTACTTGATAGATCGAAGGTTAAGATGGATCTATGTTGGTTATAAACTCAAACAAGTTAAATGAAAAAAGTAAGTAATATGTAGATTCATATTAAACTCATGTATGTGTAGAATGTATCAACTCACTCCTAATCATAGAATGAATTGCACATCTCCCCCGTTTTGGGAAATAGACTAATGAAATGTTCAGGATATATAATTCTTTGTGAAATTTTACTTTTGCAAGTCTGGTTTGCATTTTTTAATGCATAAATGGATTCAACACATTAAAAATCCCCTTAAGCACTCAAATTTTGTATACTAGGAAACTTAGATTTTCAATTATAACAAATCTTTAGTACACTTACGATAAAATTGATTGAGAATGACCAAAACATAAAATAGTCATACTAAGTGAAAATTTTTAAGTATAAATTTTCTTATTCAAATTCTTTATATAATATATATACATTATTGACAATTAGATATTTAATTCAACATGGACATTGAAGTATTTTATTTTCATTTGTTTTATTATATCCCACATTATCCATACTAAAATACTCTTCCTTTATTAATGTATATTTTAAATACACATCTTTCAAGTTGAATGTTCAATTTATGATTGAGAGATTATTGCATGTGAAATGTGCAACTTTATGTTCCTCATATAAATATAAAGATATTTTTCACTTGAAATAATATGAATATAAAGATATTTCTCGCTTAAAATACATTAAGAGTTCAATAAATTGCACATGTTCTTTTTCAATACAAAGTAATTTAGTATATATTAGTTTCAAATACTTTTTATATATATATCAAATTGATATCTAAAATTATTTTTATGAAATTATTGTATGAATACAATGTACTATTTCATGTTAGCATTATAGCCTAGCACACATATGAAATGGTATATGTTCTAAGCATATGACATTCCACCAATGTTGTTTTCCCTCTATTTTAAGTGAAATTGGCTATATGTATCTTTCACTCTTGAATAATGTGTCATGTTTGTATACCTAGCCCCTTTAGTAAACAAAATTGAATAACTTATATTAATGTGAAAACATAAGTTTTTTTTTCTTTCCATTAGTATATGGTTTTCTTATATAATGTTATTAAAAATATATATATTATAAAATATAAATATCATAATATTTTATTTATTAATAAAGTTCGAGTGTTTCTTTGTTATATATTTAAATAATAAAAAAATAAAAAATCACATGTTAATTATTTTTGAAACTAAAAAAATTACACATCACTTTTATGTTAATATGATTTTTTTATCAAACCGATTATATATATATATATATATATATATATATATATATATATATATATTATTATTTTTTGTTTTAAAGTGGATATATATTAAATTTATTTGTGAAAGTATGGCTTAGTCTAAAAATACTCACAAATTAGCTTTAAATATAATGGAAGTTCCTACAAGATTATGATAAAATCTAGCATAAATTTTTGAAAATTTAGGTTAGTGTTGTCAAATTTCATTAGAATTTTCACCATCAAAAAAACGATTTTTTGAAAAAAAGAGATTCCAGAAAGAAAATTGGCTATGTAGTAGTCTTTAAGTGCGAATTTTTTGGAGTTTCCGACATATATAGATTCATCACTCTCAAAAACTCGTGAGACTCTTACAATGTGAGGAGTTCCCATCAAACTTGTGATTTCAAAAAATCCATATCAGATTCTAGACAAAATAGATAAAATAAACCAGAAAATTTTCCAAAAAATCACACTTAAAAACTACTAATAAAAATATTACTATATTTAAATTATATTTAAATTACATTTTAAAGAATAACAATGTTACTATTATTATTTTACTATTTATTAAATTTTTTCATTTTTTTAATATTAATTATAGTTTTAACAAAAAAAAAAAGTTTATTATTATTATTATTTAATTTACTATTTATTAATATTTTCATTCTTTTTACCGTGCATCTAAATACATTAAAAAAATTTAAAAAAATTGTGATAAAGAATATTTCCTCACGTGAACGATAGGTAGAGTGATTTTAAAAAATAAAACCACAATAGAGTATTCAATAATTGTAGTACGGCAGAAAACAGTCTGATAAGGACTAATATTTAGAATTAAAAAATACAGGGCTATTCATATGCCCACATGATATCGATAACAAAAGGTACAACAGGTAATGGAATGAGAGGGAACAAAAGTAACATAACAAGATTAGAATAGCATGTAGCAAAAGCATCGTTGTAGAAAGCATATAGCCAAAGCATTGGTGGAGAAATTAGTATAGCATGTGGTGGTGTCTTTCTCATCCTAGCCTTCTATCATCCTAGCCTTCTATCGTCCCGTGTCTGTAGTGGAAAGATTACTTTCAATTTTGGATAGGTGAGTCTTATTTCTTGGGTTATCTGTTATTTGATGTGGCATATATTGTCTATTTTTAGATTTAAATTTGTTTAAATTTAATCATGAACAGTGTATATCACACTGGCAGATAAGCCAAAAAATAATCTTTGCTCCTTATATATGCACACAACGCCATTTGCCTCGGAATCGTCAACCCACACTGAGATGGATCACCATCAACTCTCCAGTCGAAATGTGAATCAACTAATCCAATGCGAGTTCAATCGTGGAAAAAGCCAGGGCCCCTGGGCAGCCTCTCCTTCCTCCCCCAAAAGGAATCATTTGGAAGTCTGATTGATCTGCTAAATTCACATGTTCCTCCTCCATGAATCTCTCTGGCTTGAATTCCGAGGCATCTGCTCTGCACACATTGGGATCCCTTCCTATAGCCCACACATTTACCATTACCATTTTTTTCTTAGGGCTATGTTATCCAGCTCCTACTATCATAGCCTCTATAGATTCATGACTAATCGCTAGCACCACAGGCAGATATAATATTAGCACTTCTTTGATCATGAAATGGAGATATTTCATGGTTGCTACATTGGATTCATTCACTTGGCAATGCTTGTCCACTACCCATTCGATTTTAGATGAAATCTCAAATACATACTATGTTCCATTAATCAAATAAAGCTACATATATAGATGAGGTATAGTCTCAAGATAGGGAAGCTACCTTGGATGCACAATAAGTTGGTTGAGAGAATATCTCAACCTCACACCAAACTAGGAACTTAGATCTAACTAACCTATGGAATAGGAATAGATTCTATATATAGAAAGTCACAACTGAAAACAAGTAGGAATTACACATTCCAACACACCCCCTTAATGACTACTTGTCTCAATATCCATCTACAAAATCTACATCTGGTCCTCTTTGGTAATTAAACTGGTTCTGTTTGGTAATTACACTTTTTATCTTGTTCATGCTATTGTGGATGTCCATATAAAGGAACAACCATGAACCGAAATGCATGGGTTCCCAACCGCTGCAACCGCCAGTCTACTAGGAAATCCTTCACATACCTGGTTCATCCAACCTCTCGATGAACTCCCCCTAGATACAAAATTTCACCTCATGGAGTCTAAAACCAATATGGCCCACCCAAGTGTATCCATCCCACATGACACACTCTTCCAGGGTGTTAAAACTCTCTAACAGAGGGAACACATAACAAAGGGGTATGCATGCCTCTCTGGGTCTTACAACATGTACAAACAATAAGTGACATGTAGATTTTGTCTACTTACAAATTGTGACTCATACTCTACCATGGTCATGAGTCTATTCCACAAACTCACACAAAATCGATTTTCACTTTCGTTGTCCATCATCCTTTAAATGTTTTTGCTGCTCCTTTACATGATATTTTTAAATGTTCACATCTTGGGTATCTTTGTCTTTGTCAATTAGAACTTGGAACTCCACCCTTAACCTGTCATTTGTTAGAGTAGTCAATTCTAACAAAAATAACTTCATATTGATGTCACTAATCTCAATATGTATATTAATTTTTTTGTGCAAAAATAATTTCATAATTCAAAAACAAATCCCAGCTACCCAAGCATGCATTAAAAAAAAATTTGAAATCTTCTTCCGTTAGATTGGCTGGCAATCCCCCTACAAATATTTTCTTGGTCCTAACAGATCCTCCTCCGTAACTTTGACTGTGATTGTCATTGTTATTGTAGTTGTTGGTTTTGATTGTGCTGCTCACATTTGTTCATGCTCCACACACAGCTCCTCTCCATGCAGGGGGCAACGATTAATGACTCAGCACTCTCGCAATGCTCAGGTAGGCAATGTAGATTTCTCCTCCTTACACACCAGCGACATTGGCAGTGCATATAATTAGGCAGGGAGCGCAAGGCAGCGCTCCTCCTCACGCGCCAGTAACAATGTCAGTGAAGATAAGTAGGCAGGAAGCACAAGGCAACACTCCTCCTCACACGCCAGTAACAGTGGAAGTGCAGATAAGTAGGCAGGAAACAGTCCTCCTCACATGCCAGCAATAGTGGCAGTGCAGATAAGTAGGCAGGAAACACATGGCATTGCTCCTCCTCACACGCCATCAACAGTGGCAGTGCAGATAAGTAGGCAAGCAGCGCAACATAGTGCTCCTCACACACGAGCAACGGTGGCAGAATAGATAGGTAGGCAGGCATCACAACGCTCCTCCTCACACAACAACAATGATGGTAGTGTTGATAGGTAGGCAGGCAGTGCAAGGCTCCTCCTCACACAACATAAATTTTGAATTTGCGGTCTCTAAAAATAGAGATATCCTTCTCTGCAACTCTTCCTTGGGTCTAACAAGGTTGATGCCACACACATGCCACTCAACCAAACTCCAAGTAAATTCAAAAAGTTAAAGTTGTTTTCCGACCATTGTTCGAATGCATGTCCCCATTATCAGCCACGATCCATAATTTTCTTGCGCATCTGTAGAACCAAACAGTTATAATGCCAAACGGTGCTTGAACGAGCACAATAATCCTTAAATGCCAAATGATCCTTGAGCAACACAACAATCGCTTCCAAGACTTTTTTTGACATTCGACTTCTTCGAGCGACCTCATTCAAATAGTAGTAATTAAAAATCGGTCTCGACAAACTCATACCGGACCGGAATTGTTCCTCTATTAGCACTCACCAATAGATCTTGTAGCACTAAGCAGTATACATTCAACTTGGTCACCCTTATTCTTGCATAGCGACAATAGCTCCACACGAAGTCCCAACACATGTGCAGCTCAAATTATTGGCCCTGTCATTGACAGAATCACTCAAAGCGTTAGGTAAACTTGTTAGAGGTAGTCTCCAGTGCGCAGGTTCCAATAGGTACACCGCTATTATGATGATGCAGGATCTCTCGGGGAGAAATTTCTGCTCACACTTACCACCATGAGCACTTCTCAAAGGCAAGTTCACAACATTCTATAAAAATTTAGTTTGTGACGCAGCATAATGAATTCTCCGTAGCTAACACCACTGGCTCAACCTCCTCCGAAATGTTGCAGCCACACCTCAATACACACACATAGGCATCATTCATCGAAGAGGCTTCAACGGTCCTTTTTCTGATCCTTCCATACACACCGGCATCATTCCACACCCCGTGGCACAAGGCCTGCAGCGCCTGCATAAGGAGTATCCACAGAACCCATGATGGTGGTCTGCCAATATAAGAGGCCTTCTCTCGTAGGCCCTATACTGCACGATGAAGGTGGACCTCTTTGCACGTCCACCAACTCTGGAGTAATATGGGTTGTTCCTCCTACTCCAAAATTAATAGAGAAGAGTTCAACATGCCTACGGGGTTCAAAAACTTTTGATTCTATTACAGTCATTCCTGAACACTGGGAAGGCAGGGTCTATGAGATCCTCACAGAACCTAGATTCCATCAGGCCCAAGTGGACAACACAATTTTGAAAACTGGCTATGTCATTGTGTGTAACATTATCTCAACCATTCTTCTTGCCACTTGCCGTAGATCGGCATCACGCCATGCTCTTGGCATGGCTTGCCTCCCCCTCCAACAATGAAAACTAGTGATTGCAACCAAACGACACTGTCATGATACTCAGTTGCTTATCACTCATCACACTAGGATTCTGCTGCAATCGATCCACTCATAGACTAAAGTGCAGTTTCCCTTAACTATCCCGGGAGCTTCTCTTTGTTGGCACCTGCAAGATCGAGCATGGCCATCAATGTGACTAGGAAATAATTTCTCACGGCCTCTACGTAGGAAATAATTGCCGAGAGATAGTCTTAGTGAATTTCCATCAGTTATTCTTGTCCTGTGACAGTTGATATCTTCACAAATTTTCCAATTGCTACTGTTTTACCTTCATCCCAAAGTGCGAAGCTCAAGAACACAACAGTCGCTCTGCGTTCTTCCAACATGAGATGGTGTCATGGGCACAGATCTCTACCACAGCCTCTTCTACCATGACACTCCAATATGTCAACAGCCTCCATGGGGTAAACATAGGTCAATCAGCCTACTACCACGACCTCTATCATGGCCTTCTACAGCTCGGCCTTAACGCAATTTGACGAAGTTATGAGTGCCATTTCCGCTGGCTCCACAAACAGATCCGCGGCTCGACACTCGTACCACATTAGTTTTTTTCCTTCTAGAACATACACCGTCGATCACCTCTAGCTCCACGTGAATGATGTTGCTTGTTGGAGATGGATTTGAAGATCCTTTGAAGAGCCAAAATGAAGCAAGATGTCTGTCAAAGAGAAGCTTACACCAGCAGGTCTCTCCAATTTCCAAAAGGGTTTCGTTGCATAACCAAATCCAAGAACATTTTTAGACAGTAGCGACAAATTTTAGACGGAGAACATTTTTAGCATGCTCACCTCACGCTTCAACTACACTTAGTCCATGGGCAGGATGGCTCCCCACGCATCGGAAGAGGATGGCAGCATTCAACATCACGCTAGCTCATCCCACCAAGTGGCAGCGCTCCTTTTCTCTGGTAGCATTTCAAGAATGGCAACACTCTGACGTTCAGACAACAGCACTCCGGCAACATTCCTTAGAGTCAAGTAGGTGGCGCTCTCCAGCAACGTTGGCAGTGTTGGATCTAGGGATCTTGGTAGAATTCATCTCCTCATGAGCGATCTTCTTCCTCACAGTCTCCTCCTATAGCTCAGCGCTCCTTCCCACGCTCGCAACATTCCTGCATTTCTCTTCTTAGTAGCATTGGTGCTAGTTGGAAGGAGCAACAGCGTTCCTTCACCGGCCTTCCCCACGAAGAAGAAACAATAGTGTTCAGGTTGCTTGTTTAATATTAAATACAGGTTGCCGTTAGGTTGTTGGTTCAACTTAGGCAGCCATCAGGGCTCCCCCTCATGTTGACTCCTCTGTTAGCAAAGTAAGCAAACGGCCTCTTGAACGAACAATCCAACTAACAAACAGACCAAAAAACGCTAAAAATAATTAGCATGGCCATCGAAGCTGATTAGCGTGGCTGTCGAAGCCAAAGAAGGAGCATTCCTCTATTACGGCCCCTCTACCATGGTGCCCAATGCTCCAATCTGGCAACGAACATCGTTTTTCTTCATTGAATGCTTGTAGTATCTAAATGATTTAAACACGAATGGAGATTCTGGTACTATTCAAACACTTAAAACCAGTGCAGAGCTTCACAATGCCTTCCCGCAACATAGCAGAATGCAAAGAAAAAGACTAAAAACCATTCGAAGAAAAAGAAAAAAAAACATCTAAATGGATGTTTATTGACTGCCCAACATTGACACTTTGCCTTTACATGTTTGAAAACCGGCTCAGATTTTTTAGGCACAACACATCGGCTCACATTTGGCAAAAAATACAGGCTTCATGCCCCTTCAAAGTCACAGATGAATGTTCTTAGGTCAAATTTACACACAGATCAGTGAGCTGACATGAACGTTTTGATCTGCAGTCACGCACCAACAACATAGGATGGATAACACACAAAATACTAATCAAACTTTTTATCAGGTCCAAATGGGTCCCGATACCAAGATGAAATCTCAGATACACATTATGTTCCATTAATCAAATAAAGTTACATATATACATGAGGTATAGTCTCAAGATAGGGAACCTATCTTGGATGCACAATAAGTTGGTTGAGAGAATATCTCAACCTCACACCAAACTAGGAACTTAGATTTATCTAACCTATGGAATATGAATAGACTCTATACATAGAAAGTCACAACTGAAGACAAGTAGGAATTACACATTCCAACAATTTCTTCTTGCAATCTCTTCATTGCATGGGGATGTCAGAGCATCTCACTCATTTCCCATTCTAACTTGGTTGATGTGGTCTCCAACCCACTCGACACCATGTTCTGCACAAATACAAATCCAATTAATGCAAAAATATTGAATACGAAAATATTTTCTCAAGTTTTTAAGTCTGAAAAGACGTTTGAATATAGAGATATGTGATCTCTCTTTACATTTCATAGAGCAGGGGTTAAGGTAGATCTATAATGGTGTTAATACATGTGTTTATTTTGAAAAGAGTTTTTACTATTTGAATTTAATTATAAATAATTATTAAATATGGTAGGGATTTAACTTCTATAAAATATTTTTAATAGTATGCACAAACTAATGGTAGACAATTATCTTACAAAGAGCCATGTCATTTTTTCCTTTTAATTAAACTAATTAATTAAAAAAATGTTATATGAACATGATTTATGGTTTTTTGGACATGAGGTATCACTAAGATCTCATCGTATTATAACAAATCTTATTTACAAGTTAAGAATCTCCATGGAAGAGAGGGGTTGAATCTCCATGGTTAATAATTTTGTTACATGCTTTTTTTTTCAAATGTACACGAGTTATGGTTTTTTGGACATGAGTTATTACTAAGATCCCATTACAAGTTAAGAATTTCCATGGTAAAGATGGGTTGAATCTCCATGGTTAAAAATCTTCTTACATGTTTTTTTCAAATGTATATATGTTTAACTCATACATTAATTCTTTTCATAAATAATAATGATCATAGATCTCTATTAAACGCCCACAAATCAAATTTCTTGCCCTCTCAGAGCTTGAATCTATGCTAGTTAATATATGTCATATGTCAAATCCATGCTAAGAATCAACAAAATTACATATCCCCTTCATCTACTTCATCTTGAGTTAGACACTAATATAATATTTTAACCATAAAAAAAGGAGATGTGTAATTTATTTCATGCTTAGCATGGAGTTTGACACATGATATATATATATATATATATATATTCAAGCTCTTAGAGGAATTAAATCTCTCCTACTACAAATATTTTTTCAAATTTTGTACTTTAAAAGACGTTTGCACTTTAAAAAATTCGATCCCTCTTATACTTGATAAAAGTGAGATTAACATAAATATATGCTAATTACAAACATTTATACCACCACAACATGACCTCCATACTGACTTTTCAATATAATAACTACAATAATAATATAATTGTAAAAAAATTTATCACGTAATTTCAAATTTCATAATTATCTCTATAACAATATAATAAATAATTAATTATCTTAAATTTAACTTTATTAATTATAAAAATCAAAATCAAAATTATTGATTCGTGCCAATTTTTTTAGTATTCAATTTTTACTATATATATCCATTCATCTTTTAGAAAGTTAATCCTAATTAAATGTAATTCTACATTGATTTAAAAATTTCCAAAACCGTACATAAACTCGAAGAGTAGTATCGAAGAGTGGTTCAATGGACAAGCATGCCCTCGATTTTAATCCAACACAAACCCACAAAAGTTACCGTTCTCATTTTTGTTACCACGTAAAAGTTCTTATGTTGTGGACATTGCCGACTTCGATTTTCAACATATCAACATCAGCATTTACCCTGCGTGCTTCCATAAAATAGAGTTAATTGTGCGTTCCACAGAGTATTCCCTCAAATATCACATATGTATATATATAAATTATGCTATCACCAACAGGGCGTTAGATACCGTTACCATTAATATTAAGTATAAACACTAACAACACATGAACTCACTACAAAATGTAATGGCACGTTCCTTTAAAGATGTGGACCAAAGGAAAATAATGGATAAAGGAAAATAATGGATACCACGGGATTCTTGTACATACAACCGAGCTCCGTAACCAGCGTCATAGCGTGCAAAATTTATATCTAATATAATGTAATGTGAAGTAAACTCAATGTGGATGTCTTCACGTTGAGTGGTTAATGTTCATAGCAGGGTGGAATTCTTTTGCAAGCAGCAACTTGATTGATTGATTGATTGTAGTTGGGTTGGAGTAAAATTATTGAAGTTAAAGGTAGTTTGAATGGAGCTATAAGGGCACTTCTAAATTGGCAATAATACACAGGAAGGTGAATGTGATTTTTTCCTTGGCATTTTCCTAGACTCTTTTGTAGGTCTAATTTTGTTTGTAGTAGAGCATTATTGTGCTTCCTTTTGCTAGGCTACTTGCACCATGAACATGCACTTTGTTGGTTAGGAACATTGAGTGTTGGTTTAGGATTATCCCTAGTTGTTGGTGACTCGTAATGATGGTTCCCAAAACAACCGAGGCAAGGGATGGTTGTAGGATAGAAGTGGTGCTCACGCTACACTGCATCAAGTTGCATCCACCTAAAAATTTAGGGACCAGACTCCCCTAGACGTCAGATGAGAATTTACAGACTTCAAAGACAATGTGGTGTGTGAATGTGAGTGCATCCAGGATGATGAAGTCTTGGAGGATTTTTGTCAATGGGTGCCTAACCCTGAGCACACCCGAAGAAGGAAAACTCCATTCTTGTTAAACATATACTTGTACTAGAAGATGAAGCCCATGATGGCGTGGGTTTTTCTCGAAAAGAAGAGTTCCAAGAATGAAATCTGAATGATTTTGGATGAGATGGGGAAAGGGAAACCTGACCTAAGGGATGCAATAAGTAAGCTAGAAGCATGTCTCATCAACTCTATAGGTCCCAACAAAGTCAAATCTATGAAAAAACCCCATTGAGGTGGCTACTTCCTCCACCTCTTAAGACTTATTTTTATGCCCTTGTATATGTCTCTGATCAGGTGCTCAAATTTATTGTAAAAAATGAAAGTTTTCAGAATGGTGTGGAACTTGAACAACCACGTAGATCTCGTCATTCTAAATCTGGTGCAACTCGTTTCACAGAAAACTGGCACCATATGCTCCCAGAAATGTGTTATGTCCACTTTCTCAAACAGGAATGTTTTGGGAAAGAAATGCAGGGACAACCTAGTCATCAGTCCATACTGCTGACTGGGCATCCCCATGTGGTAGGTTGACTGATCAATGGTATATTATTCGACGAATGATATTGTGCCAAGTAGCACATTTCCATTAGTTTGAAATGGCAGGTTTTGAATAAGTTTTGGTTGGCCAAAAACACGTTGCCACATGGCATGGCTAGGAGGCACCATGTGGTAGCCTGAGGGCCACCAAAATTTTCGTGAAGGTCCCAGCGCAGCAGGCAGGGGTCGAACCCGTGACCTCTAGGAAATTAACTCAAAGTATTTTCCATGGCTCCGACATATATTTAATTTGTAATAGTTTTGAGTTTGGGTGTCAGGGTTAGGGTCTAGCCTCAACCCTAGTCACCACATCTAGGGAAGGGACCACAGGCAGAAGGATAGCCCCGCACCCCCCCTCCCACTGTTCATAATAGTAACATTAAAAATCCTTGCCATGTGTTCACCCAAGCTGCGGAGAATGCGGTTATTAAACCACGTGAATTTTCAATATGCATGGGAGTTAAGTATCCTGTTAGGTCCCTATATTACTAGTATAGTCCCTTATTATTGTTAGTGTAACCCCCATATTGTTATTATTGTGCCCTTAAATTATTATTGTTAGGTCGGCTAGGATTACATTGTGGCCCACTAGGATTACATTATGGCCCCATGGACTCCTATATATAGAAAGGAGGTTTTGTAAATTGTATCATCAAAGATTTTTTCATTTATGTAATGTATTGGAGGTTTCCCCCTTGAAGTGGCTTATTTCTAAGGCGTTGATATCTCTTTTCCTCTATTTTTGGAGTTGGTTACACAACATTTGGTATTAGAGCTTGGGATTCTAGGGTTTCGCTGCTCTAAACAGGTCATTGTGGAATTTTTGCTATAACTTTTTTTCTACAAAGGTTCAGAATCTGAAATGTTTAGGGTGTGAAGCCGAAATTTGAGGAAACTTGTCAAAAAATTTCAGAGCTTGATTTGCAATATTTTCGGAGATATAATCTGTGGAATGTAGTGCTTTTTTAGGCTCCTGAATTTCATCTCAAAGAGGTGATCGTGGGAAAAGATTCATAACTCTCTCTTTGAGCATCAGATTGGAGTGCCATAAAAATTGGTCGCAAGTACACGGACTGTAGTTTCTTGGCTATCAATTTCAGAGCCAAAGGACGAAACAGTGACACATGGAAAGTCATACAAGTTCTCTCTACTGAACTAGTCCATAATTATGTCATTGTGGGAGATTGGACACAACTTTGTCTTGGAGAATCTAAATCAGGTCAGACCTGTGACATTCGAAAGAGAATTCAGAGGGCTAAGTTGGTACTGAAATTAAAATATTTAAGTGCTCCAATCATAGAGATAATCCAATTTCAATATCGAGCTCCTGAAAAGCAAGGAAAAGGTATGTATTTTTTTTCCGAATTGCATAAGTCTTGTTTGAAGAATCAATTTGAATTGATTCCAAGGGAATATTGTAGAATAGATATCAGTATTAGGTTCTAAAAGATTCCCTGTAAAGATAATTCAACACCCTTTAAGCCTTCAGAAGGCTCTACTATGATTCATGAAGATGAAGAATTGAAACATGATCTATCAAAATTACAAGAGCAAGTGCACCAAATTTCGCTCTCGCAAAGAGCAAAAAAAAATGAAATGGAAGTTTTGAAGAAAGGCGTGAAGATGGCATGGAAGCTAAGATGGATGACATGAAATACAACATGGAAAACATGAAGAATGATCTAAAAAACAGACATGGAAGGTTTGACAAAGTTGATACAAGAAATGTTTCATAATGGTGAAAAGATAGTAGAAGAAACTCATGATGAGAACAAAATAAATGTTAATCGTGATTTCATAAACTCTAATGTTGGTGGGAAGAACCACCATATTCTAAAAATGGAGATGAGGAAGTTTTATGGAAAGGATCCTGTAACATGGATACTACAGATGGAGCAATATTTTGATCTCCATAACGTGCAAAACACACAAAAGGTACGCATTGCAACTTTACATTTAGAACAAAATACATTTGTATGGTATCGATGGCTTTTCTCCCGTAAAAAAATTGTCACTTGGTCACTTTTTATGGAGGAAATGATAGCACATTATGAGGATACAAAGAGCAACACCTTCTTTAGCCAATTGATAAATCTCAAACAAAAGGGTTTAGTGGGGCAGCACATTGATGACTTCCAAAAATTGAATATAAGGGTAACTGATATTCCAGAGGAACACAGGATTGATCTCTTCATAGGCACTTTAAAGGATAACATCCAACATGAAGTTCGCGTTTTGGAACCTGATTCATTTGAGAAGGCATTCAGGTTGGCAAGAAAAATTGAATGTAAAATTATGGCGACAAGGAAGCCTACCACTCACTTCTATAAAGAAGGAAGTGTTGCTACGCTTAGATTTCCACAACCTACAAGGTTGACACCACAAAAATTGGAAGAAAAAAGAGCAAAAGGGCTTTGCTACAGTTGTGATAGCAAATACACTAAAGGTCATAAGTGTGCTGAGAAGAAATTATTTTACATAGATTGTGAAGAGGAAGAAGAAAATGAACAAGAAGAGGATATACACCAGGAACCAGCCATAGAAGGGGAAGAAATGAATCTGACCATATCGTGTAATGCACTGGTAGGAATTACCACTCCTCAAACTCTCAAGATAGAAGGACATATCAAGAAGAAAAAGGTAATAGTGTTGATTGATTCAGGTAGCACCCATAATTTTATTCATTGTAAGGTAGCCAAGGAATGAAATTGTTTCCTATACCCAGCACCAGAATGTCAAGTGATGGTTGCAAATGGAGGAACTAAAAATTGCTCTGGAAAATGCCATAATATCAAGCTAACCATGGGGGAATATGTATTGACTAGTCCAATGCTTTCCATTCCTATGGGAGGTGCTGATGTTGTACTAGGAGTACAATGGTTACAATCTTTGGGGACGGTAGCTTTCAATTTTCAAGAACTTTTCTTGAAATTTTTTTTAGAAGGAAAGGAAGTCGAATTACGGGGTATTGCGGGGAAGCCAGGAAGGATAATAAGCTCTAATGTCATGACAAAGCTTCTAAAGAAAGAACAACGAGGCATAATTGCACAATTATGCTCACTAGAAGTTCCAATATCAAAATCATCTATTTCTGCAGATCTCCAACAAGTCTTGGAAAATCATTCCAAGGTGTTTGAAACTCCCAAAGGACTCCCACCTATTCGTGATCATGATCATGCTATTCCTTTGATTCCAGGAAGTGTTCCTCCAAACATCAGGCCTTATAGATATCATTATGTCCAAAAGAGCAAAATTGAATGTATGATTGCAGTGTTAGAGGCGGGTATAATTCAACCTAGTCAAAGTTCTTTC
Organism: Pinus albicaulis; assembly: GCA_034641835.2. Classification (NCBI taxonomy): domain Eukaryota; kingdom Viridiplantae; phylum Streptophyta; class Pinopsida; order Pinales; family Pinaceae; genus Pinus; species Pinus albicaulis. The sequence continues at coordinate 840,732,420 of CM076577.1, read as the reverse complement.
TCTGCTCATGTAGTATTGGTACACAATAAGGATGGATCATGGCGAATGTGTCCAGATTATAGGGAGCTCAATAAGCTTACCATTAAAGATAAATTTCCCATTCTTGTGACTGATGAATTATTGGATGAATTACATGGAGAAATCTATTTTGCCAAGTTGGATCTTCGTTCAGGAATACATCAAATTAGAATGAACACTAAAGATATTCCAAAAATAGCATTCCGAACTCATGAGGGTCATTATGAATTTTTGGTCATGCGTTTTGGCCTTACCAATGCACCTTCTACATTTCAAGGGTTGATGAATTCCATTTTCAAACCCTTCCTTAGAAAATTTGTGCTAGTATTTTTTGATGATATACTAATCTACAGCAGGTCTTGGAAGGATCATGTTGAACATGTTGACAGGGTGCTCAAACTATTGAAGGAGAAACAATTATATACAAAAAAATCCAAATGTTTCTTTGGAGTACAAGAGGTGGAATATCTGGGTCATATTGTATCTCACGAGGGTGTTAAAGTAGACCCTAACAAAATTAAATTCATTAAGGAATGGAAAGTCCCCACAACCATAAAGAAGTTGCGAGGATTTCTTGGGTTAACAGGGTATTATCGCAAGTTTGTTAAGAATTATGGGAGAATAGCAGCACCTCTAACAACATTATTGAAGAAAGATGCATTTTCATGGACTCCTGAAGCAACTAAGGCCTTTGAAAATCTTAAAGAGGAAATGTGTCGAGCACCAGTCTTAGCTACGCCAGACTTCACAAAAACCTTTATTGTGGAATGTGATGCCTCAGGAAATGGAATTGGTGTTGTTTTAATGCAGGAAGGAAGACCCATTGCTTTTGAAAGTCGTCCAATCAAAGGAAAGTATTTACAGAAACCTATTTATGAGAAGGAAATGTTAGCAATACCGCATGCACTAAAGAAATGGCGAACTTACCTAATGGGAAGACACTTCAAGGTACAAACTGATCATGATAGTCTTAAACACTTTTTGGAACAAAGACTATCTTCAGAAGAGCAGCAAAAATGGGTCACAAAGATGTTGGGTTATGACTTTGAAATAATCTACAAAAAGGAAAAGCTTAATGTTGTTGCAGATGCACTCTCAAGAAAGAATGAAGAGGTGGAAGCATTGCTTTGTGCCATTTCTATTATCCAACCAGATTGGATAACTGAAGCAAGAGATGAACGGAAGAAGGACAAAGATGTATGGACACTCATTCAAAATTTGCAGCAAGATCCTAGTACATCTGATACATTTAGTTGGAAAAATGATTCCTTATGGTACAAAGATCGCTTATATCTTTGTAAGAATTCCCAACTAAAACAAAAGATTCTTCTGGAATTGCATACTTCTCCTTTAGGAGGACACTCAGGATTTTTAAAAACTTACCACAGGGTGAAGAAAGATTTTTTTTGGGATGGCCTTAAATCTGATATTCAAAAGTTTGTGGCGGAATGTTTGGTTTGCCAGCAGAATAAAGTGGAGACAATTAAGACCCCCGGACTTCTACAACCTTTATCCATTCCAAGTCAACGTTGGGAGGAGATTTCAATAGATTTTATCACAGGTTTACCTAAGTCCGAAGGAAAGAGTGTCATCATGGTGGCAGTTGATAGACTTACCAAGTATGCACACTTTTGTGCATTATCTCATCCATTTAAAGCAAGTACAGTTGCTACTACATTTATGGACAGAATTCAAAAGCTACATGGAAGCCCAAGGGTTATTGTGAGCGACATAGATCCCATTTTTACTAGAAATTTTTGGACGGAGTTATTTTCTTGTTTGGGTACTCAATTAGCTAATAGCTCATCTTATCATCCTCAATCTGATGGTCAAAATGAGATAGTAAATAAATTTTTGGAAGGATATCTTCGTTGTTTTGTATCTGATAAACAAACCCACTGGGTCAAGTGATTACCTCTCGCTGAATAGTGGTATAACACTTCCTTCCATACTACAGCAAAAATGTCCCCATTTATGGCACTTTATGGATATCATCCACCATCCATCACATCATATTTAGGGGAAAATTCGAAGGTTCAAGCAGTGGAAGATCACATCGAGCATCAGTAAGAATTTCTCCAACTCTTAAAGGATAGCCTAAATTTGGCATAAAACCGAATGAAACAACAGGCAGATAAACATCGCAGCGAGAGAAGTTTTGATGTAGGAGATTGGGTATTTTTACGGCTACAACCATAAAAAAAAATGTCCCTCAAGCAAGCTAAGAAAGATAATAAATTATCGCCAAAGTACTATGGTCCTTACAAGGTGTTGCAAAATATTGGTACTATGGCATACAAATTGGAGCTTCCTGCTTCTTCGCGAGTGCATCAAGTTTTCCATGTTTCATGCTTAAAGAAGGTTATAGGTGCAAATCTTCCAGTTCAAACGATATTGCCAGAACTTGATGAGGAAGGAGAAATCATATTGGAACCTGAAGCAGTCACGGAAACAAGAACTCGATAGCTACGGAATCGATCAATTTCAGAGTATCTCGTCAAGTGGAAGAACTTACCCACTGAAGATTCTACATGGGAGGATGAGAATTTTATACAGAAGCACCTAGAGGAGCCATTGCAGTAGGTTTTAGAGTTTTTTGAGAATTGCAAATGTATGTAATCATACTTTTGAGCATAATAGAAGAGGGTGAAGCCATTGGATGTTGGACCAAAGGGATGTAGCCTAGGAGGGGTGAAATCATTCATCATGTGTTTTTGTGTTCATGTTTATGGTGATGTTCATGTTTGTTAGATGTTGTTGTTTAGTGTTTTGTTTATGTTAATTTTTTCGAGAAGTTCACATAAAAACAGATGAAAACTCATGTTTAACTTTTAATTTACCTCATAATCCTCAAGCACTTCTTTTATATTCTGAATTGGAAATTAGCACAACAAAGAAAAATTTTCCCATTCATATCCAGTTGGTATCAGAGCACTAGGTTTCCTTGTCAAGGGAGGATTTAATTTCTTTTCAAGTGTTTAAATGCTCACAAGGTTGAAGCTCAAGAGAGGACAAGGAAAGCTTGTTGGTGCATGATCTCAAGTTGGTACAAGGAAAAGGAGAGCAAGATTACCACAATCTCCACCAAGAACTGCATCTTAGGTTGTAGTAGAAGCTTCAATAAGCATGTCTCATGAAGGAGGAAATGATAACATGACAGAGGATGAGAAGGATTTTAGGAAGGATTTATTTGACATGAGAGAGATGGTGAAGTTCCTCTATGAAGAGAGGAATACAAGGTTTCAAGGTGAAATCTCCAGGCCTTCAAGAGGAGAGGGTTCTATAGGAGGAGGAGGCAATGGAAATGGTGATAATCCACCAACTACTCCACCATCATCCTCACCACCATCTTCACCTTCATCTTCATCCTCTTCCACTACTACAACCCTTACTCATGCTCATCAACATACCTCAAAAGGAATTGGTAAACAACCCATGTTAGAACTTGATATTAAATTTGAGCTTGATATGTATAATGATGAAGTGAAAGAAGATAATATTTACAATTGGGTTCATCAGCTGGAGGTCTACTTCATGATTCAAAAGCTTCAATATGATGATACAAATATTCATCTAGCTTCCTTGAGACTGGAGGGTGCAACACTAGTATGGTAGGAGTCCAATACACAAGGTGAGATAAAAAAGCATGGTAAGATATCAATCTCTTGGTCTAATTTACTTGCTGCAATTAGAATATAATTTTACCCTCTAGCATATATGCAAAAAGCCATCATGAATTGGCAGAACTTTAGACAACTTAAAGGTCAAAATGGGCAACATTTCACCAAATAATTTAGAAGAAAAACTCCTATGTTAGGTGTTGATTTGGAATCACAAAACACATTTATGAAGTCTATAAGGGGTTTACATAGATACCTAAAGCATACTATCCTTATGTTCAATCCCACTAGTCTAGATGTGGTTTGTGTTCAAGCCACTCACCTTAAGGTAAGAGAGAAAAATATTCCAGAAGAGAGTAAAAAGAAGTCATTTAAGGGTGGAGAGAAAGGAAAGGGTTTCAAAGGAAAAGGAAAGAAAAATGCATCTGTCAAAAAGGAAGAAGAGAAAATAACATGAAGACATTGTTCCAAGGAGGGTCACGATGAGGACCATTGTTGGAAGCTTTATCCAGAGATGAGGCCCAATAAATTCAACAACAAGGGGAAACAAAATATAGCCACAAACACTCAAAAATATTTGGGATCCAATTCGGGTGATGAAACTAAAATCATAGCCATGGGTATCAAAGTAAAATAATCCATTGCTAGCACTATTTCATCAAATTGTCACACTAGTACTCCAAATGAAGAAACAATGATTGAATTCTTCCATGTGAGGGTTATTGCAAAAAATACAAAAATTGGCACATTATTTGATAGTGCGTCTCAAGCCAATTTAATATCTGAAGACTTAGTCAAGAAAATTAATCTTGAAACCATTCCACATCCCAAACCATATCCATTGGGTTGGATATGCAAGAACAAAAATTTACAAGTTGCAAGAAAGTATATTCTTCGATTTGCAACCACAACAAACTTCATTGATAAATTTTAATTAGATGTTGTCCCACTTGATATTTGAGGAATGTTTATGGGTATTCCTTACCTCTATGATAGAAAAGCCATCTATTATTGCCATGAAAATAGGTATGAATTCTTCAAAGATGGTGTGGAGTATATTGTGAAAGCTCATCGCAAAAAACTAAATATTCAATTATTTAATTCAGGAGAAATGAAAAAACTAGTGAATTCAAAAAATATTTTTTTTCTTCTTATGATTAAACCAAAGAATGATGTTGATTATGAAGAATTTCAAGGTCGTGATCCAAAGTTGAAATCTGATTTGATTGAAGTGGTTAATCAAAATAACGAGATGTTTCAGGAACCAAAGGGATTACCTCCCAAGAGGGGAATCCAACATGAAATACAATTGCAGAAAGATTGTCCTATTCCTAACATTGGCATGTATAGGATGTGGGTGATGGAGAGTGATGAAATAAAAAATAAAACTCACGAGTTCTTGGACAAAGGGATCATTCGACCAAGTACTTCGCCATGTGGGTCACCTATTTTGTTGGTGCTAAAGAAGGACGGAACATGGCATATGTGTGAATATTTCCATGCACTGAACAAAATTACGGTAAAAAAACGTTATCCAATTCCTATAATAGATGATTTACTTGATCAATTGAAATATTAAAAGTATTTTACTAAGTTGGACTTAAGGAGTTCCTACCATGAAATTAGAATTTCTGAAGGTGACATTTGGAATACGACATTCAAGACAAAATAAGGTTTGTTTAAATGGCTATTTATGCCTTTTGGCTTATGTAATGCTCCAGATACCTTCATGTGTGTGATGAATTATTCATTGAGGCCATTTAATGATGAGATTTTCATAATATACTTTTATGACATCTTGATTTTCAGTAAATCATGCGATGAACATGTCATGCATGTAAGAAAAGTACTTGTTGTCTTAAGGAAAGAACAATTGTTTTTGAAGATGTCAAAATGTGAGTTTGGAAAAACTCCTTTGGTGTACTTGGGGCATATTTCTGGAGGAGGTGAGTTGAAGATAGACCCCTCTAAGGTTGAGGTCATTGTTAATTGGCCAATGCCCAAGATAGTCACTGAGGTAAGAAGATTTTTGGGAGTAAACCAATATTGGAGGAATTTTATTGCTAACTTCTCTTCTATCGCAACTCCATTGCATGCATTGATTAGTGTGAAAAAGTTATTTGAGTGGGGAGGAAAGAAAAAAAATTCATTTTATTCTTTGAAAGATAAGAGTAGTTCAACCCCAATACTTGCACTACCGAAATTGAGACAACCCTTTGAGATTCAAATTGATGCAAGCAACTATGCCATGGGCGTAGTCCTTATCCAACATGGTAAGCCCATTTCATTTCATCAGACACTTTCAATGGTGCATTGATTAAGTATCATACTTATGAGAAGGAGATTTATGCATTGGTTCAAAGTGTGAAAAAATTGAAACACTACTTGATGGGAAAGGAAAGCATCGTACACACTGACCACCAACCATTGCAATACTTGTAAACGCAAACTAAGTTGTAGCATTCAAGGAACTTTCAATGGATGGGTTTCCTACCAAAATTCCACTTGGTCATCAGGTATAAGAAATTTATTTACAACAAGGTTGTTGATATGATTTCTAGACCTATTGTTAGTGCATCTACTTTACTCAAGAATAATTCTATTTTGCATGAAAGTTATGTTGAGAAATATGCATTTGACAATGACATTGAAGATGTTTATGCAAACTTGAGTCAAGACAACCAAGTAGAGGAATTGGATTAGAATGTACATAATAACTTGTTGTATCATTTTGGCAAGCTTTGTATTCCATAGGGGCAAAGAGTGAATATCATAAGGGAAGCAGACACTTCTCTTATTGATGGACATTTCGGTGTAAGAAAAACAGTGTCACGTCTTCAAAGGTATTGTTATTGGCCTTGTATTCTTGAAAGCGTGTCACGTTTCATTAAAGGTTGTTCATTGTGTGTAGTCAGTAAGCCTAGAAATAGGAATTTAGGAGTGTACACACCACTTCACATACCTTCACATCCATGGGAGACTGTTTCTATGGATTTTTTAGGAGGTATTCCATTTTCAAAAATAGGTCATGATTATTTTTATGTAGCTATGGATAGGTTCAGCAAGATGTGTATATTAATTCCATGTAAAAAGAAAATCACAGATGAAGAAACAACTCAACTATTCTTTCAACATGTTTGGGTTTAGTTTGGGTTTCCCACATCCATTGTTAGTGATTGAGATTCTCGATTTGTTGGGAATTTCTAGCCAAGCTTGTGGGACTTGATGGATACCCATTCGAAAAAGAGTACAACCTTTCATCCACAAACAAATGGTCAAGCTGAAGTGGTCAATCGAACAATCATACATCTTCTTTGAGGATACTTCTGCAAGAATCCTAAGTTGTGGGATGAGAACTTTCACTACATTCATCATGCTTACAACCGTGCAAAACACTCCTTTACACAAACATTTCCATTTGAGGAATGTCTTGGATACTTGCCTAGGTTGCCACTAGATTTCATTTTTGGGAAGGATGTTTTTATTGATGGCCATAGTGACATAGACAAATCCAAAAAGTTCATAGAACAAATTCAATTGATACATCAAACAGTTTATGATCAGCTTGAAAAGAGACAAGATACGTACAAAGAAAGGCATGACAAGCATCATGTAGATGAGAAGTTCTGATGCAGGAGCATCAAGCTCAATTTTCATTATTCATTTGTATGAGATAGGGGGTGAGGTTTTTTTAATTATTTTATTAATTATTTTGCTGTTTTTAATAAATTAAGAGAGAAAAATGTAAAGGCGAGGATTATTTTATATATTATTTTAATAATGAGTGGAACGGATTAGGTAGATAATCTAGGGAGTATGAATTCCATATATGGGACTTTGTTGAGCCCAAAACTAGAATAAATCTAATTTAGATCTTAGTTGAGATTTGTGTGGAGGATTTTATTGAATGGAATAAATTCATATTTTTGTATAAATAGGAGGGTTGTATGAGGATGTGAAGAAGTGAGAAGTGAGGAATACAGAGAGTGTGAGAATGATTTGAGAGCTTTTTTAAAGGGCCAAGAGCTAGGAGAGACTCTCCATTGTAATATTTGGCCCAGGATTTATTATGTTATTATATATATGTAATTTTTTTTTTGTAGAAGCTCTCTTTTGGTTATGTATATTTTAAGTTTAAGAAAATGGAGTTTTAATGAGGTTTCTTAAGTATTTAAGAAAAGAAGGAAGTGTTCATTGTTTTATATGCAAGGATATGATTTAACCTAGTATCCTTCCATCATTTGGTATCAGAGCGGGAGAGAGTTGATTGATATATTATAATTTTCCTTTAAGTTTTCAATTTATATGGATATTAATACATGTACGTGAGTTAAAGAGCTTGAACGCAGGTAGTCAAATGACAAAAGGTGGTAGTGCATTCCAGTAGCTGGACAACGCTGCAATTGAGTGGGAAAATACTAGCTCACAGATGGAGCTCTAGTATGAAGAAATTGAATGTGAATTAGTAGCGGCCTGTGGAACTATGTGCACACAGTAAAGAGGAGAAAGTGTCTTGAAACACCGTAATCAAGCATCGTAGCTGAAGGATGCTGTGAATGATGGCTTGAAGCACTGTGTTCAAGCATTGAAATCGAAGAGGATGCCAACAGGTGGCTTGATGCACTTCGAGAATAGTCGAGGGACACTGCAGTGGATTGAAGCAAACAACCAGTGCATGGTGCCACAATTTGGAGTTTGTTTATGATTATTTTGCTGAAAATGTTGAATGTGCGGTTTAATGTTTCATGGAGGTTGCGTAGACATTAACACAAAACCCATGGGAGCAAGAGAGTTTCCATAGCAAATAGTAGATGATATATGCGATGAGGTGGCATACACGGACTCCTACTCTCTGCAGTCCATGGCGTATGGTAGCAGCATGTGGTATATGATATCACAAACCCATGTGATATCATAGGTATGATTTAATAAATGGATCCGTGGTATCCAAAAATGCATCTGTGTTAATAGAGTTATATAGCCATGGGTTTCGACATTTTCGTGAATGGTATTTGCGTGAATATTGGTTGAATGGCAATAGCTCTTTTTGAAGATTAAGTTTTTTAATTAAATGAGAAATGCACATATGCATGTAGTCAATGTTAACAAGATAGGCAGTGTTAAAGTGGATGACTAGTGCCAAGACCGGTAGTGGTATGTAACACACTATGAGGTAGAGCAACCAGTAGTGAATTCTTCCAAGAAAAATGAGGAGTAAACGGTCTTATATGCAGCAAGTATTATATAATTATAGTCAGATTCTCTTTGCATTGCTGGGTGGTGATCCATAGCAGAGACTCCACCAATTTTTGCGTTAACATTTCATGTGGGTTGGTAAGTGCGTTGCTGGGCTATGATTATTTGGTAGTCGAGTTAATGGTGTGAAATGCAAGCTTGAGAATCCCTTGGTCACGTTTGCTGGTAATGATATTGAGTTGCAATCTCAAAAAAAAAAAAAAACATCTTTTGTGTTTGTTTAAATGGATTCCATATTTGAATGCATACAATAAAAATCTTCTGGGAGTTAAATCATGCATATCAGTCATCAACACCTGGAAGGCGATAGCATTTGTAGTGAAAAGTTTTAATATTGTCCAATTTGGTTTGTTAAGGATGAATGTAGGTTGAAGAATTATTCATGGGATTCAAATGCCATATTTTTTTTAAATGAAATTGTTATTTTCACCCACAATGGTCGTGTGAGGACTCATAAAATCCTGTATGAGTTGAAGCTTGCGTAAAGTTATAATATTTCATATTATAGAATTTTTTTTTTTGGAATTTCCCATGAAGTAATGAGTTAAATACGTCATTTTTAAGAGTAAGCTTGGGCCAAAGGAAAAAATTGCATATTTTATTGTACTAATTTGAAAGTGTGGGATTTGTGTTTTTTTCCTAAATGTTGGAAGCACATTAGGAGATCTTGCTTGAGAAGATAACAGTCAATGGGATGAGAGTGGGTTTCACTCGGACAAATTAGAAGGACGCAGAAAATTGGAAAGGTATGTTAAGTAAAATTATGGGTGAACATATCATATGTTGAAATTTTGGGTTTTCTTAACCAAAATCAAATTTATAGACAAGTAATTTTGTAGAAATGATATGTCAATATGTTTTTCAACATTAAAGTGAAAATGTTGCAAATGCAGTGGTATAAATGAATGGAAAAATGAATGAAAAATATGTGCAAATCCTGAGTGATATAAGAGAAACGTGCCTTTTTTTTATGAGGTGGTTTATTATGAATAATATGGATTCTTGCAGTTTTGGTTAAGCTATTTTTTGGACCAAAGCTTGTAGTTGGTAGTGGGAGAATTCTTTTGGTTTATATTTTAAGATTGTAAGACACAATTCCTTGATGTTGTAGAATCTTTATTTTACCATCATGTGGTAGTATTCAGGATGGAAACAATGTACGAGTTGTACATTATTCATCGAAGAAATTGAAAACATGAATAGCTTGTTATTTGTACATAGGTGAAGAGACATAAGTTGATGTACCATTTATAATGTACAGTTGTATGGTGCATGAAAGTACAGATGAGAGATGGAACAAGATCACACAGAGATATTGAAGGAGAGCTGATATGTTTTATTTTAACTCTGGTTTGAAGATGATATTTGCAGAATACAGGTTGCAGACAGTTGAATATCTCAGCAAAAGAAGATCACATTTTTAAACGTACTGATGAAAGAGACTAGTAATAGTTTATGAATAAAATCAAAGTGTGGAGCAGAGCCTTGAAGAATTCCAACAGAGATTGGAAAAAAAGGACAGTTGTGTTCTTAAAAAGTGCAGATGACTTGAAGCCTAGAGGGAGAAAAGAGGATGCTCAACAGGTTCCAGAGAATAGAGAACCAGTTCTTGCCAAAATTCCAAGTCCAGAGAGAGGATTGGTGAGGTAAGTGGCAGCAGGGAGGACTTTCTGTTGTAGAGGCTTTAGTAAAGCTCATGGTAAATGAGTGAGGAACTCATGAAGATCGAGAAAAAGATGACTGCTAAAGGTCATTGCAGAGGTTCTGAAGAAGACCATAGTAGAAGAAAGGAGAAGGAAGATGCCAAGTCAAATGGCATGAGAATGAGTCAAGAGAAGATTGACAGAGAGAGAGCTGAGATAAATTTCCGTCTTGAGTTATTGATGGAAATGTTACTGAGAAGTAAAGTAGACCAAAATTATAGATGGAGTATGAAGAGGAAGGTCAAATAGCATATATTGCAAGTGAAGTGGGAGCATAGAGTGAATTTTCAATTGAAGGAAGAGTTACTCAGTTTAAATGAGTATGAGACGGAATATGGTCCATTGATTTATGAAAGTAATGATGTGACAAAAGAGAAATCTACAGAATAACTGAATCAAATGAAGGATTCAGAGCAGTAAGGGAATACGATAACTGAAACATCAAGTGGGACCACAAGGTCTTATGTTTTTAAGACTAATTATTTCTGTGTGATTGTAGGTACATCACAGGATGTTAAACAAAATTTGAAGTTTTCTAAGGAGAAGAAGTTGAATCTAAAATATGTTCAGAATGATGCTCAGATAGAAATATCTCAGAAAGAAATGAGGACAAAGGGGTGTCATGGAAATATTCAGTAGAATATTGAATCATAGGAAGAAGGGCCATCTGATGATTGGTCAACAGCAAGTGAAGGTATGGAAAGTTATGTAAATTTTCCAAGTTCTACCCCAATTGAGACTTTTGAGCTATATAGAAAGTTAGATCTTCAAATAAGGAAGTTGGAAAAGCAAAGGATATATATGCAAGGTGAGTCACTGAAAGAGAAAGACAAAGAATTTGTCTTGAAGAATAATAAGGAAATAGAGGATAAGGGTGTAGGAGTGATTCAACAAATCGAAGAAGTTCATTATTGTGCACCAAAATAGGGAGACATTCTTGAAACAGATGATATAGAGAAGGGACTAGCTGATAGTATCATGGAGGATTTAAATTAGCATACTGATGTGCTGATGGAAGAAGAAATTTCGGAGCAGCATACTGAAATGTTGCCAAAGAAGAAAGAGGCACTGAAGCCTTATGTTTTTTATTTTAATAATTGGTTTGTGAGTACAGGTTTTATTGCAGATGCTAGAGAAGATATATTGGACAGAGAAATTAGACTGATAAGGAGGATAATGATGAAAGTATCCCAGAAGAAGACAAAAACAGTAAAAAAAATAAGAAGCGGCAAGAGGAAGACATCAGAAGACTATGAAATCATATCCAGTGGGGCAATGCAACATAAAGTGTGGAAACCTGGAGAAAAAAAATAAACAAAAGCAGCAACAAATGGAGAATTGCAACACAAGATATGGGATCTAGGAAGACAAAGATCTGAAACACATGATCAGGTGATCATGGTTAATTTCAAACTTGTGAGTCTGATGCAGGAGCATGAAGCTCAATTTTCATTATTCATTTGTATGAGATAGGGGGTGAGGTTTTTTAATTATTTTATTAATTATTTTTCTCTTTTTAATAAATTAAGAGAGAAAAATGTAAAGGTGAGGATTATTGTATATATTATTTTAATAATGAGTGGAATGGATTAGGTAGATAATCTAGGGAGTAGGAATTCCATATACGGGAGTTTGTGGAGCCCAAAACTAGAATAAATCTAATTTAGATCTTAGTTGAGATTTGTGTGGAGGATTTTATGGAATGGAATAAATTCATATTTTTGTATAAATAGGAGGGTTGTATGAGGATGTGAAGAAGTGAGAAGTGAGTAATACAGAGAGTGTGAGAATGATTTGAGAGCTTTTGTAAAGGGCCAAGAGCAGGGGGAGGCTCTCCATTGTAATATTTGGTCGAGGATTTCTTATGTTATTATATATCTGTAATTTGTTTTTGTAGAAACTCTCTTTTGGTTATGTATATTTTAAGTTAAAGAAAATGGAGTTTTAATGAGGTTTCTTAAGTATTTAAGAAAAGAAGGAAGTGTTCATTGTTTTATATGCAAGGATCTGATTTAACCCAATATCCCTGCATCAAGTTCCAACTTGGCGACGAAGTTTGGCTTCACATTAGAAAAGAGAGGCTCCAAGGGGAAGGTAAAAAATTGAAACCAATCCATTATGGTCATTTCATAATTTTAGAAAATATTGGTGAAAATGTCTTCAAGTTAGATTTTCCTTCATACATGCAAATTAACTTTGTTGTTAATGTTAAAAAATTAAGGTTGTATGAGTCTCCTTGGATTGAAGATTAAGGAGAAAATGTTCAAATTCCTTCCATTTAATATTTTTCTCTAGAATACCATGACGAGTTTCATCAAGACAACATTCTTGACAGAAGAACAAGGACTTCAAAATGAGGGAGTGTAGACTACCTTTGTTTGGGGATCAAAGACACAAATCCAAACAAGGCCAAATGAATCGAGATTGGAAAGGTGAGGGAACTGTACCCTCATCTGTTGAACAAATGAAAGTGATATTTTGGGATCCAAAAGCTTCTAGTGGAGAGGAGTGATGAGGTTCTCGAAATTATGCTAAAAAATTAAAGTTGTTTAAATGGTGTGGAACTTGAAGATTTTCATATATCTTGTCATCTTGAATGTGGCACACCTCATTTCATGGAAAACCAACACTGTATTCTCCCAGAAGAATGTTCTGTCCACTTTGTTAAACATGCAATTTAAAAAAAAGGGTGCACAGACAACCTAGTCAACAGTCCACATGTGGCAGGTTGACTTGTCAATGGTATATTCTCTGGTGAATGATTTCATGCCAAGTGCCATGTTTCTGTTGGTTTGAAATGGCAGGTTTTTATTGGGTTTTGGGTAGCCAAGTACAGGAGGCCATGTGGCATGGCCAAGGGCCGCAACATGGCATCCTAAGGGCCACCAAAATTTTGGTCAAGGTCCAAGCGAAGAGGGGGTAAAACCCACAACCTCCAATCAACTAGCACAGAGTCTTTGCCATTGTGTCATTGGATTGTTTCTTAACATATTATGTGCGCGACATATATTTCATTTATAATAGCCTTGACTTTGGGGTTGAAGGTTGGGGTCTAGCACTAGCCCTAGTCACCACGTCTGGGGGTAGGACCATGGGCAGGAGGCTAGCCCTGTGCCCCCCCCCATTGTTCATAATTGTAACAGTAAACATTAGTGCCATGTTTCCATCAAGGCCGCAGAGAAGGCGATCATTAAGCCGTGTGGATTTTAAATATGTGCGGGAGTTAAGGTCTTGACCCCTGACCATATAGCCATGTTTTTCGGAAATAAGGCTTTAATGATCAAATTTGCACACTGACAATTTCGTCCGGATATTGGGCAATCTAGCGCCCCGTTAGAAAATTTTGGGGTAAAATTGTAGGATGGTACCAGATTTGGTGGAATTTGGGGTGTGGTTAGTGCCAAAACTTGGGGAGGCCATAACTGTGTCATTTTTTTACCAAATTTGAGGCAACAAGAGGCTAGAATTGCATTTTTGGGTATTGTGGAGCCATTGGAGCAGGTTTCACAGATGCTAGAACATTGCAAAAGTATGTAATCACAATTTTGAGCATAATAGAAGAGGGCCAAGTGATTGGAAGTTGGACCAAGAAAACGTAGCCCAAGAGGGGAAAAGTCTTTCATCATGTGTTGTTGTGGTACTATTTATGGTGATCTTCATGTTTGTTAGATTTTGTGGTTCATTGTTTTGTTTATGTTAATTTACTCAAGAAATTCACATAAAAACACATAAAAACTCATGGTTCACTTGTAATTTACCTCATAATCCTCAAACACTTTGTTTATTTTGAATTGGAATTTAGCACAACAAAAGCTAATTTTCCCATTGAGATCACTCCTCATGGTTTATAGTTAATGTAAGGCATTACACTTATAACTGTATAGACTTTATTTTTTCTAAGTGTTTATAGGTATAGTTTTAACAATTACCATGAAAAACATTGTGAGTTACATCACATTAATTTTTTTAAGTAAAGTTCCTTCTCTCATGAATATTGGACAAAGGCTTTGTTGTTTTGTCAATAATCTAGTTTTTCTAGTGGAAATTTATTGACAAGTAAAACTAAATATTACATATAAAATTTATCTCCAATAATTTTTTTTTTTACATAGTTTTATCACTAATTTAGTTTATTTATGTTTAAGACTGGATCATAATTCACCAATACACCTATATAAAAATTAAGGAAATTTTTGTAATTTCTATTTAATATTGTTATTATTTTACTTCTTATTTAAAAAGGAAATTTCAAAATAATTTACTCATCCTATTTTATATATTATTTTTTATTATAGTTTATTTTGTATTTTTTCCATTTAAAAAGTGAATATATATATATATATATATATATAGTTTATGGGATAGCTCAATTAATAATTATCTCTTATAAAGTATTGTGTTAATTATAAAATTCAAAATTCAAATCCCATAAATCAAATAAACAAAAATATATATATTTTTAAAATAAAAATATATTTATAATAATAATTAAAATTATTACTTATTTTAACCATATAAAATTTTGGAACATATATAAGCAACTATAAAATATTCAAAAACCACCTAAATAAATGTTAACAAACATTACATGTCAAAATTCAATTATTATTATTATTTTACTATTTATTACATATTTTTAATTTTTTAATATTAATTATCATTTAACCGAATGTTAATGTGAATTTTTGGAGTTTTTGGTGCGGGAATAAGATTGAAAATTTTGAAATGAAATTTACTTCGTTATATAATATATATATATATATATATCTATATCTATATCTATATCTATATCTATATCTATATCTATATCTATATCTATATCTATATCTATATCTATATCTATATCTATATCTATATCTATATCTATATCTATATATATATATAATATATATATATATATATATATATATGAATTCAGCGCGCTGACAAAACCTAGATCATTTGGATTATGCAAAGTTACTCATCAAAATTGTGATTCCAATCAATTTCAACAAGATTTTAGATTTTAGAGAAATTAAACTAGTAAAATCCAATGTAAAAACATCAAAAAAAAATCACACTAAAAACCACTACTTTAAGAAACCACAATTATTATTATTAATTTTTTATTTATTAAATATATATCTTACCTTGGATTTAAATACATTAAAGTATTCAGAAAATTGTGATAAACAATAATTCCTTCCATGAATGACATCCATAGTGATTTTAGAAAATAAAACCACGATGGATGATGCAATACTTGTCATATGGCAGAAAACAGTCTGATACCAACTAGTATTTATAGTTAAAACATACAGGGCTAATCGTATGCCGAATTGATATCTATCATAGAACATAAATCAAGTAATGCAATGAAAGGGAATGGAACTAGCATAAACCAGATTAGAATAGCAAGTAGCGAAATCATTGGTGGAGAAACTAGAATAGGATGTGGCGGTGCCTTGCCTCATCCTAGGAAGCTTCTATCCTCCCCTGTATGTAGTGGAAAGCTTACCCTCAAGCTTGGATATGCACATAGTGGCACTTGCCCTGGAATCGTGAGCCCACACACTTCCGACATATCCAGCATGGACGAATCGCCTTCAAGTCTCCAGTCGAAAATGTGAATCACCTGAGCCAATGGGAGATCAATGGTGGGAATAGCCATGAGGGCCCCTGGGCATCCTCTCCTTCCTACCCCAAAAGGAATCATACGGAAGTCTGATTGATCTTCTAAATTCAGATGTTCCTCCTCCATGAATCTCTCAGGCTTGAATTCGGAAGCATCTGCTCCCCACACATTGGGATCCCTTCCTATTGTCCACACATTCACCATTACCATTGTTTTCTTAGGGATATGGTATCCAGATCCAACTGTCACAACCTCTACAGATTCATGAGGAATTGCTAGCACCACAGGTGGGTATAATCTTAGCGCTTATTTTACCACACAATGGAGGTATTTGATGGTTGCTACATCGAATTCATTCAATTGCCGATGCTTGCCAACTACCCATTCGATTTCTTCTTGCGATCTCTTCATTGCATGGGGATGTCTGAGCAACTCACTCATTGCCCATTCTAATGTGGTTGATGTGCTCTCCAACCCACTTGAGACCATGTCCTGCACACATAAAAATCAAATTAATGCAAAATATTGATGGATTTAAGTTTAATAATGACTATGATAAATGGTAATTGAATGGCCAAGGTCATAGATACATACAAGCACAATACCCTTGATAGATTCTCGTGTGATTTTGGAGTCAGTCTCAGCTTTCTCGAATAGCACATCCACGAAATATTTAACCTCAAACTCTTCTCCATCTTGGTGATTTGAGGTGGTAGCCATGCGATAAGCAACATGGTCATCTATCATTTTCTCTGCGAATTCATTAAATGTTTTATGGATCTTCTTCATGTGCCGCTTGATACTTTGAAAATCAAGCCAATCCAAATACAGAATGAAGTCTCCAATGTTAAAACCTCCCCCAATTGATATCACCTCTACTATTAAATCCTTAAAACCTTTGAATCCACCGCCCAAATCATCGTCAGAAAATTTCCTCCTCGCCAGCATCTGTCAAATTATATTAGAGGTGCGAGTAGAGAATGCATTTCTCACATTCACATCCATCACTCCACTCTCACTCTCCTACCAAATTGAATGCAGCATCACAGACACCTCTTCCTCTTGCACTTACTTGAATAACTTTATTTTTTTGGCATTCAACAACTCTAACATGCATATTTTTCTCACTTGCCTCCAGTGATTGCCATAAGGAGCGAAGATCATATCCTTATAATCTAAAAATATGTATTTTCCAGCGGATGTTGCAGGTCGGCTAGCAAACGTCAGATCATGGGTTTTAAGAAAATATTTGGCCATCTCAAAAGAGTAAATGACAACAGTAGGGACAAACCCTAAGCGGAGGAAGAAAACGGGGCCATATTTATCAGCAAGGACTTTAAGAGAATGGTGAGCAGGTAGTCCCAATTGGTGGAGATTTCCGATGATTTTTTGGAATTTCTGAGAATTCCAGAACAATACAGAGAGAACAATACTCTCCTCTAAACACAGAAAATTAAAAAAAAAAATTC
Organism: Pinus albicaulis; assembly: GCA_034641835.2. Lineage (NCBI taxonomy): Eukaryota > Viridiplantae > Streptophyta > Pinopsida > Pinales > Pinaceae > Pinus > Pinus albicaulis. The sequence goes on along the minus strand of CM076577.1, from coordinate 840,714,740 downwards.
TTGCTGGGAGACAGAGTTTGCATGAAAATGCTTTCTTCTATTAACTGTAGAAATCTATTACAAACAAAAAAATATTCTTCCTCTAACAAAGGGATTACAAAATGGACTGCTGTAGACGCAGTGCCAAGAAGACTTCACTATCTCCAAAAACGCACTTAACCGTGCTCTGTCACAACACTCTGTTTCAGTTACAAAATAGCCTTTAGGCTCACACAACAAATACAATACTTCAACTTAATTTTCAATACAATACAATGCTTTTTATATGGTGCGCATTGTAAAAAGTAAAAAATGAATTACAAAGAAAAACATAAAATTTTAACTTAAAAATTCTATTTCCACGGCGTATGAGTGGAGCCCACATCGCAATTGGCGACCGGAGGAACATTTGATGTACTAGAAAAACAAACTTGCGATTGAGAGATTGCGATCGGCGGAACAATAAGCTTGGCAGATGGACCTTTTGGACTTTACGATTGCAATTGTGCAATTGTGACAATCGCATCGGCGAAAAACAAATGTGTGGAATGGCTTGACAAAAAAACCTGCGATGTTGCGATTTGCGATTGCGATTGCATCCCACCATCGGCATCGACAGATGAATTAAGCGGATAAAATAAGTGGAGGACATATCTTGAATGTTGTGATTGTGATTGCGACAATCGCATTGCAAGTATTCAATCGGCAGAACACATTTCGGATGGCGGAACATTACTTCATCCCTTTGTTATTTGCGATTGCAATTGTCGTGGGACCACATCGCATCGCATCAAAATTCTTCATATCAATAAGACACTTAACACTTCTGCTACGATTTGCGATTGCGATTGAAAAAGACTGGTGGGTACCACTATGACTTGTCCCATTCAAACTTAAAAATACTTGGCCGCGTTTAAACAAAAAACTATGTTTTCTATAAAGACTGTAAGGGCGTTCAAACCCGAATTGACTATGCAATGCAAATAGAAAGTGGCTGATATTGAAAACATGAAAACAAAATTGGAAAGCGGCTATGTGCAAAACAGTGAATTGCTCCTATACTGCTTCACCTGCAGATGTACAAACCTACTCTTGAAATTAACATTTCAACACTCCCCCTTAAGTTCAACTGCTGGGTTATCAGTCATACCCAAACATTTCCTTAAAAATTTAAAACTCTTATATCCCAAAGGTTTCGTCAGAATGTCTGCAAACTTCTCCTCAGTTCTGCAATGTTCTAAAACAATTTCTCCATTGTTTACCAATTCCCTGATGTAGTGAAACTTGGTATCAATGTGTTTCGTTATTTTATGAAACACAAAATTCTTTGATAATGCAACAGATGAGCTATTGTCACAATAAATCATTGTGCCTTTTGCTTGCTCTTGTCATAAACTTCTCAACATCCTCCTCATCCAAAATGCTTGACACGCTGCTGTTGTAGCTGCCACATACTCTGCCTTTGCTCTAGACAATGCTATAATAGGTTGTTTCTTAGAAGCCCATGAAATGGCTCCTGAACCCATGTGAAAAACATAAACAGAAGTACTACTATCCTCCTTGCTAAGTTTTAATCCCATTATTGTGGGAGTAATTGCTGCCTTGCAATCTTGTATGTTAAATCTCTCCAACACTTCATTAACATACTTTTCTTGAGAAATAAAAAATTTATTTTCATTTTTCTTTACTTCTATTCCTAAGAAGTATCTCAGCAAACCCAAGTCAGTCATTTCAAATTCATCTTTCATGGCCTTTTTAAAATTTTCAACAAGGTAATCATCATTACCTGTAAATATCACATGATCAACATATAACACAACAATGAGCATATTACCATCTTTCTCCTTGATGTATAAGGTGGGTTCTCCCACACATTTTTCAAACCCATTTTCCAATAGATAGGAATCTATCCTACTGTACCGAGCTCTTGGTGCTTGTTTCAGCCCATAAAGAGCTTTCTTCAATTGGCACACTTTGTGAACTTGGCATTTCTTCTTGTAGCCTAGAGGTTGTTCAACATAAACCTCTTCCATTAACACTTTGTTTAGCAATTGTGACTTCACATCCATTTGGTAAACTTTCCACTTGTTTTGTGCTGCTATGGACAACATTACTCTCACATTTTCCATTCTTGCAACTGGTGTGAAAGTTTCCTCATATTCTATCCCATGCTACTGCTTATACCCTTTGACAACAATTCTGGCCTTGTGTCTTTCAATTTTTCCTTCAGAATTACTCTTTGTCTTGTAGACCCATTTAACTCCAATCACTTCTTTACCTTTTGGGAGTTCAACCAAATCCCATGTCTTAATTCTTTCTATGGCATTAATCTCTTCATCCATAGCTTCTATCCATTTCCTATCTTTAATCGCTTCTTCAAAATGAATAGGATCATCAACATGACAATATAAAGAAAATAAAGAGTTCATACCTTCATTTTCTTCCTCTTGCTCATAAATTTCATTCAAATTTCTGAACTTTGTTACTCTTTCATTTGGTGTACAAGTGCTTGATGTAGCACTTGAATTTCCTCCTTGTGTTGTGCTTGGAGAAGTACTTTAATTTCTACTCAAGGGTGTCCCTTGTTTTCCTTGTGTTGGTGCTATTATTGAGGGATGTATTTCAGCCATCTCTTCATCATCTTCATCATGAGACAAACAGTTTTTAACATTCACTGTTTTCTCAATGCTTCCATCCCAAGCTTCTATCTCAATAAACTGAACATCTCTGCTCACAATAAACTTCTTGGTGGATGGGTTATACAACCTATAAGCTTTGGATTCCTCACTGTATCCAATAAAAACACATTTCTCCCCCTTGGTGTCCAACTTCTTCCTTAGCTGATCTGGAATGTGTGCATAAGCCACACAACCAAAAACTTTCATGTGGGTGACTCCTTGCTTTGTCCCACTCCATGCTTCTTCTAGAACTTTTTTCATGACTTCTTTTGTTGGGCATCTATTCAAGATATATGTTTCAAAATGTACAGCTTCAGCCCAATAATCATTCGGAAAATGTTTTTCCTTTAGCATACTCCTTACCATATCCATGATTATCATATTTTTCCTTTCAGCAACTCCATTTTGCTGCGGAGTGTACCTTGTTGTAAATTTCTTGTGTATGCCATTTTCTCTACAAAAATGCAAAAATTATTTAGAGATATATTCACCTCCTCTATCAGTCCTTAGGACTTTTATATGCTTCCCACTTTGGTTCTCACAAGTGCTTTAAAATTGCAAAATCTTTCAAACACTTCACTTTTATTTTTCAAAAAGTAAACCCAATTTTTTCTTGTAAAATCATCAATAAAAGTTAACATATAGTCGTTGCTTGCAAGTGATGGTGTTTTCATTGGTCCACATAAATCTGAATGGACAATTTCTAAGGGTGCCTTTGCCCTTATGATTTTCCCAGATGGAAAACATTCTCTGTGTTGTTTAACCAAGATACAACCTTCACAAAGGTTGTCTGGTTTCTCAATCAATGGTAATCCTCTTACCATTCCTTTCCTATGTAAAAAATTAAGACCTCCAAAGTTGAGATGTCCAAATCTCAAGTGCCATAACCAATTCTCATCTTTTGTTTCTCTTTGGAAAGCCTCTTGTGTTACTGCTGCTATTTCTTCTCCATTCTTCAAATCTGCTCTCATCCTGAGAGGGAACATTATGTTCCTTGTCATCTTCACTTCAGCAATACATTGTTTTCATGGTGATTTATCCATGATGGTGCATACAACATCTTCAAAGACAACATTGTACCCCTTTTGAACAAGTTGTCCAATACTTAAGAGGTTACATTTCATACCTGGCACATAATATACATCAGGTATGCTGTTATTTTCTCCCTTCTTTTTCAAGACTTTTACTATGCCTTTTCCAGTGACAAAAATCTTACTGTCTGTTCTCAATGTGACTTGAGACTTGACATTCTCATCTAACATGGAAAACATAGCCATGTTTCTTGTCATATGGTTACTACAACCTGAGTCTAGAAACCATAAATCTTCACTCTTTTCCTCAGCCATATTACATGCTAAAAACAATTTATCTTGGCTAATATTTTGTCTAGTGAAATTTGCACTGGGTCTATTGCCCATATCATTATGCTTCTTCTTACATTCATTTGCATAATGCCCATATTTTTTACAATAATGACACTGGACATTGGATTTATCATACCTTTGTCCATGAGCATGTTGTTGTCCACTTTGCTGGCTGATGCTTTGGCCTTGGTTCTGATTTTGATTGCTACCCCTTCCTTGAGCATTTGATAGGCTGTTTCTTCCTCCTCTGTTTTGGCTTCTTCCTCTTCCTCTCTTGTTTCCTCTGCCTTGACCTCTTCCTCTTCCAAAGGACATTTGGGTTTTGAAGGAATGCTCCAAACATGAGTTTTCATTTCTACCCAATCTCTGTTCATGTGTCATCAGTGATGCATGAAGCTCATCAACTGAAAAGTTTGAGAGATCCTTTTTATCTTCTATGGTGGTGACTATAACGTCAAACCTTGAGGGTAGGCTCCTCAAAAATCTCTCCACGATCCTTATTTCTTCAAGTGTCTCTCCATGAGACCTTATCTGTGTGACCATTCCAATCACATGTGTGAAGAATGAGTCTACGTTATCAGACTCCTTCATGCAGAGAGTCTCAAAATCTCTCCTCGACAATTGTAGTTTTGTTGTCTTCACTTTCTCCATGCCTTGATAGGCTATCTTGAGAGTTCCCCATGCTTCTTTGGATCTCCTAGCTGCTGCTATCCTTGGAAACACACTCTCATGTACTGCTTGATACAAATAGAAGAGGGCTTTAGAGTCCTTCTTCTTATTTCTCTTCAACAATTCCTTCTCTACCTATGTTAAGGCATTAAACTCATTTTCATCTACTGGTTCTTCAAAAAACCATCCTAAAAAAGTTCCCATAAGTCTTGAGAGGCAAACAGGGCTCTCATGATGATTGCCCAATAATCATAGTTCTTCCCATTAAAATATGGGAGCTGAGCATTACCAATACTCATGCTAGTGCTGGCTCCTGCCATGCTTGCACTCTGAACTATGCTTCAAATCTTGGCTGTGAATTTATAAAATAAACTGATTGTCTTCAAACAGTAACAATTCTTTTTTTTTTTGAGAATACCTTGGATTCTTTTGACTGAGCCTTCACTCTGCTCGAGAAGCTGCTACAACAAAAAATCCTTGCTTAAGCTTCTTTGACACCTTCAAAGAGCCTGGACTAGCTCCGATCCCATGTTGGAATTTCTGAGAATGCCAGAACAATACAGAGAGAATAACACTCTCCTCTAAACGTAGAGAATTAAAACAAAAATTTTCTTGCTGGGAGACAGAGTTTGCATGAAAATTATTTCTTCTATTAACTGTAGAAATCTATTACAAACAAAAAAAAATTATTCCTCTAACAAAGGGATTACAAAATAGACTGCTGCAAACACAGTGGCAAGAAGACGTCACTGTCTCCAAAAACACACTTAACCGTGCTCTGTCACAACACTTTGTTTCACTTACAGAATAGCCTTCGGGCTCACACATCAAATACAATACTTCAGCTTAATTTTCAATACAATACAATTCTTTTTATATGGTGCGCGTAGTAGAACATAAGAAACGAATTACAAAGAAAAAAATAAACTTTTAACTTAAAACTTCTATTTTCACGACGTACGAGTGGAGCCCACATCACAATTGGCGATCGACGAAACATTTGATGTAGAGGAAAAACAAACTTGCGATTGAGAGATTGCGATCGACGGAATAATAAGCTTGGCGAACGGACCTTTTGGACTTTGCGATTGCGATTGTGCGATTGCGACAATCGCATCGGCGAAAAACAAATGTGCGGAACAGCTTGACAAAGAAACTTGCGATGTTGCGATTTACGATTGCGATCACATCGCACCATCGGCATAGGCGGATGACTTAAGTGGATAACATAAGTGGAGGACATATCTTGAATTTTGCGATTGTGATTGCGACAATCGCATCACAAGTATTCAATCGGCGGAACACGTTTTGGATGGCGGAACATTGCTTCATCCCTTTGCGATTTGTGATTGCAATTCTAGTGGGACCACATCGCATCGCATCGCAATTCTTCATATCAACAAGACACTTAACACTTCTGCTGCGATTTGCAATTGCGATTCAAAAATATTGGTGGGGACCACTATGACTTATCCCATTCAAACTTAAAAATACTTGGCCGCGTTTAAACAAAAAGCTATGTTTTCTATAAAGACTGTAAGGGTTTTCAAACCTGAATTGACTGTGCAATGCAAATAGAAAGCAGCTGATCTTGAAAACATGAAAACAAAATTGGAAAGCGACTGTGTGCAGAACAGTGAATCGCTCCTGTACTACTTCACCTACAGATGTACAAATCTGCAGTTGAAATTAACATTTCAACATGATTGGCCAAGGAAAGGGTCCTGGAGACAATCCCGCCCTAATACTTCTATTGTGAAATAACCGCTTAAATACTAAACAGAAAATGAAACCTAAGATAACTATCGTTGCAACATCTTCAAGGCGCATTATTAATGTTGCAGGCAGGGGGAGAGACATAGAAAAAGGAAAAATATGACATTCCATATCGAACACACACTTTCTAAGTGAGACACTGGTGGGAAGGAAGCATGAAGCGTGTGCTATTTATAGCCACTACAAGATTTATGAAAGCTCACTTTATCTTGAAATATAAAATAAAATGGTACACAAATATGAAATAATTCACTCGAAAAGATCCAAAATTGTACATAGAAGCAATTGAATCTAAACAATTCATATGACCATAATTGTAGGAAACCCAAGGTTATGAACAATGTGATCATAAAGGTTCTCATTTTTGTTGCGAGGTAAAAGTTATTACGTTGTGGAGATTATCTAATTCAATTTAACATATCAACATTAGCATTTACCTTGTGTGCTTCCATAAAATATAGTTAATTATCCTATCACCAACAAGGATTTAGAGATTGTTACCATTAATATTAACTAGCAATTCCACCATATATTTCAAAGGAAACGCTGTAAATAAGTAACAGAAGAAAAAGTGGTATAGAGGAAAATATATGTGATATGACACAATGCTACCAACAACTCTCTCTTTTGTTCATATGCCTTTTGTCAAACCTATCCATTCCATGGATTTGAAGATCTTGTAAATCAACAACTCCTTTGTTCATATGCCTTTTGTCAAATCTATCCATTCCATTGGATTTAAAAATCTTGTAAATCAGTGGTTTAAATTTTATAGGGGTATATTTTTGGCTCTTGAGATAAAGTTTAAGTAGTAGGCTACTAGGCTTCCCCACTCTTGTAGAGTTTACACTCTTCCATTTGGTTAAATTTGAAAAGTTCAAATTAAATTTCAACTAATCATAATAATTAAAAATATATAATTATTTATTAATTTTTAATTTAAACTAATCACAATAATTAAAAATATATGATTATTTATTAATTTTTAATTTAAATTTATTAAAAGTTAAAAATATTCAAAAATATCATCTCATCTACTCTCCAAGGTACATTTTTTTTTAAATAAACATGTTAGAATATATTTTCAATTCAAAATATTTCATCTCTCTTACCCAATAATAGTATATTCATAGTGGTCAAGATGACTACATCCATTTGACCTTGAATTTATTAAATATAACAAACACTGAGATAAATCAAACTATCACAATTCTAAAGATTACATTTGAATAATTTTAATCCTTTTACCAAATGATAATACAAGTTTAATTTTTTTTATCAATCCATAATAGATTAATGGTGGTCACCATGACTATATCCATTTAACTTTGAAATTTATTAAATGTTTTTATAAATCAAATCTATTAAAATTTTAAAATTTGTGTTTCTACAAATTTTATCTTTCTTGATAATTAAAATCAGAGGTTTCCATAGATCAAATCTATTTAGATTGTAATGTTTATATTTCTACAAATTTGATTATTTCTAATAATTAATAAGTGTGAAGTTGAAAATGTGAGAAAAAATCAAGCTAGGAGAAAAACAAATGTAACCAATCTCTCAAACTATCACAATTCTAAAGATTACATTTCAATAAATTTAATCCTTTTACCAAAATGATAATACAAGATTAATTTTTTTATCAATCCATAATAGATTTATGGTGGTCACCATGACTATATCCATTTAACTTTGAAATTTATTAAATGTTTTTATATAAATCAAATCTATTAAAATTTTAAAATTTGTGTTTTTACAAATTTGATCTTTCTTAAATCTATTTAGATTTTAATGTTTATATTTCTACAATTTTGATTATTCTTAATAATTAATAAGTTTGAAGTTAAAAATGTGAGAAAAAATCAAGCTAGGAGAAAAACAAATGTAACCAATCTCTCAAACTATCACAATTCTAAAGATTACATTTCAATCAATTTAATCCTTTTACCAAATGATAATACAAGTTTAATTTTTTTTATCAATCCATAATGGATTTATGGTGGTCACCATGACTATATCCACTTAACTTTGAAATTTATTAAATGTTTTTATAAATCAAATCTATTAAAATTTTAAAATTTGTGTTTCTACAAATTTGATCTTTCTTGATAATTAAAATCAGAGGTTTCCATAGATCAAATCTATTTAGATTTTAATGTTTATATTTCTACAAAATTTGATTATTTTTAATAACTAATAATTTTGAAGTTAAAAATGTGAGAAAAAATCAAGGTAGGAGAAAAAGAAATGTAACTAATCTCTCTATTATCATGCTAGGGAGTTGCACTAATTTTCTATATTAGCATTGAATATATAAAGTTTTTATAAATAAAATCTATTAAAATTTTTAAATTTATGTTTCTATAAATTTGATCTTTCCTGATAATTAAAATTAGAGGTTTCCATAAATCGAATTTATTTAGATTTTAATGTTTATATTTTTACAAATTTAATTATTTTTAATAATTAATAAATTTGAAATTAAAAATGTGAGAAAAAATCAGGCCGTAATCTAATTTTAGCCGTGAGAGTTGTTTCATTGTGACATATTTTTTAGATTTAAAAACTGAGCTTTCCATAAACTCCAGTCACATAAAAAAAAATGTAAATCAGTTGAAAAAACAATAAAAACATAAACCATCTAGCTCCTGAGTTCTCAGGCATCCTTGTAGAATTCGTTGGACCAAACGCCACAAAGTTCTTGGTGAGTGCTTTCATCGTATCCAAATGCCCGGACTGCATCATTCAAAACTGCCTTTCTGATTTTAGAACAATTTGGATTCTCTGAACTGATCTTTGCCAAGCATTTCCCAGTGACAATGCTGCTAATATTGACATTGTATATTCATCGCTCTCCCGCTGGTGCGCGCCGGCAGCAAAGACAAATGATAACATCCTGTGAATTAGAAATGTATGAATGCCTGAAAATGTTCGCGTAATCCAATGCTGGCCATTCTGCACGGGGGTGATCTTCAAGTGTCACTAAAATCTCACCTTGAAGATTAAAAACATGAATTTTTCCGGATGCGGTGCAGCAGAGAAACTGGGATCTTTTATATAAATAGTAGCGCTCACAGACAACACTAATATTTGTATTTCTGATGTTTATTGAAACCGGGTTTTCACCGCAGATCTCTACAACTTCAATCTGCGACAAATGTTGTTGCACAAGTATTGTATTGCTGCTACACAGCACGACGAACTGTATCATCTCTCCAGTAGTAGGCCGAGGGAGAAATATTTATTTTTGCAGTATTCCATTAAGTTTGGAATAAATTTTCAACTCAACTCGAAAATACCTTTGTTGCTGTCAGTGGTTTCCAATAAACACAATTCATACGTATGCATGCAGGGCACGGCCATATGATCTTCAGTCAACATAGTTAAAACGGTGCCAGGGCAGAACTGGCGGTATCAGCCATAGAGGAACCGGAGAAGGCAGAGCCATCGGTTCTTTATCTGTTCCTGAATCATGAGATATAAATATCTTAGGCCATGCTTTCATCAAATATATCATCATAAAGTTTTTGTTTACAAATTTTATAAAATACCCTAAAAATAAATGAATGAATACCATGACAATCTTTTTATCAAATATTCCTTAAGATAATTTAAAAATAATTTCACAAAACACCCTTAAAAAGTTAAGAAGTGAGGACTCAAAAGAAAATTTCATTCATGCATACTGTGTCAAAGAAATTCATAAGTATACCGAAAGTTAAACTAATAACGCTTGGAATTGGTTATTTTGATACATTTCATAATTAATCATTTTGATCTAGGAATGAAATTGAAACTGATAACTTTCTTGTATATTTAAATACTTGATTTAAATCAGGTTTAAAATAATTTTTTTTTAGCAAATCTTAATTAAAATTTTACTATCCGTCTTGTTTTGTTTATAAACACGTATAGAAATTAGAAAAAATCAAATTTAAAATAAATAAATATTATTTTTTTCCGTGAAACGAATGTCCATTTGCATTCTTAAACTGTTGGAACATGGCAGAATAAATGGAAACGGCTGAAACGTTAACACGTCAATGTTTTCCTCCAACGTCTGATTGTTGAAATTCTGTAACGCTCTCAATCCTCAACCCGTCATCGCACTTCGAATCAGCGCCAGTTATATGCACGACTTCTATTTTCTTCTGCCCGGGGCTGGCGTTACAAGCTTTCTCCAAACATTCGCATACCACCGCATACCGCCTTAGACCGACCAGAGCACGGGCTTTCCTATAGAGCGCCATGAGATCATTGCCCGAGTCGATCCCAAGGGCCTAGTCGAAATCCTCAAGCGCCAGCTCATATTTCACCTAAAGCCTTGTCTCTACCCGGCTGGAATATGAGTGGAGGAGCAAGGTATTCATATTATTATTCCGAGCAGACTTCATTCCCATTGGTTACATTGCACCCGGTGAGTCCTTTATTATTTCTCTGAATTTATTATTTTATACACAATTAGAATCATATTTATGCTGCTAATTATTGTGGCGTGCGTACTGTAGAATTTGGATATAGCGAGAAAATATCTGCAAAGGCAGACGTGTACAGCTATGGAGTGTTGTTATTGGAAATGGTAACAAGAAGATCACCCACAGATGGACTTCCGGAGGGATTTAATTCCCTGGCAGAATGAGTGGCTGCATGTATTTTGCAGAGTGATCAGCTGGCAGAGAAGATTGTGCAGGAAGTGATTGATCCATCACTTTCAGAAGAAATTGACAGAGAAGCAACTGAGGCAGCTGTAGATATGATAATGGAACAAATTATAGGAGTGCTGAGGTTGGGAGTTGCGTGCTGCCGGAGCGATCCAAAGGAGAGGCCTCCCATGAGTGTAGTGCTGGACATGCTCACTAACATAAAGAAGACAAAGCATGCGGCCAATACCAATAACAATCCCAATGTCTCTGCTCCGACGATGGGCTCAATCCTTGAAAAGTATGCTTACTGCTCCTCGTTTTCTTTTCATAAAATTCTGGTCGAATTTAGTTATAATTTGAAATTAATTTTATTTTCAAATTTTAAAATATTGTCAAAATTTATAATTAATAAGAATGTATCTTTATTTTTATTTTTTTTTAAATTTTAAAATATTGTCAAAATTTATAATTAATAAGTATGCATTTTTATTTTTATTCTTTTTCCCTTTCTATTTTTATGTTGGTTTTTTTTATTGTCTTTCAATCATTCAAAGAATATAATTCGATTTTCAAATTTCCAAAATTTATAATTAATAAAAATACATCTATGCATTTTTATTCATTTCTATTTTTCTTAACCAATACATATTTTCCAGACTCTTATATGCCCACCAGTAATATTCACCTCTTTATTCTCCCCCAGTTTCCATGCCTACAAATTATTCCACCTCTTTAGTATCTTTCAAGCAATCACTCATGGGAAATATAATATATATTTAGAGTTTGTCTTTCAATTTGATTGGCTGACTGACTGGTTCACAAATGCTACGGCAACGACCAGGCACAACGACGGATACAAGTACATCATCTTTCTGAGGAATCGCTATCCGCATGGGAGTCTCCACAATTTAGTAGACCCAATCCGTTTCGATGATTAAAATCATGAAAATTATAAATGTATGTTTCATGAGGATCGTAATAATGAAAACAATATTGGCCCGCCTCTGTGAGAATATGGTATATAATGGATAACTTCGTTGGACAAAGTCGACCTGTTTTACATTGATTTTGGTAAGATGTCTTGGTTGAAATATATATTTAATATAAAAACAAATTCAACGACTTCAAAGTATTTAATTTAAATAATAAATATTCAATTTAAATAATAAACACAATGTTATTGGTTCTAATATCCATGAGACGCGTGTGTTTCATTAAATTTATACTTCTGAAATTAGTTAATTGAAATATTTAATATATAAATTTAAATTACATTGAAAATAAAATATATAATATAAATAAATAAAATTTTATAAAAATAATTATTTTAAATATTTGAGTTTATAGGTTTAGTTCTAGCTTTTGTTCTTCAGTCAGCATATAGATAGTTTAGTTATGTTTATAATATAGATATTTTTTGAATTTTGGAGTTATTATTTCATAAATAAATGGCCAAATATGTTGATTCTAGTTAGGTTGATTCAGAATACTTACCAAAGGTTAAAGGTTAAATATGCTGATGATGCATAATGGATGTACTTATTTTTTTTAGATTTTTTAAAGTAATATTATATATATAATAAAAAAATAAATAATATAATTTATTTGAAATACCAACCATTACTTTTTAATTTTTTTTTTTTTTTTTTTTAAAACTTAATTAAATTAATGATTTTCTTTGAGAAATCTAATTATTTTACACTTTTATTTTTAGCAAACTAATGAGTTCACAAATTTTTTGTTATATAAATTTTTTTCTTCAAATGTATAATTGAATTCACAATTTTGAATTTTATAACCGTTTTTACAGATTTAATAATTCAAAACTACTATTTTCAACAAGTTTTATCACTAAACAAGTTATCAGAAAATAGGCCGAAAATATAAAAATGTAGAATATTTAAAGTATAGTTATTTGACTATTTAATGATTTGTGAACTTTTTATGTTATATAAAAATCAATTATGGTATTAATTTAGAATGAGGTTATTATGTGAAAATTATGTTATATGGAGTAGTTTAGTGTTCTAATTTTTGTTTTTCTATTTATTTTATATAATTTGATCTAATTTTTTTGATAAAATTATAAATTTTAGTTATATAGATTACATTTTTTTTTTGGTAAACTTGAGAGGATTACATTTTTAATATGCTCAATATATCATCTTGATAGAGGCAAAGAATTGAACCAGTGAATTTACATAGAAGAGTATCTCAACAAAGCACCTAATCACTATCTATCTAAAACCCATAAACAATATATAAACTACATTTTAAAATATAAACTATATTTTTTAAATATATAATCAAATTTATAATTTTGAAAAATCTTTAAAATACTAAAATTGTATTTTAAAATTGGATAGATTACACCATTAAATTTTGTAATTTTAATAATTTTTATTTAATTTAGAACCAAATACCAAAATACATACTCATAATTTTAATTTTGTTGTTATGATTCGTTCGGTAATTGTTTATCAAATTTTATGAAAATTTAGTCACTGAGTTCAAATAGCCATGAACTAGTCCATGAAAATTTAGTGACTAGTTCAAATAGCCATGAACGAGTCGAATATAGTTATAAAATATGAACTCCGTCTGATTATTAGGTCATATCGTCAAGGTAATCCCATTGTCAATATTTTGAATGAGTGCATGCAGAAATACACCATATTTGATATTTTCAACGCAGGATATAGACCCAAAAATATTAGATCGAGAAGCATTTGACACAATCTAAAGGACTTTTTATTTTAATCGCAAATATTGCAATTCGTTTTGATGGTGTAATCGCGAGGTGCCTAAGTGTAAATGCCGCTTATTATATGGACTACTCGGAATTTTAAATATAAGACATGATTAAAATTTTGAAGTTCTCTGTGATCGTTAAGTATCGTGATCATTATCATGTTGATTTGAATTGGTGTTCCTTTTGTGGTCGTTCTGGTTTTGTTCTCGAAGAGGCTATTTGATATATGACCTTTGATGGAGAGTTTTGAGTCCATTTTTGTAGTGGGATTTCTTTATGTAAAGACAACAAAAAACATATTTTAATTTCAATGTTATTTTTTTGGTTTCACTGATGGCAGAATTGAGTATCACTTTAGTTTATATATTTATTCGGTTTTTAATATTAACAATAAGTAAGGTTGATTGATCACTTGCAGTTTATCATAATAATATTCATGTGACTTTAAAATTCCCCTCTATTTAAAATATTGGGTCGTATTCTTTATTAAGCTATTGTGTTTTTAATATTGCTCCCTTCGTCTTAATGGTCCCTTAGGTTATTAATATTTTTCCCTTGGGTTCACCAATTCCTTCGGTTTATAATATTAAAACCTTGGGTTTATTAGTTCTTTTGGTTTATAATATGAATAATCCCTTGGGTTAATTATTAGTGTTTATTAATTTCTTCAGCTTGAGTTTTTTTATTATTAATTTTATCGATCCTTCGACTTTATTAATCACTTGAGTTTATTAATAATATTTGTTTCTAATAGTAATTTGTTGGGTTTATAATACTAATAATCCCTTCGGTTTATTGATGTTCTTTTTTTATAATATTAATAGTCCCTTTGCTTTATTGATGTTTTATGTTTATAATATTAATATTTCACTGTATTTCAAATTCTTTAGTTCGTAATATTATTCCCTTCACATTATTAAATCCAAATATTGGGTTTTAATATTAGTCCTAGAGTTTAATACTAATGCATTGTCCAATTTCACATTATGAAAAACACTGACTCAATATGAAAATCAACCATGGGAAACCATTGTTAATTAGTGTTAGCCATAGTTGATCAATGTAATCCATGATCAAATGTCACATTCTGACAAATATTGTCTCAATATGAAAATCACCCATGGCCAACCATGGTCATAGTTGGTCCAACGTCGCATTGTGACAACAATTGTCTCAATGTTTAAATCAAGCATGGTAAACTATGTTCATTCCCCTCAGTTTATAATATTAATAATCATTTCACTTTATCAATGATTTTTATTTAAAAAAATTGATTCCTAAGATTTATTAATCTCTTTATTAATCATGTGAGTTTCTCATTCATTTGCATTTAAAATATTTATTCCTAGCCTTTACTAATCTTTTTTGTTTTTTATATGTATCCCTTGGCCTTGTTGATCTCTTATGTTTTTAATATTTTTCCCTTGGGTTCCCCAATTCCTTTGGTTTATAATATTAAAACCTTGAGTTTATTAGTTCTTTTGGTTTATAATATTAATAATCCCTTGTGTTTATTAATTACTTGATTTTAAAATATTGATTCTTATGGTTTATTGATTTCTTAGGCTTTTGAATTTAAAATATTGATTCATAAGGTTTGTTACGCTCTTGTGTTTTTAATATTGATCCCTAGGCCTTATTGATAACTTATGTTTTTAATAATTTTCGCTTGGGTTCACCAATTCCTTTGGTTTATAATATTAAACCCTTGGGTTTATTATTTCTTTTGGTTTATGTTATTAATAATCCCTTGGGTTTATTAATCTCTTGAGTTTAAAATATTAAATGCTATCGTTTATTAAATTCTTAGGTCTTCAGTTTAAACTATGTTGATTTCAATGTTATTTTTTTGGTTTCACTCATGGTATAATTTAATATCACTTTAGCTTATTGATTCAATCGGTATATAATATTAACAATCAGTAAGGTCGATTGATCACTTGCAGTTTATCATAATAATAATCATGTGACTTTAAAATTCCTCTCTATTTAAAATATTGGGTCGTATTCTTTATTAATCTATTGTGTTTTTAATATTGTTCCCTTTTCCTTATTGGTCCATTAGGTTATTAATATTTTTCCCTTGGGTTCACCAATTGCTTTGCTTTCTAATATTAAACCCTTGGGTTATTAGTTCTTTTGGTTTATAATATGAATAATACGTTGAGTTAATTATTGGTGTTTATTAATTTCTTTGGTTATTATATTTTTTTATTAATTTTATTGATCCTTCGACTTTATTAATCAATTAAGTTTATTAATAATTTTTATTTCTAATACTAATTTGTAGGGTAATATTTTTCCCTTGGGTTCACCAATTCCTTTGGTTTATAATATTAAACCCTATGGTTTATTAGTTTTTTTGGTTTATAATATGAATAATCCCTTGGGTTAATTATTAGTGTTTATTAATTTCTTCAACTTGAGTATTTTTTGTTATTTTTATTGATCCTTCTATTTTATTAATCACTTGAGTTTATTACCAATTTTTGTTTCTAATATTAATTTGTTGGGTTTATAATATTAATAATCCCTTCTGTTTATTGATGTTCTTTTTTTATAATATTAATATTCCCTTTGCTTTAATGATGTTCTATGTTTATAATATTAATATTTCATTGTATTTTTTGATCCATTGGGTTTATAACATTGATTCCTTAATTTGGCGGATTCTTTCGGTTCGTAATATTATTCCCTTCAGTTTATTAAATCCAAATATCAAGGTTTAAATATTAGTGCTAGAGTTTAATACTAATGCATTGTCCAATTTTAGATTGTGAAAAACACTCACTCAATAGGAAAATCAACCATGGGAAACCATTGTTAATTAGCGTTAGCCATAGTCGATCAATGTCATGCATGATCAAATGTCACATTCTGACAAATATTGTTTCAATATGAAAATCACCCATGGCCAACCATGGTCATAGTTGGTCCAACAATTGTCTCAATGTTTAAATCAAGCATGGTAAACCATGTTGGTTTATAATATTAATAATCATGTGACTTTACTAATTTTTTTTGTTTTTTATAGGTATCCCTTGGCCTTGTTGATCTCTTATGATTTTAATATTTTTCCCTTTGGTTCCCCAATTCCTTTGGTTTATAATATTAAACCCTTGGGTTTATTAGTTATTTTGGTTTATAATATTAATAATCCTTTTGTGTTTATTAATTAGTTGATTTTAAAATATTAAATCTTATGTTTTATTAATTTCTTAGGTTTTTGAATTTAAAATATTTATTCTTAGGGTTTTTTACTCTCTTCTATTTTTAATATTGATTCCTTGGCCTTATTGATAACTTATCTTTTTAATAATTTTCCTTGGGTTAACCAATTCCTTTGGTTTATAATATTAAACCCTTGGGTTTATTATTTCTTTTGGTTTATATTATTAATAATCCCTCACGTTTATTAATATCTTGAGTTTAAAATATTAAATACTATCGTTTATTAAATTCTTAGGTTTTGGGTTTAAACTATGTTAATTTCAATGTTATTTTTTTTTGTTTCAGTGATGGCAGAATTTAATATCGCTTTAGTTTAATAATTCAATCGATTTATAATATTAACAATCAGTAGGGTTGATTGATCACTTGTGGTTTATCATAAAAATAATCATGTCAATTTAAAATTCCTCTCTATTTAAAATATTGGGTCATATTCTTCATTAATCTATTATGTTTTTAATATTGTTCCCTTCGACTTATTGGTCCCTTAAGTTATTGATATTTTTCCCTTGGGTTCACCAATTCCTTTGGTTTCTAATATTAAACCCTTAGGTTATTAGTTATTTTGGTTTATAATATGAATAATACGTTGGGTTAATTATTAGTGTTTATTAATTTCTTTAACCATAGTCAATCAATGTCATCCATGATCAAATGTCACATTCTGACAAATATTGTCTCAATATGAAAATCACCCACGGCCAACCATGGTCATAGTTGGTCCAAGGTCGCATTGTGACAACAATTGTCTCAATGTTTAATTGAGCATGGTAAACCATGTTTATTCCCCTCGGTTTGTAATATTAATAATCATGTGACTTTATCAATGGTCTTTATTTAAAAAATGATTCCTAAGATTTATTAATCTCTTTATTAATCATGTGAGTTTCTCATTCATTTGAATTTAAAATATTTCCTAGCCTTTACTTTAATCTTTTTTGTTTTTTATATGTATCCCTTCGCCTTGCTGATCTCTTATGTTTTTAATATTTTTCCCTTGGGTTCCTCAATTCCTTTGGTTTATAATATTAAACCCTTGGGTGTATTAGTTCTTTTGGTTTATAATATTAATAATCCCTTCTGTTTATCAATTAGTTGATTTTAAAATATTGATTCTTATGGTTTATTAATTTCTTAGGTTTTTCAATTTAAAATATTTATTCTTAGGGTTTGTTACTCTCTTGTGTTTTTAATATTGATCCCTTGGCATTATTGATACATTAATTTTTCTAATTCTTTAGGTTTGTAATATTATTTCATTCAGTTTTTTAAATCCAAATATTGGGGTTTAAATATTAGTCCTAGAGTTTGATACTAATGCATGGTCCAATTTCACATTATGAAAAACACTAACTCAATATGAAAATCAACCATGGGAAACCATTGTTAATTAGAATTAGCCATATTCGATCACTGTCATCCATGATCAAATGTCACATTCTGACAAATATTGCCTCAATATGAAAATCGCCCATGGCCAACCCTAGTCATAGTTGTTCCAATGTCGCATTGTGACAACAATTGTCTCAATGTTTAAATCAAGCATGGTTAACCATGTTTATTCCCCTCGGTTTATAATATTAATAATCATGTGACTTTATCAAATATTTTTATTTATAAAAATGATTCCTAAGATTTATTAATCTCTTTATTAATTATGTGAGTTTCTCATTCATTTGTATTTACAATATTTATTCCTAGCCTTTACTAATATTTTTTGTATTAGTCCTAGAGTTTAATACTAATGCATGGTCCAATTTCACATTATGAAAAACACTGGCTCAATATGAAAATCAACCATGGGAAACCATTGTTAATTAGCATTAGCCATAGTCGATCAATGTCGTCCATGATCAAATGTCACATTCTGACAAATATTGTCTCAATATGAAAATCACCCATGGAAAACCATGGTCATTGTTGTTCCAACGTGGCATTGTGACAACAATTGTCTTAATGTTTAAATCAAGCATGGTAAACCATGTTTATTCCCCTTGGTTTATAATATTAATAATCATGTGACTTTACTATTTTTTTTTTTTTTTTCATAGGTATCCCTCGGCCTTGTTGATCTCCTATGTTTTCAATATTTTTCCCTTGGGTTCCCCAATTCCTTTGGTTTATAATATTAAAGCCTTGGGGTTATTAGTTATTTTGGTTTATAATATTAATAATCCCTTCTGTTTATTAATTAGTTGATTTTAAAATATTGATTCTTATGGTTTATTAATTTCTTAGGCTTTTGAATTTAAAATAGTTATTCTTAGGGTTTGCTACTCTCTTGTTTTTTAATATTGATCCTTTGGCCTTATTGATAAATTATGTTTTTAATAATTTTCCCTTGGGTTCACCAATTCCTTTTGTTTACAATATTAAACCCTTGGGTTTATTATTTATTTTGGTTTATATTATTAATAATCCCTCGGGTTTATTAATCTCTTGAGTTTAAAATATTAAATACTGTCGTTTATTAAATTCTTAGGTTTTGGGTTTAAACTATGTTAATTTCATAATCCCCCATAAGAATCTTCGTTCCTTGGTTTTATAATATTAATAACCCCTTGGGTTTATTAATATATTGAGTTAAAAATATTATTTCATAGGTTTTTTTAATTTCTTGGGTTTTTTATTTTAAAATATTAATTATTAGGTTTTATTAATCTCTATTGTTTTTAGTATTCCCCTTAGCCTTATTGATCCCTTAGGTTTTTAATATTTATCCCTTGGGTTCACCAATTCTTTTGGTTTATAATATTAAACACTTGGGTTTATTAATTCTTTTGGTTTATAATGTTAATCACACATTGGGTTTATTAATCTCTTGAGTTTAAAATATTAATTCTTAGGGTTTATTAATCTCTATTGTTTTTAATATTCATCCATTAGGTTTATAATATTTATCCCTTGGGTTCGCTGATTCCTTTGGTTTATAATATTAAACCCTTGGGTTTATTAGTTCTTTTGGTTTATAATGTTAATAATCCCGTTGGTTTATTAATATCTTATGTTTAAAATACTGATTCTTATGGTTTATTAATTTATTAGGATTTTTAGTTTAAAATATCAATTCTTAGGGTTTATTAATCTATTGTGTTTTTAATATTGATTCCTTATGTTTATAATATTTATCCCTTGGGTTCACTAATTCCTTTGGTTTTGTAACGTACCCCGATAACATCGCAAGAAAATGCATGGAGTAAGGAATTTTCTTCAAAATATACGAATGTGTAACCTTATAAATTACCTTTTATATTTCCGCATTAACGATTTAAATATTGTTAGGTCCCTATATTACTAGTATAGTCCCTTATTGTTGTTAGTGTAAACCCCTTATTGTTATTATTGTACCCTTGCAACCACCATTTTATTATTATTGTGCCCTTAAATTATTATTGTTAGGTCGGCTAGGATTACATTGTGGCCCACTAGGATTACATTATGGCCCCATGGACTCCTATATATAGAAAGGAGGTTTTGTAAATTGATCATCCAAGAATTGTTCATTCATGTAATGTATTGGAGGTTTCCCTCGAAGTCACTCATTTATAAGGCGTTTATATCTCTTTTTCTTCTCTTTTGAGTCAACATATAAACATGGTTCGATAATGAGCTTTGGATTCTAGGTTTCCTTGCTCCAAACAAAAGTCACTTCCGTGGCATTTTCGCTATAACTATTTTTCACGAAGTTTCAGAAGCTTGAAATTTTTTAGGTGCGAAGCTGGAATTCGGTGCGAAGCTGGAATCGTGAGGAAGCTTAAAATTTGTAGCTTGTCTACAATATTTTCGGAGATATGATCTATGGGAAGGTAAAGTTCCTTTTTCAGGCTCCTCTGGAACAGGTCATCGTGGAATTTTCGCTATAATTTTTTTTCTACGAAGGTTCAGAATATGAAATTCGTATGGTGCGAAGCTGAAATCCTGAGGAAATTAGTCAAAAATTTCAGAGCTTGGTTCGCAATATTTTTGGAGATATGATCTGTGGAAGGTAGTGCTTTTTTAGGCTCCTGAATTTCATCTCAAAGAGGTGATCGAAAATAGAAAATTAATAAATCAGGGGATTGGGACGAGTTCCTCAAAATTGGTCACAGGTACACGGACTGTAGTTTCTTGGCTATCAATTTCAGAGACAAAACACAAAACAGTGACACGTGGCAAGTAGTACAAGTTCTCTCTACTGAACCAGTCCAGAATTAGGTCATTGTGGGAGATTGGACACAACTTTGTCTTGGAAAATCCAAATCAGGTTAGAACAGTGGCATTTGAAAGACGCTTCAGAGGGCTACTACAGGGCTGAATTTTAGATATCGAAGATTTTCAATTACAGAGATAATTTAATTTCAATATCGAGCTCCTTAAAGAAAGTAAAAGGTGTGTATTTGTTTTTCCGAATTGCATAAGTCTTGTTTGAAGAATCAAGTTGAATTGATTCCAAGGGCATCTTGTAGAATATAT
Source organism: Pinus albicaulis (assembly GCA_034641835.2). NCBI lineage: Eukaryota > Viridiplantae > Streptophyta > Pinopsida > Pinales > Pinaceae > Pinus > Pinus albicaulis. Next base: position 840,693,196 of record CM076577.1, on the reverse strand, counting down.
ATCAATATTAGATTCTAAAATGGCCCCTAAAAATAATTCAACACCCATTAAGCCTTAAGAAGGCTCTACTATGACTCATGAAGATGAAGAATTGCAACATGATCTATCAAAATTACAAGAGCAAGTGCAACAGATTTCACTCTCGCAAAGAGCAACAAAAAATGAAATGGAAGTTTTGAAGAAAGGCATGGAAGTGAAGATGGACGGTTTGAAGAAATGCATGGAAGCTAAGATGGATGGTGTGGAAGCTAAGATGGATGGCATGGAAGTGGGCATGGAAGCTAAGATGGATGACATGAAAGACAACATGGAAAACATGAATAATGATCTAAAAGAATACATGGAAGGCTTGATGACAAGCTTAAAACAAGAAATGATTCCTAATGGCGGAAATATAGTAGAAAAAAAAAAAATGTTAATCGTGATTTCATAAACTCTAATGTTGGCGGGAAGAACCACCATATTCCAAAAATGGATATGAGGAAGTTTGATGGAAAGGATCCTGTAACATGGATACTACAGATGGAGCAATATTTTGATCTCCATAACATGCAAAACACACAAAATGTACGCATTGTAGCTTTACATTTAGAACAAAATACATTTGCATGGTATCGATGGCTTTGCTCCCGTAAAAAAATTGTCACTTGGTCAATTTTTACGGAGGAAATGATAGCACATTATGAGGATACAAAGAGCAACACCTTCTTTAGCCAATCGATAAATCTCAAACAAAAGGGTTTAGTGGGGCAGCACATTGAGGACTTCCAAAAATTGAATATAAGGGTAACTGATATTCCAGAGGAACACAGGATTGATCTCTTCATAAGCACTTTAAAGGATAACATCCAACATGAAGTTCGCGTTTTGGAACCTGATTCATTGGAGAAGGCATTCAGGTTGGCAAGAAAAATTGAATGTAAAATTATGGCGACAAGGAAGCCTACCACTCACATCTATAAAGAAGGAAGTGTTGCTACGCCTAGATTTCCACAACCTACAAGGTTGACACCACAAAAATTGGAAGAAAAAAGAGAAAAAGGGCTTTGCTACAGTTGTGATAGCAAATACACTAAAGGTCATAAGTGTGCTGAGAAGAAATTATTTTACATAGATTGTGAAGAGGAAGAAGAAAATGAACAAGAAGATGATATACACCAGGAACCAGCCCTAGAAGAGGAAGAAATGAATCCGACCATATCGTGTAATGCACTGGCAGGAATTACCACTCCTCAAACTGATGCAAGCCTAGAGCCTGCAATACCCAAGATCTTTAAACTTTGTGCATATACAAATGCATCATCATAACTGCCCAATAAAACTCCATGAGTTGAGACAATTTTTATCCACTGGCAATCTCAATTAATATGGAAAAGCTTATCTTTCAGTACCTTAAACTTTATAATTTAAACTCTTCATGGGATTAAATTTCAAGCTTCAATGTAATCTCAACTCGCTCAGTCCCACACCTACAATAGCATTTAAACTCACCTCACACATTCAGACCAAATGCCAATAACCTTTGATTCATCATTTTCTCATCACACAAGGTTCTTCAGCTATTGTATTAAAACTCATGCATTAACCCTTGTTTCAAATCAAATGAAATCCAATCAATTCAACATTCCCAATGTTTCAAAACCCAAGTCCCTCTCTTCAATGCGCCTAACTCAACATTTTGAGATTTAAGAAACCCCAAATTTTATGTGTTCATTATTTAACACATCTTAACCATCAATTCTTCTTTTCAACATATGAACCAGTTTAAAAAATACACAACCAATAAACACGCAACTACTCACCATTCACCGCCTTGCGCTCTCAACATCGAATCTGGTTCACCAATATTCATGTGATGTTGCCTTCACTTTCCTGTATCTGATCAACGTACTACCAGACAATTTCATTTATTTTCTCTGTGCCTTCATGAGATCATACAGTCCTTTTTCTTGACTGATTAAACTTTCAACTTAGCATAATACAGTCAACACATCGATCAACTTTCAGCAAACTTCTAAATCGAATTCAACAGATTCAAATTACCTCCGACAATACCTTGTATCCTGCGTTCTTCATTACAACATTCAATCGACTCCATTCCCAGCGCTGTCTAATTGATTCCTACCTGCAACTTATGAAACATTCAAACATATATAAAACACAGTCTTGGATTTCATAACGCTGGCTCTTCTGCAAAATAATTCTGAAGTGTAAACCATCCTTCCGGCAAGCAGATGAATTCTGTCTCTACGTTAATTAACATTCCAGCAACAAGATAAGTTCAGGGTTAACACATCCCATAATCGAAATTCATTAATTTCTGGCTTCAACCCTTCATACTAGTGCCATGCATATAGCGTTTCATCAAATCGATGCATTAAATTTTGTTTTCAGTTTCAATTCTGGTTCCATGCCCCAACAGGTCGATTTTAAAACTGTGCTATGTAATTATGCCAACAATCGAATTACCAACACAGCAATTTGATATCGTATTAATGCACTCCACTGTTTCGAAGAACGCATGTTATTTTTTTCTAAATTTACACAGTGTATAAACCTACGCCCTTTTTCACTCGAGCCACCACCAACAACGTTCAATTAACACTTATGCATTCATTCCGGAACATTCTAATGACAGCATTCAGGATTAACCTACGTCCTTTTGCACACGGGCTACCACCAACAGCGTTCAATTAACACTTATGAACTCCACAGATTCACATTTGATGGCGCACTTTTTCTTTCGCATTGCTATCAAAAACACAGATCAATACACAACATAATCTCTCCCCTGAATTATCAATTCAATTTAACAATTGTCATATGAATATCGATCTCTCCAATCTTATGTGCATAAATCAAACTTACAGATTCTTTCATGTTGGTACTTTATTCAATCAATCGATACATAAATCCAGATATATATGTTTGTATACAACTTTTCTCAATCAATCAACGTTATATATATAAATCTGAAACATTGTTTTCATATAAACAAAAGGAGATCACTTACAACCTTTTTCTTTGGCCGGATACTCAATGTTCATGGCCCTTACAATTTGCCAGAGGCTTACAGCCTTGGCTGTTCAAGCCTGCTCTCAACCACTCTCACTATTCAAGTGTCCCATTTGCCTTTGAGGCCTTTTAATTTATACAATTTTAAAAATGATCTAATTAAATGCTCAATGCCCTTAATATCTCAACACCACTAGAATATCTCAACAAATCCTATTATCTATAATCTTATCCCTTCATATCCTTAACTAACCAAATTCTCTTATATCCTTTTATTTAATAAAAGGATATTTACAAAATCCTCACTTTCTCCTATTTTATTTAAATTAATTAATAAAATATTAAAAATTGTCACACCCCCTTTTCTAACATATTTACAAATAAAAAAATGCCCTTGATGCTCCTGCATCAGACTCCCCATGTAAGAAAATTCATGACCACCTGGTCATAAGTCTGGATAATTATTTCCTCCTGGATCCCAAATTTTATTTTGTAATCTTTCCTTGCTTTTCAATTGCTTTACTGCTGTTGTTATCTGCTGTTGTCCTCCAGGTTTCCATATTTTGTGCTGTAATGCTCCACTTGCTCTGCTCTTGCAATCTTTCGCTGTCTTTCTCTTGTTGTCTTTCCTTTTCTTTCTTGCTGCTGTCTTTCTCTGGGATGTTTTTATCATTAACCTCCTTATCAACTCAATTTATCTGTCCAGTATGTCCTCTGTTTGCTGATATTTTCCATCTCTTGGTTGTTGAACTCTCATTCTTGTTTGTTCTTCACTTGTTTTGATCGCTTCCTTTTCACCCTTACTGTTGTTTTGCACCTTTTCTGCTGCTGCTACTATAAATGTTGCCTCACATGTTGCTGCCTCCCAAACTTCCTGTCCCTCTGCAACATTCTTTTTCTCATCATCTGCAATTTCATCTGTAACTTCTTTCTCTGGTTCAAATGTCTCCAGCAAACATTTCAGCATTTCATCAACATGCTGTAAATTAACTCCAGCATAACCTCTATCTTCCTCTTCTACAATCCTCAGTAATTGTTCATCATTATCTTGATTGATTCTGGCAATCAGATCAAGTTCTTCAACCACTGTAGCCTCATCTTCTAACACTGTAGCAGCTCCAAAATTTTGTCCACCAGTCTTCTCTTGGCTATACAGACAAGCCAACTCTTTGTTGTCACCCATGGTAACAAGCCTCTGCATATGAGACATGATTGTCTCATCTTCTACCTGCAACAGTTCTTCTTCTTCCAAGACAATTCCAAATGATGGACTGTCTTCTTTCTCACCTGTAAACACAATCAAATTGTCAGCATCAAAATCACAAGACCCAACGGTCTCACTTGTAGATTCAGTCATCCGCAGCTCTAAGTCTTCTTCAGGACTCAGAAAATCTTTACTGGCTTTCTCCTCAGCTTTCCCTGGCAACACTTCAGTAAGCTGCTCTAAGTTCCTTCCCAACTCTTCTGTCAGCACATCAGTATGCTGATTTGCATTCACCATGAGACTGTCAGCTAGTCTCGCCTTCTTTCCATCTGTCTCCAAGATGTCGTTCTTCTCTCGTTCACTGTACTGAACTCTTTCGTCTGTTGCAATATTTCTATCATACTATGAATTTATCAACAAATATTCCAACAATGCAATTTCTCTGTAGCATTGCTGAAGCATATCATCATCATCTGCATTCATACATAAACTTTCAGTTTGCATATCAAAATGTTCAACAGTATCAACTGTTACTTCCCTTATCTGCGCTTCAGACTGATTTTCTTCTTCAGCATCCACAAGAATTTTCTCTTGTACTGTAACAACAAAAGCATCACTGCTTTCTTTTTCAGAGTACTTATCATTTTCTGCTTCCTCTATCTTCATTTCCTCCTGAGATCTTGCTATCTCAGCATTGATCTGAACAACTTTCAGATTCAATTCTCTCTCCTGAACAAACTCTAAAGCTTGCTCATCTCCCTGTACTGTACCTGCAAACATACACAACTTATTAGTTTTAAAACAGCAAGACTTTTCAGTCTTGACTGCTTCCTCCTACACATCCTTCTGAACAAATCTGCGTGTGGAATCTTCAAATTCCATCTCTGGCTCAAGAACTCTAAGTTCCTTTTTCAACAAGGCAATCACAATTTGCCTCAACCTCACCTGCAATTGTCGCCAAATCACTCTCTTTCCCTTCAGTGGAAAGATCCATTTTCTATTCTGATCTCCCTGCTCTTGCAGCCATTCTTCTAGTACCTGCAATTGTACCTTTATTATTGCAATCTCTCTTTCTCTGACCTCATCAGTCATCTCACCTATGTGGCATTTCTCTGAACCTCTTCTTTGATCCTCCATGATCATCTTCTCCATGAGTTTCTCACTCATAACGAGTTGTACTAGCCTCTGCAACAGTAATCTCTTCTGCTGCCACTTACCTCACCAAGCTCTCCTCACTCAGTCTTTTGGTAAGTACCAGTTCACTGCCTTTGGAACCTCTTGAGCATTCTCCTCTGCTCTCTCTAGGCTACCTCTCAACTCACCTTCTTCTTCAGGACACTGCAATTGTCCTCCCTATCCAGCCTTCAGCTGAATGTCGGGTTCACTACCATCATCTTCTCTGCAACCATAAACTTCAATCACAAATTTCAAATCAGAAAAATCATCTCACCTCTTAAGATCTTGCATGATCTTTTCTTCCCTGCAATCCTGTTCACTTGTGTAGTTTGCATATTAAATTTAAAACTCTGATCTTCTTTTCAATCATTCATCATACATTCAAAGAAAACACACTTCAGTTCTCAACAAACCTTCTTGTCCTCATCCAGAAAATAAGCATCTTCTATTTCAACAGAGCCAAGCTCTGATACCAAAATGATGCAAGCCTAGAGCCTACAATACCCAAGATCTTTAAACTATGTGCATATACAAATGCATCATCATAACTGCCCAATAAAACTCCATGAGTTGAGACAATTTTTATCCACTGGCAATCTCAATTAATATGCAAAAGCTTATCTTTCAATACCTTAAACTTTATAAATTAAACTCTTCATGGGATTAAATTTCAAGCTTCAATGTAATCTCAACTCGCTCAGTCCCACACTTACAATAGCATTTAAACTCACCTCACACATTCAGACCAAATGCCAATAACCTTTGATTCATCATTTTCTCATCACACAAGGTTCTTCAGCTATTGTATTAAAACTCATGCATTAACCCTTGTTTCAAATCAAATGAAATCCAATCAATTCAACATTGCCAATGTTTCAAAACCCAAGTCCCTCTCTTCAATGCGCCTAACTCAACATTTTGAGATTTAAGAAACCCCAAATTTTATGTGTTCATTATTTAACACATCTTAACCATCAATTCTGCTTTTCAACATATGAACCAGTTTAAAAAATACACAACCAATAAACACGCAACTACTCACCATTCACCGCCTTGCGCTCTCAACATCGAATCTGGTTCACCAATATTCATGTGGCGTTGCCTTCACTTTCCTGTATCTGATCAACGTACTACCAGACAATTTCATTTATTTTCTCTGTGCCTTCATGAGATCATACAGTCCTTTTTCTTGACTGATTAAACTTTCAACTTAGCATAATACAGTCAACACATCGATCAACTTTCAACAAACTTCTAAATCGAATTCAACAGATTCAAATTACCTCCGGCAATACCTTGTATCCTGCATTCTTCATTACAACATTCAATCGACTCCATTCCTAGCGCTGTCTAATTGATTCCTACTTGCAACTTATGAAACATTCAAACATATATAAAACACAGTCTTGGATTTCATAACGCTGGCTCTTCTGCAAAATAATTCTGAAGTGTAAACCATCCTTCCGGAAAGCAGATGAATTATGTCTCTGCGTTAATTAACATTCTAGCAACAAGATTAGTTCAGGGTTAACACATCCCATAATCAAAATTCATTAATTTGTGGCTTGAACCCTTCATACCAGTGCCATGCATATAGAGTTTCATCAAATCGATGCATTAAATTCTGTTTTCAGTTTCAATTCTGGTTCCATGCCCCAACAGGTCGATTTTAAAACTGTGCTATGTAATTATGCCAACAATCAAATTACCAACACAACAATTTGATATTGTATTAATGCACTCCACTGTTTCTAAGAACGCATGTTATTTATTTCTAAATTTACACAGTGTATAAACCTACGCCCTTTTTCACTCGAGCCACCACCAACATCGTTCAATTAACACTTATGCATTCATTCCGGAACATTCTAATGACAGCATTCAGGATTAACCTACGTCCTTTTTCACACGGCCTACCACCAACAACGTTCAATTAACACTTATGAACTCCACGGATTCACATTTGATGGCGCACTTTTTCTTTCGCATTGCTATCAAAAACACAGATCAATACACAACATAATCTCTCCCCTGAATTATCAATTCAATTTAACAATTGTCATATGAATATCGATCTCTCCAATCTTATGTGCATAAATCAAACTTACAGATTCTTTCATGTTGGTACTTTATTCAATCAGTACGATACATAAATCCGGATATATATTCTTGTATACAACTTTTTCTCATTCTCAATCAATCAACGTTGTATATATAAATACGAAACATTGTTTTCATGTAAACAAAGGATCACTTACAACCTTTTTCTTGGCCGGATACTCAATGTTCATGGCCCTTACAATTTTCCGGAGGCTTACGGCCTTGGGCATTCAAGCCTGCTCTCAACCACTCTCACTATTCAAGTGTCCCATTTGCCTTTGAGGCCTTTTAATTTATACAATTTTAAAAATGATCTAATTAAATGCTCAATCCCCTTAATATCTCAACACCACTAGAATATCTCAACAAATCCTATTATCTAGAATCTTATCACTTCATATCCTTAACTAACCAAATTCTCTTATATCCTTTTATTTAATAAAAGGATATTTACAAAATCCTCACTTTCTCCTATTTTATTTAAATTAATTAATAAAATATTAAAAATTGTCACACCCCTTTTTCTAACATATTTACAAATAAAAAAATCCCTTGATGCTCCTGCATCACAAACTCTCAAGATAGAAGGACATATCAAGAAGAAAAGAGTAATAGTGTTGATTGATTCAGGTAGCACCCTTAATTTTATTCATTGTAAGGTAGCCAAGGAATTAAATTGTTTCCTATACCCAGCACCAGAATGTCAAGTGATGGTTGCAAATGGAGGAACTATAAATTGCTCTGGAAAATGCCATAATATCAAGCTAACCATGGGGGAATATGTATTGACTAGTCCAATGCTTTCCATTCCTATGGGAGGTGCTGATGTTGTACTAGGGGTACAATGGTTACAATCTTTGGGGACGGTAGCTTTTAATTTTCAAGAACTTTTCTTGAAATTTTTTTCAGAAGGAAAGGAAGTCGAATTACGGGGTATTGCGGGGAAGCCAGGAAGGATAATAAGCTCTAATGTCATGACAAAGCTTCTAAAGAAAGAACAGCGAGGCGTAATTGCACAATGATGCTCACTAGAAGTTCCAACATCAAAATCATCTATTTCTGCAGATCTCCAACAAGTCTTGGACAATCATTCCAAGGTGTTTGAAACTCCCAAAGGACTCCCACCTATTCGTGATCATGATCATGCTATTCATTTGATTCCGGGAAGTGTTCCTCCAAACATCAGGCCTTATAGATATCCTTATGTCCAAAAGAGTGAAATTGAACGTATGATTGCAGAAATTTTAGAGGCGGGTATAATTCAACCTAGTCAAAGTTCTTTCTCTGCTCCTATAGTATTGGTACACAAGAAGGATGGATCATGGCGAATGTGTCCGGATTATAGGGAGCTCAATAAGCTCACCATTAAAGATAAATTTCCCATTCCTGTGATTGATGAATTATTGGATGAATTACATGGAGCAATTTATTTTACCAAGTTGGATCTTCGTTCGGGATATCATCAAATTAGAATGAAGACTGAAGATATTCCAAAAACAGCATTTCGAACTCATGAGGGTCATTATGAATTTTTGGTCATGCCTTTGGCCTTACCAATGCACCTTCTACATTTCAAGGGTTGATGAATTCCATTTTCAAACCCTTCCTTAGAAAATTTGTGCTAGTATTTTTTGATGATATACTAATCTACAGCAGGTCTTGGAAGGATCATGTTGAACATGTTGACAGGGTGCTCAAACTATTGCAGGAGAAACGATTATATGCAAAAAAATCCAAATGTTTCTTTGGAGTACAAGAGGTGGAATATCTGGGTCATATTGTATCTCACGAGGGTGTTAAAGTAGACCCTAACAAAATTAAAGCCGTTAAGGAATGGAAAGTCCCCACAACCATAAAGAAGTTGCGAGGATTTCTCGGGTTAACAGGGTATTATCGCAAGTTTGTTAAGAATTATGGGAGAATAGCAGCAACTCTAACAACATTATTGAAGAAAGATGCATTTTCATGGACTCCTGAAGCAACTAAGGCCTTTGAACGTCTTAAAGAGGCAATGTGCCTAGCACCGTTCTTAGCTACACCAGACTTCACAAAAACCTTTATTGTGGAATGTGATGCCTCAGGAAATGGAATTGGTGCAGTTTTAATGCAGGAAGGAAGACCCATTTCTTTTGAAAGTCGTCCAATCAAAGGAAAGTATTTACAGAAGCCTATTTATGAGAAGGAAATGTTAGCAATACTGCATGCACTAAAGAAATGGCGAACTTACCTAATGGGAAGACACTTCAAGGTAAAAACTGATCATGATAGTCTTAAACACTTTTCGGAACAAAGACTATCTTCAGAAGAGCAGCAAAAATGGGTCACAAGATGTTGGGTTATGACTTTGAAATAATCTACAAAAAAGGAAAGCTTAATGTTGTTGCAGATGCACTCTCAAGAAAGAATGAAGAGGTGGAAGCATTTCTTTGTGCCATTTCTATTATCCAACCAGATTGGATAACCGAAGCAAGAGATGAATGGAAGAAGGAAAAATATGTATGGACACTCATTCAAAAGTTGCGGCAAGATCCTAGTACATCTGATACATTTAGTTGGAAAAATGATTCCTTATGGTACAAAGATCGCTTATATCTTTGTAAGAATTACCAACTAAAACAAAATATTCTTCTGGAATTACACACTTCTCCTTTAGGAGGACACTCGGGATTTTTAAAAACTTACCACAGGGTGAAGAAAGAATTTTTTTGGGATGGCCTTAAATCTGATATTCAAAAGTTTGTGGCGGAATGTTTGGTTTGCGAGCAGAATAAAGTGGAAACAATTAAGACCCCAGGACTTCTACAACCTTTATCCATTTCAAGTCAACGTTGGGAGGAGATTTCAATGGATTTTATCACAGGTTTACCTAAGTCCGAAGGAAAGAGTGTCATCATGGTGGTAGTTGATAGACTTACCAAGTATGCACACTTTTGTGCATTATCTCATCCATTTAAAGCAAGTACAATTGCTACTACATTTATGGATATAATTCAAAAGCTACATGGAAGCCCAAGGGTTATTGTGAGTGACAGAGATCCCATTTTTACTGGAAATTTTTGGACGGAGTTATTTTCTTGTTTGGGTACTCAATTAGCTCATAGCTCATCTTATCATCCTCAATCTGATGGTCAAACTGAGATAGTAAATAAATGTTTGGAAGGATATCTTTGTTGTTTTGTATTTGATAAACAAACACAATGGGTCAAGTGGTTACCTCTAGCTGAATGGTGGTATAACACTTCCTTCCATACTGCAGCAAAAATGACCCCATTTATGGCACTTTATGGATATCATCCACCATCCATCACATAATATTTAAGAGAAAATTCGAAGGTTCAAGCAGTGGAAGATCACATCGAGCATCAGCAAGAAGTTCTCCAACTCTTAAAGGATAACCTGAATTTGGCACAAAATCGAATGAAACCACAGGCAGATCAACATCGTAGCGAGAGAAGTTTTGATGTAGGAGATTGGGTATTTTTACGGCTACAACCATACAAACAAATGTCCCTCAAGCAAGCAAAGAAGGATAATAAATTATCGCCCAAGTACTATGGTCCTTACAAGGTGTTGCAAAAGATTGGTACTATGGCATACAAATTGGAGCTTCCTGCTTCTTCGCAAGTACATCCAATTTTCCATGTTTCATGCTTAAAGAAGGTTATCGGTGAAAATCTTCCAGTTCAAACAATATTACCAGAACTTGATGAGGAAGGAAAAATCATATTGGAACCTGAAGCGGTCATAGAAACAAGAACTCGACAACTACGGAATCGATCAATTTCAGAGTATCTCATCAAGTGGAAGAACTTACCCACTGAAGATTCTACATGGGAGGATGAGAATTTTATACAGAAGCACCCCGAGCTACTCAAGTGTTGAGGACAACACTTTTTTGAAGGAGAGGGGCATGTTAGGTCCCTATATTACTAGTATAGTCCCTTATTGTTGTTAGTGTAACCCCCTTATTGTTATTATTGTACCCTTGTAACCCCCACTTTATTATTATTGTGCCCTTAAATTATTATTGTTAGGTCGGCTAGGATTACATTGTGGCCCACTAGGATTACATTATGGCCCCATGGACTCCTATATATAGAAAGAAGGTTTTGTAAATTGGATCATCCAAGAATTTTTCATTTATGTAATGTATTAGAGGTTGCCCCCTCGAAGTGGCTCATTTCTAAGGCGTTTATATCTCTTTTATTCTCTTTTTGGAGCTGGTTACACAACAAATACCCATCATCATCACTTAGAGAAACATTTAGTAAAAATCATGGTGAGTTACACAACCATTAATTGTCCTTGTTGTAGCATATTAACTTAAATTTCCTATTATAACTATGTAACGATCCCATGATCATTTTAATTCAATTAGTACATCACCTAATTGATAATATAAACATCACATCATGAAATAAATTAACATCATGAAAATGACACAATGAACAATCACATAAATAGACATCGATATAGCCTGGAAACCTTGTAGAGTGAAAACCAGTAAACATTTAATTTTATTATTAAACGCTTGTGAGGGTTGTCACCCCTCACTCAATGGTTATAAGGGATTCCATCCCTTAACCATTGTCATAAAAATTACATAGAAAAATAATCTTAAACAAAACATAACTAGCTATAATCTATTACAATCATCATGATACCATTTACCCACAAATCCTCAATCTTTGTCTTTGTAGTCAGACTGTTTTTTTCAGTGGTTCATCATGAAATTGGAACTACTAAACCTGCATGGACTAACAACACTTTATCTCCCACAATATTAAACTTGCAAAATCCTTTTCTCAAGTCATCCTTCTTTCCTGCCATTGCTGTAGTCAGCACACTTGATATCATGATTAGATAAAATATCAATAAACCAATAATCAATCTCTATTTGTTACACTTCAGCAAATATTTGTATACATGTATAAAACATAACCACATTAACATTAATTTTCTTATTTAACATCATTTCACATGCATTAGTAACAAATAAGTCACTATCAAGCATCCTCTTTCTAACAAACACTAACAAAATCTTACATGCACTTTCATATTATTTACAAAAGAAAGCTAACATACTATATAATAATATTGTACATGCAAATGCATAACAAGATTTCAAGATAACTATCCAAACAAGCAATTTCTCTTTTTGCCTACTCTTATGTTTTCTTTTCAAAATGGATTAATGCAATAGATGTTATACTTATGCATCTGAATACATGTTCTTTTCCAAAAACATCTTTTCCACCCAAGATCTATTCATAATGGTTATTATGTATAACAATGGAAACTCTATTTCAAACAAAGTTAACATACAAGTTATAGTTTTGTGCATGCAATAACATATCTTGTTCTTCCTACATGTAAAACATATATTTTTCTCCAGAAGAAAATAAATAAATATTTCATGGAAAAATAACCACATTTCTTTTCCAAGGGTCAAACACATACCACTTATTATTTCATGCATGCAAAGTGACATTTCCCTCTCATCCAAAAGATATAACCAATAACTATGCATAATATTCTCCCAAAATAAAGCTAATACCATAGCTAATCCCTTTAGGTTTGCAAAATACATATTATTTTTCCCAAAAGAAGGCTAACACAATAAATATTATGTGATTGCATCTTCCTTTTCTCTAGAAATCTAATACTCAAAAATATATTTTTCCCATGCATGCAAGCATATATTTTTCTCTAAATAATCTTACATAATAAAGCATGTGATTACTCTTTTTCCTCTCCAATAATCTAATCCAATAATGCATACAAGGATATATTTTTCTCTTCTATTCTTTTTTTAAGAGTTTTAACACCATAATTATTTCCTTTCATACAATTATATACTTATTTTCCAAGGAATTTAACACCTTAATTATTATTTTTCCAAAAGATAGATAAATCAATAGCTATTATGCATGAAATAGATAATATTTTCTTATCATTTCACATATTAGAAAGATTTGTAATATTTCTTCAAGAAATAACATGAATAACAAATCCTTCTCAAATAACACAACCAATTGACTTTTACGCAAAGGTTTTATGTGAGCTACCCCTCACATAAGTTATTCATATCTTTTTACATCACTCAAACTCCTCATGCATGTAAAATTAGATAATAATTTCTCGTAGATCAATTATACTAGGTATTATTCATGTGCACCTAAGCACATACTCTTTTCAAGAGTCCAATATTTCTCTTTAAAATTTTTAATGAATATACTTGGTAAATATATAATTTAATTCCTTGTAAATAATCGTCAGCATAATTTTTATGTCTATATGTACATAAACAATTATTCTTATCTCATTGAAAAATGAAATAGGAGCACTATGTTTTACTATGTTTTTCCTGTTTTAGTCATCAAATTTGGATGCGTATTGTGAAAATATGGAAAATAATTTCATAAAACCCAAACAGGTTTTTGTTTGGAACGGTCTTATAAAAAATAACCTCTCTCATTTTTTTCACAGGTTTCACGGTTTTTAAGATTCGAATGAATATTTGATGCCCAATTTTCCAAATTTAAAATATTAAATAATTTCTTGTTTTTTCATCAACTTTATAAACAGTTTCCAATGGAAACGATTTTTGGAAAACCCAAAGCAGTTTTTTTTTACAACAGAATCATTCAAAATAACCTCTCTCAGTTTTTACACAAGTGTTATGGTTTGGAATATTCGAACAAATCTTTGGAGCTCATTTTTCCAAAATTAAATATTAAATAATCCCCTGTTTTTATCATAAATTATGGACACGGTTTTCAAGACATAGAAAACTAATTTGGAAAATATGAAAGAGGCTTTTTGTCCTAACATCATTTTTTATAAAAACCTCTTTCACATGTTTCCTATCTATTTCGGTTTGGGAGATACAAAGTCATACTTAGACCCTATTTTCCAATAACTCATGTAATTCATAGAATTATTTAGCCCTGAAAATCATTTATCAATTCACAACACATGAATTATTCTCATAATTCAATGAATAATACACATATTCCGCTATGAACAAAATTGTATATATATTTACTCAAGAATTAATCTTAATTCTTTATCATATGAAATTTTTATTGCAATTAAATTCAATCATTATATAATTATGGCCCATATGCAAACAAAGAGATTTTCAAAGAATATGGTGACTTATCTCTTGATGTATGCTTGAATTACTTTCTTCCTCTTCCTTGGCTCCATTCTCCATGTATTCTCCCATTCCCCTCTTCTATTTCTCTCATAGGCTTATAATACATAGAATTAAGAAAATGGAATAGCTTTTATAAATCATAAAAGCAATACAATTTTTTCTAGATCATAAAAGCATTCCAGCTTTTCTAAATCTTGAAAGCGTTCCAGCTTTTCTAAATCATAAAAGCATTCCATAAAGCATCCATAAATCTAATTTTTCCTAAATGACAAAAGAAATCCATAAATATCTCATGCTTTTCTTTTTAAAGCTAGATTTGTTTTTTTCTTTGTGAGAAAAATATCACTTATCCATACTTTTTCTAAATCTATTAATCTTTATTTCTAAAACTCATAAAAGATACCAACTTGGAAATATAATTTATTTCCATAGAAGAAGATAAATTATTCTAAATAAAATAATTAAGGAATAATTCTTCCAATATTCTTATAACTAAGAATTACAAGGATATTCTTCATGTAATATCAATATAATAATTAATAATATTTAATTATTTAATAACCCTCATTTTATGAGAGTTTTTACGGTGGCTTAGGCGAGGGATATTATATGTTTATAATATTTAAACCTTAGGTTTATGAGTTCTTTTGGTTTGTATTATTAATAATCTCTTGAGTTTATTAATATCTTGAGTTTAAAATATTAATTGTTAGGGTTTATTAATTTCTTAGGTTTTTTGTTTTTAAATATTATTTCATATGCTTTATTAATATCTTGAGTTTAATATATTAATTCTTAAATTTTATTACTTTCTTATGTTTTTTGGTTTAAAGTATTATTTCTCAGGGTTTTGTAATCTCTTGAGATTAAATTATTTATTCTTAGGGTTTTTTTTTTTTATTTCTTGGTTTATAATATTAATATTTATCCTTTGCTTCACTAATTACTTCGGTTTATAATATTAAACCATTGGGTTTATTAGTTCGTAGGTTTTTTGTTTTTAAGTATTATTTCATATGATATATTAATCTCTTCAGTTTAATATATTAATTCTTAGAGTTTATTACTTTCTTATGTTTTTTGGTTTAAAGTATTATTTATCACGGTTTTTTAATGTCTTGAGATTAAATTATTTATTCTTAGGGTTTTTTTATTTCTTGGTTTATAATATTAATATTTATCCTTTGCTTCACTAATTACTTTGGTTTATAATATTAAACTCTTGGGTTTATTAGTTCTCAGGTTTTTTGTTTTTACATATTATTTCATATTCTTTATTAATCTCTTCAGTTTAATATATTATTTCTTAGAGTTTATTACTTTCTTATGTTTTTGGGTTTAAAGTATTATTTTTTCGAGGGTTTTTTAATCTCTTGAGATTAAATTATTTATTCTTAGGGTTTTTTTATTTCTTGTTTTATAATATTAATATTTATCCTTTTCTTCACCAATTACTTTGGTTTATAATATTAAACCCTTGGGTTTATTAGTTCTTTTAGTGTAAAATATTAATAATATTTTGAGATATTAGTAAGAGATATAAATTATTATAATATTAATAAAATATTATTATTATCTTATTTTTGAATTATATTATAGTTTTAGTTATAACTATTAATGTATTGAAATAATTTAATAATATATTTTTATTATATATTTTACTATTGAATAATATAATATTATATATTCTAATATTTTATATTCTTATATATATATAAAGTTAATATATAGTCTGTATATAGTTAATATTATTAATATATTATAAGTAAATATATAAAATATTTTGCTAATTTTAATCGTAAATATATAATATTTATTTTGGTGAAATATATGTGGTGGGTAGTAGATATAGGCCTATCGGCATATATCAACCACATTAGTGAATGTTGTTGTAAATCTATTTCATATAAGCCTATTGGTGTATATCAACCACATTGGTAAATGTGATTGTGCTAGTTTAATGACTATTTATAAAACCTCTGAAACTATTTATGTTGGGCAGTCGCAGAAGTGGGTGGAGGAACCACTGGATAAAAGTCGTCGTAAAAGACAGGCATTTTTGAATCCTTGGACATAGATATCTTAGGGCATGTTTTCATTAAATATGTGAGCATAAAGTTTTTGTTTACCAGATTTATAAAAAAACCCTTCAAGAATAAATGAATGAATACCATGACAATTTTTTTTATCAAATATATCAAAAATTTAAAAATATTTTTAGAAATAACACTTTAAAAGTTAAGAAGTGAGGACTTAAAATAAAATTTGGCTCATGCGGACTTTTTCAAAGAAATTGATAAGTATATGAAAAGTTAAACTAATTTAATGGACTATTCATAAAAACCCTGAAAAGATAGAAAGAGATGGATTTTGAAATTTAAGGAACATCAAATCTTATCAATGAATTCATCACAACCAATACTGTCAGAAATATCCAAATCAAAAGTACCTAAAATTTCTTATTATTTAGAGGCTTCACAAATACATTGAGAGCCTTTGAGGCAAAGATATCCACAGACATAGGAAAGGGATTCCAGGTGGAAAAAATTATGGATCTCATCTTCTCAGTCTACGTTCCCAAGTTTGACACAGAGAAACTCGTGGGTCTCATGGGATTCTTGAAACAATGCTTCTTCTCGCCCGTAGATGCGCGGTTCGATTCAACTTTCTTATCAATGAATTCATCACAACCAATACTATAATAAATCCCCAAATCAAAAGTACCTGAAATTTCCTATTATTCAAAGACTTTTCAAATAGACTGAGAGCCTTTGAGGCCGAGATATCCACGGACATAGGAAAGGGATTTCAGGTGAGAAAAATTGTGAATCTCATCTTCTCACTTTAAGTCCCCAAGTTCGATGCAAAGAAATTTGTGGGTCTCATGGGCTTACTGAAATAGTGCTTCTTCTCGCACAAGGATGCGTTGTTCAATTCAACTTTCTCCAAACACGAACTCTCGACTATTCGCTACTACATCGTCTATGCATTACAGAAGGGCAGACAGGACAAAGTCGTTGAGTTGTGAAGCTCCAAGCGAGGATGTAATGGTCTTCCATGAACTTCTCAGTTGCAACTGAAAATTCAACTAAAATTTTTTTAGATTATTTCTGTAACTTATTAATAACTGTATTTAATCTAAACGTAGAAATTCTTTCAATCGCCTAACATCAAAATCAATGATATAGAATGGTGCGAGTGGCATTTAGGAAAGTTATTTTCAAATAGTGATGCTTTACAGCGTAAATATAAACATTAACGATACATGAACCCACCACAAAATATAATGGAACGTTTCTCTAAAATGTGGACCCAAGGAAAAAAATGTATACTCCGCGATTCTTGTACATACAACCGAGCTCCATAACCAACTTCATAGCGTGCAATATATATATATATATTATATATATATATATATATATATATATATATATATATATATATATATATATATATATATATATATATTATATATATATATATATATATGAATAAAATTCATATAAATATTTAATTTATATATTTTTTATATTTTTTTATAAATAATATATTTACATGATATATTTTTATAAAAATAATATAGAAAAAATATTTTATATGAAAACTAAATAATTTTTTCAGAGGAAATATAAAAGGGGCCTTTATATGATATGAGACATGAAGTGCCTCTCACTCATAAAAGTACACTCACGGTAGTATGAAGAGATTATTTTAAAAGAAACAACTTGATTGTAGTGAGGTTGGAGTAAAATCATTGAAGTTAAAGGTAGTTTGAATGGAGTTAGAAGGGCACTTCCAAATTGGTAATAATACACAGGAAGGCGAATGACATTTTTTCCTTAGCATTTCCCTCAACTTTCTTGCTGAACTAAGTTTATTTGTAGTAGAGAATTATTTTGGTTCCTCTGCTAGGGTACTTATACAAAGAACATGCACTTTTTTGGTTAGGAACATTGAGTGTTGGGTTAGGATTATCCCTAGTAGCTACTTACACCAGGAACCTGCACTTGGTTGGTTAGGAACATTGAATGTTGGGTTAGGATTATCTCTAGTTGTTGGTGACTCATAATGATGGTTTCCACAACAACCGAGGCAGGGGTGGTTGTGGGAGATATGTGGTGCTCAAGCTAGGCTACATCAAGTTGCATGCGCCCAACAACTTAGGGACATCAAATGAGAATTTATAGACTTGGAAGACAATGTGGCATGTGAATGTGAGTGCATTCGGGATGATGAAGTCTTGGAGGATGTTGGTCAATGGGTGCCTAACCCTCGACAAATGTGAAAAAGGAAAACTCAATTCGTGCCAAGCATAGACTTGTCCTAGAAGATGAAATCCATGATGGCTTGGGTCTTGCTAGAAAATAAGAGTGCCAAGAATGAAATCATAATGATTTTGGATGAGATGGGGTAAGGTAAACCTGACCTAAGGGATGCAATAACTAAGCTATAAGCTTGTCTCATCAACTCTATAGGTCCCAACAAAGTAAAATCTATGAAACAAACCCCACTGACATGGCTACTTCCCCCACCTCTTAAAACCTATGTGTATGTCCATGTTTATGTCTCCATGGTTTATATTTAATAGAAAGGTTTACAGTTACAACTATTTACAATTTATTTTTCCTCTCTAAGTGTTTATAGGCATAGTTTAAACAATTACCACCAAAAACATTATGAGTTACATCACATAATTTTTTTCTTAAATCAAGCTTTTTCTCTAATGAATATTGGACAAAGGCTTTATTGTTTTGTCAGTAACCTAGTTCTTCTAGTGGAAAATTACTCACAAATAAAACTAAACAATACATATAAATTTTATCTCCAATATTTTTTCTTTTACATAATTCTTTAACTAATTAAATTTATTTATGTTTACTGTAACATCTCCTCTTCTCCACCCCAAATTTTTTTTCCTATTGATAGTTTAAGTTCTGTTCTTCTACCTTCGAATTTCACCATTTATGAAATTCTATTGAACAGGGTTTTTCCTATCCCCACTATTACTCATATATGCATGCTTGGCTAACTATCATAGTTTTATTTTTCTCCTCTCAGAAGTTTTTGTGGCTTTTGTTATATATTTATACTACCATATATATGCGACTCACACATAAGTTATATGGTTACTTTTTATTCCTAACGAAATTTCCATCTATGCATTAGACTTTCACACTCAACCCATATAGGTTTCACCATGCTCATGTTTTTTATTTCGATATTATACCCTTATGGATTATATGGTTGATATGGTTATAAATTTGTATTTAGCTACTCATACTTTCTCATGATTTATACACTATGTATTGATCTGGAATTATCCGAAGTCCTGAATAGTTTATTCCCATTTGAAATCGTATTTTGGTTCTGTGAATTTGTTACAGCCTTGCGGCCACTACTCTCATGTGTGATTTCTATGCTCATTGCACTATAGATATCCCACGTACCCTTAATTGGGACGAATCTTCTAGAGAGATAAACGACATTAAAGTCATTGTACTTGTTGTGCTTCGTTGGCGAGGTTGCATTTATGTGTGTGGCTTGGTTAACCTCGTCAAGCTCTCCACGTCAACTTGGGTTGATAGCCCTCTGTGGATTTTTTTAATTGTTGTCATCTCTCGACCGACTTTGGTTCACGTTTACATGCAAGGATTATTTGTTTTCATTTTTCCATTATGAAACATAGGTTTATTTATTTATTATCGTTGGCCATGTGATACAATCCTAAGTAATGTGGGATTGAGTTCGATGGATTTGCATTTATGTGTTGGACGGCTATGTATTAATTCTCGATTTTCTCCAATCGATTCGCGTGTATCCCATAGATTTGAGGACACTTGGACGGTGGATATGGCTCAGTTACGTTAGGGTTTTCTTGGTTTCGATTTGAGGAAATCGTATTTACCTCTGTATCATGAATGGGATTGTTCTTTCGCCCTCCACTATTCTTGACCGACTTCTGGCGGTCAAGGCTCTGCTCGTTTGGGGAAAATGAAGCGTCATGCTCACCCAGGCTTCTGAGCGTACTAGTTCTTTAGCTCGTTGTCATTCAGGTATGTGAATTTGGGCGTTTCAATTGCTTGAGTATACATATTTTTTCTCTGTGCTTAACTCCTTTATACAATTTCCTCATCGTTCTCAACACATTCGATTTAAGCTGATAGAGAAGTTGTTAAAAATTTTCTCAACATATTTTCATTTAAATGTGGTAAAACCGTCTCAGTCTAATATGAATCAATCTCTTGTTGAAATATCCTTGCTCAGTTGCGAGTGATTTTTATTCCTACATCACTTCTTGCATTTCGTTTAGCGTCCCTTTGCTAAATTTTTGTACTAACCCTTAATCACTGGCTGGTAGGAATTGTTCCTCACGGTCTTCCGTGGCCATACGCGGTTTATTAGAGTCAAGTTACCCTGGCTCCAAACATCTTCCTTTCGACGAGCAATTTCTACTCTAAGTATGAATCGATTCACTTGTAACATTTTCACCACCGTGTTCTTTAGTTTCTGATGAATATTACGGTAGTCGAATTTTTAATACAACATATATAATTTATTTTGTAGGTCATTAGGAGTTGAGAGTTTCAATCTTCCAAGGTAATGATTCGTTTTTATGCTCAGTACTAATATATTATTGTCTGTGAGACAATTCGTAGCGACTAATTAATTCATATATCTTACATGATCTCATTTTGTTCAGGTAAATTCGAATCCCATTACGAATTTCCTTCACGGTTATATAGTGAATTGGTCTTTAACTCGGATTTGACTTCGCTCCACCCTGCACTTTCAGGTCGGTATCGACAATGTATTGGTCGAAGTGAAGCCAGACTCACGTTATTATACATAATTTTTTCAGACCATTTGAGTCTTATTTTCATAAATTTTGTTACTGTAATAATAATTGTTACTAGAGACTTGGACTGTTAAAAAAATTTCGGATAATATAGTTACTGGGACCACATTTTTCTATGGATTTGCTATGGAACGAGATAGTCTCATTTTATTATTTTTGTTCAGGAATTGACATATAAAAATTTCATATATATAGATTCCATCCCTGGTCAAAAAGGAAATTTCATGATATACTATGGTGGGTTCTAGATCGCTATTTCAAGTTGATGCTCATGTTAGGATTTATTTCTACTAAATTTATTTTCTTCAATTTATTTGATAGAATTGATAAGTTTACTATTCTTATCTTGTATTTTTGTTTCCTCCACCTTGTAGTAACATAAGTGTATATAAATATCTCTGCTACAAGAGTCTGTACCATCACCATTTCCACTTGGTCTATGTGTTCATGTGTATTATACTATTCTCGCAGTATCACTCTCCTTACACTCCTTGATTCAAAGTTTCCATGCATTGTTTACTTGTGACAACAATAATATACTCTCGCATCATTGTTTTATTTTATAGCATATTCAACATATCAAATTTTTTGGCTAGCACTTCAAATCCGTATTTTAGGTAGATTTGGTGGGTGAAATATTTGTTATTCTTCACAGCTTATAAAATTGGTTTGTAATTAATATAATTTCCTTATATTTAATTTCCAAGAAGGTATTCAATTTGGACATTTCACCAGTAATATATGTCATTCCTACACCAGTTTATATTTATTTCTCAGACCAGAATTATGTACAGGTTTATTAAACCATATTTAGCTCTATTTATGTCTGGATATCTTTAACTCTAATAACGATACTCATCCATCTATCTTTTTTCTTATCATAGAGGGTAAATCTATAGATATACATGCACTGTTACTTCAACAAATCTACATATCTGCACTTCACATATTTAATCACTCCTTCATACATGTTTTGTTTTTCTAGTGTTTGCTGATTTAATTATATTTTTAACAGAAACAGATTAAAGTTACACATTTATGAATTATGAGGGTAACATAAATCTCCAGATTTAAACCAGTCACTGGTTTAGAGCTTCTGGCTGATTGTCCCCATAATTATTATTCCTACAACTATGCAGAACTGAGAGGATTTAATTCTTCTAACAATTCTGTAAATGTATGGAACACAAGGAAAAAAAAACATTACAAGTAGTATGCAGTTGCAATCATTAACCCTAACACATAACAACAAATAAATTCAATCATTCATAAACACTGTGACCATACCACTTCAGCAATTGACCAGTCGTCCCAACCTTAGAGTCCCTCCATCTCCAGAACTCACCCGCGAGCTGAGATCACCTCCATAACAGACCAACCTCTAATCTGTTTAGGAGTAGCTTATTTAAGCTTTTTCTCCCCAAAGCCTGTTTCTGATTCTGCGTCCATAATTTCAGGATGCTTTTCTTCCTGTTTGCCTAGGCTTCCCTTATTTAGGGATTTTTAAAGCAACTTTCTGCTTTTCTCAGCTTTTTACCTCTTCCCAACTACTCTCCACCTCATTGGGGAAAAACTATATTTTTCCCCAAAAATCTAATTTGGAAATAAACTCTTTCAAGGATTTTTGAAAGATTTTTGGGGAAAGTATTTGCTTCTCTCCATCCTCGTGGACTTGGCAAGTGATATCATATTTCTCATTTGGTCAATCTGCAAAAAAATATTTTATTTATTTCCCATAATTAAATACTTAATTACATCCACAAAATACTTATCCATTGAGGTCCACTTCCCTTTTGGATTAAAGTTCAAATGTCTATCTTGTAGGAAACATAAAACTAGGGGTGTTACATTTACTCTATAATATAATTCACCTATTGTAAAGAGTAAAGAAATTATTGTAATTTTTATTTAATATTGTTCTTATTTATTTTCCTATATTCTTTTATTTCATATATTTGAAAATGAAATTTTAAAATAATTCACTGAGCTCAGTTTATATATTACTTTTAATTATATTTTATTTTGTATTTTTTTATTTAAAACATGAAATTATATATAACTTATAAAGTAACTAAATTCATAATAACATATTATAAAATATTATGTTAATCATAAATTTAAAATTATATATATATATATATATATATATATATATATATATATATATATATATATATATAATTTTAAAATTAAAATATATTTATAATCATAATCATTATTAATTAATTTAATTATATAAAATTTTCTAACATATGTAAACACTCGAATACTATAAAATATTAAAAAAACACATCAATAAATATTAACAAACATCATAGGTCAAAAAATATTAAATAAATAATTATAATTAAACAGAGAATATCATAGCACGTGATTAACTCACAATTATGAATATGGATTTTAGGTGGCTACTTACCTTTTGAAATAATAATTATATAAAACTAATCAATCTACTATGCTAGTTGAACAATGTCTTAAATGTCTTACGATTATTCTTCACATTTCTTTACAACTTTACCAACTCAATGTCAAAGTGACTCATTTTTAACAACTTTACCAATATTGTCAAAGTGACTCATAAATGTGTGATAGAATTTTTAAAGGGGTTCCTTTTTCATGAGTTGAAGTAAAGCATCTCATCATTACTTTAAAAAATTTAGATACAAATAATATTATTATAAAAAAAGCTATAATTCTTTTAAATTAATATATTATATTTTATTCAATAATATATTAATATTTATTTTATGGTAAATTAAAATAGATTGATAAATATATGTTTAACCCTTATTATTAAATTTATAAATTATTTATATATGTTTGTGAAATTTATAAAGTATTTATATGTATTTGTTATTTAATATATTAAAAATTGTAATTTCACAAGAAGATGGAGGTGGATTGTTGTTATTTTATTTGGTTTTTTTATTAGGGGACATGGTAACACACCCACTTAGTTGGTTGTTAGCACATTAGGTAGACATAGAGAGCATTACCATCTTGCACTCTAACAACATGTATTTTAAGTACAACCCTCGTGATTTTCACTCTTGTCAAACCTTCCTAGCCTTGCTCATAGTCTCTTGGACTGATTGTGTAAGCTTCTCCCATGTGACTAAACACGCTCTACAGCCACTAAAAATGGAATTCAATGCCTCATTCATGCTAATTGAAATATCTAACATTGTCAGCCACCGTGGATAGAAGGTTACTAGGCACACTAGGGAAATGACAAAAGATAATTCTATTGTGTTGATGGCTCAAACCGCCCTTCAATGTGATAGTTCAATTGGAAAAGGGAAACTTGCATTGGTCCAATACTGTGAGCTATGCTTGCAGAACTTCATCTCTTCTATCTATCCAATTTTAATTAGAGAAAGGGAAATCCAACTTGTCGGTGAATTTTTCTCCACAAAGATTGCATCTTTCCTTGTTAATCCCAATTGGTATTTTTTTTTCTCGATAATATGGTTCTCTATATAGAGGTCTATGCTAAGTCCCAAAGTCGGCCAAATCATTCTACACTTGTAAAGTGGCACTACAATAGTCAAGCGAATTTTACCTTGCGTAATTTTATCTTTCTCTCCTCCTTGTTTGTCCCAATGTCCCATTTTCATGGTGTTCATGCTTGGAATGTTACTTCTTGTAACCACTTGACCTTCTTCCCATTTATGTTGGTTTCCAACTCCTTGTACCTCTAGGATGATCTCTCCCTCTTGTGGTTCCAAGTTCTACATGACACTCCGTTTAGTTGGAGATTACCTTTTATGGAACCCCCTAGCCAATTTGACTCATGATTAACCTCTTTCCTTTATTTCGGACAAATAAATGGATCTATTCTTCTATCACTTCCATTTTACCTATCTACCTTTATCTCTTTCCTGACACATCCCCACATGTTACTAAATCATTTTCCCATCCTTGTGAAGCCGCCAGCACACAAGAAAGCCTATATATATATATATATATATATATATATATATATATATATATATATATATATATATATATATATATATAGTAGCATAACATACTATTAAGAATAAGCCAATCTTGGAAACACATGAACTCACCACAAATTGGAAGAAGAAACCACTTGTTTTTGGGAGCTTACCCTGTCCCTACTTCAAGAGGAACTCATTTTTGCTGAGTGCGAATGGACCACCGAGAGGCACCGCCTCTTAGAAAGTGATGTACTAACATAGTTGGTTGTTTGGGTGCCTTATATAGGGCACACACATGGGAAATTCAATGAGTGTATGTACATGATGGAACTATATTGGCACGTGAAGTTCCTCCTAAATAAATTTTCTAAGATACACATGAGGATTGGCTCAGCGGAGGAAATCCTCCTCCTCTCCATGGAGCATGTGCACCAGAACATGAAAAAATTGGATCAAAAACTAGGGTGCATCAAGAAGAACCTTGACAGCCCCCACCCCCACCACTATCGGCTTCTCATCGAGCAAAAATAAGGAGTTTATCTAAGATGTAACAAAAAATTGAGACCCCTCTTCCTTGTCTCTTTACTGCAATTATGTATTTACTTTCTCAATTTCCTATTTACTTGTTTGATTCTCATGGCCTTAAAGGCTCATCTATTAGCATACATATTATATATTTTGAACTCCTAGGAGGATTTTTTCTTTTGGCTCTCTTCGGAAGGTACATTTTTGGATATGGTTAGATTTTTTTTTTTGGAAAACCATGTAAATTATATTTATAAAAAATAAATATACACACACACACACACACACACCAAAAAAAAAAAAAATTTACCATAACAAAAAAAAAGTTAAACTATTTCCAATTAATTCTTTTCATAATTTTTTTATAATGAACACATTATATATATTTTATACATAAATAAACATATCATTCTATTTACTCTAAACGATATATTTTATCAACAAGAGGAATAACTATGTTGCAACATAGTCCCTTCGTCTACTGCTAATATTTGTTGTGCATTTCATCATTAGCATGGGGTCAACATTTCATTTCTCATTTGAAATATGTTGTTATTTCCACCTTTTCTCATGCAAAACGAAAGCCACATTCACATGTATATACTTTAGTTTTTTGTCCATTTCATCATTAGCTTGGGGTTCACATTACATTTTTCATTTGAAATATGTCATTATTTCCACCTCTGGTCACACACAATGAAAGCCAATTTCACACATATATACATATTAAATCCTTATTCGAGAGTGCTTTTCACACTTGAAATATTTCATTATTGTTGCCTCTTCACAACTTATTCCACACAATTAAAATGAAAATATTTATTGCTAAAATATAACAGTGAAAATCGTCTTCACTTGTCTGCACACTTATCCATCATTTGTATTTACCTTGCAAAATAAGTTCATGAGCTAAGAAACTGTAAAATGCTAACTAGAAATTGTAAAAGGTGAGTCATTAATGTGAGATTCATAGTTCATTTTTATTTTTTCCACATTTTTTATATTTCGTTGTTACTGTATCTGTAGACGCACGATCATCTTTGAATAACTTCATCCGCACAACTACTTCCACACTCAATAATTCCCTTTGATCAATCATTGACATTCAAAAGTTGCACATGATACCTCCATGCAGCTAGCTTCATAGAACCACCTTCGTACAACTACTTCCATATTTATGAAAAATATTCCCGAATAAAAATTAAAAAATACAAAGCCTTCCACATATTCATTTTACCGCACATCAATTTTTCTTCACGGGAATTGAGAACACATTTTTTCAGCACCCCCGTTTATGCAAAATATCCGTGCACATACTTCGTCCTCTACACGTTTACTCGTCAACACAACTAGTTGTTTAGTGATTTAAGCTCTGAAGCTTTCATTTTATACACTTCCACATTTGAATATCTAAATTAAAACTAATATAAGAATGTATTAAAATTAAAATACTCATATACACTTCTCTCATTACACAAAAAATTGATGCATGTATTTTTTCTCTGCGAAATATCTGCACATGAACAACCATATCCACAAAACTCCTTCTTTACAACTATTCTGTGGTCGCAAAAAACATTTCTAGTTAATGATTAAAAAATCTATTGGGTGGTTGTCCCTGTTTGTACTTCTATTTAAGTGATTCTCTTTTCATTAAGCTTTTCATAGAATGGAAGCTAATTTCAGACTCAATAACATTGTTGATTAGCCTACATTCACATTAAATGATTTTATTTATAATGTTTTAGTAATAAAAGCGAATAATTTATGCTTATATTATTTAATCATAATATTTTAATGCTAAATAATGCATGTGCTTTTATTTTTTAATATGTTTAAAATTAGGCATATGTGCACAAATGAGCAATAATTGTGTTGTGTGGAGGAAGCTTTCAATGTGTGGATTACCTCACTTAGCACAAAAGGCTTTTATTTATGATATTTTTGTTTTAAGTAAGGCATATTTCCTCAATAACATTTTCTATACTTAGATTATTTCAAATAATGAATATGTACAAAACTACTGAGGAAGCTTTCAATGTGCGATAAATAATGCATATCTCCCTATTTCTATAGCTAATCAACTGGGGTCTGCATTTCTCCCGCATTTCTTTCTTAGCTCATGGCTAGACTATGCTACAGAAAGTAGCTATTTTAGTAAGTAGTTGATGTATACAAAATTATTGCTAATATTTTAATTGTAAATAATGCTTATTTTCATATTTTGAATATTTGTTTGTTTAGGCTCTTGTGCAGTTGGGTGATAACATGAAGTTGGGTTACACTTTTTTCCCTTTTTTGAGAAAAAAATATTGCTTTTTTCTATTCTTCAACTTTTTGGAAGCCAAAAAAAAAATTTAGTTTAGAATTTCATTTTATGGAAAAAAAAAGGTTGTCAGAAATTTTATTAGCTTTCTATTACTTACTTTTTGGAACTTTTTTATACAAATTTGATATTTCAACTTCACATTTCTTTGAGTATGTGTTGTTAAAATATCAAAGGATTCATAAAAAGTCATGTTCAAGCACGTTGGAGGATTCTTTCAAAACTTTGTGTTTTTGAGACAAAAAATATGTTACTTCGGTTTTGTTATATATACGAAACCAACTGATACATATCATAATTACTAGAATTTTTTGAACTGATGAAATATCAAAAAATTGCATATTTTGAATATGTTTTGGCTCACACAAATTTCTCAACATATTATTTATAAACTAAAAATCTAAAATCTACCTATTACAGATTACGGACCAATGCAATGCACCATAATTTTTTCAAAATTTTTACAATGTATTTTCGAAGATACAGAATTTTGATTTCACTGAATCATAATGACATTCAGAAATTGTTGCACCCATTTTATTACAAAATTGATTAAAATTAGTAAATATTTATGAAATTCCATAAAATTTATATTTCTTGAAAGTAGATTGAATTTTGCAAATGCTTGTCTTGGTTCTGACAGTTAATTCATAAATTTTCATGGATTTTAATGATTCCAAAGTTGAATAAATGTGTTCAGAGAGGAGCTGTTGTGTAATTGCAGATGTGTTAGATTGGTTGAACTTTTAAAAAAATTTGACCGAATTTTTTTTTGTCCCGAGGGCGCATCAATTCTAACAATACAAAAGTTCGGCTGAAGTTTTTACATAACTTCGATTGAAATTTTAATCGACTAAATGTCATCTTGAAAATTCTATGAATCCCCTCCAAAAGAAATTTTTGCGGCTATATAAATAGCCGAAAACAAATCGATATTTTCACATAATTTCGCACATTTCTTCATTTGGGTTGATTTTGCAAAGGACTTTTTTTCGGCTTAATTTTCAAATGACTCTTTTTGGATTAATATTCAAAGCACATTTTTTGGAGGTATGTGATATTTTTTTAAAGGCTTTTTCGGCTTAATTTTCAAAGGACATTTTTTGAAGGTATTTTATTTTTAAAGGTTTTTGGGCACAATTTTCAAAGGCATTTTTTGGACTTTTTTTTGGGTTTAAATTTCAAAGGACTCTTTTTAGGCTTAATGTTGAAAGGACATTTTCTGGAGGTATTTTTTAAGTTGATATTTTTTTAGAGGCTTTTTGCACTTAATTTTCAAAGGAAAGTTTTTGGAGGCATTTTGTTTTTAGAGACATTTTTTTAGAGGTTTTTGGGCTTAATTTTCAAAGGAAATTTTTTGGAGGTATTTTTTAAAGTGGCATTTTTTAAGAGGTTGGGTTTAGTTTTCAATGGACATTTTTTTGAGGTATTTTTTAAATTGACATTTTTTTAGAGTATGTGTTTTGGGTTGAAGTAAATATTTTATAATTTTTAAAATGAGTTTTTGTCTAACTTTTTAAATGAAATATTTTTGCTGGAATTGGAAGGAAATATTCTAAGTTTCATTTCATTTTTAGAAGACATTTTTTTTGTAGATGTTTTAAAGTAAGTGTTTTGAGTTGAATTATGTCTTTTGTGCAAAATTTTTAAAATAAGTTTTTTTTTTTTTTAAATTAAATCTTTTGTGATGCTTGTTTTAATTGAGTTTTTGTCTAAATTTTTGATGGAATTTTTTTGAGCTTCATACTCAATTATCATGGGAAATCGAAGGAATTACAAGAGAAATATGATCGAACAAGAGAACTTGGGAGACAATATCGAAAAAAGAAATAAAGAAAAATGCTCAAATATTGAAAGGGAAAATCAACCTCAACTAGAATTTGAAGCAGGTATGTAAATATAAATTTTATAAATTTTATATTTAAAATTTAACTACTGTATTGTGAAACTTAATTTTTATTTGATGAACTAATTTGAAAAATATTTTTCAATGTAAACAGAGAGAGATATTCCTCAAGACATTGATGATGAGATACAAAATTTTGAAAGAGAAAGTGAAAGAGATATTGAACCAATGGTTGAAGAAGGTGAAAATGTTGAAAGAAATTCAAGTGCGGAAATTGAATCACCAGGTATGTATATATATATGTTGAATGTGTATTATTCAAATTATACATATTTATAAATTTAGTTATTTATTGAATATGTAAAATTATTATGTACATTTAATTTTAATATGTATAGATGAAATTAATATCGATGATGAGATGTTAGAAAATGTTGACACTCACACATATGGAGATAAAAAATTTGACCATGTTATATGATATCGTGTTAATCACATTATTGATTCATTCTCCAAAAATGAAAATGTGGCAGTTCAAGCCCAAATGTTGAAAATTCTCTTAACATCAAGGAAATTAAAAGAAACTATGACTTTATTGGGTATTCGAAAATCACCAAAAGATAAAAAAATGAAGGAAAATGTGATACATAGTATAAATAGTGCTCTAAAGTAAATTAGAATATATACAAAGAAAAGTGATTCAGATGCACGTAGAGAAATACAATGGCAGTCATTTCATCAAGTACTACAGATAATTGCTTGGTAAAATCTATGGCACGAGCATTAGGAACCTCACCAAAAACTTTGCATAAACATCAGAAATTTCGATTGCAAAGAGATGTAAATGATGAAATCGCTTGTTGGACAACTATTTGAAGGAAACCATACAATTCTAAACTTTGATAAAATGTTAAAAATAATATATGAATATTGGATGAAGAATTCACGTGTGTCACCAAAAACAAGGGACGTGATGTGAAGAAGAGTAGCATGAAATCAGTATGAAGAACATCCAAAACATTTCTTGGACACCACTCAGATAGATTTGTTCAACAAGTTCAAAGAAGAGAATCATGAAATTAATATCTCAATCAGTGCTTTTGTGTAACAAAAACCATGGTATGTAAAAACTATCACTGTACGTGACACTTTTTGTTGTTGTTATCATGTGGAATTTCAGTTATATTATGACACATTCCTTAGTTTTGGTAAAAAAAATTGAAAATATTCACCTCCTCCTTCAACTATCCATGATTTCATATCTCAAATTCTATGTGGAAGAGAAAGACATGAATTATTTTACAAAAACAAATGTGTTGGTCGTAAAGAATGCAATGGTTGTGGAAATTTGACTAAATTTTAAAAAAATAATCGTACTGATATAAATGATCAATCATTGTCCATCATGAAAGTGAAATGGAAGAGATGTGAATATATTCATACATTGATTGGTTCAAATAGTACTACAAGTGCTAAAATAATTGATTTACAAGAAGAAGAAATTTTTGTGATAGATTTTTTGAGAAAGTTTGAGGAAAAATTTTATATATAAAACAAGCATTCCCATAGAGATTGATGGCATGACTTGAAATTAAAAAAATTCCATAAATTTTTTCCACCAGGGACCATTTTGTCAATAGTTTATTTTGCAAAAAACTACACATTTGTTCCACAAAAAGAAATTCAGAGTGAATACTATCATTCTGACCAAATCTCCATGCTCGTCCATATTCTATATAGATTTTATGAAAAAATGTTGATCATACAGAAAGAACCAGTCAAAATCGGCATGTTATTAGAGAATATCACTTCTATATAATGACGATCATACACATGATACATTTTTTGCACAACATAGTTTTGAAAAGATTTATCTCCTTCAAAATTTGTGGAATAAAATCTAGTGAAAATTGAATATTGTCAGATGGATGCGTAAGTCAATTCAAATCTTCAAGATCATTCTTTTGGTTGTGTCGTCTTATTATGAAAACCCACATTAAACATTGTTGAAATTTCTTTGAGACTGGTCATGGAAAAGGAGAACATGATAATGCAGGGGCATGCATAAAACGAGCACTTCGAATATATCGAATGGACCACTCTACAAACCAACTTGTCTCGGTTGAGGAAGTTCTTCAATGGTTCATCGTTGCACTAGGCCATGGAACTAACTGATCAATGGAAGTGCGAAGGCACATTCAATTTTAAACAATATATTTATCACAATGATTATCTTTGATGGTATTTTGATACCATATTTATATTCTTCTTTGAATTTTCCATATAGGTTTTTTTGGCATATTGGGGTCCAAGATGTAGATAGATCGATTGGAGATGATGTTGAAACAATAAAAGGGACTCGGAAATTTCATTCAATTAAAACAAAGTTGTCCAAAAATGTGTTTGCATGGGATAAAAGAAAATATTCCTCTTTTTGTCATGATTTCGTAGACAACAATAAATCTAATGATGTTTGTGAAAAAAATATTTATATAAAATATTGGAAACATACAAAACTAAATACAAAGGGGAAAATTTCCATTGCAATCTTTGAAGAAATGTAATCAGAGGAGACTACAATATCATCTGAAGGTGATCGAGTTTCTGATCTTGTTACAAGGTAACATTTCAATTCCTTTAAAATGATAGAGATCTAGAAATAGATAATAAACTCAAGTACACATGTTAATTTTAAAGTTAATTGTTCATGTTAATTATGATATAAATTTAAATACATAAGCTTTTTTTATTGTGCACGATATTTTTTTTGTTGTAGTTGCACCTACTATCAACGATGAAAATATGAAGTATCATTTGATGCATTTCACTGAAAAAAAGATTAAATTATTAGAAAACTGTGATGATAACAGGTTTACATATGACATAGGGTCTATTATACTGAAAGGTTTTTTTTTTCCAAAAAACTAATCGAAGTGGGGATTTTGTTTACTTTCAAGACTATGAACCTGATGTCATAAGTTGTCAATATAGTCACTTGGTGTGTGCAACACACATAAATTTGATAGAAGTTCAATGAAAGAAAAAAACCAAAATTAAGAAATGGAAAATGTCAAATGCCTATCATGAACGGATCATTGAAGGTGGCATTCCATTGGAGGTTTTTTGATTCAACTACCCAACAATTTCTTCTATTTGGATTCATCTTTTATAACTTTCGGAACTCAACTAAAAAATTGAAATGCCTTTTTATGTTATATGTACAAGTGTTTGCACATGTACATTGTTTTGGTACATGTACACGAGTAATTTATGCACATGTACCCATAAACATGTCTATATTATCTGGTCCTAAACAATTTCATACATTTCTGGTAGACTTTTTCATAATCTCATTATTACAAAATGTATGTATCAATGTATCTAGCATAGTTGATATAATGAAAATTTGAATTTGCACGATTTTGTTTTAGATGTGTCTATCAAGTAAATTATAATATTCATTCCTCAATGCAAAATGTGTGGTACGTGTTTTGTAATTTCCAGTTTACTATCAATTGAAAGTAGCTTTCTTATGTACATTAATGAAAAATGTTGTGTACTAGATATATATGTTTTAATGAAATTTTAAAATTTTATGATTGTTTGAAACATCTAAGAACACCTAGAATTTTATGATTGTTTCTAGATATATGCATCGATATGTATTTTACTTCAATCATTTTTACATATATTCAAACATGTACTTCAATAATTTTTATGTACATATATTCATGTGAACTTTTTTTTTTGTAACTTGGGCTAAACTATATTAAAAACGTGAAAAAATATACAACGGTAATGGGCAGAGATGGCAAGGAGTTCTTAGCCTATCCCTTCCTTCGTAGAATGAAAAATAAACCAAGTTCGGGGCTACCTCAAAGGAGGAAACCAACCCCTTAAGAGTATCATCCAGTCTCGTAATACAAAATATTTAGTAGCTCATATAAAAAAAAAAGAGCTGAAGTATATTCTGACGTGACAATCATGGAGTTCATTCATATTCGTTTATCGCCTGGTCCTCTTCCTCTATCAAGAAACCGTATTCTTTAGAAAAGGCTTCTTCCTTAGTTGTGGGCATTCGAGGATGCTTCGGAGGGGTCGCATGGATGATGGGAGAGGTTGGGTACTTATCATCATAATCTCTGGTCTAGACATCATCTAAGTCCATAACCGAAATGCCTATCTCCTCCATCGTGGGCTCATAACCTGGAAGTGTGTTGGTTTTCCTAGGTAAAGGCTGAACATATTACGGAATAGTGGATTTCCTGCAGCCTCTTCTACCATTAGGCTTCTCTGGAGGAAAAAGAGTCTCCCTGTGAATGTTATCAAATTCTTGAGGAGCCAACACCTCATGGCTATCAAATGCAGAGCCCTCGGTGGATTCCAATCGCTGGTCGTCGCCACAGTTAGAGTAGCCTGAAAACGTACCCCTGTAGCTTCTTCTGATGGGTTTCTGATGCTAGAGTGGGGCCATGGTATGGCTTCTGACTTGTACATTTTATTATTGTTTTTAGATTTTCTAACATCGATATGTAGTGTACTTAAATATCACCTAAATAATAGATGTACATCCTAAAATTTTATAACAATCACACACATGTTCAAATGCATAAAATGTACCAATGTACATGTGTTAAATGTAATTTGAAATTTCCATCTAGATTCATCTTATATTTTACAAATAAAATGAAAACTTGAGTTTAACAACAAAACATTATATCACAACATGTGAGCACATGCCAAATGTAATTCAACTATCCAAAATCTACACATTTATGTGTAAATTGCAATTTGAAATTTCCATCTAGATTCATTTTATATTTAACAAATATAACGGAGACTTCATTTTATATTTAAAAAATATAGTGACAACTTCATTAAAAAAAAAAAAACATTATATCACAACATGTGCTCACATTCAAAATGTAGTTCAACTAACCAAAATATACACATGTATACATGGTTTGTAATTCAAAATTTCAATCTAGAGAGATTCATTTTATATTTAACAAATTTATAAAATGACAACTTGAGTTTTAAAAACAAAACATTATATCACAACATGTGATCAGATGAAAAATGTAGTTCAACCATCCAAAATATACAAATTGTGAAAATGTAATTTGAAATTTCCATCTAGAGATTCATTTTATATTTAACAAATAAAATGACAACTTGAGTTTAAAAACAAAATATTATATCGTAAGACAAAACATTATATCATAACATGTGATCACATGCCAAATGTTGTTCAACTATCCAAAATATACAGATGTATGTACATGGTTTGTAGTTCGAAGTTTCCATCTAGAGAGATTCATTTTATATTTAACATTTATATAATGACAACTTTTTATATCACAAACATGTGATCACATGCCAAATGTAGTTGAACTATACAAAATATACACCTGCTTTGTAATTTGAAATTTCCATCTAGATTTGAATTTTATATTTAACAAATAAAATGAAAAAATGAGTTTTAAAAACAAAATATTATATCACACCATGTGATCACATGCCAAATGTACTTGAACTATCCAAAATATACACATGTATGTGTTTTGTAATTTCAAATTTCCATCTAGATTCATTTTATATTTAAAAAATAAAATTACAAATTGGGTTTTAAAAACAAAACAACTTGAGTTTTAAAAACAAAAAAACTTGAGTTTTAAAAACAAAACATTATCTATCACAACATGTGATCACATGCCAAATGTAACTATCCAAAATTTAAAATCATTCCTGATAAAAGTAAATGTAGTTTAAAACTATATCCAAACAATAAAATATGTCCAAAATTTACATCACATGAAGAATAAAAGTAAATACATATAGTTCAATGTATAGTGTTACAAGTATAAAGATATGTAGAAAAGATAGAAAAGTAAATATGACTTCATAGATAAGACTATATATAAAAAGGTAAATTTAAGACTAGATCTATCAAATAAAATGTTGCACACATGTGCATCATCAATCAAACACAGATGGATCTAATGTCTCTACCAGCAAAGTCCTGAGCCTTATGCTATCTTGTGAAGAACAGGGAACGTGTACACAATGTGTACAAAAAATAAAATTTAATGTTTTAAAATTGGATGAGAATATAGAACTTCAAGTAAAAAAAGAAAATGAAACAAAAATCATGCAATACCTCATGTGGTTCCCTCTCCATTGTCTTTTCTTACTTTTCCATTAAAACATCCTCCACAGTAAACTATATAATATACATATACACACACAGATATATATATATATATATATATATATATATATATATATATATATATATATATATTAGAAAATTTCAAATGAAAGTGCATACAAACTAATTTTCAATAATATTAAAAAAAAGTTAGAAAACTTGTTCAAGTGGTGTGGATGTTCCTATCTCCATCATACACTCCATTCCTAGAGTCCTCAGAGAATGGAAATCATCTCCAAAAACCTAAAATTCAAAAAATTTAAAACTAGAAAATAACTCAAGATCTAGATCTCATTTTATAATAAAACTTTTGAACTGCAATTTATTACTTAAACATATAAGTGAAAACTTGAATACTTGTGATGGTGGATTGGGCACATCTCGTAAGGGTGGCTCCGAAAGAAAATCTCCAGAAACCTCAAATTAAAAAAATTAAAAAATATAAAATAGCTCAAGATCGAGATCTCATTTTTTAATGAGACTTTTGGACTGCAATATATAACTTAAAAACATATTTAAGTGAAAAATTGTTCATA
This sequence comes from Pinus albicaulis, assembly GCA_034641835.2. Lineage (NCBI taxonomy): Eukaryota > Viridiplantae > Streptophyta > Pinopsida > Pinales > Pinaceae > Pinus > Pinus albicaulis. The sequence continues at coordinate 840,656,295 of CM076577.1, read as the reverse complement.
TTTGTGATGGTTGATTTGGCACATCTCCTAAGGAAGAATAAGGTACATCCATTACAAAATGATTGAACAGAATCATAATTTGTTAACATTTAATTATATACATGTACATGTGTACTCAATTATTTATTTTAAAAATATTTCATCATGTTTCAATATATAATAATAGATTAAAATAATTGTACATCATCATGTTCACTTAAAAAACACTAACATGTGCCAACATATCATCTTGATGGTGAGAGCCATCTTGATTGTGTGAACCTGAGGCTTCGACCGTGATATTAACATCTTCATTCATCAAGCATGAGAACTACAAATGGTGTTCACATATATGATACATTTTTTTTAGATTAAATTATACAAATAAATTTATGTATATATGTATTTATTAAAAAAAATTCTTGTGTTAAAACAATCACCCTAAGCATTAACACATACCAATCACATGCCCTCTTCCTCATGAATAATTAGGTCGTACCGACCATTGCGACAATTCTTTTCATATGTTCTGAGACCTTCAATAGTCTTGTTGTATATCTCATCATCTGTATGATACACAAAATTAGCACATGCATTCTATCATGTTCTTAATCGATTCAGACAAACATAAATTCCTGCCAGTCCACTCTGAGCATTGTCAATGATGGCATCCCTTAGTTCTATACTAATTTGATAAGTGGTTTCAATATCTGACCACAAAGTTTCCACACGAATAAGTCAACTAACCAATGGTGGCTATGGGCGAGGAAACTCAGAATCATGATTAGTGCTCCTATGGTCACATAATCGACCTTTCCTAGGACCAAAAAATTCCAAGGTAAGGTCATTATAATTGGGTTTCATTCCCAAAATTAATTCTACATAAAATAATTTTTAAAAATAAAATGGAACCTCATTGTTCCATGTGATTCTTCCATGGGAAGGAAGGTGCCTGTCATACAAATGGAAAACTATATCATGGTGCTTGAAATATTTCACCTTTAGCATCTTTCTTTTTATCCCTTCTTTGAAATTAAACATAGACTTGGCCATTTTTGTTGCAACTCTTTGTTTAACAACCCCCCATGTATCGATACCCGTCACTGTTTCCTTTCTTTTTATCATCACTTATACAAAATTATCAGTGGTTGGTCCAAGCGTTAGGTACACATCAACTAGTGTTCTTAAAGAGAGAGTAACTATTTCTAAGCTTTCTCAACTCTCAATAGGGAGTTTCAAAGACAGAAGATCTTTCTTCAATTTTGAATGAAGATGTTGACACCTTTTTAATGTGCATTGTTGCATGTTTGTTTCCCAAGGTATATAAAAAATGTCAGATGGATAAGTCGTGGTTGGTGTAAAAACTTCTTCTTGAATAACGGGTTATGTCATATGTGTTTTTGGAGAAACATTTTCACCCTCCACATCAATATATAAAATTTTGTATAAAAAAAAAAAATGTGAACAAATTTGTACAAATTGAATGAAAATAATATTCATCTTGATGGCCACCTTGATATGGCCGGCTAGCATCATGCCCACCCTGAGATTGTTGAGAAGCAGAATGAACACCAATTGGTTGAGAACCAACACGATCACCCATTGATTGGTCTCTAGAGGAATGCATATCACCACCCTCATGCAATTGGCCATCACCTATTTATGGGCCTCCAAGGGAATGTGTACCACCTCCAACCTCACGCGACGAGAGGGAATCTTCATACAAAAATATGAAGATATAATCAATTCAAAAATACATTCATACATATAAATACATGTACATATGATTTATTAAATTGCGTGAACCATATCACGATTGCGTGAACCATGGCCATGCTCCATTTATGGAGTAGATATTCTTGTCCTCCTAACTCCTAAAAAATAAAAATAAAATGAAATTTATTAAAAACTAATTTAAGTAAAAATTTATAAAAAATCAATTCCATATGTATACATGTATGTACACGGGGATAATATATATATATATAGTCAATAAAAAAATTAATTCCATATGTATACACACATGTATGTATGGAGATAAGTTCAAATATTCAAATGTTATTTAAAAACATGCACATTTAATATAAATACCATGAACATCCCTTGATCCATGATCTCCCTTTGTCGCAGAGGCATGGGATTCTATTGATCTTCGCTTTTCATCCTCCATGCTATATATGGATATCTACAATGGACATTTACAATTATTTTTAAATTACTATTTAAAATAAATTCAAAATATTTCCAAAAATTAATGTAATTTGGTAGACAAATTGTGTACAACACAACTTTCAAATCACTAATTGATGTGTGAAACTCAATTTAAACAAAAAATTGTTGAATTCCTCACATTTTATTTTATAAAAATGTGAAGTTCACAAATTTGTGCTTACATAGTGGGAGCACACTTGGTATATAATTGAAAAAAACACTTGGTATATCATTGAAAAAGATATGTTACAATGTCCATCAATAAATTTTGAAGGAGATTTCTCAACACTAATTCATCTTTGAGAGACGAATCTTGAAGTGGAATTGTCCCATATAATACTAATTCATGTATTAATTCATCTTTGACATATGAACCTTGAATTGGAATTGCCCCATTCAATAGATCACTAGACATCTTATTAACATTTGCACAATGTGTTATACTAAAAATTTGAAATTTTCTAACAATATTGTTTTATTTTCCCTTCAATTGTTTTAGTCTCTCCTTGTTAAATTGGTACACACCTTTCATTTGGTTGCACACAAGTTCATGCAGGGGCATTCGAACATATTTGGATTAATTTCGAATCTGAAGCTGAAGAGACGAGTATGCGAGCGGTCACACAAAATTGGGGCAAATTTTGTTAAAAATGATACTGAATTTTATGTAAATGATCTTCCATATGCGCGAGTAGAAGACCAAGAGTTTTCTTTGAGCGATTCAGAGAGATTTTGTGGATCTCAACTGATTCTTTGAAATTTCTAGATAATATCAAATCTTTAATGTGTGAAGGGGGGAGCGAGCACAATGGAATAGTGTGAGGATTTGCGCTGAGGCTGAAATGCCTTAGAGTATCTATAATATTTGAATATAATAAAATTTCTAGTTATTTGGACTTTCTACGTCTAAGTATGGTTTAGTTTAGATTTAGATTTACAGTTTTAATTTTGTGCTAAGACTCCATGACCGACCATCAATCCCTGCAAGGATCGATGGCGATCTAATGCACCATTTTCAAAGCGTGATAATAGTTACAGACTCGGCGGATTATATGTCTTTAAGCCACTATGTAACTCAGGATAGTATTGAATCTAAATTTCATTGTGAAATTGATTGAATCGATGTATGATTACTGGGTTATAAACAGTATAAAGTGTTGTGATATATATGCTTGCCGTATTGAAATGCATTTAAATATAATTCTTTGGGTGATGAATGGCTATCATATTTATTTTGTGAGAAGAGCTCCATAAATCAAATGCATTTTCAGACTTTTAAATGGGCAAAGAAAACAATGCTTGTATCTGACAATTGAATACAATTGAACCATGTGATGAATTGAGGGCATGATAACTAGTGTGAAAAGCATATTTTGTTGAGAACGATATCAGTTGAGGTCAAATGTTGTTGTTTGAACTGATGTCGGATAAATGTAATTATAATTCCAAATTCAATGCAAAGCTTTCATTTTGCAATCAAATTTCGTTGGTTGAATTGCTATCAAGGTCGATCGATCCGTTCAGGACAATGGTGACAAGTTTTAAGGAACACATTTAACTACGGAGCAACCCTGCATTGAACGTTTTGAATTCCTGTTGGGTTTAAGCCTAAAGGAAACCAACGTTTGTTGGTTGGGATTATAAAACTTAATTATTGGTTCCATCGGTAAATGTTTATATATGTGTAAGAATTAGAGTGGTGCAATGGAAGCAGAGTGGGACCATAACCCACAGGTCCCAAGATCAAAATATCAAGTTTATAAATCTGCAAATTTGACACAATTTTGAGGTTGCAGGTTCATTTTGTAAATTGAAAGGTGAACCTGCTTATAGTGGGTTTCGCTTTTCATCAAATGGTATCAAAGCAGGGAAATGATTTCCTGTGGAGAAGAAGTTTGCGTACAGAGGAAGAAGAGGTACAGTTTTGTGAATTTTCGTTAAGCTTGTGATTTTTATGTTTTGTGAAGGTAGCAGCAAAGGAAGGTGAGAATATTGCAGCAACCTAGAGCAGGAGTGCTCAATGGTTCCACAGTAGAAAACCAAATAGATGCCAAAAGACTGAGCTCAGGAGAGAAGATTGGTGAGGTATCTGGTAGCGGGGAGGATTTGCTATTGCAGAGGTTTTGTTGTAGCTCACAGAGGAAAATTTCACAAAGGATGCGAGTTAGAATTGTTCAAGCATGCTGCTATAGGAAGATCACAAGGAGCAGTTCCATAGATGACGTGGGTAGAATTGCTGACAGTTAGAGACGACATATGACCAGGACGTCATAAATTTTTGTGCCTCGGGAGTCTGATGCAGGGGCATTCGAACAGATTTGGATTAAGTTCGAATCTGAAGCTGAAGAGATGGGTATGTGAGTGATCACACAAAATTGGGGCAAATTTTGTTAAAACCGATACTGAATTTTATGTAACTAATCTGCCATATGCGCGAGTAGAAGACCAAAAGTTTTCTTTGAGTGATTTGGAGAGATTTTTTGGGTCTCAACCGATTCTTTGAAATTTCTATATAATATTGAATCTGCAATGTGTGAATGGGGGAGTGAGCACAATGTAACAGTGTGAGGATTTGTACTGAGGCTGAAATGCCTTAAAGTATCTGTAATGTTTGTATATAATAAAATTGCTGGTTATTTGGACTTTCTGTGTCTAAGTATGGTTTATTTTGGATTTATATTTACAGTTTTAATTTTGTTCTAAGACTCCATTATCGACCATCGATCCCTGCAAGGATCGATGGCGATCTAATGCAACATTTTCAAAGCGTGATGATAGTTACAGACTCGTCATATTATATGTCTTTAAGCCACTTTGTAACTCAAGATAGTATTGAATCTGAATTCCGTTGTGAAATCGATTGAATTGATGTATGATTGTTGGGTTATAAACAGTAGAAAGTGTTGTGATATATATGCTTGCTGTATTTGAAACACATTTAAATATAAGTCTTTGGGTGATGAATGGAAATCGTATTTATTTTGTGAGAAGAGATTCATAAATCAAATGCATTTTCAGCCTTTTAAATGGGCAAAGAAAACAATTCTTGTATCTGATGATTGAATACAATTCAACCACTTTATGAATTGAGGGCATGATAACCAGTGTGAAAAGCATCGTTTGTTGAGAACGATATCAGTTGAGGTCAAATGTTGTTGTTTGAACTGATGGCGGAGAAATGTAATTCTAATTCCAACTTCAATGCAAATCTTTAATTTTTCAATCGAATTTCATTGGTTGAATTGCTATCAAGGTTGATCGATCCTTTCAAGACGATGGTGACAAGTTTGAAGGAACGCATTTAACTACAAAGAAACCCTGCGTTGAACGTTTTGAATTCATGTTGGGTTTAAGCCTAAAGGCAACCAACGTTTTTTGGTTGGTATTATAAAACTTACTTATTGGTTCCATAGGTAAATGTTTATATATTTGTAAGCATCAGAGTTGCATAATGGAAGAAGAGTGGGACCATAACCCATAGGTCCCAAGACCGAAATATCAAGTTTATAAATCTGCAAATTTGACACAGTTTTGAGGTTGCAGGTTCATTTTTTAAAGTGAAAGGGGAACCTGCTTATAGTGGGTTTCTCTTTCCATCACAATTTAAGAATTGGTGAAAACTACAATTCCATTTGATCCATACTCCCTAGTTGTTCCCAAGACTTCTATCAATGCAATATAATATGCCTTGGTGATTTTTGTTCCTCCTGGTATATTCATTTTCCTTTGGAGGACCTTTCTAGTCGCAATATTGCAAAGCACATATGTAATCACTACTTTCCCTAGATTGGGATAACAAGAAACATCTATGCATAATTTCCATTTTTCAACCATATTATTGGGTTTTTTGATCCTTGAAAAAAATTCAATAAAATATATTAAATTAACATTTATTTCAAATGCATGGGAGAAATGACATGTAGATGGTTTTCCTTAAAGCTTATGGGTGAAATTACATGTAAATGGTTCCCAAAAACAGTAGAAAATTCCTTAAAGTTTATGAGAAGTGGCATGTACATGGTTTCTAAAAACACTAGCATCTTCCTTATTGCAGATGCCTCAAATTAACACTATAAAATTCCTTAAAGCTTATGGGAGAAATGACACATGTACATAGTTCACCTTAAATTTTTCCTTATGGAAGAAAGGAGAAATGACATGTACATGATTTTCTTTAAATTTTGCCTTGAGTTTATGGGAGAAAGCCTTGAGTTTGTGGGAGAATTGACATGCACATAATTTTCCTTAAATTTTTCCTTAAATTTTATGGGAGAAATCACATCTAGAAATGGCATGCCTTAAAGTTTTCCTTTCCTAGAGTTTAAGGGAGAAATGACATAGAAATGAAATATAAATGACATAGAAATGGCATGCCTTAATGTTCACCTTAAATTTTATGGGAGAAATTACACATGTACATGGTTTTCCTTAAACTTTGCCTTAAAGTTTATGGGAAAAATGACATGTACATGGTTCCAAAAACACTAGCAAATGCCTTGAATTTTATCAGAGAAATGACATGTGCATGGTTATCCTTAAATTTTTCCTTGAGTTTATGGCAGAAATGGTTGAAATGACATCCACATGGTTATCCTTAAAATTTGCCTTAAATTTTATGGGAGAAATGACATAGAAATGACATGTACATGGTTCCAAAAACACTAGAAAATGCCTTAAAGTAAAGTTTTCTTTAAATTTTATGGGAGAAATGACATAGAAATGACATGTACATGGTTCCAAAAACACTAGTAAATACCTTAAATTTTATGGGAGAAATGACATGTACATGGTTATCCTTAAAGGTTGCCTTGATTTTATTGGAGAAATGGGAGAAATGACATGTATGTATGATTATACTTAAATCTTGCCTTAAATTTTATGGGAGAAATGACATGTACATGGTTCCCAAAACACTAGAAAATTCCTTAAATTTTATTTGAGAAATGACATGTACATGGTTTCCAAAAACACTAGCATTTTAAAAATATATTAAATTATAGTTATGGTTTTCCTTGAAGTTTATGGGCGAAATGACATGTACATGGTTTTCCTTGATGTTTTCCTCAAGTTACAACCATGGAGTGATGTTTTCATCTGAGGATGAACATTAGCCAAGAAAATAAAGTATGTAGATAAGTTTAAATTGGTATGTTTATTTATGAACTTAATTGAAATAAATAGGTTGCTAGAAATGAAAAATATAATGATAAGTTCGACAAGATGGATGTTGACTAATGTTTAATATATACATGTATGAATGTATGTCTGGTGGAGCTGTTGTGTGCATGTAAAAGTTGTGTGAAGACAATTATCCTCAACACATAAATGAAAATATAATGAGAGGTTCTACAAGATGGATGTATACTAATGTTTAATACATGCATGTATGCATGTATGTCTGGTGGAGATGTTGTGTGCATGTGGAAGCTAAGTGAATACAATTATATTGCACACTAGTATTATTAATGATAGGTTCTACAAGATGGATGTATACTAATGTTTAATATATGCATGTAAGCATGTATGGTGGAGTTGTTGTGTGCATGTGAAAGTTGTGTGAAGACAATTATCCTACACACGTGTATTATTTATGATAGGTTCTACAATATGGATGTAGACTAATGTTTAACATATGTATGTATGCATGTATGTGTGGTGGATTTTTGTGCATAACTACGTTACCACAAGCGACGATATTACATTCTTGGGAGAAGAAATTAAAAATCAGGTAATCAATATAAATCTAAATATCAATAAATATAAGATCAATATTAATCTCAATGCATAACCAAGTCTTTTAAAAATAAAAATGCTTGAGAAAATTTTACATATACTTCAGAAATTTTTTTAAATGTTAAATCTGTTTCTGAAAAACTATTTTCCAAAATGTTAAATATATTTCTAAAATAATATTTCACTGTATTAACCAAAAATAAAATAATTACATTATATCTTATTTAAATTGTTAACCAATTTATTATGATAAAAATTAATTTGAACCTCGTGAGTATTAGATGATGGTGATGATGTTGAGATTTACAGGATCAGTGTTTCTCATGTTTGGGGTGTTAGCTTTTGTTTCTCTTCAATGTTATGTTCATGGCAGCTCAACTTCAACAACTATAGATCATAATACCTTCAATGTTTTTTACCATTAGTACTACCCTAATTAACAGTAAGGTGCTTAATACATAGTCCTAGTTACATATATGATTACAACTCTTAATGGGAAGAGATCTAACAGATAAGTGTAATAGAAGCAATAATTTTAAATAATGAATACAATGGTACTTATACTAATAATTACAAGGGTCATGTTTCAGTTACCACTATTAAAACATAACCTCCAAGTTGTACACTGATATTAACTCGTAAGCTTCTAGTAATCAATGATGTTGGAACATAATGGATAATATAAGCTAGTTATGATGGTTCTTACTAATATGATTAGTATTAGTGATTCTTAGCTATCAATGTAATACAACATGTATCTCTTACGGAAACACAAGCACCTTTAGTGGAACCACATAATGTTGAGTAGTAAGTGTGATTGGAATGAGTGATTACCATTATATTTACCCATATGTGAGTGAATATGGATATATGTAAGCTCTATGTGGATAAACACACGGTTTAATAGAGTATAAGAAAAGATATATCATAGTGAAAGCTAGGTTGCTCCTACTATAAAAGCAAGCATACGGTTGGGTGATTTACAAGCATTAGCACATAGCTCAATCAAGCTCAATTATGGAAATAACGATATGTATTGATCATTTCACCAGTGTAATCATGAAGCTGAGTACACACACCTAGTTAATGAAGCTGGATAGGTATCACGCTTGATCAACCTTACCAATACTTATGTAACTTATCACCATTACTAATCTGATATCCTTTTTGTAGTATCACAATTGGTAATTAAAATTAAATAAAGTTGTCAATATATATACATCTCACACATTTTATTAAATTTTAAATCAATAAAAATAAGAAAATCAGAATCCTAGACAAATCTTATCGAGCCCTAGTATGCATATATCCACTCTACATGGATGGAGGTCTGGTAAAAAATTCTTGAATCCCTTAGCTGCAGAAATAAGGTAATTTAAGGACATGTTGAAGATCAGATATGGAAGAATGTATATTAGTCATTCTTAAGGGTGGCAGGGTGGAGCTAGGCTAATGATTGCAGCCCTCAACAACTAAAAGTATTAGTGTTAAGAAAGGGGTGGTTCCTGGTGAGTTGGCGCTCACAAGACAGGATTGATGGGGTGACATAAAAAAAACAAGAAAAACAATGACGAACAAAACCTTGAAAATAACACTCGAGTGTAGTTGGATTGAAGTCAATAAACATGTGCATGATTTTGTGCAGATAACAGGTGATACAAGAAAAGGTAGACGATATGAAAAAACTCAAGATATTTTGTTAAAATATGAGTGCATCAAACATGATCTCATAAGAGATTTGTTGCATGACACAAGGGAGTTGGATGAGAACAAACAATTTTTTTTCTCCTATAGTGAGAAGTTGTCAATGACCATTTGGAAATTTAAAACATCCCCTCGAATGGATATTTCAGTTTTCAATAAGAGAACCTTCAATTGTCCAATGATTGCTAGTTTGCGATAACATTCATCTCTAAGACTATTTCCTGAAATATCATTATGTACCATTCCAACTATTACTTTTATTTAAAGGGTGGAAAAATTTATGTCGGCAATTATTTTGATGGAGGTGAACCAATAAAAATTTAATGTTCAATGTGAGTTATAATTACTTTTTTCTAGCTCTGGAAATTTTAATGAATGTAAATATCAAACATCAACCATGTATATTTCCATTGATACTATAAAGTATGCTACTTTTCTGTAGGCCATACTTCAGGGACTTCTAAAATTCTGATAAATGTGTAGTTTGAGGGATTGTTTCATAGGTGAACAACTTGTTAATTTCTTTCTTACATATTTCAAATGTGGAAATTAAGGTTAAGTATACTTTACTGATGAGACACTGATTTGTTTTCCTGAAATTTATGCAATATTTCTCAGCAAGGGAGTATTATATAGCTAGAAAAAATTAGGAATGTTAATAGGTGATAGGTATAGAAATATTGAGTACTAGAAGGCTCTAATGATCATGGAAGCAATGCTTTTGAATGCAGAGATGAAAAATCAAAGGAAAGGATACTCTGTAGATTTAACACTAAATTGAACCACACACTAGACCTTCCTCGGACGGATCTATTAACTATCATTGGAGACACATCAAGCATATATTTGGTGAAAATTTTCTGCAATTTCTTTCTTTCATTAATGGTTCATGTACGTCTGGGGACCGAAAAATAAAATGAAGAAAATGAATCAAGATTTTATCATCTACCTGGAAATTCGGAGATGATGAGATGACGAGGCCACAATGAGACGACAGCGAGATGATGAGGATGCAACGAGATGAAAGTAAGATGATGAGGCAATATATCTTCGAGGATGATGCCAAGGATGCAGATTACAAATAACCTTCGAACAAAAAAACAGAGAAAATGAAATCAAACCCACAAAAAAATAAACCAGAGTAACAACAAGCCTTCTCGCCTCCTCGCCCCTGCAACAAAAAACATAGCGAGAGAGTAAAATGAGACCAAAAATAACATGAGCGAGTATATTTATAACAAAAAGTCTGGCCGAATTATTTTCAAAAGTCCTGCCGAACTAATAGTTCGGCCGAAATTTTTTTGCCGGTTTTCCCATCTCCGTCCAAAAATCTGTTTACCCATGTCGTCAATATGCCGTCAATGTAAATGGTAGAATTACTTCGGCTTAATTAATTTCCAAACTTTGGTCAAAATTTCAAAATAGTTCGGTCGAACTTTTATAAAACTTTGGCCGAACTGTTGGGAAGATGAAATTTCTGACCATGTTTCTCATGAAAGTGTAACCCACCTTCGCATTTTTACCCGGAAGTGCTCTTTCTATGAAAATAAGTACTTTGCACTAAATTTTAATGTTATTGCTCATATTTTAGATATACCTATGACTATATAAGTCATTGCCTACAATTTTTTGTCAAACCATGCCTGTTCTACACTAGTGTCTCTGCACAACAACATTTGTAAAGCTATTCCTGGACATGTTTCCTTCACACGTGCTCTAGGTTAGAATTCACCAGAGCTAGTAGTTATTTTAATAAGAGATTGCTATATACAAAATTATTGATAATATTTTAATTGTAAATTATGCATATTATCGTATTTTTGAGTAGTTCGAATATCTTTTTGTAATATTATTGATAATAATTTAGTTATAGATAATGTGTATCAATATTCAATTTAGTAAAATTTTCATACAAAAGCCCATATTTCAAGTTTCCATAGTGCAAATAATGAAATTGTTTATGCACATATTATTGATAATATTTTAATTGTAAATAATGCATATGTTCATATTTTCAAATATGTTTCAAATTAGGAATGTGTGTGGAAGTGTTGAGGAAGCCCATTGTGCAGTGGAAGCTTCCAATATTCAGATCACCACATGGTCCCTGCCTCTACTGCTATTTAATTTATTCTCTTTTCATAAATTTTTTCACAGAGTTGAAGCTATCTTCAGAAGTCCCTACATCTACCACTATTTAATTTATTCTCTTTTCAGAAAGCTTTTCATAGAGTGGAAGATATATTCAGACTCAATAACGCCTATTGGTCATCTTATATTCACATTAAATACTTTTAAGTGCCAAAATTTTAGGATTAAAAATGAATACTTCATGCTTATATTATTTATAATATATTAATTGTAAATAATACACGTGCTTGTATTTTTGAATATATTTCAAATTAGGAATATGTGAAGAAGTGAGTAGGAACTCTATTGTGTGGAGGAAGCTTTCAATGTATGGATTGGCTCACTTAGCACTAGAGGCTTTTATTAATAATATTTTAGTATTAAACAATGCATATTTGGTTAGTAACATTGCCTGTGCTTTGATTATTATTTAATTGAATATATATTTTAGCATTAAAAATACACATGTTATGCTTATATGGATATTTTAATATTTTCCGAATATGTTTCAAATAAGGCACATGTGTGGAAGTGCAAATCAAGCTTTCAATGTGTGGGTCGCCACACCCAGCACTAAATGCTTTTATTGGTAATATTTTAGTATTAGACAATACATGTTTGTTGTTCACAATAAGACCAAAGAAATTTTTGGACTTACACTGTAATATTGTTTCTAATATTTTAGTGATAAATAATTAATTGGGGTTTGCATTTGGTCCACATTTCTGTCTGAGCCTGTGCTTGTCCCACACAACTTTCTCTGCACATGCTTTATCTAGACATGTATACGAAGTTATTGCTAATATTTTAATTATAAATAATTATTATTTAGAATATTTAGGATATATGTTTGTTTAGGTTCTTGTGTGGAAGTGTTCTTTGTGCATATTTATGCACTTTTCACTAACTAGTAATATTATTGATCATATTTTAGTTATAAAATATTTGGTGATAGGTCATTTGGTAATATCAGAAGAATAAAGACACCTTAATAAACGCTTTTATTGCTAATAATTTAGTTATAGATAATGCATATCAATATTCAATTGAGTAAACATTGTGTGAAATGGATACAAAGTTCTCCACAAAACCACATTTCACTGACTAAAATCTTTATTTGTGTGGAGAAAGTTCAATGTACGTAGAAATATTTTTTTGTCTAGAACTCCGAACATCGCACCAAAATATTTTATTGCTAATATTATTGGCAATGTTTTAGACATAAATAATGGATATCTCTATATTCTCTTTCCTTTCTATTTTATTTACAAGTAAAGCGTTCATTGTATGCCATAGTTATTGTTGGCAAGTTCAATTTTCATGACATTGAATAGATTCGCAGTCTGCACTCAAACGACTTAATCAAATCTTAACTCAATTGGATTTTAGTTAGTAATAATGTTAGTTTTTATTTTAATCAATAACACATTATGAGATATAAATCAAAGTTTCAAAGCATGTGTTCAAATACAAATAAAAAACATTATCATAAAATCGATATAGTTAAGTAGTTTTGAATGCAAAATAGTTCTTGTAGTTCAATTTGTAAATAGTGATTAGTTTAAAACTTGTTTAAATTCAAGGCAAAGGCATTAAAAACAAATTTTGTCAACAAGATCATAACTAATTTAATTTATTTTAATTTATATTTATCGTTTATCATTTTTGCATTTATAGTTTTTTAAGTATGGTATTCCTTGTATAGATATTTCACTATGCGGAAAATACTTATTGTGCAGAATGGAAAATTTTGTTGTAACCTTTGCATAATGAGAGCTCTACAGAACGAACAAAATAAAAAAGAATTCGAAGAAAAATTTCAACAACATCAGAACTCTAATATAGAGAGTTATTTCGCTATAGGAAAAAAGGATGAGTGGGAAGCATAAGTAGTTAAGTATTTCATGGAATAAAATATATGCAAGTTTGAATACACTTTGCTAGTATTCTATTATTAAGAGATATATGCATAAGATAGTAATCCATTTTCAATTGTTCTATTTTGTTTAAAGCAATAATACAATATTGAATATAATAGAAAAATATGAAAGCATTTTTTAGAAATTTATAGAAAACACTATACAGAAGAAACTTGTTTTGCACAATGAAATTTTCCAATGTAACCTTTGCACAATGAGAACTTTATAAAAGGAAATAAATAACACAAAATTAGCAAATGAATCTCAACAACATTAGAACTCTAATACAAAGAGTTTTTTCGCTATAGGGAAAAGGGTGTGTTGGAAATATAATTAATTAATTACTCCATAGAATGGAATTTTTGTAGGTCTGAAGATATTGTGTCAATATTTTATTATTAAGTGATATACATCTAGGATGCCAAACCATTTCCAAATTTTCAATTTTGTTTAAAGAGACAACACAACACTAAATGTAGTAGAAAAGTTGAAAGCATATTTTTGGAAATTTATAGAAAACACTATGTCAGAATAAAATTTCAATGAGTGTGATCATAGCTTAGGATTATATGATATAGTATTCAAAACATAGTCCTAAAATACAAAATTGATAAATAGGATCACAATTTTCTAAAGAAAACTATAAAGTAAATGGATTTATTTAGAGGAAATTGATGTTCTTCTCCTTGAACGACATTTTCAACCACAAAACAATAATATGCAATATTTATTACATTTCCAAGACTTGTTTAAGAAATATGTTGAGAATTTTTATAAAGTAATCCTTGTCGGGGGAAACTGTGACTTCCACTTTCACATTTTTGGTGAAAATCTCTTTTTCAATTTCCCTAGTTTTTTCCATCACGTCAACAACTCATTCAAAATTTTTCTTATTGAACTTGGAAAAAATAATTAAGCATATTTCAATGCGCTTTGTAGTAAAATATTTGATGCTATCAAACTTTGTTGCCATTTTATGTTTTTTCTCCCGTATTTGAGTTTATAACATGTCGTTTGAACATAAATCAAAATCTTGCATCATATGTGGACCGTCTAAGCCTTTTATAATATCCTTTTCCTTAAGATAGGTATTATCTCTCCTTTTGGATATTTCAGTACAATCATAATTGATATTCTCAAGTGTATTGACCCTTTACACCCATCTAGCTTCTAATTTATTCACTCGTTTAACATTTAGTAGATGTTGGTTTTTATTTTGAAAATAAGAGAATAGTCCTACAATGATGTTACACTTGTAATTTTATTTACCTGTTTTCACACAAGTCAATTTAGTTGACTAATCAAGTCATCATGCATAAACATATCACATTTTGTTAGCTCAAAACACAACCATCATAGGTCAAATTCATGAATCACATGCATTCATCATAAACCATAATCATAAATCACATGTAACCATCATAAGTCATAATAATAGATCACATGCATAATATAACTGAAATAAAATATTGATACTTATCCTTCATCATTCCTTATTTCTGCCTTTGTTAATTTGTACACCGACTGGATTGGTTGCCATAAATATCAATATGTGAAGTCATTGTCAGCAAATTTATTGCCTTCTATTATATTACTTTTAACCAAGTCCATAAATATCGTTATTTTCTATTGTAAACATATTAAATTAAAAACTTATTTCCAAGAATCATCAATAATTTCTAATCTTCGTTGAAATTTGCAACAAGAAATATTTAAAATGGAAACAAGAAGAGGCTTCTAATTTAATTTTCCCTTAATTAAATTAGAAGTAAATTGTAATTCCACATCACATGAAAACTTTTACGATTTAAACAAGGTAGGAATACTTAGTTACCTCAGTTAATTAGAGTTGAGAGTCTAATGGGAGGCATCTAGATTGTTCTCTAAGTTTTAGGGGGCATAGTTATAGTTTATTGTTAGTAATTAATTAACTTAATTTATTTGTGTTAAAATAATTTTAACTAGTTCTAACTGACGAAGGAGCTAGTGAGAGGTAAATTTAATTAAAATATATTTAATTCACATGTAGTGATCCATATAAATGATAATTCACTCATAAATAACTCATGCATATTAGTTCTGAGGAAGATCCATTTGAGATTGGAGTTAAAGTGAAGTGTAATAACAGTTGTATAATCATCCAATTTTACAAATGGTACATGGAGTCAGAGGAAGATCCTTGATGTACTGCACAACTACTATTAGGGAATTTCCTCATTAAACAGGGGCCTAATTCCTCATTAAATAACACAAGGAAGTAGGAGCATGGCAGGCTAGGAAATTGGCTAAATATTGAACATAGTCAACCTATTAAGCAGTGATATAGTTAGAGATAGTGCAAAGAGCTCTCAATACCAAGAGAAGAATTGTATTGTTTCATATTCGCGACTTAATGAAAATACATATAGCAGGGTTTTTATCTGAGGCTTTTCCCAAATAAATTTGTGTGTAGTGTGATTGAAATTTTTCTCTTTCTTTTTCATGTGATTATGTGATCATAATTATTTTACGAAATTTTTAGAATAGATTCAATTATTTTTTTTAAGCATATTAAAAGATTAGTTAAATCTATGTGCATTTTATACATGGTATGTGAGAACTTTGTTGGGCAAAGTTGGGGAGAGTATGTTTTTCATTTTTTTGTAGGAATTTTTTGGGCAGTGAGTTTGCAGAGAAGATATGAAATTTTGTATGAAAAAGTTAAAAAAAAAAAATAGAATATATGGATTCCATGCAAAAAAAATACCCAAATTAAATAAAAAAACATCTGTCGAATCCAAGTTTGGATGAGGGAAATATCGCCAATTTAAAATCATCTCCTTTTTCAGAAACTTTTGTGACAGCATGAGAGTTACAACGTGGATCTGCATTTCCAAATTTCCTAGACTCATAGATGTGTTTTTTGTCGTAGGAATAACAAATAATCTTGTTTCCATCATGGTATTAGAAGATCGTGGCTACGATGTGATATTTAGCAAAAGGAAGGTTTTTCCATGGAACAGATGAAACAGATCATTGTGTGAGGAAAGAACTTGTATGCACTTGAGTTACCAGATGAATGAAAAGATTTAAGGAGCAAGGAAAAGGTTAGAGAGTTGGTGGTTAAGAGGGAGAAACAATTACCTCTCAACATGCAGCCTTAGAAGAAGCCTCAATAAGTTGTGGAGAAACCACAATTGGAGAAGTAGAGAGGAGAACCAGTGGAGGCATCCACTCAAGTAGATACCTCCAGTAGGGGGGAATTTTGAGCCAATTGTGTAGAGGGAGCACATGTAGCCATATATCTAGGAGGGATGTGGGGCGATGTAAAGCAATAGTCCCAAGAGTTCGGAAATTTCGGTAGGGTCCATTGAGATTTTTTGTCTCATGGATCATTAACTTGCTACGGGGTCCCATGGTACATAGTAGTAGGATGGATCAGTGGCAGTGATGGAGTCAAATGATAGAGTGATAGATTGAGAGACTAGCAATAGTGAGATACTGGGGAGAACAATGTAGAGTTGGTAGCAGTGTATAGTCAGCAACAAAGCCGAGTTTTAGGTAGACATTGTAGTAGCTAGTAGCAGTCATAGACTCTGGTGACATACGCATCATAATGATCCCACGTGATTCACTTTGGATTCTTTACAGTTTCAGAAGTTGCAAAAGGAGCAACATTAGAGATAATTGTTGCATGTAGAAAATTAAAATGGTACCAGATCGGGATAGAGTTGAATTCCTTTCTTGTTGAGAGGATGTGTTGAAATTTGCAATAATAAATATTAAAAATGGAAACAAGAAGATACTTCTATTTTAATTTTCACTTAATTAAATTAGAAGTAAATTGTAATTCCACATCGCATGATATCTTGTATGAGTTAACTAAGTCAGGAAGACTTAGTTAGATTATTTAATTCAAGTTGAGAGTCTAATTAGAGGCATGTATAGTGTTCTTTAAGTTCTATGGGGCCCAGTTACAATTTATTGTGAGTTGTAACTAATTAACCTAATTTATTTGAGTTAAAGTCATTTTAACTAGTTCTAACTAATGGAGGAACTAGTGAGAGGTCAATTGAATTAAATTATATTTAGTTCACATCGAGTGATCAATCAGATAACTAATAATTAACTCATAAATTACTCATACATGGAAGTTTTGAGGAAGACCCAGTTGAAATTGGAGTTAAAGGAAAGTGTACTATCAGTTGTATAATCATCGAATTGTACAGATGGTGCATGGAGTCAGAGGAAGAGAGTTGACGTGAGCACGTTGATAACACTTTGAGTAATTACAGCTAGAAATGTGAAGTTGGGTTACACTTTTGTGAGAATTGCCAACAAAAAATTCATGATAGCACATTTTCAGATGAATTATTCAAAGTTTTTTGGTCGAGAAATTATTAAAAAAATTGGTTAAAAAGTTTAACGTTAAAATTAATGACAACCTCTAATATTGTGCAACATATTTTTTGCTAGGGGGGAATCTGACCACTAGGATTTTCAGCTGAAATATTTTGTTCGACCCAAAAAAAATTTCGACCAAAAAATTATTTCAACCGATTCTTTTTTGTAAATTTTTTAATATATATATATATATATATATATATATATATATATAATGGTCGTTATTAAATTTCAAGTTTCTCTCTTTTTTTTCTACGTCGTTTTCCACTCAGAAACTGCGACCATAATGTCATTTTCATTTGGTTTTGTTTTTAGTGTGGAGGCTGATTCTACATTAAAGTTTAGAAGTTTTTGTAGTTCAGTGTTTTGTTTGTGCTTTTATTGTCTACATTGAAGTTTTGAAAGTTTTGAAGGTTGGCGTTCTGTTAATTTTTTTTTTTTTGTAGGTTTGTTGGGATGGATGAGTTTGGCACTGCAAGAGTTCAACGCTAGACTATTCGGCGTTGTAGAAATCCTTTCAACCACTCCACAGTAAGTTACGATTCTTATTTGTAAGAAGATCCTATCATGATTTCTCCCTATTATCATTAATTGAGAGGGTAAGATAATGGCACAAATTCTTCAAGCACCCAACCATCCATCATTAAGTTACTGGCTAAAATATCGCAAAATATATTTAAAATAAATTATTTAAAGGGCACTATTAAAAAAAATACATTTTTTTTTATAAGTAAAATAATATCCTCTATAGAGAGGTGTTCGCTCTATCAAACTTACTATTGGTATCAAAGATTTACTACCAGTGGTAAGTGAGCGCATATAACTTTTTTTTCAATACATCAGATTATTCTTCTTGGTGGTTGAACTATTTATCATGTGTAATGCATTGATCATAATAATAGTATATCAACACTACATTATATCCATCCATCCATACATGAATGCTAAATAGTATGGATGAGATCCCATACATAGATACCAGGAAGATTATGTTACACAAGATATTACTTTATTCATAGATGGAGGTAACTCACTACAAGGTAATCAGCTCTCAGGAATTCAACCGCAAGTGGATTGGCTAGAATCGTTACTCACATATGCCTCAAAACATGGTAATCCTATTTCATTAACTCACACTCTATGATTGTTTTGTTATAATTCTATTATGAAACCCTAGTCTAATTAAGATGAGTGATTTTAATATATTTCTTAAGCATAGAACAATCATTCACATGATTTAATCTCATGCTATCTTGTCCCATGAAAGAAAGATTCTGTATTGAGGAAATTTTTTTCAAAATTTAAAATAATTTCATTTTTATCATTATTTCATTGTTATCTTTCATTCTTGTAAGTGTCATGGAGTTATGTGTAGTGACCTAGGTACTAGCCCTTAAATTTAGCCTTATATCCTACATTCGTTGGCATAGAACTAGTAGAAAAAGGTTGCATTCACACTAATGTAGGCTCATTGCAATGACTCATGCTCTCAATCGCTTGGAGGGCTTGGCAATGGAGCGACTGGGGGATTAATGTTGCAAAAGGCTAGTTTCTCTCAAAGACTAGTGACCTGGAAGGTTTGAATGGCTCCTAGGGTTTTTTTTGCAGGTGTAGAAGGTATGTATTGTTCTGTTCCACCGATTCTGCTTCCTTAACTAAAACATAGGGAGTTGAATCATATCATAGTAACTTGTGGTCAAATTTTTACCCTAGTTGGTCGGTTACTTGGGTAGATGTGGGAGGAGGGTGTTACAGAGTGGTATCAGAGCATGGTTCATCCCTCAGACTAGATTGGTGGTGTATTGGTCATGCATTCATGTCAATTTCATATGTGTTCCTTATGATTTTGGTCTATGTTCTTGTTGCACATGCATGGTTTTAGTCATGTTTGCAGTGATGTCATCAAGTGAAGGTTGATGGGGTTGTTTTGGAATGTGTCTTCATAAGTGTATTATTGGTTATGCATTCTTTCTGCATGTCAAGTGCTTCTGTGTTTTCAAGTGTACATTGGTATGGTTTTTATTCTCATCGATGAGGTCATTGTTGAAATTGGCAACAAGAAGGGATTCTAATTTAATTTCCCCTTAATTAAATTTAATGTAAATTGTAATTCCACATCACATGACAACTTGTATGAGTTAACTGAGTCAGGAAGACTTATTTATCTCAGTCAATTTGAGTTGAGGGTCAAACTGGAGGCATGTAGAGTTCACTCTAAGTTTTAGAGGGTTTAGTCACAGTTTATTTTGAGTTCTAATTAGTTAACTCAATTATTTGAATTTAACTAGTTCTAACTGAGAGATTAGCTAGTGACAGGTCCAGTGAATTAAATTTGATTTAATTCACATGCAATGATAAATCAGATAGCTAATATTTTTTTATAAATAACTATTGCATGTTATTTATAAGAGTGACCCAATTGAGATTGGAGTTAAAGGGAAGAGAGCTATTAGTTGTATAATTATAAAATTGTACAGGTGATGCAGGAGGTCAGTAGGATGCCTTAGATGAATTTCGTAATCAATTCCTAGTAATTTCATAATTAATAGGGGCTAAATTCCTCCAATAATGCATAATAAAGGTTAAGTAACCGAGATTAGGAAATTGGTTTAGTATCGGACCATTCTTGTTGGGATCAGAATGAGACGACAGAGATAGTGCAGAGTTTTCTCAGGAAGGTAAATAAAATTGTATTATTTGATACTTTTGAATTAATGAAATATACATATAGCAGGGTTTTTAGTTTAGGCTTTCCCCAAATACATGTTTTTGTTCTGAAATTGAAATTATTTCTCTTTCTTGTTCATGTGATTATGTGGTCGTAAATGGTTTCTGCAATTTGTAGAATTGATTCAGAATTCTGTTTAAGCATATTACAATATTATTTGAATCTATTTAGATATTTCTACATGGTATGGGAGAAAGAATCACTATAGAAGATAAGAACTAGATTTTGTTTTGAACAAGTGAGTCAGATTTGAAGATTTATTCTTCAAGACCAGTAGCAAATCATTGTGTCCTTCTCTGGATTAAGATTCTAATATTCCCTTGAGGGTAATTCGAATTACATAGAATGGAAGGAAAATATGGACGCAGTTTTAGACGAAAACTGACTGAAGGAATTCATAGATACTGATATTCTCTAACCCACAACAACATATGCTCAACTTCTTGATGCATGGAAGAAGAATGTAGCAAAGGAGAGAAGTATCTTTTTAGAATTTGTTCAAGATCATATTGTCTCGAACCTCCATGGAAAGTAAACTCCATATGCTATGTGGAAGGCCTTAACAAATCTATTTCAGAATAACAGTGACGAGAGGAAGATGGTGCTAAAGGAAATTCTCAGAAATATCAAGATGGAGAAGGGTGACACATTTCCAAAATACTTGATGAAGTTCACTCAATGTTGAGATAAGATTAGAAGTGTTGGTGTAACAGTTTCCAAAGATGAGTTTCTGAGCCAAAAATTTATAGGCATTACTGAGAGCTGGCGTAGCTACCAAGACTCGGTGAATGGGAGGGAGAAGCTACCAGAGTGAGAGTGATTGTGGTCCAACTTGGTACAAGAAGAGATTCGGTGGAACACCATAGATAGATCGTCATCAAAGATTGATGATGAGATGAAATGTACCTTGGCTAGAAAGGAGAAGAAAGGGAAAGGGAAGGTGCCCCACTCCAAATCATATTTTGGTTAGGAAGGAAAGAAGTGACACTTGTCAAAGGTAAAAAAAAAAATCACTGTCATTAGATTGGAAATTATGCTACAAAGTTTCTGTACAAGAAGACCAAAAATAAGTCCTCAATATGAGTAGAAGATGAAGAAATTGCTTCACAGTTTGAGTTGGATTTCACCCTCATCGCATGCATGGTGTCATTAGTGATGGGCTCTGTGTGGTTCTTAGATAGTGGAGCTTCATTCCATATGACTGGAAACAAAGAATCTAGAGAAGGATCTCCAAATTCACATCGATATGGGAGATGAAAGGAGGTATAGCACTACCAACATAGGTATAGTTACCTTTCATAGGGATTCAAGTACTCCATGCACATTAAAATATGTCATGTATGTTTTTGGTTTAAAGAATAATTTCTTTTGTTTTCTATGTTGGAGGACCATGGCTATGATGTGATATTAATTGAAGGAAAGGCATTCCTTCATCATAAAGCCATGGGAGAGGTGAAGAATATTTTGGTTCGAGTAAAGAACCTCTACCAATTGGATTTAGAATATTGTGCTACCTTGAGCACGAAATAAGAGAAGGTGTTGCGCCAAGACATCGATGAGTTATGGCAGAGAATTTTCGGCCATATAAACCATGGCGCTTTGAAGATCATGCAGCAGATTTCAACAAGAATTCCAAAGGGTGAACTTGAGTAGTGAAATACATGCAAAGGGTGTACATTTGGTAAGTATACCACAACCACATTTCATGATAAGTAAATCTGAGTAAAGGTGATCCTTGATGGAGTTCACCCAAATGTATGTGGATCATTCTCGATAGTTTCCACAGAAAAACTCATGTATTATGTGATTTTGGTAGATGATTTTTCACACAAGTTTTATATTTTCTTCATGCAGAATAAGTATCAAACGTTCTCAAATTTTTGTGAGTTAAAAGCACTTGTCGAGAAAGATACAAGGAATAAGGTGAAGTTTCTGACGAGAAACACTGGTGGAGAATATGTCTCTAACAAATTAAAGAATTTTTTTTTTTTTTTTTTTTTTTTTTCAGAAGGAACTCAAAGGGAATTGATAGCACCTCATAACCCACATTAGAATGGGGTTCTAGAAATAAATAACATATTTATTTTTGGACAAACATGAGCTATGTTTCATGATTAGGGCCTCCCGTTGCATCTATTGGCAGAATCATGCAATCCAACAATCTTTGTGCAAAAGAGAACTCCTCATCGGATACTTCATATGAGTACACTAGAGGGATATTTTTTAGGTAAGAGACCAGATGTGTTGCATTCTAAAATTTTTGGTTCATTAGTTTATTTCCATGTGACCTAAGATGCGAGGAAGAAGCTAGAGCCAACAACTGAGTTGGGGATATTTGTGGGGTACACTAATACACCTCAAAAATATCAGGTGTACTCTTTAGCCCAAAAGATGAGAATGGTCAGAAGATATGTGAAATTTCATGAAGAGAAGGCCATGCGAATTTCACTTGAGAGGGAGATTCAGTTTCATGCAGTTGAGGAGCTCTTGGCTCCAAAAGAAGAACCTCAAGATGTGGAGCAACCATAAGAAGAGGTGTAGAGAGTGAAAGCACCCACTCATGCAGAGAAATTCAGAGATGGAAGGAAGCACACCAAAGAGGATAAAATTTTGTTTGTTGATGCTAGAGATAACGTGAGAGCATCCACATCATAATGCAGACAGAGAAGGTCCCTAGAGTGGTACCCTGGATACATGGCTCTTATGAGCGAAGCTGTAGAGATAGAATCATCCTCTTTTGAGGAAGTAGCATAGAAAAAAATTTGGGTTGATGCCATGGCTGAGGAGTATGGCTCCATTATTAGAAATAGTGCATGGGAATTTGTCCCAAGACCAGAGGGGAAATCAGATGTAGGATCCAGGTGGATCTGCAAGGTGAACCAGGCAGAATATGGGAGTGTGGAGAAACACAAGGCCAAATTTGTGGTCAAAGGGTTCTCTCGGGTGGAGGGGATTGATTATCATGAGACCTTTGCACCAGCCGCAAGGTACTCATCAATCAGATCCATCCTTTCATTATTAGTGTAGATTGGATGATAGATACATCATATGGATGTAAACACAACCTTCCTCAATGGGGTTATTGATGAAGAGGTTTACATTGAGTAGCCAGAAGGTTTTGATACCTTCAACAAAGAATCACATGTGGGCTGAAGCAAGCACCTCATGCTTGGTACACCAAGATCGAAAACTACTTCACCGGGTTGGGCTTCACAAAGAGTGAAGAAGAAGCGAACCTTTACCATATTTTGTTAGAAGGTAAAATTTTGATCAGTTTACTTTATTTTGATGATTTGATACTAACAGGTGATGAGCATCTCATCAAGTCTTGAAAAGATGATATTTCAATACAATTTGAGATGAAGGACATGGGGCTCTTGTAGTATTTCTTGATATTGGAAATTTGGCAAAGAGATAGGGAGTTATTTGTATCTCAGGGAAAGTATTCCAACAAGATTCACAGGAAGTTCCACATGGAGGGAAACAAACGCATGGAGACCAATCTAGCAGGAAACTAGAGGATGGAGGATACTACTCCAGGCGAAGTACTAGATGCTACTATCTACAGGAATCTTGTGGGTTCAGTCATGTATTTCATGAGCACACAACCAAACATAATTTATGCGGTTAACAACCTTATTCAAGATATGGTTTAGCCTACCAAACGCTTTTGTAAGGTAGGAAAGCATGTGTTGAGATACCTCAGAGGAACTACAGAGTTTGGGCTATGGTACAGATAGACAGAGGGAGTGAAGCTTCAAGGCTTCACAGATGCAAATGGGGCAGGGAGTCCATCCGATAGGAAGAGCACATTAGGGGGCATCTTCAGCATAAAATTAACAATAGTTTCCTCGTACAATAAGAAACGGAGATGAGTTGCACTCAATTCAAGAGAGAAAAATTACATGGCATCCAGTTAGGCTCCATGTGAGGCCATCTAGATGAGGAAGATGCTTGTTGGTTTGTTTGGTTGATAGATGGATCAGACATTGATTTATTTTGATAAGAGTTGCATCAAATTGTCAGTTAATCAAAATTTTCATGACAGGTTCAATCATATTGATATCCAATATCAACAACTTAGAGATTGTGTGTAGAGGTGGATTATGTCATTAGAGTACATTACAATGGAGGAGTAGGATGCATACATCTTGACGAAGGCACTGTCGAGAAGAAAAATTGAGTTCCATAGAGACAGGATTGGAGTAGCAGACAATCCCTTTATTGTGGGGAGGGAGTGTTTAAATTGGCAACAAGAAGGGATTCTAATTTAATTTTTTCCTTAATTAAATTAGAAGTAAATTGTAATTCCACATCACATGACAGCTTGTACAAGTTACTTGAGTCAGGAAGACTTAGTTAGCTCAGTAATTTTGAGTTGAGGATCAAGCTAGAGGCATGTAGAGTTCACTCTAAGTTTAGAGGGTCGAGTTACAGTTTATTATGTGTTATAATTAGTTAACTCAATTATTTGAGTTAAAATGAGTTTAACTAGTTCTAAGTGAGAGATGAGCTAGTGAGAGGTCTAGTGAATGAAATATGATTTAATTCACATGCAACGATGAATGATATAACTGATAATTCGCCATAAATATTTACTACATGTCAGTTCTAAGAGTGACCCAGTTGAGATTGGATTTAAATTGAAGAGAACTATCCATTGTATAATTAGAAAATTGTACACATCATGCATGAGGTCAGCAGGATGCCTTAGATGAATTGTGCAATCAATTCTTGGGAATTTCCTAATCAATAGGAAAATAATTCCTCCAAGAATGTGTACAAAGGCTGAGAAACCCAAAGCAGTAAATTGGTTAAGTATCGGGCCATTCTTGGTGGGATAAGAGTGAGACAGTCAAAGATAATGCAGAGGTTTCTTAGGAAGGGAAATATCATTGTATTGTTTCATACTCTTGACTTACTGCAATTTACAGATAGAAGGGTTTTTAGCTGAGGCTTTCCCTAGATACATATTTTTGTTGTGTGATTGAAATTCTTTCTCTTTCTTCTTCATGTGATTGTGCAATCGTAATTGGTTTCTACAATTTCTAGAATTGATTTAGTATTTTGTTTTAGCATATTGCAAGACTGGTTGAATCTATTTAGATTTTTCTACAATCATGGTATGTGATTGATATGGTCATGCATTGATGACTGTACCATGGATGGAATGATGTTTGTATTTTGTTTTACCTATGTGTTATATATTTACATGTTGTTATGATTATGTGTATACATGTATTATGATGATTGGTTGGTCTTGCAGGAGATATCCTCCCCGAATGATGCTAATGTATGTTGGTTTGTTTATGATTTGGTTTAGGTGACATAGTATGCCTTGCAAGAAGAAATCAGGATGACTTGCAAGACGGTAGATTAAAAAGATTCTCCCTATGAATCAAATGAGTAGCATGGTGTTGGGAACTCTTCTGACTTAGACGACACATTGGGGAGTTTGAAGGACTAAATAAGGTGTTGCAAAGCATATAATGGTAGAATCATATAGGAACACGAGAAACAAAGAAAATTCAATGCGGTAATTCTTCAAATTTTGTAAGAATTGCAAGACAAGGGCCACTTCAGATCATCTATGGATAGGAGAATGGAACTAATGGATCATACAATAGTAGGTATCATGGTGGTCACATGTCAGATACATATGACACAATCAAATATGGAAGGTTCTTGGACACTCGGGATAAGAGAGGTGATAGACACAGGTACTATTCTAGTTTTATATTTAACATGCATTATGATCATCAACATTATCACGCTTATAGGAGGAGTGATAGGGGGTAATTTCTAGATGAGTCCATGAAATAAAATCCACATACATTTGATGGAGATATGAATAAATCATAGGATGGGGAAGCATTATTGCTTGGAATGAATAATTTCTTCAAGTTACATGATTACTCAGAGAACATGAAGGCCATAATAACTAAATTTAGTCTTAAAGGTAAAGCATATATCTTGTGGGAATATGTAAACAACGTTAAAGATATTTATGAGAAGGAATTGACATGTAACGGATTCGAGAGACTATTCGGGAGGAAGTACCTATCGGAGAGGTACTATGACGATAGGGAAATTTTTTTTTATGAGATAAAGATGGAATCTATGATTGATGAGGAGTGCACTACTAGATTTCTGGAGTTGTTGACGTGCGTACCTTACCTCTAGGAGGATTAGGCCAAGATTTAGAGATTCATTACTAGGTTGTCAATAGAATTTAAATACATGATTGATTTTGATGAGCCTAGATCATTAGAGGAGGCCTCCTAAAACTAAAGCATTGTTATTAGTAATCGAAGTGTAGATCTGAGACTTAGCAGGATTTGAAGGGAAATGATAAGAATAAAGGAAAATGCGACAAGAAGTGAGCAAGACCTCAGGATACATGTAACAAAGAGAATGCATCACCACATAGTAAGTTCAATAACATAGTTACTAATCAAATAGGTAACTAAAATAGTACTTACTTTTTTGAGGTAGCAAAAAAAACACCCTATTTTGAAAAGTGGTGATGCAAAATCACCCTTTTTTCTTTGAAGAATATTTTTGATACTTTAAATTTTTTTATTTACCAAGTATGAACATTTCTTTTAAAATGTTACTGATTTTCATGGTAATTTTGGAAAGTGTTGATGCAACATCAACCATTTTTGTTTAGAGTGGTGTATCTCATGTTGGTAATAAAACATAATTTCTTTTTTTAAGAAAAACATGACAAAAAGAACTCAAATATTAAAAAATATATAAAAGTAATAAAATAACCAATAAAAATGTAAAAAAAAAAAAAAAAAAACTTGTGAAAATTGAAAATTTTAAAAAATAAATAAATAAAGCAAAAAAACAAAAAGAAACAAAAAATAAATAAAAAAAATGGGGAAAAATTCAAAAAAACACGAGAAAATAAAAATAAAAAATAAAAAAACATGAAAAGCAATTTTTTTCTAAATTATTAAAAAAATCAAAATAAAAAATTTAAAAATAATTGAAATTAAAAAATTAAAATTAAAATCGAAAAATTAAAATACAAACATAAAAATAATTAAAATTCTAAAATTTAAATTAAAAATAAAAATTAATAATAAAAAAAAAAACAAAACATAAAATTTAAAAAGAAAATTAATATTAAAATCTTAAAATTAAAATTTAAAATTAAAAAACTAAGATTACAAAAGAAAAAGAAAACGTATGGGAAAAAAACAAAACATTTTCAGATAATTGGAGAAAGAAACATTTGTTTTTTTTCTTTAAATTAAACCATTTTAAAATATTAAAAATGAAAACATATATATATATATTAAATTTAAAAAAAAAATTAAAAATGAAAAAATAAATAAACAAAAGATCAATATAAAAAAAAATTAAAATACAAAAATTACATTAAAAAACAAATAATTTTTATTAAATAAATAAAAGATCAATTTAAAAGTAAATTTAAAAAAAAACAAATATTAAATTTAATAAAAAATAAGAAATAAATATACTAAATTAAATATTAAATTAAATTAATAAAATAAATATTACTAGGAATTTGGCTTCTATGATCCATAAATCATGTAAACAAAAAATATTAAACAAAAACAATTACTAAAATTTATTAAAAAAAAATTGGATTAAAAAAAAATATATTTTTTATTTGGAAAAAAAATACAATTGCGTTGCACTGGTAGTAGCGAGTGTCGACCGTGGTGTTGTGGGGGACGGGGGGATGCTGAGCGCAATTCTATTTTTTTTCCAAATTCATTTTTTTTTTTTTAAATTCGAATTTTTATTTTACTTTATTAAATTTTAATAACTTTTTTATTGATTAAATTTAATATTTGTTTTTTTAATTTAATTTAATATTTAATTAATTTTTTTTTCTAAATTTCATATTTTTTTTATTTAATAAAATTTAATAAATTTCTTTAATTTTTTAAAAATTTATTTCAATTTCATATTTATTTTTAATTTTTGCTTTTAACTTAATTTTTTTTAATTCCATAAAATTTAATATTTTTTATTTAAATTAAATTTTTATATTTAATATTTTTTTAATTAATTTATTTTTTCAATTAATTTGTTTATTTGTTTATTTTAATTTTAATTTAATATTTAGAATTTATTTAGTTTTTTTACATTTTCCATTTTCAATAAAAATTGTTTTTTTTTTTTTTTTAATTTTTTAATTTTGATTTTATTTAAAATTTTTTTTTTTTTAATTTTTTTTTTTTTTATCTTATTATTTAATTTTTTTTTATGTATATATGTATATTATTTTTTATAATTTAAATTTAAATTTTTTTTTTATCTTTTTTTTTTTTTTAATTTAATATTTTTATTTTATTTTATTGGTTATTTCTTAGTTTTATTTTTTATTTTCTTAATTTTAATTTAAATAATGTTTTTGATCTTTTTTTAATTTTAATTTAATTTTTTAATTTATTAAAATTTAATATTTTTTTTAAATTTAATTTTTTATCTTAAAATTTGCATTTTTGTTTTTAATTTAATAATTTTTTGTTTTTTTTTTTAATTTCATAAAAAAATTCTTTTTATTTTTTAAATTTAATTTGTATAATTTAAATTTATTTTGTTTTTTAAAATTTATTTGTTTTTTTGAATTTAATATATGAAAAAATTAGTTATAGTCATGAGATTCAAGATCTATTAGCATTGGGAACCCTAGTTGACGCTCTACGCACCCTGCTGCACTATGCTTCCTGCCTCTGGCTGCAGCCCTATCGTAGCAGACCTGCATGATCTCACCTCAGGCTCCCCCAATGGAATAGGATGGAGGCTCGCAGGCTCCATCCTTCAAGGATCTCGCTGCAGGCTTCCCTCACAGGCCCAATGTCTCTTTCTTTACGCGACTCACCACCACCTTAGCCACTCCTCGCTCAAACCAAGAGATTTGGCCCATCCCTCCTCTGCAAGCGACTGATCAAGCTACAACAGATCCCTCGGTGACCACAACATCAACCACCACTGCTGCAACGACCACTGCCTCTGTGAACCAAAACCCCCTTCCCTCTGAAGGTGAAGGGCCAGAAATGAAATAAAATGCAAAGGAAAGAGACAAAAGGAAAAGTGCATGCAATCCTAAGGCAGAAAAAATTCTGAAAATAATCATTCAGGATCTGTATGTTGCAATATAAAAAGAATACATGCAAGAACACGTGATTATCTACAAATTTATGGGCATATAGCCCACAAAACACGCCCTAAAAGGATGGATCCATGCCAAATGGAGTCCGAAAGGAGAGATAAACCTTGAGTTAGGATCTAAAGGCTTCTTCACTGTGGTATTTTCTCTCTTGGAAGACAGGGGCATGATATTTGAAGGAGGCCCTTACTTTTTCAACTCATTTGGCTTATATATGAGATACTGGAAGGAAAAATTCACTCCGGACCAAGAAGACTTCACCAAGGTTCCAGTATGGTTAAGGCTATACTCACTTCCCACTGATTACTGGGCACCCTCAGTTCGAAAGGCCATCGGGGATGGACTTGGAGAGTACATAAAAATGTCAAAAGGCACAAAAAATGGTCATTATATCTCCTATGCCCGCATCTGCGCCTACATAGATGTCTCCGGAGCCCTACCAGAAGCCATCAGGATAAAATTCAAGGATGACATATGGACTCAAAGCATAGATTATGAGCACATTCCCTTCCAATGTAGAAAATATAATGAGTGTGAACATCTTTTCTGAGACTTCCCACAAAACAAAAACCCAACAAAAAAAGATTAGGGAAGGAAAAAGGATGACCAAGGCTATACCAGAGTAGGTAGAAAAAACAAACAAAGGAAAAGAAAAAACACAAGAAAAGATCCTCCAACGCTCTCCTAGAAAAACAAGTTCAAAGTCCTAACCATGCTGCAGGAGGAAACAGGGCAACACACCAGGGACACAGATACAAACATAGTGCAGGAAACACCAATGGATAAAGGCAACATGGAAATGGACGCAACATTTACTCTCACATAGGATGGCAACACACCCCAAGAGGACACATAAATGGAAAGCATACAAGACATTCCAACCCCAGAGGAAAGAGAGATTGAGCAAGTCCTAATGGGAATATAATTGCAAAAAATCACAAAAGAATGGAATATGAAGGGGATAGAAGGAATACCCATAGAAAACATACAAAAAATTGAGGAGGCCTATATATTACAGTAGGGCATGCAAAAGCAACGAGAGCACCAAAACAAGAGAAAAAACCTAGCAAGAGGAATCACGGCAAACCTAAAGGCAAACCAACACATCATTAAAGGGAAAAATAGAAAAAGAGGTAGGAAAACCAACAATCAATACCTTCAAGAGCTCGGAATTCACCTCATCAATGAAGGAAAGGTAAGGGCTATATCTCTCTTCCCTAATACGTTGCTATGATTTATACATCCTGGAATATAAGAGGACTAAA
The DNA here is from genome assembly GCA_034641835.2 of Pinus albicaulis. Lineage (NCBI taxonomy): Eukaryota > Viridiplantae > Streptophyta > Pinopsida > Pinales > Pinaceae > Pinus > Pinus albicaulis. The sequence goes on along the minus strand of CM076577.1, from coordinate 840,625,086 downwards.
TAGTCCCAGTAAGAAAAGGATCCTTAAATCCAAGATAGCCTTTGACAAGCCTGATAGTGTACTTCTACAAGAAAAAAATTTAATTTACACTGTATGGACTCCATTGAGAAATCTTTCTTAGGAAATCATTATAGCCACCTGGCCATCTTTGCCTCTGGTAATGCGAGCAGTCTACCAACCTTTTGGAAGGACTCTTGGTTTCACCTTTGCAAGTCTTTAGCCTCCAAACATGCCCTTACTAGTGTCTCTCAAATCATTGGAACCAAAGAAAAGATCAACATCACAAATGTCTATGCTCCTCACTCTGCCTCCGAGTGAGTGGCTTGGATACAAAGCCTCAAGAAGCATCTCAGCTCTTTCAATCACCCCCTTAGCTTCATTACAGGGGACTTCAACATGATTCTCAACCCAGGGGAAAAGCAAGGAGGCCTACTGAAATTGGACAACGAGTCAAATTCCTTTCAGGCCATGATTGATGATCTAGGACTCATTGGCACTCCTACCAAAAATGGCTCCTTCATGTGAAACAATAAAAGAGGAGGGGACAGACAGATTTCCTGCAGACTTGACATATTTCTCCTCTCAAAGGACCTCTTCTTGTGCTCCCTGGAAATGGAAGAAAGCATAACCCCTCAGGCAGGCTCGGATCATTGGCCCATTTTTCTCTACATCAAGCTCTCTAAAAGCCCCAAAAACACTCCCTTCTAGTTTGAAGCTTTCTGTATCAGTCATCTAGAATTCAAGGACAAAATTAAGGAGTGGTAGTCTTCTCCCCTACCCTTCCAGGGCAACAAAATGCATAACTTCCAGCAGAAACTAAAGCACATTAAATCAGAATTTAAAGTCTGGAACAAACAAACCTTTAGAGACATAATATCCGATAAAAAGCTAATTGAAACAAAAATGAATACCCTTCAATAGAGTATCATCAATCAGGGGATGACAGAGAAAAAAAAGCAGGAGGAACTCAGGCTTCAAAATAAGTGGGACAAACGAGATGCTGAGGAAGAAACTATGTGGAGTCAAAAGTCTAGAGTCAACTGGCTGAAAGATGGAGAAAAGAACACAACCTTCTTCCACACATCAATGATTCAACACAGAAAACATAATAGAGTTCTTAGTCTCAAAAATCATTTGGGCTTCATCCTACGCAATCACTCTAAGATTGAAGAGGAGCTCAATCAACACTTCACGGCCATCCTCACAGAATTCAATCATGACAACAAGGACATAAGGAAAATAACAAGAAACATCCCCAAAATCTTGACCAGAGAGAATAACCAGATGTTGTTAAATAAGATAACGATGGGTGAAGTGGAAGAAGAAGTCAAATCTATGCCCAGTGGTAAAGCCCCTGGATGACACAGTTTCACCATAGACTTCTACCAGGCATGTTGGCCCCTAATCAAAGAATAAGTCTATGGCTTGTTTGAATAATATTGAATCAAAAAATCTATACTCTATTCCTTCAATGCCACCTTCCTCACCCTCATCTCCAAATCTGACAAACCAGACTTCCCCAACCATTTTAGGCCAATTTCTCTCTGCAATGTAATATATAAGATAATCCAAAGTTCTAGCCAACCGAATCAAATCTATCCTACCCATGCTCATTTCCCCTCATCAAATAGGCTACGTTGAAGGTAGGAAAATTATGGATAGAACCATCCTCTCTCAGGAAGTTATCCACTCCCTCAAGGAACAATGTAAACCAGGCATGCTTATTCAATTGGATATGTCCAAAATTTTTGAGAGAATTAGTTGGAGCTACATAAGGAAAATTATGGCCACTTTTGGCTTCAACAAAGACTACATCAAATGGATTATGGCCTTACTCACTTGGGATTTCTTTTCCATCCTCCTCGACGGATCCCCCTTAGCCATCTTCAACCCTTCTCATGGCATCACAGAAGGTGACCCCCTTTCGCCGTTTCTCCTTTTTATCATGGCTGAAGGTTTGGGACGCTCCATTACAACTGCCTATACAAATGGTCACATCTGTGGTCCCAATCTCTACCCCTCCACCCCCCCCACCACCCATCAACAATTTTTTGATGACACACTACTCATGGGCTCTCCTACAGTCAAAGAATCCCTTTCTTTCCAGACTATTCTTAATGATTTTTCTCTTGCATCAGGCACATCTATCAACATCACCAAATATAAGATCTTTTTTCTCAATACCTCCCAAGCCATTCAGTTCAACATTTCCCGCATTCTGGGCTTCCCACTTAGTGCCTCTCCCTCTAAATATTTGGGTGTTCCCCTCACTGATAAACCCTTGGAAAAAGGTATCTGCAAATCCCTGATCACTAAGCTGCAAAAAAAGATCTCTAATTATACCTTTAGATCCCTAAACCTCCCAAGCAGACTTGTCCTCATTTTCTCGGTTCTCCAAGCTATCCCTCATTACCAATACTTGGTCATTGCAGCCCCTAAATCCATCTCTAACCAAATAAAATCAATCCAAAGCGACCTCCTCTAGAAAGGCAAGGAGAACAAAGGTGAATGGGTCCTAGTAGCCTGGGAAAAAATATGCAAGCCAAAAAAAGCGAGAGGTCTCGTCCTTAGAGACCCTGATCTTCATGGAAAATTCCTGTGGGCCAAAACCTAGTGGCGCTGAATCACCAATCCCACCACCTCCTGGGCTCAGCTTGGAAAGCTAAGTATGCTCCCACTTATCATTCAGACTCACTAATTAGAATCTCGAGCACCCTCAAAGGATCCCTAATCTCGAACCAAGCATGGGATACCAGGGCTCTCATTTAGAATCACTATTTCTAGGAAGTGTGGAATGGGGAGAATGCTTTGTTCTGGGATGATGTCTGGGAATAATGCCCCAGGATCCATATAGATATTTTCCTTCCCATCAAAATGCATATGGACATACTCAATAAAACGTTTGTTAAATACTTCTAGAATACTGAGGAAAACACCGACTAGAGGATGTGGCTTGAACACTTTGCATTGATTCAACCCAATAACCCTAAAATTTGCGCCATCCTCACAGAAGAGCTTCAAAAAAGACAGATTCAAAAGGATGTGGAGCCAGACAAGCTCAGATGGGGTCAAAATGCAGCAAGACATTTCAATATTAAAGAGGCATATGGTCACATATCTGATCCCAATCCCATTCCCCTGGACAGTAAATGGAGAAAGCTCTGGTATCGTAACCATTGGCCAAAATTACTCTCTTTCTTTGGCTTGTTATGCATAAAAAAAAATTGACCTGGGAAAATCTCCAAAGAAAAGGTTTCATCGGTCCTTCCATCTGCACTCTTTTTGAAACCGACTCTGAAACTACCAATCATTTTCTAAATGAAGGTCAATTCACCTCCAACATTTGGAACTTGTTATTTTTTGTATTCAAAGCCTCTGATCATGACCGTTCCTCCATCCGCCTCTCCCTCGACCTATGGATAACCTCCTTCTCCTCCTAACCCATCATCAACTTGGACTGGAACCTTATTCCTGGCATCATCTATTGGGCCCTTTGGAAAGAAAGGAACTCTCGCATCTTCAAGAACTTGGAGAAAAGAGATGAACAGTTCCTCCAATCCATAAAGCAGAATTTGAGATAATCTTCCTCCATTTGCAAGATCCCTGACCCCTCCTACCGACCCCCCCCCCATGAGGGAGGACTTCCTCATCCTCTCTGTCCTTGACCTCTCTCTCTTCTTCCTTCCCGCTTACCCCTCTACAGCTCCCTCCTAAGTGCCAAAACCCAATTGGCACCCCCCTGAACCCAACTTTATTAAGCTAAAATATGACGGTGCTTCCAAAGATAATCATGGTAATGTGGGCTTTGGAGGAGTTTTCCACAACCATGAAGGAAAATTTCTCAAGATATATTACGAAAACCTGGTCCACACCACCAACAATGCTGCTGAATTTCAAGCCTTATCTCACGGGCTTGACATTGCCAGAGATCACATCTTCTAGCCCCTCGTGGTGGAAGGGGACTCCACAGTGGCCAACCAAGACTGTCAGAAAATCCAACAAGGTAGAAACGCCCATCAAGTTTCTGACTGCTAGCACATAAAAAAAACCCTGCATAAAATGAAGCTCAGCATCGAGAATGCTAGGGGCTTCTTCTTCTCGGCCATTAGGCGCAAAGCTAACAAGCTAGTTGAATTTCTGGAAAATTTGGGTGTCAGCGACATCAACAGGCTCACTTTTGCAGTCTGGGATGCCATCGATCAACCATCTGTCAAAAATGGTCGCATTCATATCAGCCTCCTCGATTCGCAGCAGGCTGACCTCGAGCACCCCTCTCAATCTAATCAGTAATCATGAGCCTCCCACTTGCCACGCTCCCCACGAATCATCCCACCCTTGACACTAATCGTGCCTGCACTCAGTAGTACGTGGCCTCTGGCCTCATTAATTTCACGCATGACAAATCGAGTTCATTTGGTATGCTCCCCAATGGCTCCCCTTGTCCGCCTCTCCTCCCGCTAGCCTATATCATCCCCCCCTCCATCAACTATTCCACATTCTTTTATGCTCCTGTTGCTGCACTCACCCTCACTTTGTCTCCCCAGAGGCACTTTCTTCGCAGCTCCCACTCGCATCCCTTCGTGTGCCCCTACCACGCTTCACCTTTCTCTAGCCCGTTGGGCCCTCACAGAGCTCATCCTCCTCCCCCTGCCAATCGTGGTCGCGGTTCTCACTGGGCTAGTAGTTCCTGTGCCCCTGTCACCCATGCCGGAATAACTTCTAGGAACTCCAGTGCATCTTATGTTTCCACCACTAACCAGGATATGCAGAGGCACATCACAGACTTGGAAAACAAAGTGAAAATTCTATGCAGAGAGACGCCTTAGGAGGCGGTTGAAGCTACGCTCCATTGGATCTCGGATCCTGGCCTCACTAGAACCCAAGAAAATTTGTACAACAGAGCCATCGATTTACATTGGCACACTAAAACTCTCCTTCCTATAGCCCTCTAGGACCAAGCAGACCGCAATAGATTTCTGGAACACAAAATTGACTGTTTAACAGGGAAATTTTTCAAGTATGTTAGCGACAATCATCACATGCGATTCATTGACAGGAGCTCCCCCCATTACGGTCTACTGAGGAGCTGACCAACCACGAGCCACCACCACCAGCATCCTAAGGTAGAAGAGGCTACTCCCATGGTGCCGCACTCCTCCAGGCCAGAAGACCCAGACGCAAGTCCCTCTTCAAGCCGATGCCATATTTTCTGCTCCGATGAAGGTACTCTACACAAGCCCATCAACGTGGATGACTTCCTGACTGATGAAGCTTAGCCACAACACTCTCCAAGCATCTAAACCTCCCGATTATCTGCTTATGCCTTCCTTTTTTACTCTCTTATCGAAGCTTCAATGCATTTTTTCAAAGCACTTCAATGTACGATCACTCTACGTTTTTTGGCACTAGCACTCTCCCCTATGTTCCTCCCCTTTTATTCCCTTTCCCAAAGGAAGAGACCCTAACATATCACTCAGAAAAATATTCTGCTTCCATACGCTTGTCTGTGTATTTTCCTCTCTAGCGTTACGATGTAATCTATGTTTTTATGTGGAATGTGAATACATCTTCCTAATTCACAAATAATAATAAGGATAATAAGGATAATAATAACAATAATAATATATTTTTTCTTTAATTTTTTATTTTTTTAACATATTTTTAAATTTCAAGTTTTGAAATGTGTTTATTTTATTACTATTTTTTTTCTTAATTATTTTTTTTAATTTATAAAAATTTTTAATTTAAAAAAATACAATGAATTTTTTTTTTCAATTATTATAATTTTTTTTTTCATTTTTAATAAAAATTTTTATTATTGTAAAATTTTTGTTTCAACACTTTCTATTTTCGGGGTTTTTTTGCACAAAAAAATTGGGTTTTAATTTTATTTTTAAGAATGTTGAAAATTTACCCCGAAAAAAAAAGGTTATTCCAAAATACAACTTTTTGTTGTCAGGGTGTTTTCTGCACAAAAAAAAAAATTGGCCTTTACTTCCATTTTTAAAAATAGATGAAAATTTACCCCGAAAAAAAAAAGGTTATTCCAAAATACAACTTTTTGTTTTTCGGTTGTTTTTTCATGGGTTTTTGATGTTTTTTCGGTTAGATTTCTTGTTTTGAGGTAATAGTTCTCGTTTGATTGGTAACTATGTTCAATGCATCTGACAAAGGGCAGGGATTTTAGTTTGAAGAGAAGAACAAGGGTACAAGATGGAAGCCTTTACGGTGTTGTACTTGTGGAAAATATCATCGCAAGGGAGATTATCCCAAACATCAAGGTGGTAGACCTCATATCTATAGTGAACATGAGGCACAAATAGTGGGAGATGTTGGACGAAGTATTCATAGGATCTATGCAACGCTATAACAGGAAGGAAGATCAATAGGCATCTATCATTGAGATGGATGGTAAGATTTATGATCAACTTGTTTATATTTTTATTCACCCTTGATCTAATTATAGTTATGTTAATCCTCACCTCGTGGATAAGTGTGGTTTGAATAACGAAGGGCGTGCAAAATCCTGGTTAGTGAAATTGGTTGCAAGTACCAAGAATAGAGTTCATCATTGGGTAAGCACTTATGCATTTGACTTGAATGGTATGCCTACCTCAGCACATGTGAATGTATTTATGTTGGGATCGTATAACATTATTTTGGATATATATTGGTTGTATCTTCAAAGGACCAAGGTATATTGTTATGACAATACTATTGAGTGCTTGGATGACAATGGGGAAAAAAAATTCTTACGGGGTAAGAAGAATGCAACATCAGTTAGTATGATGATAGTTATGCAGGAAAAGTGTAGTCACATGAAATGGTGTGTGTTATTTTTAATGCACATTTCTAGTGACAAAGGTAATGAAGATGAGGATGTGGACGTGTTAAAGAAAGGTACCAAGTTCTACAAAAGTTTTAGGATGTATTTCCCATGGATATTTCAGAGTTATTGCCTCCTAGGGAAGTGTATTTTTCTATTGTTTTGGTACCATGGGAAATGCAAGCATATAAAGAACCTTAACATATGAGCACACCGGAGTTGGTAGAGTTGAAGTTGTGGTTGTAGGAAATGCTAGACAAGGGATACATTACACAAATTTTATCACCTTGGGGTGCACTGGTATTGTTTGGGAAGAAGGATGGTACTCGTAGGTTATGCATTGATTACAGGTAGTTGAACAAGGTGATGATTAAGAACAGGTTTCCATTTCCAAGGGTTGATGAATTGTTGGATCAATTCAGGGGAGAAACAATGTTCTCAAAGATTGACCTTAGATCAAGATATCATCTGATACGCATTAAATAAGATGACTTTCCAGACCAGGTACAGACATTATGAGTCTTTTGTTGTTCCATTTGCTTTGAATAATGCTCCAACTACTTTTATTTTCTTGATGAATAGTGTGTTTCATCCTTATTTGGACAAGTATGTTATTGTGTTCATTGATGATTTATTGGTATATTATAAAAGTGAAGAAGAGCATGCTGAAAAATTAGCATCAGTATTGAGATTGTTTAGAGAGAATCAGTTATATGCTAAGCTCAACAAGTGAAAATTCTTTCAGACATTGGTATATTACTTGTGACATGTGGTTTCCAAGGAAGGCATAACAGTGGATCCTAAAAATATAAGGGCTATCATGGAGTTCCCACATCCCAGGAATGTGGATGGGGTAAGGTCCTTAATGGGGCTAATAGGTTATTATAGGAGTTTCATCAAGAACTTCTCATGGATTTGTTATCCTATCACGTGTTTGCAAAGAAAATGTAAGAAGTTTGAATGGACATAGGAATGTGCAGTCGGTTTTGAGCAGTTAAAGAAGTTGTTGAACATGTCCCAATGTTAAAAATTGTAGATCTAGACAAGGAGGTTATGTTATGTACAAATTCTTGCTAGAGAGGACTTGGTGGAGTTCTTATGTAGGAAGGACTGGTAGTATGCTATGAATCACAAAAACTGAACGAGCACGAACAAAATTATCCGACACATAATATTGACTTGGCAATGATCATCCATGCATTGAAGATGTGGAGGCACTATATTCTTGGTACAAGGTTTGTATTGATGAGTGATCACAGGGGTTTAGATATTTATTTTACCAACCAAATCTGAACACCACGCAAGCTAGACGGTTGGACACGATAAGTGAGTTTGGCTTTGATATCAGGTATATTAAAAGTAAATAGGAAAGGATTGCAAATGCTCTTAGTAGGCGGATGCATGTGAATCATATAATAATTATGAGTTCCTATGAGATATATCTATAGGATTTTATCTTACAGACAGGATAGTATGATGTCACGTATATGGATCTTAGGCACAGATTGTAGTAGAGTACAGGTACAAGTAGTGGTACAGGTACAAGTACATGTAGTGGTACAGGTATAGGTACAATTGCAGAGGATGTCGACTATCATCTCACAGTAGATGATGTGATTAGGTTTAGAGACATTATATATGTGCCAAACAATAGTGAACTCAAGAAGGTGATGTTGAGGGAGTTTCATGTGAAACTGTATTTAGGTCACCCAGGTCATTAGAAGGTGCTGGCAGCAGTAAATAAATGTTACTATTGGATGCATTTAAAGATAAATGTTGCATATTTTGTGGCTAGGTGCTTGGATTTTCAATGGGTAAAAGCATAATGTAGGAATCCAGGTGGACTAATACAACCTATTCTAATTCCAGAGTGGAAATTGGAGCTCATTTTCATGGAATTTATCATAGGTTTACTGAGGGCATATAGACAACATGATTCCATCATGGTTATGGTGGAAAGGTTGACGAAGGTAGCACACTTCATTCTAGTGAAGTATACATACTCATAGAATGATGTAGCTCAATTATTCATCAGGGACATGGTCATATTGAATATTGTTACGGAGAATATTATGTCATATAGGGATACAAACTTCACTTTCAATTTTTGGAAGGAGTCGTTTCCAGGTTTGGGCACAATGTTGGCCTTTAGTACAACTTATCATCCGCAAACAAATGGAAAAATAGAGAGGTTCAATAAGATATTTTAGGACTTGTTGAGGATGTATGTGATGTATCAACAAGGGTGATCGATTTAATAGGGTGTTGATTGGGCCAGAAATGTTGGCAGAAATGGAACATGAAATGTATGCAATCAAGAAGAATTTAAAGGTAGCATATGATAGATAGAAAATTTATGCAGATTTCAATAGGTTGTTTAAGGAGTTTCAGGTTGGGGAATAAGTGTACTTTCACATCAATCCCTCAAAGAGCTCCTTTTCTGTTGGATCATGTGCCAAGCTAGCACCTCAATATTGTGGACTTTTCAAGATTCTTGAAAGGATTGGACCAGTAGCCTATCGACTTGCATTTCCTAGAATGGTGAAAGTCCATGATGTTTTCCATATGTCATTACTTAAGAAGTATGTTAAATATTTTTCTCATGTGATTTAATAGTTTGTATTATAGGTATATCCAGAAAGAGAATTCGAGTGGGAACGAATGCATTTTTCAAAGAAATATTCTCATGCTATGGAATTGAGTAATCGATCAGTTAAAGTGAAGTGGAATCAGTTTGCACCCGATGAAGCTACATGGGAGATAGAAGACCAGATGCAGTCTGTGTAACTTTCTTTATTCATTGTTTGAGTGAATTTCCTTTATATATGTCTTTGGTATCTGCTTGGTATGATATTTTGGTATATGTATTTTGATGTAAATACCACCATAAGCTATGTCATAAAGCTTGAATAAGTGGTATGGTTTCATGCCATTATAGTTATCATCATGTGTTATGTTTTCATGTTGGCTTGATTCTTAGCAGGTTGATCATTGTAAATACTGCAACAAGAAAATTTATAAAACTCCATGGGAAATATGTTTTTGTTACAATAGTTTGTTGGTTCTGGGTGTTGTTGAAAAATGAGGACGGTGTTCCCCGAAGGGGGAGGGTTTTGTAACAACCCTAATAAAAATTGCCTGTAAAATTTAATAAAGGTAAAATAATACCTTGGTCATGGGACACGTATTCCAAGTTGAATGTTTGGAAAAACTTCCTAGTGCAAGTGTTCGTATGGTTTATTATTGCTATGGAAATTGGAAAAGGAAATGGTTAATGCTTTGGAAAGACAAAGATGCATTTATTAGCATTTATTTATGAAAATAATGGAAATTAGGGTAAAAGGAAGGAAAAGGGTCACAGGTTGCATGTGAGGAGGAAAAGGAATGAAAAAAATGGAAAACTAAAGAAATTAGAGGCCTCATTAATAAAAACTCTTCTGAGGCTCAATTGACAAACTTTTTTTTTTTTTTTTTTTTTTTCAGTTTTGGAGCTCTCGTTTTCTTTCTCTCTCTCTATCATACTATTGGGAACATAGAGTTTTCTTGGAGAACTATTGGAGGAGTGTGGTGCACTTGGGATTTTGAGAAAGAAGGCAAAGGAAAAGTAAGAAAGTGGAAGAGGACATCAGGATCAGCAGACACAACAGGTTTTGCTTGTAGGTATCAAGTTGCATGTATGATTTCCTCACTAGTCTTGGCATGCATGGCATATGCATGTGTTTTTTTTTTTTTTTATGATATGTCATTGGCATGGAGGATTTACTAGATTAAAATTTGTTTTTCATAGCCTGTCCATTTCCTAGATAGCCATGGTGTTGTGGGTTTTACTTTTATTTTCTAGTTGGTTTTCATGTTCATTTAGTTGTGGGTTGAGTTATTAGTTCTTGGAAACCTTACTTGGACAAATTCTATGGAAGCCCTATAATAACTTGTGTTGAGTTACTAGTCCTGGAAGCCTTGGTTGACAAAACCTTTGGAAGCCCTTAGTGGGTTGAGTTAGTAGTCCTAGAATCCTTGGTTAGAAAAATGCTCTAGAAGTCCAGCAACAACTATGGGCTGAGTTACTAGTCATGGAAGCTCTGGTTTGAACAAATGCTTTGCCCTACACAACCTGGGGTAGAGACCAATCTAGTGATGGTTAGTGATGTCCAACCATGAGGTGGAATCATTGGTTGAGGGTTGAGGTAGTTTGGCATCTAGAAGCCCTGGTTTGGTTTTGATTAATGTTTTTTATGAGATCCCATAGCCATGCTTGGAATATGGCATGAGGGTGAATGACTGAAAGATAGATTTTTCTCAACCATGTCTATGGTCGGGTGGTACATGAAAGTCTCAGGATTGCTTGCATTTTTGTTATGGAAATAATAATTATTTTCCTCTTGTATTTAATGATTAAATATGCTTTTTAATATGTGGCTTATATGGCTGTTCCACGATTGTCATTTTTGTCATTTATATATTGGTTATGAATGTGTTCTATGACAATTATGATGTATGCCTCTCATCATGTTTTGATTTTTAAATAAATTAACAACAAATCTATGACCTAATAGATGATAATACAGCTAATGTGATGAGGAATCAATGATTCTTAGCGATTCTCAGATAATTATGAGACCATTATGCTCAGATCTGTTTTCTAAACCCGTACATTGCATATTTGTGACATGTTTGACGAAATACCTCATTAGGGTAATTTTGAGGTCTAAAATAGGCCTCCTAAGAAAAATGTATAACCAAAAAATATATGTATTACTCTAACTAGCATGTATGTTGAGTATTATGTCTAGCAGAGAGCGTATAATGAAATATGTATTGTATTGTCAGTGTTATGTTTATGTAATCAAGGTTGATGAGAGACATTAGGGTTTTATGGTGCACAGTGTGACAATGTTGAGTCAAAGCTTGATATTGCTGCTATAACGGTGGAGTTAGAGTCTCTTTGTTCTTGTGTTGTAAGATGTTATGTATGCTGCTAATGTTGATATGATCATTACCATATATATTTCCTTGAGGTGTTTCTAGGGCTATAAACTTATTATGATGTCCATATCATGTTATCAAATCTTATATACTTGAGCTTTGTGAGGGTAACTTTGCATTATTTATCATGATTCTAGCACTATCATATATATTTCAAGCATATTTTCTTTTCCTAGGAGGCATTTTTATTCTTACATCAAAGGATTACGTGCATATGGAGTTTCCAATGAGAGATTATGGTTCAAATTATCAGTGCTAGTTCATGTTATCAAGTTGTAATTACAGAGGACTGTTTATTATGGTGGGAATAGTTTTTTATGTAAGGACTGATAATATATGGCTATTTGTGCCTAGTACAGTCAATTATTTTACTATTTCTCATGATTCATGTGTTTTTGTTGTTGCGATTAGGGAGTTTCTATGATTGATGACATGTATATGTTGTTGATATCTTGGGAAAACTATTTTGTTCTAGAATTGATATATATATGGTTGTGTGTGGCTAGTAGAGCCAACGTTGCTACTACTGGTATTGATATGAACGTTAGCGATTCTTAGTGATTCTTAGATAAGTATGAGACCCTTATGCTTAGATCTGTTGTTTAAACTTGTAAATTACATATTTTGACATGTTTGACGAAATGCCTCATTAGGGTAATTTTGAGGTCTAAAATAGGCCTCCTAAGAAAAATGGATAACCAAAATAAACTTTACAAAAACCAATAGGATTCATGATGATGATGTCAACCATCAAGGATGATTCACCACTTTTGGAGTAAAAAAGTGAAAATGTAAAAAACTAATAAAATAATAAAACTACTTTTTCAATTCGTATTTTCAACTTATCTCCCTAAGGTTTTACTCAAGTTTCGAGCGGGAATACGCATTGGATGTAAAATTTAGTTACTCATCCAAGGAGTACCCATGTTGCATACTTTTGATGGACCCTACTACACAAAAAATGATAAATACATGAAAAAATGTGATTACAATCCTGTTTTTCTTGTATTGCTCATTTTTTGTGTAGCGGAGTCTATCAAAATTATGCAACATGAGTATTCCTTGGATGAGGAATTAATTTTTTCATACAACAAGTATTCCCACTCAAAATTTGAGTAAAACCTTCGGGAGATAATTTCAAAATACAAGTTGAAAAAGTAGTTTTTTATTTTTTCTCTCTAAAATTTGAGGATGTAATCAAATTTTATTTTATTATTTCCTTTATTATTTTATAATTTCCCTAAGATGCCCATTTTAGACCTCAAAATTCCCCTAATGTGTCATGGCTAGTAGGGGTTCAATCAAGTCCTTATCCAATTAATTGCATTTGTATCATTTTTCCATTATTATATTTCATTCTTGAAAGTGTCATGGAGTTTTGGGCTGTGACCTAGGTCGTAACCCTGAAATGTAGCCTTAAATCTAGTAGTCATGGGTAAAGCACTGGAAGAAAAAGGCTGCAATCACACTCATGTACGGTAATGGGAATGACTAGGTCTCTCAGGTGTTTGGAGGGCTTGGAAAGGGAGTGTCTAGGGGATTAATGTTCCAAAAATCTATTTTGTCTCAGGGGCTAGTTAGCTGGAAGGTTTGAATGGCTCATGGGGTTTCTGTTGTAGGTGTAGAGGGTATGTGTTTTTGTGTTCTATCGATTCCACTTCCTTAACTAACACATCAGGAGTTGAATCATACCATAGTAACTCTTTGTCACAAGTCTACCCTAGGTGGTTGGTTACTTTGGTAGATGTGGGAGGAAGATGTTAAAAAATATATGTATTGCTCTAACTAGAATGTATGTTGAGTCTTATGTATAGTAGAGAGCGTATAAGGAATTATGTATTGTATTGTTAGTGTTATGTTTATGTAATCAATATTGATGAGAGAAATTAGGGTTTTATGGTGCACAATTTGACAATGTTGAGTCAAAGCTTGATATTGCTACTATAAGGGTGGAGTTAGATTCTCTTTGTTGTTGTGTTTTGAGATGTTATGTATGCTGCTAATGTTGAGACGAACATTACCATATATATTTCCTTGAGGTGTTGCTAGGGTTTTAAACTTATTATGATGTCCATATCATGTTATCAAAGCTTATATAATTGAGCTCTGTGAGGGTAACTTTGCATTATTGATCATGAGTCTAGCACTATCATATATGTTTCCAGCATATTGTCTTTTCCTTGGAAGCATTGTTATTCTTACATCAAAGGATTACGTGCATATGGATTTTCCAATGACAGAGTATGGTTCAAATTATCAGTGCTAGTTCATGTTATCAAGTTGTAATTATAGCGGACTATTTATTATGGTGGGAATATTTTTTCATGTAAGGACTGATATTATATGGCTATTTGTGCCTAGTATAGTCAACTATGTTACTATTGCTCATGATTCATGTGTTGTTGCTGTTGTGATTAGGGAGTTTCTATGATTGATGACATGTATATGTTGTTGATATCTTGGGAAAAAATATTTTGTTCTAGAATTGATATATATGTGGTTTTGCATGGCTAGTATATCCAACGTTTCTACTGCTGGTAGTGATATGAACGTTGTTTTTTATTGTATGAGTACGCTGCTACATTATGAACATTTTGTCTATAGTTTTTTGTTGTTGCTTAATTACGCCGTAAGGCGTTATTATTTGAAAACAACTTTGCTGATGTGCATCGTGTCAGAATGTGAAACCCTTAAATTATATGTTAGACGATTCAAACATTTTCAAACTTTGATCCAAAAGTTAGTTTACAATGCAGTTATGAAGGTAGGGCATTGGGCGAACTGGACATTCTCGGATTTCAAAGAGGCATCGCTGAAGCCTCAGACCAACCAGTTGTTGGGAATCGGCGCCGGAGTTCATGGCGAGTCGGGAAGATTTTCTGAGGGTGGGCTGGAAGGTCCACACAGCCTATCCTGTAATTTTGATGCAGGGAAGGTTGGTTTAATCTTGATAGTCCAATATATTGAAGTTATTTGAATGTTGTCATTTCAGTAGCTGTAGCTATAGCTGTGGCTGTGGAGTGGATGTTATCAATACAATCAACTGGTCTGTAAGTAGCAGAGTATGTGTGTATGCGTCAGATTCTGAGTTGAGCAGCCAAAGATCCCACTTTTGTTCACTTTTCTTCAAAAGCTATTCCATATAGTGTTTGATCTGTTTCATTGCTACATCTTCTTTTGGCTCTCTGTTACAAATCTTGTCTCATTTTTAACCATTGTTGCAGATAGCTATAGGGTTGTATGTTTTGGGTTTCTTTGAAAAATCCCAAATTTTTGTCTCTGCGATCATTTCAGGGCTTAACACCTTTCCTGTTGAATTGGGTATATGTTGCCATCTCCAATTCAAATTGATTCATCACAGGCAGCAAAAGGAGCTGTAATATAATAGCAGAGGCAACATTTCCACTAATGGAGCAGTCAGATATTATCAGGCAAGGATCTCAAAGGTTTGGGCCTGTTTCACCCTCTTTGATAGGGCTGCAGTCAAATCAGATGCTTACTTCTCATTCAAATCAAATGGACATGCCTAAAAAATTTGTAACCCCAATCCATCCATCAAAGTTCAACAGAGAAATATATGATATGGGCAGTACCCAATACAACTACATGAACTTTGCTGCACATCTGAATGCTTCTGGGGCCAAAACTGCAGTTCCCACAAAGAAATCAGTGCGTGTATCTGTGGACAAGAGGTGCCCAATTCAGGATTCATTGCATTCTTGTGGGGCCAATGGGGAGGGCATCTCACATTTTCGGAGCATTTCGGCGTCTGATGAAACAGAGATCAGCAAGTGATAGACCCGAGGAAGCAAAGAAGGATGTTGTCTAACAGAGAATCAGCGAGGAGATCCAGACTCCGGAAACAACATCAGCTGGACGAGCTGAGCGCTCAGGTTGCTCAGCTGACAGCAGAGAATGGGCAGATGCTGGACAAATTCAACATTGCTTCAAAGCATTATGGTCATATAATAGAAGAGACCTCGCTGATCACCTCGCCGACCCCGTTAACAACAACGCCTGGGCCTACGCCACCAACTTCGTCCCCGGCAAATGAAATCCCTTAACACAAATATGATGCCCTGTCATGATCATATGTTCAGCCAGGCGGGGACCTGGCCTGGTTTATTTCTTGTCTATTCTGTTTGTCCTCCGTGTGTATTAATCCAACAAATATTTTGTATCAGCTCTCTGGTTATTTGATTCAAATCTTCGTTTCCAATGATGCCATTCACTTATAATTACATGCTTCCTATCATGTTTTAAAATAAAATCATGGCAAATGTTTTATGTATGATAGATTAGTTTTAATTAATGAAGATTTGAACAGTAATATTGGGAAATTTTGGAATATTGGGTGTTATTGTTAAGGTGTTAAATGTTTTAGTTGAATACTCCATTTATATTTATGTGTTCACAGTATGTAGTAAATAGTCATTGAATTACAACACACAAGATATTAGATTTCAAACAAAAATTATATATTCTCATTACTTTCTTCTTCTTTCTTACACCATAACACAAGCAATTCTGGAGATTCGTATTTGTTGATCTAATCATAAAGGGAAGGCCAACCTACCTCAGCATACATTAGGGCTGACCTATATTTTTTCATTGGAAGAGCGCATATATAAAACTTGTGCGCCTCATTCAGGATAATCAAGAACTGAGTAAGGTTATTTAATATGACTAAAGCTAGCAGTGAGGGAAACTGTATAAGAAGCAGCAACAAAGCATACTTTTTGGCAGTATTTCTCCACACATAGATGATACTTAAAAAAAAAAATTCCATGAATACTTCTGAGCTGCGCTTCATTAGTAAATAAATATGTCCTTATGTGGCATGAAAACAATATAATTCAGGCTATATATATGACAGCAAGACCATGAACTGGTTGGAAGTCAAAATTGAGGTGTCCTCTGTCCTTTTCCGGGCAGCAAAAAACTCAATTACATGAAGAGCACCTTTCAAGGGATATTACAAGCATCGAATTAGCATTTTTCAGTGTAAAATCATTTAGAAATTATTTAGACAAGTTGAGAAACTCCCAGGCCATGCAGATTTGAAGAAAAATGTCTATATCTGGTGGATGTTTATAGTATTTGTAAATATTAAAGACTATCCAATAAGATAATGGATGAGTTGACTTCTTACTTCTTAATATTTGTTGTATCCACCATTAACCCATCATTGGGATAGCCTCATATATGAGCTTTGATTTGACCTCACTGCCCAATAGAAAGACGTTAGCCTCTGATTCTTCTATTCATTTTATTTTCTTATATTGAGACTGTAAGTTTTTCCCTATTCTCATATAATGACACTGTGTCTCCATTAATGTGCTCACACTACTATAGTTCTGAATATTTTGTTGCATATCAAAAGGCTATTGTTTCCCCTCACCCAAATGCTTGTGAACCATTTTTAATTATAAGACAAAACATAAGTAATTATAATCATATGGAGCAAAATATGCATGTCATGTACTGAAATAAATAAATTTCGAAGTTATCCTCTCTCACTCTAAACTTAATAAGAGGTAAGTGTGCAGAAAATGGTTGGAAATTACCTGCACTAGGATCATAGAAGCGTTCAATTAAGGAAATGATTGTGCTTTTGCGAGATCCACTATGACCAACAAGTGCTACTGTCTTGCCACTAGGAATAGAAAGGCAAAAATCTTGCAAGACAATTTATTTTCGAGATGGATAACTGAAGCAAACCTTCTGTAGTTCAATGTGCCACTCTACATGCGATAAAGTCTCACCTTCTAGAGGGTTGTGATTAATATCTGACTTCCGTTTGATCATGCTTAGAACGTTATATGCAACTGTTTTCCCCTTACTGAATGCACTCAAGTTTGGGGCTGCTTGACCAAGAGAGCTGGGCATGCATAAAAGGAGAAAAATTAGAATATAAAAGCAAGTAGGAACACTGCAACTGTTGAAATTTCAAAGATTTGAGGACTAGATCTTAGTCCTTGTAAATCTTACATGCCACTGATAACCACATTTAGAATTGTAGTGAATGCTTCACCACCATTGGTTACTCCATGTCTGACAAGGAGACCAACATACCAAAGAAGCAATGCCCATGCACCAAATATTAGTCCGTAGGTAGAACCCACACCTAGTCCTTTGGCAAGGCCACCTTTCTTCCCTAACTCAAATGTAGTTCCAAGAGCTCTTGAATAAGCTTGAATAGCTTTGGTCTCCCCCACAAATGAATATACTGTGCGCACTAGAGAAATTGCCTGTTTTCATAGACCATGGGTAAAAGGCCATATCAGATTTATTGTAAAATTGCAGCAACGCCAATGTTTAATCAGAGTCGAGTTACAACAATAAAAATTCTAAAACACAAGATATTCAATAGTCAATCATGAATAATAAAGGCAATGGGAAGGAAACCAACTAAGTTGTTGTCTGCAAAAGAACACACAGAACACCCAAAATAAATCAATAAGCAAATGCAAACAGAACAATCCATAAAACAATATAGACATATAACAGAAAGATATGAACAGAGGAAAAATTAGAAATACTACTAACTACTTTTCCTGATACCATAATATCAACATAACTAGAGGGGGAGTCAAAGCTTGTGCAATAAAACCACCATATGAAAAAAGAAAAGATACAACCGTATGAATAGAGGAAATGTAACCTCCACAACTAACCATGATTGATGTGCAAACTGAAAAAGTATGATTGCAAACTAAAGAATTTTTACCAGTCAAAATAATGATAAGGCTTTATAACATGAATAGAAAATGACTACTTCATACAAATGGCTGCATATGACGCTTTATGACTGGCATACTCTATCCCCTGGGCCCTGACTCGAGGTATCTACTAGAATGCATACATCAAAATTATCCCTGGAGACTCACTAGGTGCATTTGCATGCTAATGCTCTGTATACTTATAAGATATGAAGTTGTATTTGCAGTGAGAAGGGAAACTGGTTTCTAACATCAGTGGCACTCCAAGTTGTTTGCTTGAGATCTTGGAAATTTCTACATCAACTAAGATATGTTATGGTGTTCAAACAAATACAATCTATTCCCAAATTTTTAAAATTTACTATTATTCATGCTATTAGAATGTCATGGATCTTGTGACAATTTATCATAAAAACTGAAGGTAGACTCGGCATAGTTCTGCATTATTGAAAACTGATCATCCAAATATATCTGAATTTCTTATCTAGAGTTATGAGAATGAATCAATAAAGAAGCACAAAAATTGTTTCTGTAAAAATATATCTCATTTAAGACACCTTGAAACTGTTGTTTGCTCTATCACTTTTCCCCATAGGAATTACTGGAACAAGGCAATCCCACGTGCAAACACATTGCCATTAAATTGTGGAAATGTGTATGAAAGTGCATACAAAGATATAAAATGATAGCATTAATAAAAATATAAGATAAAGGAGATGATACCATAGCATTAATAAAAATATAAGATGAAGGAGAAGATACCTCTTCAGCCACTTTCCCAGCCTCAGCATATGCTAGTTGGTTTTTTCTAGACAAACCAGTCATGGTCGCAGCATAAGTGCCTCCAGCAATAGCCATCAGGGGAACAACAACAACAGTAAGTAAAGTAAGCTTCCAAACAGATGAGAATCCCACTGCAAATCCTGCGAGGAATTGAGCCATGTAATGCAAATAATGACCTATCAGATTGCTTAGAATACATGTTATCATCTTCCACATTTCCTTGGTGAGAAGAACAATGGACCCAATTTCAATACTTATACGTATCTGCCAAGTTCTTACAATAAAGCATATTTTGTACAACTCTTCAACCCTCTAATAAAACAGATACACGTGTCCTAAGGTAATTGAGTTAGAATTCAAGAGAATAGTACAATTAAAAAGAGCATTTAAAGAATATCAGCCCAATCGTGTTACAGACCATGCAAGAGAGACAAAAATGACAATAAAACAAAAAAGGACATCGAAAAATATTGGAAAGCACGTAAATTTAACTCTTGATCTTCATACAGGAAACTTAAGAGCTCCTATCACAACTTAAAAGAACAAGTAACCAATCAGAAGAATGCAACCTATTGTGGAGCTCAATTAGCCACGTAATGACACAAGGCAAAACCTAACTAGGTGGATGCCTGCCCCCACCCAATCACCCCGGCAACCACTCTAAAAGCAAACTCCATATGAGATGAGGGCAGAGCACTTCAGAGAGTGCACTTCTAAAACACACCCGTTTCTGAAGTGCATTATTAACCCTTAAAAATGCTCCTTGGAATTGTCAGATTCATCACCCAGAGTGGGCTACAACATTGCCGCTAGTGATTTTGAGGCACTTGCAAGCCAATGTCATGGTGCTCCCACAGTGATTTCTAAATGCTCCTGAGGTGCTCCCAAACATTCTTGTGCAGGCAGAAAATTCCCTTTTTTATTTTGCATATGGGACCCAATGGGATTGAAGGCTACCTTAGGTACATTCTCATGTTGTTGGAGAGCTGAATAGGAAAGATCTAAGCCCATTCTCTGTTGTTTTTTCCTTTCTGTTCTTAGGTATGGCTCCTGGCACAAAGATTATTGCAGTCTGCAGCACTGTACCTTGAAAAAATAGATAAAAATAAAGCATGTACCAGCAGCCTTTAATTAATTTGACATATTGTGTGGGTACCTCAAGATACTTGAAAATTGTATTCAGTAGATTCCTACACCCACATTGGGGATCATTTCTATGATAATACAACACTCTTTAGAGCTACAAATTTGTGCATTTGTATCACTAACCTCGCCATACAAAACAATGAAATCTTCTAGTTGTTGGAATGGCAGAAATGAGACTTCAAAGAAGAACTCAGAATGTAAATTCGAGCATACATGTAGTAAAAATATGTCCTCTCTATGAAAATCTGCAATCAACTTTGAAAGGGCTTATAGCCTTTCTGCCTGTGTAGCTAAATCTCCAACCAAAGTTTGAATCCTTCCTCTAACTGGAAGGGAAACTGTATAAGAAGCAGCAACAAAGCATACTTTTTGGCAGTATTTCTCCACACATAGAGGATACTTAAAAAAAAAAAATCCATTAATACTTCTGAGCTGCGCTTCATTAGTAAATAAATCTGTCCTTATGTGGCATGAAAACAATATAATTCAGGCTATATATATGACAGCAAGACCATGAACTGGTTGGAAGTCATCTCACCTTTCCTCTCATTGCCTAAAATCTCAGTAATCCTATCCTAGGGAAGCCTCCTTTGAGTCGGGGAGAGGCAGCTGAAAGTGTAAAGGAGAGAGGATGAGCTGATAGTGGCCTCCCTCTTACTTACATGAAAGATTTGGTTGAGGTTTAGGACTTTATGGCAAACAATGAAGGTTTGTGTGATAAAAAGATCTAATGAAAGTGTTTCAACAATGCAGTTCTGATATATATATATATATATATATATATATATATATATATATATATAGTTCTATTTTTTTTTTAGATAACTACATCAATGCAAACAATTCTGCCTTGCTGAGCACTTTGTATGGTTGTTGGTTTAGCACCCATTCATTCTTCATTGATCTGAAACCCTAAGTATATGATGTCAAATGAGGGCTCTTTTCAACCTTCGACAACTCTCTCAAAGCCTTTACTTCTATGATAAGTCTCTATCCTTGAAAGAATTCTGGTATTGACTGCTAGAAACAATTTGCTGGAATTTTAATAAATCCTCTTTCATGGCTCTCTAAATCTTTCTCTGATGCTTTAGATTTACAGGAAGTCTGGTCAATTCTAGGTCTTCAATCTTCGTTTTCGCTGCGCCACTCTGATTCCTTCCATAGGTCAGAGTTAGCCTCTAATTCCTCGTGCTCTGTTTCTATCTCTGTTTCTAGTTGTAGGGTGAAATTGGTAGCACAATTATTATAATTAGTTCAAGATTTACACTAGAATTATGTTTAAAATATTATTATGACATTGGCTTTAAATACTCTGATGTCATAAGGGCAATGCTTACTCTGATGTCATAAGGGAAACGCTTATGATTTTTAAGACAAGATATGATCTACAACATGGTACATATGGATTTTAGATGGATTTGGGGGTTCATAGAGAACATTCTGGTCTGTTTGTTTATCAGTACGAAATAAACAAACACATTCTTTCAGGCACGAACACTAGGAATAATTCATTTCAGAAATATTCATTTGTTAATATGGAACAAAAGTGCTGAGATAATACACAGATGAATAAGATTTCTGTTTATATCCATAGATCAGACCCCAGTAATGTGTTGTTCATCAAGAGTATTGTATTTGGAAATTGGGAGATATGGTCATGACATGAGAAGCATGAACTTCGAGCGTAGTGACATGAACTTCCAGTAATTCACCAAGGCTAATCTTGTGTCTACTGTCACAAACACTTGGACTAACTAGTCTCCACACAATATCCCTGTACCATGTAAAGCATTGTTGGAATACTTTCGAGACGTGATGATAAAAATAAAGCATGTACTAGCAGCCTTTAATTAATTTGACATATTGTGTGGGTACCTCAAGATACTTGAAAATTGTCTTCAGTAGATTCCTACACCCACATTGGGGATCATTTCTATGATAAGACAACACTCTTTAGAGCTACAAATTTGTGCATTTGTATCACTAACCTTGCCATACAAAACAATGAAATCTTCTAGTTGTTGGAATGGCAGAAATGAGACTTCAGAGAAGAAATCAGAATGTAAATTCGAGCATACATGTAGCAAAAATATGTCCTCTGTATGAAAATCTGCAATCAACTTTGAAAGGGCTTGTAGCATAAGAGGTGATTGATACTTGCCATAGTTAGGTACAGGTATTCTGTAACACATGGTGTTACATTTAATAAGCCTTGTAGGCCTTGTAGGTATGGCTCCTGGCACAAATATTATTGCAGTCTACAGCACTGTACCTTGACAAAATAGATAAAAATAAAGCATGTACCAGCAGCCTTTAATTAATTTGACATATTGTGTGGGTACCTCAAGATACTTGAAAATTGTATTCAGTAGATTCCTACACCCACATTGGGGATCATTTCTATGATAAGACAACACTCTTTAGAGCTACCAATTTGTGCATTTGTATCACTAACCTCGCCATACAAAACAATGAAATCTTCTAGTTGTTGGAATGGCATAAATGAGACTTCAGAGAAGAACTCAGAATGTAAATTCGAGCATACATGTAGTAAAAATATGTCCTCTCTATGAAAATATGCAATCAAATTTGAAAGGGCTTGTAGCCTTTCTGCCTGCGTAGCTAAATCTCCAACCACAGTTTGAATCCTTCCTCGAGCTTCTTCCTTACAACGTTTCCTTTGCAAAATTAGGTGAAATTGCTAGTTTACAAAGTATTACTTGTTTCGAAGTGTGTATTGGGCATATATTGGTGCATATGTTATGGAGAGAAAATGTTTAGCAACGACCATGGAAAATTTTAGGGGCTAATTTTCGCAAGTGGGCTAATTTCCATGCTTTTTACAAAAAAAAAAATTCGTTAATTCCCATTTTTTAAAAAATTGATTCGCCCAAGTTTTATAGTATAAAAATATTTTACCCTAAAAATCGCCAAAAATTTACATATACAAATATAAAATTATTATAAAACTAAATATTTTTACAAAAATAACATAAAAATTTTTACAATTCACATATTGGCGACTACTAAGATTTGCCAAGTTTTTAAACTTTAAGATAAACATCCATCCTTAAAATTTTCCCTGGCCACAACATCTTTTTTAGAGTTAGAATATGTCTAGAGGGAGTATATTGAACATATTTATTAGCTATGTGATCAAGGGACGATTCTTATTGGAACCATTGACATTATTATCATCTTTCCAACAATATCCCTTTGCCATTGATGTTAAAGGGGGAGAGTGACACGACCATTTGAGTTTGGTGTGATTTTTAGTTGACATCAACGCCAAAGGGGGAGAATGTTGGCACCAACATTGTTTGGTTGGTATTGATTTCAACCTTATAACATGTGATTTATTGGTTACATGTGTTAGCATGTGATTGATTAGTTTCATTTGTTAGCATGTGATTGATTCGTTGCAAATTTTTTGTGATGTAGTGTTGAGTGTGTTCAATTGGTTACATGAGGTTCAAATGGGTTCATGTGTTAATAAGTATTTTCCCAATGGTATTTGATGTGAGAGCTTCTTGGTTTAACATGGTATTTTGTGTGAGAGATTAATGTTGAATTAATTTTATTTCATTTCATATGTTCATTATGAGGAATGGAAGGAAATTAATATTTTGATTTGGTCGATTGTGATGGAAAAAAAATTATAAATGTATTATGCTAGCATTGGAGGCGGTGTGAGTATCAGAGAGATAGAGACATAATGCATAATGATGCTTTGTTTACACTTTTAGGATTGATCAACAGAGTTTCGAAGATTAATTTGTAGACTTGAGATGTTGTTGTTGCATGCATATTGAGTAGATCATATTGGGCCCAGTCTAAAAATTTTGAAACGAGGTTCACATAGAGGTTTCGAGGCTGGGACCTCTGACAAGTTGTGGGTTGCCAAGATAGAGTATGGCTTCTTGGTGGTAGTGGCCAAGCATGAAGATAAATATCTGCTATCAAATATACTTTTGGCCTTAAAAAAATTGTGATAGTAAGTAGAAGTAATTTTCTTTTATATTTTAGTTAAATTCGATCAAATTGAAAATATTAGTAATTAAAAATTATTAGATCTTATATAATTTGAATATCATAAAAAAAATTAGTTAATACATTTTTTTATTCAAAAATGAAATTTAATAAATGAAACATTATTATCTTAATATATATTTATATCTTTTCAAATTTCTAAGCATTTTTATAAACTAAAACTTGCTTAAAATTATAAGGAATTACCATAAACTAAAACTTCCCAAAAATTTCTATAAACTAAAGTATACTAAGTAAGAAATGGAAAACTTTTAAAATAAATTGGATTGAACAAGGTGAATAACCACTATAAAAGATTTCTATAAACTACAGGCTACCAAAATAAAAAATAAAAAATATTTTAAGGAACATGAATTGAACAATGTGAATCACCACTCTAAGGCATTTCTATAAATTACAACCTACCAAAATAAGAAATAAGAAATGTTAAAAGAACATGAATAAACAAAACCAAACAACTTCATAAAAATTTCAAAATAATGAATTGGAAGAGATTTCAATTAATTAATCTGTGTCATCAACATTTTCGATCGGTTTAATGAGACTTCAATTCATTAGTCTGAGAATATGACCATAGGTCGTATCTATTGAAGGCAAAGACTTTATTTAATTGCATGAATAAATAAATTGGTCGAAGACTAATCAATTCTCTCTCTCTCAAAGTAGATCAATGACATCCTTTCAATGGACTATTAAAATTTTTGCATGGGCGTATATGATGAAGGGAACTCCTTCAGTTAATTTCAATGACATGTTTAAATAAACTGGTAGGAAATTAATCAGTTTTCTCCCCAAAAACTAGATCAATGACATTATTTCATCGGATTATTAATTATTCTTGTTCCTAGAGAGATAATTTCTTAATTAATGTGGATTTTTTTAAAATATTTTTTCATCAAAAATTGGATAATACAATTTTTATCTATTAATAAATTATATTATTTAAATTGTATTATTAAATGTAATTTTAGCTATCATTTCAAACTTTTGTTATTTTTTTTCCAATAAATAAGCCTATAACCACCCATAATTGGTCATAAATTCAATTAGAAATAAAATACGGAATACAAACTCGAATTAAAAAATCGAAAAAACTATCCCAATACGAAGTTCAATGTGTATGTTAATAGTTTGGGAGAATGCACCTAAAATCTTATGATGGGACCAGAAATATTTAAACGTTCAATTTTGAATTCAAGGCACCAACCATGGTTCAATTACAAATGTTTTTATTTCATCCACATCAGCACAATATTGTCAAAATTTATGTCCATATCCTTAAAACTTTTTAATTTTACGTATTCTCTCATGAAAAAATGAAATCCATTACATTTATAATTTCAGGACCCAAGCATCATTGACATAATTTTTTACACTGTCACAACCTTTTCTTTTTGAATAATTGTTGTACGCTGAAGAAAACTTGGAGGATGATAAAAATTATTGCTCCCTAGTTAAATTACACTAAGAAACCATGTAATGACCAAGCGTCAAATCCATTGCTAGCGCATTTTGTGAATAAATTAAGCATATAATGAATGTTTCTGACACTCGAAAAGGACCCAAGATCTGAGAAAACCAAAGACTAACTATAGTTCCAAAAAATTTCTGCATTGACATGTTGTCAAATTTAGTAGTCTATAGTGTGACTTTTTGAAAGCTTTTATGGTAGTTTTTTGGGTCTAATTTCTCTAAAACCCCGCTAGAATTCATTGAAAATAGAATTTTGATGGGTAACCTTGCACAATTGAAGTGTATTAGGGGTTTTTAAGGTTGTTGAATCCATATATAGAGTCAAAGAACCAGTTTAAATAACATAAATCGAGATTTTACCTCAATTTTTTTCACCGAATTCCGACACCTTCACCTGAAACTCCAAAAAGTCACACTAAAAACAATTCCATTGTGAGATATGCTACAAACATCTATCGAAACCTATGTGTAGACTATTATTCTTATCAAGAACCATAATTACATAGAAATGTCAATATGGAAGCTTCCAATATCCACATCACAAATTATGATTTATGAGTGTCCCTTTGCAGGAAGGAAATCAAGATATATACATTTCCATCATAAAACATAAGTTAGCCTAATGGCTATAGGAATAGAGAAAATTAGGAGGCAAAGATTTCACAATGAAGACTTACCATACTCATTGATAAGAAAAAATGCCACAACAAAATCCCACAAGGGGGGACTGCAGATAAAGGGTGAATGTTACTAAAAATCGAACTCTGAGAGTTTCAAGAGAAAAATACAACCTTACCACAGGGGAAGGTAAGAAGAAATCCCATAATTATTAACAATTTTTCTATGCACAGATCTTTACCAACTTTATTCCGATTGCCCTCTTGAAATCATCATGCAAATAACTCTTGATATATATAAGAATATCAAACTTGCGATCTGAAGCTAAATGGAGTTGTACAGTTTCATGGAAAATTATTTGCCACATAAATAGTGATTACATGAATGGGGTCTTAACCAAGATGAAATGGAAGAGGTAATTCTATTTGAAGCTAAATGGGCCTGTACAGTTTTGTGGAAAATTGTTTGCAACCGTAATATTGATGAGATGAATTGGGTAATAATGAATATGAAATGGAGAAAAACAATTTGAACTGACGAAGACTTACAACAATGAAGCAAGGTCAAGTAATCAACTTTCTTTATGATAAAAAGAATTGTTGAAAGAAGAAAAGTTGAAACAAAAACAAGTGAATATATGTAAAAAGAAAATTGATAAATACAACATTTCCGACAACTGAATATAGACTACTTGCTCGTGAGACACATTATTTTAAATATGGTCTTCTAAATTTTCTGGAATATTCAGGAATTTTTGCAGGAAATTGATGTTCCCCGAGCTCATTTTTTTACATGCATTCTTTAGGGAGTTTGCAGGAAGTTTAAATACCATGAAATCAGTTTATTTCATTGCATTGATAAATATTTATAGAGAATGCATTATCCAATGATAGTTAATGCATTATTATAACAACTGGTTATCATTGCTTGGATTCCTCCTTAAGATAATTATAGATAATTACACATTAGATCACAAATAAGATTAATCATATAAAATTCCAAAGACAGATAAGTCAGTTACAAAGTTCTCTACAATTTCCAGCAGGTCAATATCAAATCAAATACATTCAAATTTGTTTAGGGTCAATATGAAAAAATGCAATTTGAGGAACATTCACTAGAAATTTTTTTAATAAGTCTTTCCTGGGAATCATTGTAGTTTCTTTACAATGCAGGTAACCATATTCCGTTACATTCAATTGAGAGTTCATTTTTTCATCCCTCCTCAAAAATTCTTCCTTCATATCATCATTTCTTTCACAAACTTTCCCATCATCTTCCCTTTTCACTAGCCTTCCTAAACCATAAGTTTTCCCCGAATTTTCTATACTTTTGGTATTCACATTTGTTTTTCTATACTTTTGGTGTGTTTCATTTGCTGCAGAAAAATCTTTTTCTATAAGAGAAAACATTGAGTCAACACATGCAATAACATTTTTCTCGTCACTTACATCTGATAAGAACAAATCACTTAGAAATTGTTGTGAAATATCATGCAATATCCTATTATTTTCTTTCGAGGCCTCTTCCTAAGTTGGAATTGAATTGTGAGAGAAATTGTTCCCTGATAAGTGAGAAACTGTACGGTTTACAAAAATATCAGTAGAGTTCAGTGATAAAAAAATGAGAGCCTTGATTTCCCAAACCACAATAGGGTACTGCAAATATCAAGCGAAAAATTATATGGTTTACAAAAATATCCATGGATTCTAGTGATAGAAAATCAGAGTCTTCATTTCCTAAACCAGAATAGGAAGATGAGAATATCATTTAGTCACACTTAGAAGTCACATTCACTTGAACACCATAAACGTCATTGATTAATATCTTCAATAGCTCATGAGTGTTAAATATTATCAAATATCATGTTATTTGTTTGTGAGGTCTCTTTTCCACTTGGAACTGAATTGTGAGAGAACTATTCCACTAAAAATTCAAAAAGTGTACGGTTTACCAAAGTATCCATGCATTTTAGTGCTATAAAATCAGAGCCTTGATATCCCAAACCATCATAGGGTGTTGAAAATCTCATTTGGTCACACTTAGCAGTTATATATATATTAATAGCTGATGGGATGTGGACTTTGGTATATCGAAGAACGCTAATATAAAAAAAAAAGATTTTTTCTTTCTTCTGATAATATGCAATAATATTTAATGGTTGAAATAATAATTTGGTTGTGCTTAGAATTCACATTAACATGAAGGCCATCAACATCACTGATTACACTTTCTTCATTAGGTTATGATTGTGCAATATCATCAAATATGTTTTTACTTGCTTTAAATTTCTCTTCTGCAATTAGAAGTGAATTGTGAGATCAATTCTCTAATAAGTGAGAAATTTTATGATTCACTGAAGTATCCATATGTTTTAGTGATAAAAAAACATACCCTTGATTTATAAAACCACAATAGGGTGCTACAAATCTTGTTTGCTCACCCTCAACAGTCACCTTCATGCTTCACATGAAGTTCATGAGCATTTTTTATTCCACTTTCTTCAGTAGCCCGTAAATCCATTACTCAATTTATTAAAATTCAGCTAATTTTAAGCTCATATTATGGATATGATAATGTAATGAATATTCACACCAAGAAACAAGAACCAAACACTCTCTAAAATTATTGAGGACCAAATTTATGCATAACCTAGAATAAAATGTGAAAAAAAGAGGTTAAAACCTTATCCTCATGTGTTTATTAATTAATAGGAATTGTAAATTCCCTTCTGAGAACAAGATCTGCTCATTTTATAACCCCATTTTGTTATCCACAAGGAGATTGTGAGGCCTCTACACACCCAAATAATGACACCCTTTGATTCTCCACCAGGATATTGTGAGGCACATGGACACCCTAATAACTGAATTCTAAGAAGTTAAAGAAGGTATAACGCCAATTGTAGAAACCCTAGTTAAAATTCATGTAAAAAATATAATATAGGGTCATGGTACATGTATTCCAAGGTTGATGGTGGGAAAAACATCATAGAGAGTGTTCATTTCGGTTTATCATGGCTAAGGAAACTAGCAAAGGAAATGGAAAAGGTTTTGGGAAGGCATGGGACATTAATTGGCATTTTATTTATGAAAATAATGGAAATTAGGAGAAAAGGAAGGTGAAAGGTTGCACGTTTCATGTGAGGAGAAAATTGAAGGAAAATAATGGAAAATGAAGAAAATAGAGACCTCATTAATAAAGAGGCTTCTGAGGATCAGTTGACAAGATTTTGCTTAGAATTTTGTCATCTCACTTATGTCTCTCATTACACTCTCTCTCTCATACTCTTGGACACACATAGTTTTCTTGCATCACTCTTGGAGGAGTCTGGCATACATTGGATTTAGATAAAGAAGGCAAAGGAAAGATGGAAAGCGCAGGGGGATAGAAGGATCAACAACTATAGCTGGATTTCCTTGCAGGTGTCTAGTTGCATGTATTGTTTCCTTGTTAGTTTTGGCATGAATTTCATATGTGTGTGGTTTCTAGTTTATGATCTTTCATTGGCATGGAGGATTTCCTTGATTGATAGTGTTTTTTCCTAGCCTTTCCATTTCATGGATAACCATGGTGTTTTGGGTGTCTTCCTTTTGTTGTTTTTTTCCTGGTTGGTTCTCATGTTCCTTTAACTATGGGTTGATTTATAGTTCCTCGAGCCTTGGTTGAGTGAATGCTCTCGGTCCTTGTAAAAATTTCGGTTGAGTTACTAGTATGGGAGACTTGGTTGGAAAAATGCTTTGGAGCCCTTGGTGTATTGACTTACTAGTCCTCGAGCCTTGGTTGGGAAAAAAACTCCGCAACCCGATAATAGTTGTGGGTTGAGTTACTAGTCTTGGAAGTTGGGTGGGAAAAAATGCTATGGAGCACTAGACAGCTTGGTTGGAGACTGATCTGGTCATGGTTAGTGATATTCGACTGTGAGGTGGAATCACTTTTTTAGGGTTGAGTTGGTTTGGCTTCTAGAAGCCCTCGTTTGGTTTGTTTTGGTTATTCCATGAGATCCCACATTCATGCTTGGAATATGGCACGGGGGTGGCTGGTTGAAATAAATATTTGGTTCATCCTAATATATGGTCGGGTGGTAAGTGGAAGTCCGAGACCTGGTTACATTTTTCATATGTTAATAAGAGATCTTTCCCTCTTCTATTATTTTTCATATGTGGTTTTGATGGCTATTATATCCTTTCTATTTTTTATGGTTATATGTTGGTTATGAATATGTTTTATGACAAACCTAATGTATGTATCTCATAATTTTTTGATTAGAAAATGAATGAATAATGAATATATGAACTAGTAGATTATAATGCAACTAATTTGATAAGGCATCAATACTTCTTAGCGATTCTCAGATAAGTATGTGACTCCTATGCTTAGATATGTTGTTAAGACCTATATATTACGTAGTTGTGACATGTTTGACGAAATTCCTGTCATGGCTAGTAGGGATATAGTCAGGTCATGTATCAAGTGTTTGCATTATCACCTTTGTTCCAGTGTTATTTATCATTTTTTGAAGTCTCATGGAGTTTTGGGCAGTGTATCGATTCGTGGCCCTGAAAAAGTCGCATTAAAACCAGGGTCATTGGTATAGGACTACCTAAAAAATTCCATGGTGATTGGGATGGAATTGTTGTGGGAGTGATTAGAGGGTTCTAATCACACTGTTTCCTTTTCATGAGAGTGACTGGGGATTTTGTTCTATAAAAAATGAGTTTCTTCAGGAGTTAAGCACCTTGAAAGGTTAGTTCGCACTTGGAGGCTCTATAAGATGTGTGAATGGTCAATTTTATTGCATTTCATCATTTCCAGTTGCTTAAGGTGACCTAGGAGGTTGAATATCATCATAGTAGCCTCTCGTCACATCTTTACCCCAGTGGATCGATTAGCTTGGGTAAATGTGGGAGGAGGTAGTTACATAGTTGTATCAAAGCATGGTTCACCCCTTCGACTAGATGGGTAGTGTGTGTTCGTCATGCATTCATGTATACTTCATATGTTTTCCTTAGGCTTGTGGTCTATGTGGTTGTTTCATATGCACAACGTTGGTCATAGTTGCACTGGTGTCTCCATGTGAAATTTGATGGTGTTGTTTATTGGATGTTGTATTCATGAGTGTATCTCTGTTATATATGCATATGTTATGCATGTCAGTGTCTATATGTTGTTATGTGTGCATTTTCATGGTTATAGTTATGCATGTAGAGTAGATGAGACATGGATTGTGAGGCCATTGTATGTAGTTTGTGTCATCATTATGTTGTTGGTATGTTATGATGTTTATGTGTTGGCTAAGATAGAGAGGCATATTTAGACTATTAGAGCGACGTTGTGGCACTAGAATTTCGGGTAAGAGCATATTGTCATACGAGTATTTTATGTTTGGCATGCAGGTATGTTAGTTAATGGATTAGTATATGAATTAGAGTTATATACATGTTTTTCATTTTATTGTTGTTGTGGTTTCATACTTGGTCGATTCTATTGAATCAGTATGGTCATATGAAAATGTGTCGAATAGTCGTGAATGATATTAACTTGTTGTTATATGCATTATTGTTGTTGTTTGATGTTAGTTAACTTGATGATTATATTATATGATGTTGATAAGTATGTTATATTCTAACTTGTTGATTTTTATATGATAGTTAACTTGATGATTATGTTATATGTTGTTCATGAGTATGTTATATGTTAACTTGTTGTTGTTATATGTTAGTTAACTTGATTATTATGGTTATTGCATTAAGATCTTGATGTAATATGTATCATGTTGAACTGGATCCATCCGCGTAGATGGTTATGGTTGTGACATTCATGTCTGAGATGATATACTTGTGATGTTATGATGTATTAATCTAGACTGACTTGTGTAGATGCCATAACCTCCCCTGAGATACATTGAGGAATTATTTTGATTATGTCATCAATTTGGTTTATACAACATGGTATGTTTACAAGTTAATTGAATGTTTGATTGATTTCATGATATGAGTATGTGTTTATAAGATTGCATGAAGGAATTATTTTGTTTTAAGATGGTTTTACTAACACATTATGTGCTTAGATAGATGATATGTACTTCAGTTCAAGTGAGTGCTAGTTGTAGTGTTATGATTTATGACTATGAGTTGATTTTGGACTAAGACATGATTGATAGTCTTCGTAAAGGTTAATTTCAATTACTAGATATGATGTCCTAATATTTGTAACATGCGGCTAACATGTGTCGCCAATATCAAGGAAACATGCTTGACATTAATGTGACAAGGTAATAGTTGATTTGTTTATATAAAAAATAGTTGGGTGATGTGAGAGTGCATAATAAGATTCAATTACAACAAGAAAAATTAGGTAAAATAAAGGAATTGGGAGAAAATTCCATTGGCTATATTTGGAAACCTCAATTCCAAATGAATGAGTTATTTGCATAAAGAAAGTCTTATTAACCTTGATTTTGTTTGACATTATGTGGATATGTCTTATATTCTTGAACATGTATTTGATAGGTACAACAACTAGTTTTTAGTTATTGTTGGATTTGTCAAGGGAATTTGAGTCCCTTGAGATATGCCATGGACGTGTCAAGTTATAAGGTGTGAAAATTCCAACACTGCAATCCTATTGCAGAAAATGGTATTATTTCTCCTAAGTGTTAATTAATTTAACAATTTATTTACGTCGAAAAATATCGAAATAAACAAATTTCACCCTTCAAGAATGAAATCATGAAGAAAAAAAAATGTTGGAAGTTGAGGAATGCTAGCACACACACATAAAAAATAACACAATTATTTTTGGACAAAATTCCCCGAAAAATCACAACTTGGGCAAACCGGTGCAGTTGTGAGGGTTTTTATTATTATGCAGCATTGGAATTCTGAGTACAATATAGATGCCTAAAACTTGAAATCTTCAGCGATATAATTTGGGTAAAATTATTGAAGGGAATTTTCCTTCCTCCATGGGTAATCCCCGACACAAATTTCTTTCACAAAACTCGACCCTCTGAACCTCTACATCATCATTTGCAGTTCACTGCGCAATCTACTATATGTCAACCCTCCAATTAGCCTCTAATGAATTCGTTCTACCTCCACATATTGAGGAAATCATCTCTTTAGCCTACTAGACACTCTTCCCCACCTCTAGAAACAATATCGATTTTTTGTCTAACAAATAGAACTTCCAATCTCAAGCTACTACATAGAGCTCTGTGCTACCGCAATGGGATAACTCGCACCTCTTTCTACTGCCTCTCCAGATCTAGAAAATATTTCTCTAGATCATTTTCCTTGCCCCTCACTCAATTCTTCAATCTCTGGTTCTCTTCGACAACTAAATACTGCTACTCTAGAAACCAATCTACCTAGAAATCAAATTTCTCAATTTATCTCTCCATCGTCACATCGACCTCCTCTTATAATCCTATGTTGGAGAAACAAAAACAAATATTAAAATGTATTTGATGGCTAGGATCATCTTTGGATATATTAATGTGAGTTTGTAGAATATTCTCACCTTGACTCAATTAATACTGATTAGTTATCCTATTTTCCTAAGTTTAGACTTAGGAAACATTAAAATATTGGTTAAAGATCTAATTAAGTCACTTATAAGCGAAATTTATAGAAACAATTTCTAGGTTCTGGAGATGTCATGTAGTCTAGCCTCTCCACAAAGCTTCATGGCTATAACACATTAAATGCTACTAAATATAACACTCCCTCTTAGCGAGGAATGTGTTATAGTGATGTTGAATGCCCTGTAGCAACACATTGTCTCTGCATCATCTCTTGTCACGTTGTTAATGTATGTCTCCTACTACCCACCAAATAATGTGAAACTTTGATATATGATGCATATGTCCTTCCGCTGACCCTACTGAACTACTGCCAACACTGCATCTGCACTACAACTTTGTTGTTTTTTCTACTACAATATTGTCAACAGTAAAAAATCCAAAATATTGAATCAACTATGGTTATTATAATGCTTCTATTGCCCGAGTCTCTGACTGCTACTAGATTTTTCCTTGTCCACCGAACACTGCATTTTTGTTGAATCTACATTCTGCCAACCCTAATGCTACTAACTATGCATTGTGCTCCCCAACATCTAACTAATGCTAGTGTCTACAACTATCACCCTAGAATATTACTGCATCAACTGTCACTGATCTATCCTACTACTAAGTATTGTGGGCCCCTGTATCAAGATTGATCCAAGAGGTGGATTCATCAAGGATCTTTCCCATCTGTAGCGTTCTACAGCTACAACACCAAGTCACTACGCCTCACTCTTAGAGGTATATTGGTGAACATATTGAAGTATTTATCCAACCTAGAGGAAAGCATGTTGATCTCTACTGAAGCTACCTAATGGTCTTGCTTCTCGTCCTCGTCCTTATCCTGAGAGGAAACTAGGTACTGCATTGGCTAAGCTCACCACATCTAAATCACTTTACCTTTGACAGGTCCTTCTTCTTCTTCCTATGCTCATCATGTCCCTGGTTGAGACTCTTAGATATGAGGGCCACATTCTCCTCCTCTTTTACCACCTTCGATCCAATGCTGCTATAGCCATTCATGGAACTCTTTAGCAGATCTTGTCTCAAATCCTTCTTTTGCAAATCAACCCACACCATGTCCCATCCAGGTAGAATGTCTCTGCCCTATTTACTTTGTATGGAGACATGCCAATCCTTTGAAACACTATTGATAGCTAATCACACTAGCTTTCAAGGTTGAGGAATTTCCCCAATAGCCAACAGTTGGTCTCAGATCTCCTAAATTAACGTAAGGTAGGGGTATATTTTTTCCCCTTTTTTCATCTACATGAGTCTCAAATTCTCCTCAAGATACATATTCCACTACATAGAAGTACCATAATATAGTGTTGCAAGAGCATCCCACATATTCTTGGCGGTATCTTTGCTAGTTATATGCAAGACTACATGATCACTAACTCCATCTAGGATCAAACGCTTCTGCCCTGCCATGTCATTTTTGTACTCTTTCAACTGATAAACATCATGAGGATCCACCACTTCATTATCAATGTAGGCCTTCAGTCAAAATTAATCCAAAAGGAAGGACATAATTTCCATCCAGATGATGTAGTTGGAATATCCATCCAACCTGTCATGATCATGAAGCCCTGCAGTGGCCATCTCTACAATATGTATAAAAATCCCTCTTTCCTTCTGCTTGAATCATGCTCAACTATTATCACTCCCATTTTAAGTGAGAATATCTTCTCACAACTACTTCTAATTTTCAAGGAAATAACGAACTACTTGAGACTAGAATTTCTCTGAGGAAAACTTTCCCTCAGTTGTGTGTGCTTTTCTCTCTTCCGCCCGACTTTGGCTTTTCTCTATAAAAATATTGCAACTCTCTCTACGTCCAACTAGAGATATTCCAAAACAAAAAAATGAAGCTAATCCTTCTACCTCTGGAATCACTCAATATGGAGAGATCGATTCTTTCTTCCCCTCACTTAGAAAAATTGAACCTCCATAAGTAACTCGCCCTCTATGAAAAATGATTGTGCTTCTCTTCGAAATTTCGGCTTGCTTCCCTTGATGAGCAACAAAATTCTTTCTTCTTTCCCCTATGATCTTTCCAATTGATCAACTATGCTATGAAACCAGGTTAAAATTGCAGCATTAGAGTGATCCTATTGCAACAATTGGTATTATTTTTTCTAATTGTTAATTAATTTAAGAATTTGTTTGCAATGAAAAATATCAAAATAAAGAATCTACAACCTTCATAAATAAAATTTTGCTGAAAATAAAACATTAGAAGTTGAGAAATTATAGCAGACACACATAAAAAAAACACAATTAATTTTGGGAAAAAGTCCCTTGAAAAACACAACTTCAGAAAACCGGTGCAGCAATGAGAGTTTTTATTATTATGCAACAGTCAAATTTTGAGTACAATCTGGCAGTCCAAAACAAAACAATATGGGAAAATTTATTGAAGGAAATTTCCATTCCTCCACAAGAAATCCACGGACCGACTTGCCTTTAGAAAGCTTATCCCTATAACCCCTCTAACCCTTTGTGTAAACCTATGCACTGCATTGTGTAGTCTTCTATACTTCAAGCCTCGAAGCAGCCTCTCATGAAGTCATCGTGCCTTCAGCTCTTGAGGAAATCTTCTCTCTGGCCTACTGAACACTCTACCCAGCCTATGGAAATTAGATTGATTTTCTTTCTGGAAAATTGAACTACCAATATGAAGCTACTGTGAAGAAATTTGTGCTTCTTCACTGGTATAACTCAATCGTCTTGTTGTTGCGTCTCTGGATCTGGAAATTATTCCTTAGTATCATTGTCCCTACCCCTTACTCACAGCTTCAATCTCTATCTCTCTTCGACAACAGACTGATGCTACTCTGGAAATCGATTTTCTAAGAAACTGAATTGATCAAGTTATTTTTCCATCACCACATCGAACTACACTTATAATCATTTGTTGGAGAACCAACAACCAAGATTAAAACATAATCAATGGATATGATAGTATTTGGAACGATCCATATGATTTTCTAGACTATTCTCACCTTAAATTAATTAATACTGATTAATTAACCTATTTTCCTAAGTTTGCACTTAAGAAACAATTAAAAAATAGTTAATAATCTAATTAAGTCACTTCTAGGCATAATTTCTAGAAACAATTTATGGGTTTTGAAGATCTCATGTATTCTAGCCTCTCCACAAAGTTTCGTGGCTAGAACACATCTAATGCTGGGTGGATATGTGAAGATGGGTTACACTTTTATGAGAATCGGGCGCGAAAAACTTTTTTCAGCAATATTTTGGTCGAACCTTTTATAAATTTTCGCCGAACTATTTAATAGTTTGGCAGAACTTTCTTAGAAAGTTCGGTTGAACTTGTGATTCCATTTAGATTGAAGACACACTGACGGCGTGGGAAAACAGAATTTTTGCTGGAGATGGGAAAACCGGCAACAAAAGTTTGGCCAAACCTTGAGTTCACCCAAACTTTTAATTTTAAAATAGTTTCGCCGAACTAGTTACTATAAATAAATCGCCCGCGAAGTTGATTTGTTTAGCGGTCTATTTGTTCGCGCGTTCTTCTGTCTGTGCTGCTGCTGGTCTATTTTTTCACACACTTTCGTCTGTGTTTCTCCTCCCGTCCACGCTGTTGGTCTGCGGTGACTTCAACTGACTTCAATACCAGGTATGGACATTTCGTTCATTTTTGTTACTGCAATCTCTATATAGATTTGGTTTCAAATATTATAAGAAGGTTTTTGATATGGTTGAGAGAATGTGGAAAATAGAATCCAACACTATGCAAGCCTTTGCATTAAAACTCGACAGTTTGGTCCTTTTCTTATGGGACCAAACTGCACATCAATGCAATAATAGTGATACTCGCTCCACTCCATTGTAGAGTCTCACCGTAGAAATAAGATTCCACCCAAAGATATTTTATGTGTTGTGTCCTTTTCTTTGTTTATGTTATCATTAGTTACTGAAACAAATGATATGAGCTTGCTGCCAAGTGAAGGCGTATCCAATTGAGAAGAGTGATTTTAAATAAGTCTGGGTAAAATGGCAGGGTATAGCATATACACAAAGATATGAAGGAGTTATTCTCTTTATTTTAGTTACTGGAATTTTTGAGCTTGTGGTGTATCCCATTGAGTATTCCCTTATAAAGAGTGCATTTATGCACTCATTCAATGTGAAATTCATAATCTTTTAGGAGTTTGAGGGAAAAATTATAAATAATAGATTCAGAGTCTACATAAAAATGTTTTTTGTATTACTTTAATGTATTGACTTGTATCATGATTGAGAAGGAAAAATAGTAGAAATTTCCGTCAATATTCATGAATATCTAAAAAACCTAAACACTTACATAAATTTTGTTATAAAAAACACATGCCATTTTTATATATCTATACCATATAAACTAAAACTCTTTATGATGTCTTCCCATTTCCTAAAAATTTGGTGGTATCATAGAAATATGCACTCCCATATGAGCACCACTCTATTCATAATCCTGTACACATTTGCTGAACCAAGGCATGCCAGAAAACCCTACTAATCTTGGTTTTCAATTGCACCCAAGCTAAGAACAGTAAAATATCTTGACTTGTGACTCCTTTAGGAATTGGTTCTTCATAACCATTTCAAATTAGCCAATCCGAGCACAAGTGATGGTTTACTTCAGCATTTTTCTACCTCCAAAGATTATGCTTCTCTGGATGGTTAATCTAACAAGATGCATGATGGTGATCTATTCTAGTTTGGGAAAATTCCATGTTAGTTAGGTGGGAAAGGCACATTTTTGGAAGTTTGTGCACCTATGGTTTCTATTTTCTAGTATTTTGGCTTCATTTTTTGAGTACTTAGTGCTTTAGTAATACAAATTATAAAATTACATATGTGATTCTTTCTTCTCGGGCAAAAAAAGTTATTAATACTATTATATCACATTTCTACAAATGTTAGGTCTTTTTGATGCACCAGCTTGCTAATTCTGCTTTATATAAAAGATACCTGATTTTTTGGGTTACCTGAAATAGGGAAATGGGTTTAGTTTTCATATTTATTATAAAGTATCAGAGATATTTTTATATATATTGCATAGTGTTTTTTATTCTGAAATATATAAAATACAGTTTTTTTAATTAGGAATAGGTTAACAACGATCCTTATTATTCCATAAACTCCCTTCGTATACAATCCTTTTTAGTGGGAAACGAATTATTGATTTATCCCTTGCACTCTGTCGTTGAGGGTTGGAATATTGTAAAAGTGTTTCACTATTAGTTATTTATTTTTTATTTATTTTTTTATAATTTTAAATTTTAAAACATATATTTTAATCATTTTTGAAAATATATAAATATTTTATATTATTAGTATTTTTTGAAAAATATTAATGTATTTCTTAATATTTATAAATGTTTATGAAAATCATATCAACACATTGTTCACTTTAATAAATTTAAATATATAATGGTTTTTTTTATATTAATATATGTTTAAATGTATCTAAAATTTATATGTATTTTTTTTAGGTTGGAGAAGTGTATATGTTTATCAATACAATTTTTTTTATTTAATAGTGAAGTATTATAGTTATTATGATGAAATAGTTTCTCACAACAAATTTGATAAAATAAGTGAAATCTATATAATGAAGATTAATTTGTATTTAAGTTTTAGATATTTTAATAACTAAATTTCTATTTAAATGAATAAAACAATCAAATGTAAGAAATAGAAAACATAATGAAACACAATGTAAGAAATAGAGAACATAATGAAACACACACATACATATCTACAATCAAC
The DNA here is from genome assembly GCA_034641835.2 of Pinus albicaulis. Lineage (NCBI taxonomy): Eukaryota > Viridiplantae > Streptophyta > Pinopsida > Pinales > Pinaceae > Pinus > Pinus albicaulis. Next base: position 840,585,128 of record CM076577.1, on the reverse strand, counting down.
CCAATTATTTTCCTAGGAAATCCCTATGGGAGACAAGCAACCCTAAAAAGTAATGATGCTCTACTCCTTTTTCCCTAGGAAATCCTTATGGGAGAAAAACACACTAAAATGTAAACATGCTCTACTCTCTCTTTTCTGGTATGGAAAATATGTAAGTGAAAAGAAAGAGGTAATCTCTCTAGAGTTAGCTAAGACTTTTGGCATGTAAGGTTGCTATAAAAACTTAACTTCATACATTTTTCTCTCTAACTTCACACTCCTAGTTGTATTTTCAACTATGGAACAAAATACAATAACACAAAATGGAACTCTTATTCCTCCTAGTGGCCAAGTATTTAACATAGCGTGATAGCCAACTAGGTGTAAGATTTGACTCCCTCAACCATTAACGAGGTTTGTGATTTTAGACCTTTTAGAGTCTTGTTAAAATTCCACATGTAGCTAGCTTTCTATGCATGAGTAATGGAGCTAAAATGGCATTCTCGCGTACCATGGTGGTCAAGATGATAGGTCAACTTACTAAAGGAATAAATTTTGAATCAACTTCATTTGATGTTTTTCTTGCACCATTGGATATGTCTTCAAGTGTAGAACAATGGTCAAGGTTTCGGCACAAGGGATAATCGTTTGACCCCAAGAAATATCATTTAATACCTCAAAATTACTCAAAAAGGTTTTAGACCCCAATTCTCCACCCACCATTAAAATGACACTACAAGTTGATTCTTTCAGTTTTTTCACTGTATAAGCATCAAAATACATGACAAATAATATAATTATCCAATGTAGATCATTATTTAATAATTTTTTAAAATTATGAGTAAGAATTATACATCATGGAATTTAAATAGCATTAATTCATTGAACATCCTTGTACATTCCTTGTTGATACTTTGAAAGTAATACGTTTTGAAAAATAATTTATTTTTGGATTCTATTTTCCATATTCTCTCAACCATATCAAAAACCTTCTTATAATATTTGAAACCATCTATACAAATTTTCATTTGTTTCAATAGGAATTAACATATTGAAATATTAATTGTATTTATGTCTTGTGTTCTAAGGAACGGAGGTCGTGAACCTTATGGGAAGAGATAGTATTTTTTAAGTTAGGAGGGATAATTTTTATTAGATAGAATTAATTTAAAATGCTTCTTAAGATTAAGTTTTCGAACCACAATTACAAATTTATTTACTTATCATTTAGTTGCTAAAAGTTGAAGAATTTATGTTGGTAAATAATTAATTACCTATTTAAATCATTTACCACTTTTTGGTTTTTCATTTTCGTGGTTTCATTCATAATTTCACTTTTTTGCACTGTCAATTTCAATTTTTCACACCACATGTGCACAGTCAAAGGACCTAAGGTCTTTCCCATACCAAAGTATGTTCTTAAACATATTTTCTTGGTGATATGGGTGATCTAGAAATGATTGGGAGAGTGAAATTCCTAATTTAATACACAATATGTTTGGTTCATGCCACTAAGCCAAGAATTTTAAATTCAACTAACTTTTAATATAACCAACTAAATCCCGCAAAAAAGGAATAAAACAATTTATGTTAGGGTTGTCGATTTAGTCATTGAAACAACACACCATGATATTTCAAATTTAAAAATAATGGTTTGAGTTCTAGGTAGCTTAGAATCCTATATAGAGCTTTGTTTTCAAAATAAGGATGCACTCCCATTTGATTCTCATGATTAGGTTGTAATCATGAAGCTCTCACTCAAGAGTGGACCTTCCCAAAATCTTGTGACGTCTTGTCACAAACAAAACCATCAAACTGAAAAACACATCATGCAAGAAACATAGCTCACTGACATATCATTTTTCTCCTTCAAAGAAAAAAAAATCACATCATGTGAATACCTCCATGTACTCTTACATATTGGTCTACAAAACCATCAACCAAACACAAGTTGAAAAAACATGCCTCTTCAAACAACTGACTCTCAAGTCAAATAATAGCATGTACAAATTTCCATATTTGTTGCATCTAAGCATGTCAACATAACTCTACTTTCAACATCTTGCTTCATGCAACATGCACCATACTTTGAGTTTGCAAAGAAATTCATGAAACATCAAAATACATACAAGGCCTTAATTGGAAAATAAATCTATCCATCCCTTACCAAACCATTTCAATGGCGCTTCTTTCAGCTGCACTTCATCATGTGAATCATCCTAACCCTCATCAATTATGGAATCCTCTTTTCCATTCTTGTCAATATCTCTTTCCACCTTCTTCAAATGTCGTGGATGACTTGTTGGATACAAAGTCCAACACTTGTCTACAAGGTGACCTTTCCTATGGCAATGAGTGCAAAACAATTGCATCTTATTTTCAACATCATTTTCCTTGTCCAACAGGCCTTTGAATTTTTGCCTCATTTATTTAGAAAGTTTCATGTGCATGGATATCTTCTTCCAACATCTATAAAAATTATGATTATTCAAACCAAGAAAGGAACATGCAAACTTTTCCAAATCTTATGTGAATATTTACCATGTTTATCATAATCGAAAGAAATTTGATTAAAGACAGATTTATACCTTGAACATTCACCTTTGTCGCCTTCTTTAGGAGGTGAATTTGATGAGGTAGTGGCTCTCCTCAGAATACTAGCAATGAATTAAATGAATTTAGAGCTTTCAACATCCTCTTCTTTTACATTATCATTAGCTACATGATTATTAACATCTTCTTGCAAAGTGGATGTCAAACTTTTCCATTCATCATGAACACAAACTTCACAAGCTTGAGGTAATGAACACGAAATGAAATTCCTTCTTGGAATAGCTTCATGTGCCTCCTTGGCTTTGGAGCATTCTCCATCATGTTTTCCATAACCAAGACCCAAATAATTAGGCCTTTCCTCAATAACATTTGGCTCAACTATACCTTGTACATGTTTTCCTTTAACCCTTTACTTTCATAGCCCATTTTCATAAAAAATTTGGACCTTATTCCTCTAGTGTGTCTCTCAAAAGCATGTACACATTCACTTTGAGAGGAAATTGAAGACAAAATTTAATTGCATACATATTTTTCATTCACATACTTGGCTAAGGCTTCCTTTGCATCATAGAGTTTAATCTCCATGTCATGCATCCTTGCTTGGTTTTCATTTGCAATATGGAGTTGAGTCTCCATCTCATGCATATTTTCAAGAATTTCTTGCTTCTCCTCATTCTTGGAAATCGACTTCTCTTGAATGATAATGTTCTCCCTATTATCTTCATACATATCTTGCACCATATCATTCATGATGTAGAGCTTCTGCAACATCTCTTTAGCAAATATTTTTGTTAAGGAGGACTGATTAAAAGAGATACTCGAATACTCTTCCATCACACTTGTAATGCATAAAAAGCTTCTTTGTCGTGATTTTAGAATTGAGCTCTCAATATTGACTTTCTCTTCACACACATAAACTTGCACACAACTAAACTCTCCTTGCATAATTATTCTAGCTAACCTTGACTAAAATGATCTAAATTGTACTTTGATACCAACTTGATTTGAATATGGACAAACTAGTTTTGTTGTGCTATCTCCCTCATCAGTTAAATAAAAATGTGTTTAGGATCGTCTAAAGTTAGCCAATTGGGAAGGGGTTTATGTGTCAAGCTTTAAGTGTATTTTGTGAGAAATTTATGAGTTAATTATCTTTTAAAACTCATGTACAACAAATAAAATGCAAAATTTTTATTTTGGAAATTTTTTTCCCTCAATCTAGATTCCGATCATTGGACATGTAAGAGGAAGAAAGAGGGAATTCACTTTTCAAATTCTAGACCTTGTCTAAACCAAAATAAACAAGAGGTTCGGTTTTCAAATACATTCACTTATTTGGAAAAGTTCTAGCTACCAAAACTCCATATGCCAATCTATCTCCCAAGAAATCCATCTATTACACCACTGGTTATTTTTTTGTCTTCCTATATTCTTTATCAACCTCTTCGAGTGATTCTTGAAATGTGGATACTTAAATCCTTCCTAAAAATTTGAGCTCTAAAACGAGAAGACATACAAGGTCATTTTAAGTCATTCATCTACCCAATTTTAAAAACCAAGTGAATATTTCTACATATTGATTTCTGTCCCATAAACTGTACAATATAGGTCAAATTTTTCCTTTAACTTATTTAAATATTGTTAGCGCACAATTGTTCAATGGTTTGATGAAATTTCACTGATAAAGGCATGATTATGCCAATCCGTGTTGCATATTTCCATTAATAATGTTTACTTGTGTAAAACAATGTTGTCTCTGCTTTTATGTTATTTTGAGTTTGCTTTTAGTGCTGAAATTGGAATATATGATATTAATTTATGACTTGCAATTATAGCTGCTGAGATACTATTCTTTTTCTCTACTATATTGTTATTTCTAGTCCTCTGGGTGCTTTCTTCATATTTTTTTTTTTTACTAATTGAAGGGATTCGTAATTCTATATTTTACCATATTGCTTGTTGGTTCCATGTAGATTTAATTGACATATAATAGGTGGTTTCTATTTTTGGGATGTCTGTAAATTTTTTGGCACATCATATTGAATTTCTATAATGTGTAGCTCCCTAACATTCAGATAGAACCTTCATTGAAAAATGTGAGGGGGGTTTCAAATTCACATTGGATAACACCCTCCTCTGGGATAAAAAAGTTTAACAAACACAATAATAGAGAAACAATTAGTGACATCACCAAAAGATGTAGCCTCTTCAAGGTATCATATCCTCTCATCAAGGTCAAGAATCTATTCACCAAAAATTTCCTATGGAAATGATGGTTTAAGAAACAAAACTAGACAAAAACCTTCAGCGAGAACAACAAAATCTAAAACCTCTTCAAGGTCTTCAATCTGCTCGTAAAGTTAAATTGTGTCTTGATCAAGTCCAACAACAAAGAACATTCGGTGACAACACCAAAATATACAATTTCTTCAACATCTTCTAAACCATCTTCAAAGTCAATATTGTGTGCATCAAATTCCTCAGCAAGGTCATCAATGGAGTCATCAAAACTACTATTTCAAACTTCAATGCCAAAAATAAGTCAAAAGAATTCAATTTCTCCTCCAAAACCTTCTTCTCTGAGAAAATCTAGCATCACGTAGTCGAGAAATTCAGTAATTCCACAAGGAAATTCTATCAAAGTTAAAACAAATCCTTCTCATCCATATTTAATGCCTACTTTTTTAGGTGGAACACCTCCAAATTTAAGGACCACAATGCCATAAAATACAACTTTACCTAATAGGTGTAGACCTAGAACCCCCAACTTTGCGTGACATGTACAACTAAAGATCCTATGGTAAGCAGTGTGAGAAGATAGACATGGTCACTAAGTTGAGCAAGAGATTGGTATGACAACCTTACTTGTGATAGGTCTAGCTAGCAGACTGCCAAACTACATGGTAATGGAATTCAAAATGTGAAAATTCCCATTTCACTTGGAAATAAGATGGTAGAGAAAGGTATAGATGAAAGGAGATATCTATCTATGGTAAAGAAATCAAATAGTTCTATCAATTCCACCTTGCAACTCTAAGAGACATTGAATTAAATTTCATCTCAAGACAGGGCTTTGGGAGGACACTCTCAAATCCAACCTTCGTTATGGCTTTGAAACACATGGTAAGTATTGACTCAACAACCTTATTTGCATAATTTTTTCTAGCATGGACCTTAATGTCATAGCCTTATTTTGCCTAAAATGAATGCAAATTTCCTTGCAATTTGGCTTGCAACATTCATAATTCATGCTCATGGAACATGATTGTGTTGCAATTGTGATAACATCTGCTGTATGCAGAAACTAATAAAAAATGATCGAAAATGACATTTTTTCTCTGTTTTTTTCAAGATTTAAGGAAAATTACACCAAGTAGCTTCCAGACTCATATGACCATCATGTCAAACTCATCTCAGGATAATGTCCAAGTAAGAGCCACTTAAGCAAGCAATCTAGTATACATGACTCTCCAATTTCAATTAGCAGCAATGACAGTTCTAAGTATGGTGCAAACATTGCTCCAGATCCTCAATGGGGCATGTTTGATGACAATAATTTGGGGAGTGAGAGAGGTTATTAGTACGATAGAATTAAATTCAAGGGAGATGGTATGAGAAAAAATTGGTTGAACAACCCACAATATCGAGAGAATAAATATGGTCGGACTCCATTTTCTGACCAAGGAGTTGAAATATTATCTGATCTAATATATAACACCACAAAAGCATACATTGGTAGTGAATATTATAAGAATAAAAATTTAAATGTGTATTAATGAAAATTGTATCAATGAAGAAAAGAAAATATATCATCAAGAACCATTTGATTGGCCATAGTTGCACCATCCAGCTATGTTTGTCATGAACTTGGGTATTGCACTGAGTTGTTTTATGGACATATCTGCAACCTCCCACTTCTAATGTAGTGCTTGAATTTTGGGTGCTTCCTTCAATGATAGAACTGCAATGCAAGTCTTATTAGTATTTTGGGTCACTATTTTTAGATCCAAAAGAAAAATTGTGATTTAGCAGTTTCATTCACCTCTAGATGCAATTGAGTAGGTTCATGTAAAAAATGTTCCACTAAATAGCATAATTTTGAGAGGGTTCACCATGATTTACCATTGTAAATAGATTCTTTCATATTTATATGGAATTAAAATTGGTAATATTATCCCATAGGAAATCAATACAATCACATATCCACACCAAATTTTTTTCTAAAATACTTCTATTGAACCCCATTCCCAATACATCTTTCCAATAATAAAAACCCTAATAGGTGTCCCATATTTTTACTACATAACTTTTCTAGAATCCCCAATATAAATTCAATATATTGAATCTATTTTTCATAATTTTAGTTTACCCCTTTATGAATGAATGTTCTGAGATAGCGGTCAACAAGGTGAATTACTTATGCAGAATGATTGGATATGTTAGTTGTAAAAACCAGTTTTTTAACTTCAAGGAATCCACGGGAAATTGAAAAATATATAACTAATAAGGCTTTGAATAAGATCAAACTAAAAGTCCGCAAGATAGGAAGTAACTTGTGCCTTTTAGTTTCTACCCAGATAATAGATTACATCTGGCATAATACTACACATTTTGTGTTTAACATGATGAATATTGTTAGTAATGGGTAGTTAGTGTGCATCAATTTCAGTGTTCAATCATCATGAGGATCATGAAATCATGTCCTACCATATTTTTTTTCCTATTCATTTCTATAGTTCTAACGCGATGGATGTTCTATGGAAGAATGTTTGAACATGATGAATCCTAGTTTCAATGTTGAAAGTTTTTTTTCTAATTCATTTTCAATATAAAATGCTTCCTTTAACTATCAATAAAATATATTACATGTTAGTAATTTGTCACACAAAATGGTTCCCAGCTGAGAAGTCTCAACGATTGAAAAAAGTCATGTGAAAATCCCTTGTATCTATAAAAATTTGCCCAACAACATAAAGCCTATCAAAATTGACAATGGAAATAAATTTTCGAAGCAACATTTCTTTAAATCTGGTTGAAATAAGAGGAGGGAAAACCAAAAATTTTTCCATAAAGGCACAAAAGCATTGTTCATAGATTTCCAAACAATTCACTAACTATCATGATGAAACCTGCAATTAAAGGGGTACCTTATTTGTCATTAGGAATGGACCAAAACCTTTATTATTTCCCTAAAAAAATGTGATAATGTAAATTCAAACATCATTAACATGATAAAAATATTTGGTTGGCTTCTTATTCTTTGAAATAATGAGGAAAATTGTTAACAACTTATCAATCTGGGGTAGTGGTGGAGGACTACATGGACTAGCTATGGTGATTCTCGCCTTTAGAAATCAACAAAATTAGATTCATGACTTGGCCTTCTACTAGAATTTTGTGATTCCATAGAGAAAGCAGAGGGATTATCAGAACCAATATTTTTTTTCCTGCTCATAGTGCAAAGAGATCCCCTAAATATTCTTGCAATTGGCATAGATATTGCACATCCTACTAACTTTTGCATTTGAAAAAAAATTGCATCTAAATATTGAAGTCTTGCATATGTAGTTTATTTTTTTTCCCAAATAAAAATTTGACCATCTTAGCCATTGTTAAAATCTAAACAAGAATTAAATTTCTTCTCTTACACACAAGAAATAGAATTCTAGCTCTAATAATCTATTGAGGTCTATGGAAGTTAATGGCCTAAGACACTTTGTAACCTAAGAGAGAAACCTGTTAGGAAATGGGTGAAGGTGGTATTACACACCCAGTTGGATAACCTTGAGGAGAAAACATTTCTCCCACTTTATTTGTTGGCATAACCTAGTAAGTGTTATTCACTAGCATGTATTTTGTAAAGTCCTTGACCTAGTTCCAATTCAACTCCATCCACCAGGTTGTGAATGATTTCAAGCCTAATTTCATGAAAATTAAGTTGGGGATGATCACATTGTTCTGCTTGATGACATGTCTATGAAGATTAACTACCTTGAACTATTTTTCTGCGTAGGGAAAGAGACACATTCCCATGTCTGATCACGAAAACGTTCTTTGATATTGTTAATGCCTCTAGTGTTTACTTCTACAAGTTCTATAGGCAGAGTTTGTAAAGGGCCAGGTAGCTTTTGGATCTCATCTTTTATGAAAGGTGACATATCTAGTAAATTCCCCTACAATCAATCTCTGGAATGGATCTAAATAGAAGTTATTCATTTTAATATCCATAAAACACAACAACTTTAAGGTAAATTATGTACATGTGTCATTTCTCCCACAAACTAAAGGCTTCCTCCAATATCCATAAAACAAAACCACTTTAAGGTAAATTGTGTACATGTGTCATTTCTCCGACAAACTAAAGGCTTCCTCCCATTAATTTTAGATGTGAACTCTACCATAAAAATTTTAAGTCAAACTTTAAGATAAGAAATGAACATGTCATTTACCTCATGATCTTGTGTCATTTTTCTCATGCATTTGCAATAAATGTCGATTTAATATATATGTTTTTATTGAATCTGTTTTTTTCAGGGATAAGAAAACCATTAAATATGGTTGAAAAATGAAAATTATGCATAGAAGTTTCTTTATATCCCAATCCAGGGAAGTAAGTGATTACATATGTGCTTTTAAATATTGCGACTAGCAAAGTCGTCCAAAGGAAAATGAATATACCGGGAAGAACAACAAACAACGAGGCATATTATATTGGATTGATAGAAGGCTTGGGAACAACGATGAAGTATGGATCAAATGGAATTGTAGTTTTCACCAATTTTGAACTTGTGTGCAACCAGATGAATTATGTGTGCCAAGTTAAAAAGGAGATGCTAAAAGAACTGCATGGAATAGCAAACAATATTGTTAGCCAATTTCAATTTTTAAGTAGAAGGCATTGTAGAAATGTGAATAAGATGTTTGCTGATCTATTGCGTGGGGCAATGCCAATTCATGATTCATCTATCAAATATGAATTATAATTATATAGAGAAATGCCAATGCAAGATTCATCTCTCAAAGATGAATTGGTTTTGATATGCTCTCCTTCAAAAATTAAAGATTCATCTCTCACAGATGAATTAGTGTTGAGACACTACCCTTCAAAATTTATTGATGGACATTGTAACATATCTTGGATATGTTTGTGTTGTGTACTTATAAATGCATATTTTTTAATGACCATGTGTTTTTGTCAATTATATACCAAGTGTGCTCCCACCACACCATGTAAAGCGCAACTTGGTGAACTTCACATTTGCAAAAAATGAACTTCACGTTTTTGTAAAATTAAAATGCGGGGACTTCAAGAAATTTTTGTTTAAATGGAGTTTCACGCTTCTCCTTTAATGACCATGTGTTTTTTTCAATTTTATACCAAGTGTGCTCCCACCATGTAAAGCGCAATTTGGTGAACTTATCATTTTTATAATTTTTTTTTTTCTTAAATTACAAATTGATTTTCTGAAATCTATGTTTTGTAAATGTCCACCAATAGATATATATATATCATGGAGGATGAACAACGAAGATCAAAAGAATCCCATATGGGGGTTTAGGGATCGGGGAATGTTCACGGTATTTAAATATAATCTTAAATATCCATACATGTGTGTACATATGGAATTGATTTTTTATTAAATTTGTGAGTTAAATTAGTTGAAATAATAAGTCTCATTTTTAAATTTTTAGGAGGTAAGAGGAGAAGGGTTTCTACTCCATCCATAGAGCATGCCCATGGTTCACCTAGTCGTGATATGGTTCACGCAATTTAATCAATGAATATGTATATGTATTTATAGGTACACATGAATGTATTTTTCAATTTATTATAAACTCGTATTTGTTTATAAAGCTTCTCTCTCATCTCGAGAGGTTGTTGGTGGTTCAAATCCACTTAGAGGGCCATCAATGAGTGGTAGCATGTTGCGTGAAGGGGGTGATATTTATTCCCCCGAAGGCCAATCAACGGCTGTTGGTTCTCAGCAGGGTCATTTTGGGTCTGGTTCTTAGCAGGGTCGTTCTGGGTCTGTTTCTCAGCAGGGTCATGTTGGAGAAGATGCTAACCAACAATGTCAAGGTTGCCATCAATTTCAATATTTTTTTCATTAAATTTGTACAACTTTTTTTACATGTGTTTTTTCTAATATATGAAATTTTATATATATTGATGTAGTGGCCGAAAATGTTCCAACTAGTGGTCAAATAAGACGTAGGGCAGACCGTTACATTCAAGAATAAGGTTGTCTACCCAGCATAACTTATCCGGCCGACATTACTGATATACCATGGCAAAAAAACCATGGTGTAATGCACCTTACAAAGGTGTGAAAGACTTTATGAAAAATTGCAGAGAGATCTCGTGCCTGTGACTCTGCCTACTGAGAGTCGACAAAGCCTTGAAATAGTTACACATTCATTGGGTGAAATTGTAAATGTGTACAAAACTCTTGGGCCAACAAATGATACATTTGTAGAAGTGATGAGAAAGAAAAAGAAAACAGTAATAGGTCCAGATAAATGGAAGGATGTAAAACAAAAAGTTACAAAATATGTGGCCAAGTCAATGTTTAATTTCAAGGAAGGGCCAAAAAGAAAAATGTTCAAGGTGCAATATTTCAAGCACCCAAATATAGCTCGCTATTTGTATGATAGGGACCTTGTGGCCTATGGAAGGCTCCCATGGAACGACGAGGTTCCTGTTTATTTTGCACAAATGTTTTACCCAGAATTTTTTTTGGGTATGAAACCCAACTACAATGACCTTCCGTCAGAATTTTTTGGCCCGGGGAAAGGTCGATTATATGACCGTAAGGGCGCTAAGTGAGATGTGGAGTTGCCTCGCCCTGAGCCGCCATTGGTGAGTCGAACTTTTCGGGTCGAAAATCTGTGGTTAGAGATGGATGCGACTTCTCAAATAAGTCGAGAATAAAGGGATGTTATGATCGACAATGTTTACAGCGGATTGGGTGGAGTCGATGTTTGTTTAAATCGACAAAGAGCACGTGAAAATGTACGTGCCAATTTTTCGTATTGTACAGATGAAGAGATTGACAACATTAATGTTGAAGATCTATGAATATATGAAAAAAATTGTCGCAATGGTTTGCAAGACCTAATTATTCATGAGGAAGAGGGCACCGGAACAGTATGTGTTAATGACCTTAGGGTTTGAAATTATTTTAACATACATATACATGTGTACAATTTGGAATAAATACATCTGTATGTACATGTATACATTTATTTATATGTACATTAATATAACAAAAATGTATGATTATATGTTAAAACACCATTTTCAGTTCTCACACATGATGCATGACGAAAATGTTAATATCACGTTCGAGACCTCTAGTTCAAACAATGCAGATGGGTCTGACCATCAAGATATGTTGGCAATTGTTACAGTTTTTTAAGTGATTTTAAAATAGTTGTGCACAGATGGACATGTATGTATATATAATTTGATAAAATGTTTTAATAAATACCGATTCCATCTGATGTTTTTGGGATGGCGGTACCTTCTTCTTCCTTGGGAGATGTACCTTCTACTTCCTTGAGAGATGAGCCACAAGTATGGAAAATTTTTCACAAGTTTAAAATTTATGTTTAAAATATATATATATATATATATATTGAGTTATTTAAAAAAAATTGTTATTATGAATCTTTCGTCGTAAAAGATCACTTTAGCTATGCATAACAAATAGCCCTAACATCGATTATGGCTGCCAAATATATTTAAATCTGCAATTAGATGATCCGAGTAATGCTGCACAAATCCAGATCTAAGCATAAAAGACATTAAGCAGATAAAATAAAATGTGGCTCCATGCATCCAATAGACAAGACAAGAACAATGTATTTGAAAGAATTTTGATATTATATTGAGAAGGGAGCACCTGAGAGGAAAACAAGAAAGGTGTTTTCCGGTTCTCCTCAATGGGATGGGTTCTTGACAGTCCTCAGCATTTTAGATCTAAAATCTCTCTCTCTTGTTGGTGTAGAAAACCCAGACAAACATAGAACTCAATGGGAGCTCACAAAGCAAAAATGAAAAAAATGTGACCAAGTGTATAGATCCAGAGTGATCTAATAGGCAACAAAAGGTGACTAATGAATGGGGAAAACCCTTCTATTTATAACAAAATATTAGGGCGATATAGAACTTGGTGCATGAATAAAATATTATTAATCAAATTCTAGAATCACCCTTTCAGAATATTTTATTATATTTGTTGGAGGGAAAAGGATTTTTGACTTGGGTCAATTCCTTTATTTATAATAAATAAATAAATAAATGATTTATTTATTATTTTAAGGAAATGGTGGGAATATAATTAAATAAATAATGATTTATTTAATTATTTATAAACGATTTAGTCAAATTTAACTAGGAATATTATTTAAATAAGGATTTAAATAACTTATTCCTAGGAAATAATCAAATAAATAAGGATTTATTTAAATTATTTGCTTGTTTTGGGTTAAATATGACCAGGAAATATAAACAAATATAGAATTTTTTATTATTTCATTTTGGGGTTTCCTGTTTAGACCATAAAAAACTTAATAAAGGTGTTTTACTAAGTTATTTCACATAGTGAAAGCAATTTTACTTAGGGTAAAATTGGTCTTACATGCTGTACTTGGGTTCATCTAATGATAATAGGTTAGATGACCAAAAAATGGTGTAACATTTTGAATTTAGGTTCCTATAGAATATTTCTTTAATCCACGAACTCTAGCAATGAAGATAGGAAGATCCACAACATTTGAAAAAGTTGTCATTAGTTCCTTTTTTTAATATTATTGAAAATAAGTTTATATATGTACACGTGCATTTTAATTTGAATGTTTTTAATATATATATATATATATATATATATATATATATATATATATTGTACATTTTACCACTGCAGATGTTCTTATGGGGGCGGAACTTGTTCATCAAATGGAGAGGGAACCTCATGAGGTATTGCCAATTTTTTTGTTATATTTTGTTTTTTACATGAAGTTATAGATATATATATTCTCACTCATTTATAAAACATCAAATTTTAATGTTCAAGTATATGTGCATTGTGTATGTAGGTTTCCCATGATGCTTCACATGATAGTGCGCAAATTGAGAGCCTGATAGGAAAGACACTAGATCCATCTCTATTTGATGGACATGATTTGTAGATTTGATTTCAAGATTTAGATGGCCTTAAATTTTGTTAAACTTGATACAGTTTGATACTTGTGAGATCTACAATTTTAAGACATATTTTATTACATTGTTAATAGAATTTGTTTTGTTTCAAAAAGTTAATTTTTGGATGGTTTTAGTACTTTTGGCTTGTGAATGTGAAGTAATGTTGTCATATATAAATTAATGTTGTCATCTGAACTACATTTGGCATGTTATGTAATGACATGTGTTGTAATTTGTTTTGTTTTTAAAATTTAAGTTTTGGATGCTTGGAGTACATTTGGCATGTGAAGTAATGTTGTGATCTATAATTTTTTGTTAAATTAAAAGTTAAAAGTTTTGGATGGTTTCAATCTACATTTGGCATGTGATATAATGTTAAATTTCTTTATTGGATAGTTGAATTATAATTGGCATGGCATGTGAAGTTTTTAAAACTCAAGTTTTGGATGGTTTCAATCTACATTTCGCATGTGATATTTAATGTTGTAATGTTGCACGACATATAATCAAAAGGTTTTTAAAACATAAGTTTTGGATGGTTTCAATCTACAAAAGAACATGTGGTATAAAATTTTAAATGTTTCTATTGGATCTAGTTGAACTATAATTGGCATGGCATGTGAAGTAATGTTGAACAATATATATAATCAAAAAGTTTTTAAAACTCTAGTTTTGAACGGTTTCAATCTACATTTCGCATATGATATTTAATGCTTTAATGTTGCAAGATATATTATCAAAAAAAATTTAAAACTTAAAAGTTTTGGATGGTTTCAATCTACATTTGGCAAATGTGGTATATAATGTTAAATGTTTCTACTGGATAGGTGTTCACTATAATTGGCATGGCATGTGAAGTAATGTTTCACAGATCCCTTTTGGATGGTTGAAGTAAATTTGGAATCTTAAGATTGCTTTTGATCTCAACATGTAGTCTTGTTTGAATGAAAAAACTTCCAATAGGAAGAAAATAGCTTTTCAATGCAACTAACCATGTATCAATTGAGCTCTAATTGAAAAATATTTTAAAGAAGTAGATATATGTACAAATTATCCCTTTAATTTTGATTGGAAATATAATTCTAGTACATATATATGTTTTTTGAATTTGGGTCAATGTTGTTAATGCACTCAAATAGGTAGCCTTGTTGATTTATAATTTGATAAATTGATGACATTCAGTTAATCGCATTCTATAACATAAAATATATATCCGACCATTGGAAAGACAAATTTTGTACTAGATTTTCAATCAGGAATAGAGATGTGGGTCAAATCCCACCAAAAGTCGAAGAAGTGCTTCGAGTCTCTTGTCTGAAAGGAATATTCATAAAAAACTATACTATGGATGATTTATTTACATTGCACAGATACATTTTACCAGAAAATCTCACAAGAAAAATTGGGCACATTAAGTTCGTGTATATATCCAATACAATTTTTCATCAATGCACATAGCAAAACTACTTTAAATAGTTAAAATTGCATTCTAGAACATATATATTGAGTACATTTAAATCATTTTTCATCAATGAACATAGAAAAATTACTTGAACAATTAATTTTTTATCAACGCACATTGAACATATCCGACCATTGGACAAACAAATTTTGTACTAGATTTTCAATCAGGAATAGAGATGTGGGTCAGATCCCACCAGAAATCAGAGAAGTGCTCTGAGTCTCTTGTCTGAAAGGAATCTTCGTACAAAAATATACTTCAGATGATTTATTTACATTGTGGAAACTTTTTACTAGAAAATCCAACTAGTTTTTCATCAATGCACATAGAAAAACTACTTGGAACAATTAATTGCATTCTAGAACATATCTATCGAATACAAGTAACATTTTTCATCAATGCACATTGAACATATCCGACCATTGGACAAACAAATTTTGTACTAGATTTTCAATCAGGAATAGAGATGTGGGTCAAATCCCACCAAAAGTCAGAGAAGTGCTCCGAGTCTCTTGTATGAAAGGAATATTCGTACAAAACTATACTGCGGATGATTTATTTACGTTGTGGATACTTTTTACCAGAAAATCCAACTATTTTTTCATCAATGCACATAGAAAAACTACTTGGAATAATTAATTGCATTCTAGAACATATCTATGAAATACAAGTAACATTTTTCATCAATGCACATTGAACATATCCGACCATTGGACAAACAAGTTTTGTACTAGATTTTCAATCAGGAATAGAGATGTGGTTCAAATCCCACCAAAACTCAGAGAAGTGCTCCAAGTCTCTTGTCTGAAAGGAATATTCGTACAAAACTATACTGTGGATGATTTATTTACATTGCACGGATAATTTTTACCAGAAAATCTCACAAGAAAAATTGGGCACATTAAGTTTGTGTATATATCCAATACGACTTTTCATCAATGCACATAGAAAAACAACTTTAAATAGTTAAAATTGTATTCTAGAAAATATATATTGAGTACATTTAAATCATTTTTCATCAATGCACATAATAAAACTACTTGAACAATTAATTTCATTCTAGAATGTATATATATCCAATATGTAAGTAACATTTTTCATCAATGCACATTGAACATATCCGACCATTGGACAAACAAATCTTGCACTATATTTTCAATCAGGAATAGAGATGTGGGTCAGATCCCACCAAAAGTTGGAGAAATGCTCCGAGTCTCTTGTCTGAAAGGAATTTTTGTACAAAACTATACTGCGGATGATTTATTTACATTGTGGAAACTTTTTACCATAAAATCTAACTAGTTTTTCATCAATGCACATAGAAAGAATACTTGGAACAATTAATTGCATTTTAGAACACATCTATCCAATACAAGTAACATTTTTCATCAATGCACATTGAACATATCCGACCATTGGAAAAACAAATTTTGTAGTATATTTTCAATCAGGAATAGAGATGTGGGTCAAATCCTACCAAAAGTCGGAGAAGTGCTCCTAGTCTCTTGTCTGAAAGGAATCTTCATACAAAACTATATTGCGGGTGATTTATTTACGTTGTGGATACTTTTTACCAGAAAATCCAACTATTTTTTCATCAATTCACATAGAAAAACTACTTGGAACAATTAATTGCATTTTAGAACATATCTATCCAATACACGTAACATTTTTCATCAATGCACATTGAACATATCCGACCATTGGAAAAACAAATTTTGTACTAGATTTTCAATCAGGAATAGAGATGTGGGTCAAATCCCACCAAAAGTTGGAGAAGTGTTCCGAGTCTCTTGTCTGAAAGGAATCTTCATACAAAACTATATTTTGGATGATTTATTTACATTGTGAATACTTTTTACCAGAAAATCCAACTAGTTTTTCATCAATGCACATAGAAAAACTAGTTCCAGTTAATTGCATTCTACAACATATATATTGAGTATGTAAATAATTTTTCATCAATGCACATAGTAAAACTACTTGAACAATTAATTTCATTCTAAAATATATATATATATATATATATATATATATATATATATATATCCAATACATGTAACATTTTTCATCAATGCACATGTATAGAAAAGCTAATTTTAGTTGATACTAGAGCACGTGCATGTACCAAAACAATTTTTACATGTGAAAACACTTGCACAAATAACATAAGAAGCTCAATTTTTAGTTGAGTATTGGAAGTTCTAAAACTTATTTAATCCAAATAGAATAAATTTTTGGACAATTCAATCAAAAAAATTCTAATGGAATTCCATCTTCAATAATGCGTTCATGATCGGATTTTGACATTTTCCATCTCTTAATTTTCGATTTTTTCTTTGATTGAACTTCTATCAACTATATGCGTGCTGCACACACCAAGTGACTACATTGACAACTTATGGAATCAGGTTCATAGTCTTCAAAGTAAACAAACTCTCCATTTTTATTAGTTTGTCTGAAAAAATAACCTTTCAGTATAATAGACCCTCTATCATATTGAAATCCATGATCATTATAGTTTTGTAATAATTTCATTTTTCATTCAGTGCAACGCATCAAATAATACTTCACATTTTCATTGTCGTCAATAGGTGCAATTACAGCAAAAACATCTCCTGCACAATAAAACAAGCTTAACAAAAGTATACATATTTAAATTTATTTCTAGATATTTAAATCATTAGAAAGTAATTCAAATGTTACCTTCTCTAACAATATCAGAAACTCGATCACCATCGAATGATATTGTAGTTTCCTCAGATTGCATTTCTTCAAACATTGCAACAGACATTTTTCCCTTTGTATTTAGCTCTGTATTTTTCCAATCGTTCACATACATTTTGTTTTCACAAACGTGATTGGATTTTGTGTTGTCTACGCAAACATCAGAAAAACAATAATATTTTCTTTTATCCAATGCAAACACATTTCTGGATGACTTTGTTTGAATTGAATGCAATTTTCGAGTCCCTTTTATTGTTTCAACGTCACTTCCAATTGATATATCTACGTCTTCGATCCCAATATGTCAGAAAAACCTTTATATGGAAAATTATAAGAAGAATTTGTAAATATGATATCAAAATACAATCAAATATAATCATTGCATGATAAATGTACAATGTTTAAATTTAGATTTCCAATATAAATTAAATTGAATGTACACTCGCACTTCCCTTGATGGGTTAGTCTCATGGCTTAGAGCGGCGATGCACCATTGAAAAAATTCTTTAGCGTTCACAAGTCATCTTGCAGAGTGGTTCATTTGATATCTTCGAAGTGTTCGTTTTATGCATGCTCCTGCACCGTCATGTTCTCCTTTTCCACGACCAGTCTCAAAGAAATTCGAACAATGTTTAATAAAGGTTTTCTTATGAAGATAACACAACCAAAAGAATGGTCATGAAGATTTGAATTGATCTGCACATCCCTCTGACCGTATCCAATGTTCATTGAATGTTATTCCATGATTTTTCAAGGAATCATAAATTTTTCCAAAACAATGTTGTACAAAACATGTATCATGTGTACGATCATCACTGATATAAAAATGATATTCTTTAATGATATGTCGATTTTCACTCGTGCTTTCTATATGATCAACATTTTGTTTAGCATGTCTATATAGAATATGGACGAGCATGGAGACTTGGTCAGAATGATAGTATTCACTCTGAATTTCTTTTTGCGAAACAAATGTGTAGTTTTCTGCAAAATCAATCACTGAAAAAATGGTCCCTGGTGGAAGAAAATCATGAGATTTTTTGAATTGCAAGTATTTCCATCGAGCTCTATGGGAATTCTTGGTGTATTTGTAAATTTCTGCCTCAAACTTTCTCAAAAAGTCTATCATAAAAATTTCGTCTTCTAGTAATTCAATTCTTTTAAGACTGTTTTCATCTTGAATCGATGTATCGATATATTCATATCTCTTCCGTTTTCACTTTCATGTTGGACAATGATTGATCATTGATATCAATACAATATTTGTTTTGAAATTTAGTCAAATTTCCACAATCATCGCATTTTTTAACACCAACACATTTCTTTTTGTAAAATAGTTCATCTCTTTCTCTTTCACATAGAATTTGAGATATGAAATCATGGATAGTGGAAGGAGGAGGTGAATCCTTAAATATTGTTCTACCGAAATCAAGGAATGTGTCATAATATAACTCAAATTCCACATGATAACGACAACAACAAGTGTCGCGTACGGTGATAGGTTTTACATACCATGGTTTTTGTTGAACAAAAGCACTGAGTGAAACATGAATTTGACGATTCTCTTTTTTGAACTTGTTGAATAACTCTATCTGAGTGGTTTCCAAGAGATTTTTTTCATGTTCTTCATACTGATTTTGTGTTATTCTTCTTCGCATCACATGTCTTGCAGTTGGTGAAACACGCGAATTTTTCTTCCAATATTCATATATTATTTTTTTAACATTTTCTCCAAGTCTATCTTTGTATGGTTGCCTAAAAATAGCTCTCCAACAAGCGAGTTCATCATTTATATCTATTTGCAACCAAAATTTCTGATGTTTGTGCAAATTTTTTCACAAGGTTCCTAGTGCTCGTGCCATAGATGTTACCAAACGATTCTCTTTAGTACTTGATGAAACCATTTCCATCTGCATTCCTCTATGTACAATTGAAGCATTTTTCTCTCTAGATCTCTTAATTGACTTTATAGCACTACTCATATTTTTTATCACATCTTCATCCATTTTTTTTTTATCTTTGGTTGATTTTCGAATACCTAGTAATGTCTTAGATTCTTTTAATTTCCTTAATTATAGGATACCTTTCAACATTTGAGCCTGAATTGTCACCTGCTCATTTAAGAAATACTTTTCAAAAATGCAGTTAACACGATATCGTATAGCATGGTTAGGTTTTTTATCTCCATATGTGTGAGTGTCAACATTTTCTAACATCTCGTCATCGACAATGATTTCATCTGTACATATTCGAAAAAATAGTACATATTCAATAAATAACTAAATTAATAAATATATCTATAATTTCAATAATACGTGCATTTGTTCAATATATATTATATATATATATATATATGTACATACCTTGTGATTCAATTTCTTTATTTGGATATCTTTCAGTATTTTCACCATTTTCAATCATTGGTTCAATATCTCTTTCACTTTCTCTTTCAAAATCTTGTATCTCATCATCAATGCTTTGAGGAATATCTCTGTCTGTTTACATTAAACAAAATATTTTTCAAATTAGTTCATCAAATAAAAATTAAGCTTCAAATTTTACAGTAGGAAAATTTTAAATATATCAATAGATCATAATATTTACATTTACATACCTGCTTCAATTTATGCTTGAGGTTGATTTTCCTCTTCAATATTTGAGAGGGCTTCTAACTTCCTTTTGTGACATTGTCTCGTCTCTTCTCTACGTTCCTTACGGTCTCTTTTTCGATCACATTTTCTCGCACAAGTCCTTCAATTTCCCATGATAATAGGGTATGAAGTTCAAAAAATTATACAATAACTCAGTTAGAAAAAACATCACAAAAGATTTAATTTAAAAAAAAAAATTCATTTTAATTTTTTTGCAAAAAATACATACTCCAATCCAAAACACTTACTTTAAAAAATTCGAGAAAAAAATGTCTTATAAAAATGAAATGAAGCTCAAAAGATTTAATTCAACTCAAAACATGTACTTTAAAAAAATGTCACTTCAAAAAATGCCTCCAACTTAAAAAAAAAATTGTCACTTTAAAAAATACTTCCAGAAACTGTCTTTTTGAAATTAAGCCCAACTCCATACTTTCAAAAAAAATGAAGCACAAAAAACATCCAAAAAATGTATCACATACCTCCAAGAAATGTCCTTTGAATGTACGTCTAAGAAAATTCCTTAAGCCCAAAACAATTTTTTGCAAAATCAGGCCGTCTCCAAGAAATGTCCTCCAAGAAAATTCTTTAAACCCAAAACAATTCTTTTCAAAATCAGACCGTCTCCACGAATTTGAAATTAAGCACAAATCCATACTTTAAAAAAAAATGAACAAAAAACATCCAAAAAAATGTATCACATACCTCCAAGAAATGTCCTTTGAATGTACGTCAAAGAAAATTCTTTAAACCCAAAACAATTCTTTGCAAAATCGGTCTACTTCCAAGAAATGCCCTTAAATCAAAATCTCCAAGAAAAGTCTTTAAACCCAAACCAAGACCTTTGTAAAATCAGATGAAACATAGGCAACGTGCTTAGTACATAAAGGTAAGGTACCCAATATATTGTTATATTTATTTATACATTGTCATTTATGTGTTTACAAGAGTATGATGTGGGGAATTTCATGGAAAAATAGACTTCTATGAAATCTTGAAGAAGGATAAGGTTGAGCTTTCCCTTCGAAGCATTGGGAACCTATGGGGATTAATTCATGGTGTTTGTTGCTAATTTTATGCTTTCGATCTTTTGTGATTTATTTTTTCTTGATTTGTAGTTTTTGTATGACTAGTGCATGGCCATGCCACTTTGTTTGTGGAGTTGTACTTTTATTCTTTTTCATGGTTTTATTCTTGTTTATTTTTTGGTCTTTCCTTTTATGTTTTGAGGCGTTGGGAATTTATTTGGGAAAGAGGAAATTTAATGAAGCTGAGGAAGGGATGCATGGAGCCTGATAGATAATGTAAGATTCAGATGAAGCTCGGTGCATGTATAAGGGAAACAGAAGGTAATAATTTGGCAACCGATTGTACTGGTTAGGTCCATTGTGGTAAATGGACTGTGGGAATACATACATGTGAAAGGTAACTGGAAAGGTAAAATAAATGGATTTGAGGCATCATATGCCTTGGCTATGTTGGGAATTGTTATTCTCAATGTTATGCATGTACAAAGGGCATTCTCTTAACCTTGACCTTATTTTATCTGGTAACTATGTTGTGATCATGATTATGCTAATGTTTATATATCTATATATATATGTATAAATTTATGTCGTTTATAATAGGGTCGTCATGGATCATGATTTTTTAATGATAATGTTTATATGTATATATGTGTGTATGTATACAAAACACTTCTTTTAAAAAATTCGAGAAAAAAATGTCTGATAAAAATGAAACGAAGCTCAAAAGATTTACTTCAACTCAAAACAAGTACTCTAAGAAAATGTCACTTCAAAAAATGCTTCCAACTTAAAAAAAACGTCACTTTAAAAAATACTTCCAGAAAATGTTTTTTCGAAATTAATCCCAACTCCATACTTTCAAAAAAAATGAAGCAAAAAAAACATCCAAAAAAATGTATCACATACCTCCAAGAAATGTCCTTTGAATGTACATCCAAGAAAATTCCTTAAGCCCAAAACAATTTTTTTCAAAATCAGGCTGCCTCCAAGAAATGTCCTCCAAGAAAATTCTTTAAACCCAAAACAATTCTTTGCAAAATTAGACCAACTCCAAGAATTTGAAATTAAGCACAAATCCATACTTTAAAAAAAAAAAAGAACAAAAAACATCCAAAAAAATGTATCACATACCTCCAAGAAATGTCCTTTGAATGTACGTCCAAGAAAATTCTTTAAACCCAAAAAAATTCTTTGCAAAATCAATCCGCTTCCAAGAAATGCCCTTAAATCCAAATCTCCAAGAAAAGTCTTTAAACCCAAACCAAGACCTTTGTAAAATCAAATGAAACACACGCAACGTTCTTAGTAAATAAATGTAACGTAACCAATATATTGTTATATTTATTTATACATTTCCATTTATGTGTTTACAAGAGTATGATGTGGGGAATTGCATGGAAAAAGAGACTTGTATGAAATCTTGAAGAAGGATAAGGTTGAGCTTTCCCTTGGAAGCATTGGGAACCTATGGGGATTAATTCATGGTGTTTGTTGCTAATTTTATGCTTTCGATATTTTGTGATTTATTTGTGCTTGATTTGTAGTTTTTGTATGACTGGTGCATGGCCATGCCACTTTGTTTGTGGAGTTGTACTTTTTTTGGTTTTCATGGTTTTATTCTTGTTTATTTTTTGTTCTTGCCTTTTATGTTTTGAGGCGTTGGGAATTTATTTTGGAAAGAGGAAATTTAATGAAGCTGAGGAAGGGATGCATGGAGCTTGATAGATAATGTAAGATTCAGATGAAGCTCGGTGCATGTATAAGGGAAACAAAAGGTAATAATTTGGCAACCGATTGTACTGGTTAGGTCCATTGTGGTAAATGGACGGTGGGAATACATGCATGAGAAAGGTAACTGGAAAGGTAAAATAAATGGATTTGAGGCATCATATGCCTTGGCTATGTTGGGAATTGTTATTTTGAATGTTATGCATGTATAAAGGGCATTCTCTTAACCTTGACCTTATTCTATCTAGTAACTATGTTGTGATCATGATTATGCTGATGTTTATATATGTATACATATATGTATAAATTTATGTCGTTTATAATAGGGTCGTCATGGATCATGATTTTTTAATGATAATTCTTATATGTATATATGTGTGTATTTATGTCATTGTCTGACAGGATCAGGTTGTTTTATGCTAATGATTATATTTATGTATGTATCTATGTATTTATGTCACTGTCTAGTAGGGTTGTCGAGGATCATTCTTGTGGAAGAATGATCTCTTATGTCGGTGAATGGCATGAATAGGTTCATGGTATTATCAGGAGTCAATTGGGAATAATATCTTTGATAAATATATGAGGTTAATATCATGTGGATATGAGTTGATATTATGTGTTTATACTATGTCTATGTTTTTGACAAGTAATGTTGAGAGATACATCAGCAGAAGGAAAAAAACAAGATCTGCTACATGCTAGTATAAGCATGGATGGAAGAGAGACACTCGAAGAAACGTTTCTTGGTAAAGATAGTGTGGTTTAGGATGTGCATTGCTGCTATAGTGTATATGTTGTGGATATTGTGTGTTCAGTGATTTTACCTATGGTGTTGTATTCAGGTTGTATATATGGTGTTGCATGTATATTACATATGGAGTGTTGGGTATATATGTTACTATGTACATGTTCAATATATAATGATGTGTACATATTGTATTATGCACATGTTGTATATGTGGTGTTGTGTGCATGTTGCATATGTAGTGTTGTGTACATATAGTGATATGTAAATGTTGTATATGCAGTGCTATGTACATATGGTGTTGTATACATGTTTTACATGTGGTGCTATGTACATATGGTGTTGTGTGCATGATTTTACATGTGGTTTTGTCTAGATTTGATATTGTGTACATGTTGTAAATGTGGTGTTGTGTGCAGGTAGTACTGTGTAGATGTCGTGCATGTGGTCTTGTGTACATGTGGTGTCATGTACATGTCGTGCATGTGGTTTTGTGTACAAGTTGTAAAGGTGGTGCGGTGTACATGTGGCGTTGTGTAAAATTTATGCATATGGTTCCTTTTACATGTGATTTTGTGTACACGTTGTGTATAGTTGGTACTATGTACATTTGTACATGTGGTATTGTGTGAATTTCGTACATGTTGTGTTGTGTACATGTGATACTACGTATCTGCATTCTATATTCATGGTGCCATGACACATCTATTTGTTGTGTTGTACTTTATGTACATATATGTATTGTGTTGTACACCGGATGTAGGTGTATGCATTGCGTTCAACATTGGGTGTAGGTGTATGTGTTGTGTTGTGTGCCGAGTGTGGGTATATGTATTTTGTGGTGTTATACACTATGTGTGGATGTACATGTTGTGATGTAAATTGTGTATATGTGTACATGTTTAAAGATAAGTAAATACACTAAGTTCTTGTTGGGTATGGCAACCGATCTGGTGCTTGTACAGAAAGAACAAAGGAAAAAAGTAAGGACCGATGAAGGATAAGTATTAGTATTTTATTTCAGTTTTATTATGCATGTGATCTATGATTATGGATTGATGGCTACATGTGATTTATGATTGTGTTTTATGATTATTGCATGTGATTCATGATTTTGATCTATGATGGTTGTGTTTTGAGCTAATCGAATATGAGATACTTACACATGATGATTTGATTAAACAACTAGTTTGACTTGTTGTGACAAGAAGTAAATAGGATTGTAAGTGTACATTATTGATGAGCTACCAATGAGGTATGATTGGAAGTTATTTCAATTTATTTTGAATCTAATGGAAATTATATGCTTCGTATAGGAAAGCGTGCAATGCCCGGTTTGGGATGGTTGAAACTGACTGCAAAAATTCGTAGCGTTCGTGAAATAAATTGGAGCAAGTAGAAGTATGTTCGTAAAACACTTCATGAGGAGGGCCATTGTGGTACACTGGTACCCAATAGTGTCCATTGATTTCCATGAGCATGTCATGACTGATATGATGGTTTTGAGGTAGGCATATGCCTTTGTTTTTCGACCTTGTGATGCGAGGAAGCCTTGCTAAGGGAGGGGTCACCCGAGGGACTGTATAGAAAAGAAGGGGATTTCTGCAAAACTTGGAAGATGTGTGACTGCAAGGAAGGGGGTGACAAAATTTCTTGAGGCACTGTGTAGTAGATAAGGGAAGGTCAGTGATGTTTTTTTCTTTTTATCATTATCATTACCATATGGAACTAGATGCACAATGGGAGTGTGCCCTGGAACAATGAGATGATAACTCTTCCCTAAAAGGAAAAGTGGTGTAGGATTGTAGAACTAGAAATTGGAGGAAACTTTGACTTTGGTAGTGGATTTTGGACTTCTTGGGAAGGAGGTGGATCTTGATATTACTTTGACGTTGGAGGTGTGAGCCTTTAGATTCCCTTGTTTATGATACGGGCGTTATATCCTTCTCTTTTCAGTTGCACAAATGTGCATAGGTATATAAGTATATATTATTATAAATAAGGTATTGAGCTAGATTTATAAATGACCCTAGATAGTATGGTTATTTTTTGGTTGAAGAAAATGTGCATGAGAGTATATGTGGTTGTTATTGTAAATATCATAATGAGTTTTGTTATAAAGCTCCAGTAAATGGTATGTTTGTAATGTTTTCAATAGTGGTCATTGTAAATACTACAAAAATCTATGTTATAAAGCTCTATGGGAAGTATGTTTTGGTTTTTCAGTGGCCTTGTTGGTTTTAGGTGTCAATGAACACCGAGGACAGTTTTCCCCCAAGGGGGAGGGTTTTGTAACAACCCTGGTTACAATTAATGTAAAAAATATAATACCATGGTCATGGGACACATATTCCAAGCTAAATGGTGGGGAAAACATCCTAATGGGTGTTCATTTTAGTTGATTATGGCTAAGGAAATTCGCAAAGGAAATGGAAAAGTCTTTGGAAATGCATGAGGTATTAATTGGTATTTTATTTATGAAAATACAGGAAATTAGGAGAAAAGGAAGGTGAAAGGTCACAAGTTGCATGTGAGGAGGAAATTGAAGGAAAATAATAGAAAATGAAGAAAATAGAGGCCTCATTAATAAAAAGGCTTATGAGAATCAATTGTAAAGCTGGACTGGAGCCTTGTAACAGCTTGGGTTGAGTTACTAGTCCTAAAGCCTTGGTTGGACAAATGCTTTGGAGCTCGGAAACAAATATGGATTGAGTTATTAGTCTTGGAAACTAGGTTGGAACAAACTCTTCGGGTACTTGGATAACTTGTATAGAGGCTATTGTGGTGATGGTTATTGATGAATGACTATGAGGTGGAATCACTGGTTGAGGGTTGATTTGGTTTGGTCTTTGGAAGCCCTAGTTTGGTTTGTTTTGGTTATTCCATGAAATCCCGCATTCATTCTTAGAATATGGCATTAGAGTGACTTGATGAAAAAAATATTTGTTTTAGCCTTATCTATGGTTGGGTGGTACGTGGAAGTCCCAAACCTGGTTGCGTTCTTCAGATGTTAATAAGAGCTCTTTCCCTCTTTTATTTGATGGGTAAATATACTTATTCATATTTGGTTTTGATGATTGTTATATTCTTTCTATTTTTGCTGGTTATATGTTGGTTATGAGTATGTTTTATGACAAACATGATGTATGGATCTCATCATATTTTGATTTGAATATTAATTAGCAATGAATATATGACCTAATAAATGATAATGTAGCTAATTTTGTAAGGCATCAATGCTTCTTAGTGATTCTTACATAAGTATGAGACTCCTATGCTCATATCTATTGTTAAGACCTATAGATTCCATATTTGCGATATGTTTGACGAAATGCCTATAATGGCTAGTATGGGTCCAATCAGTTCATTAATCAAGTGGTTGCATTAGTACTCTTGTTTGAGTTTTATTTATATTTCTAGAATTCTCATGGAGTTAATGGTCATGGCCTAAGTTTTGGCCCTAAAAATGTGGCACAAAATCCGAGGTTGTTGGCATAGGACTACCAACAAAAATTCCACAGTTGCTGGGATGGCCATGTTGTGGGAGTGACTGGAGAGTTCCAATCACACTGTTTCCTTGTCATGGGAGTGATTGAGGTGTTTTGTTAGTAAAATAAAATTTGGTTGAGTTAAGAACCTGGAAAGTTTGGCTATCTCCTACAGATTTTGTAGGATGTTGAATAGTCAGTTTCATTGTCTTCCATGAGTTCCACTTTCTTAAGGTAACATAGGAAGTTGAATCTCATCATAGTAGTCTATCTCACATGTTTACCCCAATGTAACAATTACCTTGGGTAAATGGGGAAGGAGGGAGTTACCCTGATAATATGCAAAACCATTTCAACAAAAAAAAAAAATACAAGGAAAGACAGATGTGAGAAATTGTGCATTACACAATGACTATGGAAAAGCACTTCTACATCACACCACAACTATGGCAGTAAGAAACCCTAGAGTAACTGGTACATGAAGCTTTTCAATTCTTCTAAAATCATAATCAACCAAACAATAAGGACAACCCAAAAAAATCCAAAAATCATAAAACCTCGCACAGAACCTCGAATGTAGAAAATAGCATCCATAGCCCAAAAGAAGCCAAAAATCATATAACCTCGCATGGAAAATCGTGTTTAAAAAATACTATCCATAGCCCAAGAAAGCCCCAAAATCATAGAACCTCATATGGAACCTCACATGTAATATATACCATCCATCCAAAAATCCAGGTTCGTATCCATCTATGTTTAGGCCATGTTTTTTCCAAGTTGTGATCCCATGGAAGAAAATATTGGGAACAAAGATGGTTTTCCCACCTCACGAATCCGTGTACATATGATATTTGGATTTCTTCTCAAACCTTGATCGAATCAACCATTTAACATACCCATTTTTCGTCGAACATCCCAATCCGAATCTCCAAGAGTTTCAACTTCCGACCCTGAAAAATATATACTTTTAGATTGACCATGTGTGGGACCTCATTCAAAAAATATTATCCACCATCCACAATGTAGAAAATGGAAGCAGTTTCAAAGAAAATATACTTATCTCTACTATTTTCGTATTCAGTCTCATTGTCAATACTATTTTAGTATTCACTACAGGTGCCAAGCTATTGTAAATGTTTGCGCTAATAGTGGGTAGGGAAACACATGGAAAGTGTTAAGATGTGCACAAGTGTATACATAATCAAGAGTGATTTAATATACAACGAGGGGGGTTTGTCTCATAGGGAAACACCTTATAAAAATTTTACAACGTAAATATATGTATCCTAGGAATTTCCTTTAAAAGTGTAAAGATACACCAAAGCAATAAAAGAATTGGGAATATCATCTTAGAAAACTAAATCATTAAATATAAAGCTTTTATTTTTAATAGAATAAATATTAGATAAAGGTTATTTGAAAAAAAATGAATAACCTCTATTATGAAGAGAAACCTTCAACTTTAGTGGAAAATAAGATTGCACCTCAAGAGATTTGATCCCTCTAGACATTTGGTAGTTCCAAAGTAATAGATCCATTAACCGTCATATATATTGGTCGAATAAATATCATTTTTTTATATGAATACAAAAAATTTCTAAACAATAATGGTTTTAAGAAGTATATACATTATGTAGAATAACACTTAAAAAATATATATTAATAAAATTAAAAATCTATACATAAAAATAATCATAAACTATTAAATGAATATCTCTACCAGCAATATTTAAATAAGTAAAGAATAAAAACATAAAAATAATCAGAAACCATTAAATAAACATCTATAACAAATTCACTCAACTAAAATATTCTAATAAAAAAAATTATAAACCCTTAAATAAATAGATAGTAAGTATAGATAACAAATTATATATCCTAAATAAATTATAACCAATTACTTATAACTCATTATGTATATTAATTTATCACTCCTAACAAATTCTTATGTATATTAGCTAGTCATTCACATTTTAAAAATTTATCAATGATATTAGTTAATTAAATATATTCGATTTTCAATTTTAATAAAAAATAATTAGTAACACGTACTTAAAAATAATTAAAAAAAACGTTTTTTTAATAAAATTCTCATTCGAATAATAAAACGCTTTGTAATTGACAAACAAAAATTAAAATGCATGTTTTCACACTTACACTAGACTTATGGTCAATGTATTTAATTAAGTTGACTCTATGTATCTGAGGAGATATATTAGCTTGTCATCACACTTTCAAAATCTTTGAAATAAATGATATTGTTTAATTAAATATAATCATTTTATTCGTAACACATTTACTTCAAAATAATTAAAAAAACTTTTGCAATTTACTTCTAATCACCATTCCAATTATACAACATTTCGTAGTTGAGAAACAATAATCAAAATTCATGCTCTCAAACCTGGACGTATTGTCAATGTATTTCATTAAATTGACTATATTTATCTCACGAGGTGAAGGAACATAAATGTAATGACAATCACGCTTCTAGCTATTATATAAACAAATAATCACCGAGAACAATATATATATATGATAGGTGATTTGTTTTCATTTATTATAGATTTAATATTATTATAGATTTGATAGAGATTAAATTTAAACCTCAATAAAAAATTTAATGCATTATATTTTGTTATTTAAATTATATTTTTGAATGCCAAATAAAATATGTATCAAGTTAAATAAAAATTGTAACTATCAAATTTAATTTTCTGTTATATATAATTTACATTAAAATATTTTACATAATATATATATTAAGAAATTTTATAATGTAAATTAAAATAGTTCTTTTATTAATATATTTTTAAGTATATGTCAATATTAATTCATATTAGAATATTTTATGATAATCTACATTGAATATTTTTTATAAAACATTAAAATATTGTATTTTAATAATTGTTTTCTATATATAGATATATTTGAAGTTCATATGGATATAAATTAGTTGACATAGATCTTCAAATAATTTTTTGTTTTGAAGAGTATAAGATTTAAACATCTTACTCACACATTTTTTAACTTCTAATTACTTTAATACATATTGTTTTCATTTTTGTATTATAATGAACATTATTTTTTAATTTAGAGCATAATTTTTATTTTTTTATTTTATTTTATAAGGCAACTGATGGAAAAACATACTTACACATCCCCTCATACTATGTTTTAAAATCAGGTTCTCAACTCAACATATAACCTCCTAAAACTAAACACATATGAAAACGAAAATCTACAACCCTCTCAGCTCAACAAATAACCTCCTAAAAATAAACACATATGACAACTAGGACAAACAGACAGGAAAAACATGAGAAAGGTAAAATTTCATTAGGCATAAAAATGCAGGTTTCCCTATCTCAAAATTTCAATCAGATACATGTAAAGTGAGTGGTCATCTCCAGTTGGACTAATCTTTACTGATTAAGAAATAGGAATAAAAAAACCAAAAGCATATGTAACACTCATACAAAAAAAAAATTGTTTTTTACTCCATAGTTAAATACATCTTTCTACTTTATTCGCAAAATTAGAAACCTTACAAGAGGTCCTTACCATATTTAATAATAATTTATCTCGAGATTAATGAGTAAACTTAATACTAGATTTATCACCATTTGCATATACATATAATCTCATTATATTCGCATATACCATAGTCTCGAGGTTTATATGTGCGTAAACGTTTTATTAACCAAGGTCTTTATTGTCACTTAATATTTTTCACCTACCAAATCGATAAAGTTATGATCTGAGCCTAGTGGATTGAAATTTATGCGATTTTAGTGCTGGCACGTACTGGTCAATTTAAGGTTCTTGATTCCGCCATGGACTAACCTCCACAGTTGGGCGATTTCTCATAGATCTTGCTCCGGATTCAAGGCCACCTACCTTAATATTTACCATCCATCCTTTTGGGGATCTACAATCAGACTCTCTGGGGTGAAAACTTTGTTAATTCAATGAAACCCTAAGGGAACCTTCATTTGGTCTCGACTCTTCGTTTATGGCCTAATACTCTGCCTCTGCAAGTATGTCTTTGAGAATGTGGAGGGTCGGCCTTGTCTGTGGGCTGTTTTATCCTTCTCCGCAGACACGCTCAAGTATGAATCCTATTTAGCATTCTTCATAGACCATATTTTTGTGCCATTGTAATTTGTGAGTTGGTTTAATTATTTTTTCTCGGCTTTCTCCAGTGTTTGGAAACGTCCCGATGTATGGTGCTCTACCTGGTTTAAGCCATAACTCAACCAAAAAATCTGGTGCAAGATACACCTTCGAAGAATGATGCCCATTCTCTCTTTCTTCATGGCACATATTTTATCCAGTCTTCGAATGTCCATCCACAAATCTGGCCAGTGGAAAGTAGAATTTATTCTTTTGATTGATTTAACTATTCTTTGTCGTTTTCTTCGAGTTTCTATTTACTTTAATATACTCATGAGCTTCTCATTGATTCTTCCACTGTTTTTTTTTCAGGTTTGCACTCGGAGTTTTCATTTTGGATAGTTAATATGACAGGTAAATATCAAACTCAGATTTTCTTTCCCTCTTTACTTGAGCATTATCTATGGTTTTTATGCTAAAGGACTGATACTTATTCATTCATTTTATTTGGCTTCATAGGTAACTAACTACTCAGAACCGAACCTACTCCACAGTTCTTTCTCAGTTAAGATTTGTTCTGGTAATGGAGCTTACTACTCATATAGGTACTTCACATAATTTTCTTCATGATATCTAGGTCTTTTCCTCGGCCTGCAGTGTTGTCGGAATCACTCCATGATCCCTTTCGGCATTGGAGAGTCGAAATCTCTTTTTACATTGTTTTCTTGAGATTTATTGTTTTTTAAGAGAAAAATGTAATCTTGCACAGCAGTGCTATTCTCTATTGAGAGAGAGAGAGAGAGAGAGAGAGTTTTACCTTCGGACCCTTTCCTCTTTGGGTTTTTGGTGGTTTGTTTTCTAGACTTAGTTATTCTTGTGTTGTGCAAATACTTATCTTTTTTCTTAATCAAGCTATAGGACCATCTGGTCTTGCATCTCGAGAATTCCTTCCTGCACTACCCTATTTCAAGAAATTCAATGCATTTCTCTTTTACTATTGTGATTTATATATATACATATTGAGATCTTCCAGATTTCCTAATTATTCTTTATTATTGGTATAATTCTTGGTTATGGTTTGAGCTCTTGGCCGAACCCTACAATCCAATACTGTAATTATTTGCTATATATAATATTTGGCTCTGAGTCTTTATACAAAGTTTTGATTCATACATTGAGTACTATGTAATTGAATTTGTAGTTAGATAACATTTACTGGTTTTCTATCTTTCTCAGTAACATAAATCCATAATTTGTTAGTTAAATTATTTTTCTAGTATTTCATTCAGGTGACCAGACCACCTCTCTTATTGTCCGAGTTTAATTGTGATTGAGGGACGATGTGTGTTGCGTAAGGGTTTCACCTGGTACCCTCGACCGAAAGTCCACTCTATATTATTTCGTCATTAATAAATTTCCTTACAGAATATATATATATATATATATATATATATATATATATATATATATATATATATATATATATATATATATATATATATATATATATGTGTGTATGTTTTTTTCTATCTACACAAGTTACATTATTGTTTATTTTTATAAGAGGTTCACTGTAAGTTATATATAATTGTAATCTTGGTTCCCATTTTTCCTGCACTATACAGTCACTTCTGTATAAATTCAAACACGGTTATTCAATATATTTCTATGACATAACCATAAATATTGAACCTTAAACACAATATAAGTTTTGTACATAATTTACAGCACTCATTCATATCTGGTGAAATACATAATGAATTAATATTAATGAGGATTGGTTGCATTCCTTCTCAACACAGGTCTATCATAGGATTACTGTTGCTGTCACTAATAGATAAACACATGCGTATAAATTAGATTAAATGTACTCTACGCTAAAGTCACTGAACATGTACATATACTTATCTGATTATGCAATCTGCAGTTGTGGTCCTCCCAACCTTCAAACAAGGTGATTACATCCTCCTCTCGCCCCTATGTTCCATTCCTAAAAGGTATGGGTTGACAGTGGATTTTTCTAATGTGACCTGAGGACTCCTAGTCTAGTCAGTACTAGAAGTTTTATCAGGGTTGTTGAGTGATTTCCACTGGTCTCCACCAACTCAGGAAAATCTCCACTCTCTCCTTAGTCCATGAAAAAAACCCCCATTCCTCACTGGGTTTAGTCTCTTATCCCTAGAGGAATAGGTCACTATTCAAAACTATCCAACCTCGTTTGAGTTCTTGGAAAATAATTAACATAAAAAAATTTACTTTTTATGGAACCATTTCCATAACTAATTTTATTTTTCACAATTAACAATAAAGAAAAATAAATTTTTGAGAAAAACATTAAATGTCTCAATATTTTCTTAAAACAGATAATAAAATGTCATTTAACTAGCTAACAACTAGTTAACACTAAATGCAGCTGTCACAACTTCCCCCCTGGAAGTAACACCGTCCTCATTGTTTCACTCCAGCTCAGAAAAAAGCTTTGGGTAAGCCTCACACACAAATCCTTCGTCCTTCCAAGTAGCCTTAGCTGGGCCAAAGTGATTCCACTGCACTTTAACCTGGGTGATGACCCGCTTCCGAAGCATAATTTCTCTCCTGTCGAGTATGCGTTGAGGCTCAACCAAAAACTCGTTGTCTGTCTCTACCTATGAACAACAAAGTTCCTTGTGAAATTTTCATAAAGAAATCATACTTCAAGTTAGGGTTTTTAATTCTATGCTACCTGTATATTCTTCCAATGAATTACGTGCTTCGGATCATGCACATATAGCTTTAACAGGGACACATAAAACACATTATGTACACTGATGTGACTGGGTAAAGCCAGTTGATAAGCCACAGGTCCTACCCTTTCCAAAATTTGGAAGTGTCTATAGGACCTAGGAGCCAACTTGGCATAAGAGGCCCACCACAAGGTACTCTTCTTGGGTTTGATCCTCACATACATGTGATCACCCACTTCAAATTCTGATAGGTCCTGTTCTTATCTGCGTAGATTTTCTGCTGATCTTGTGCAACATTCAAATTTTGTCTGATCTTCTTTACTTCTGACTCCATTTCAGCCAACATTTCTGGTCCCAAAATTAGTTTTGTTTCAGGGTTGCTTCAATTTATGGGTGTGTGACATTGCCTTCCATATAGTGCTTCAAAAGGACTCATTTTAAGGAACTCCTGATAACCATTTTTATAATAAAATTCAAGAAGATGCAAATAGTATTCCCATTTGGTTAGTTGTTGCATCACATACATGTGTAGCATGTCTTCCAAAACATGGTTTACCCACTCTGTCTGACCATCTTTCTGGGGATGATAAGCCGTGGTAAAGTTTATTTAGGTCCCCAAACCTGTGAACAGATATTTCCAAAATGCTGAAGTAAAATTTACATCCCTGTCTGAGATAACAGTCTTCGAAATGCCATGTAGCTTGAATATTTCTCTCATAAAAATGTCGGCTATCTGTATAGTCTTGTAAGTAGAACGTACAAGTCTAAAATGTGCATATTTACTCAATTTATCAATTAACACCATGATGGAGTCATTGTGCCTCTTTTACCATGGTAAACCCGTAATGAAGTCCAGGGATATGACCTCCAACTTCCATTCAGGTATTGGTATGGGCTGCAACAATCCTGCGGGATGTAAATGCTCCACCTTCACTTGCTGTCACTCCAAACATTTGTTTAAGTATTCAACAATGTTCTTACGCATACCATGCCAGAAATATATTTTTCTAATAACATTTAACATTATCTGGTATCCTGGATGTCCTGCGCAGTTAATTCGATGATATTCATCCATGTTTAACTCCTTTAGGTCCACACAGTATGGTACATATAACTTTCCTCTAAAGGTTAGCATTTGTTCTTTACTAACTCCATATTCCGAAGTATTTACTTGCTTTCTGGCCTCTTCCATTTGTTACCATAGGAATTGATATTCTGGATCCTTCTATGCTTCCTCTTTTACATGATCCAAGAATTTACATTCAAGCTGGTTGAAGTAAAGCTCATAAGCACAACACATATTTCTACTTAAAGCATCAGCCATCCGGTTTTCCTTACCCTTCACGTGTTGGATGTCCATATCAAACTCACCTAAGAAGGAATTCCATCTTTCCTGTCGAGAGCTTAAATCAACTTGCTTGAAATATCTGGTTAAGCTACTATGATCTGTATTTAGTACAAACTATACCCGGAGTGCATGTACTACTACAGTTAACTCTAGATCATAGACTAAATATATTTTTTCATGTTCCTTTATATTTCTTGACTCATAAGCCACTACCTTCCCTTCCTGAGATAAAACTGCCCCAACTCCCTCTTTAATAGTGTCTGTACAAACTTCAAATTCTTTGCTGGGGTCAGGAACCCTCAACACTGGTGTAGTGGTCAGTAGTTGCTTTAACCTCTCAAAACTATTCTGGCACTCAACAGTCCATTTAAATACTTTTCCTTTTTTCTGCAAGGAGGTAACTGGAAAAGTAATCCTAGAAAATCCCTCATGAATCTTTGATAGTATCGAACCAATCCCATAAAGGATCTAATATCCACCACATTTTGCGGTACTCACCATTCCATGATTGTCTTCATTTTCTCTGGATAAACAACGATTCCTTCTATTGAAATACCATGGCCTAAGTACTAGATTTCTCTTTTGAAGAAATCACACTTGCTGAACTTAGAGTACAGCTGGCGTTTTCTTAACATTTCCACACAATCCTTACATGTTCTTTATGTTCTTCCTGGTTCTTAGAATAAATTAAAATATCATCAATGAATATGAGTACAAAATTGTCTAAGAAAATATGCAATATACCATGCATTAACCTCATAAATGTCACTGGTGCATTGGTTAACTCGAAGGGTAACACCACAAATTCATAATGCCCGTATCTAGTACAAAAATAAGTCTTGCAAATTTCTTCATCCTTGATTCGGATTTGATGATATCGAGATCTTAGATCTATTTTTGAAAATATTGTGGCCCCCTTAACCTGATCGAACAGATCATCAATCCTTGGTAAAGGATATTTGTTTTTTACTGTTAACTTCTTGAGCTGTCTATAATCCATGCACATTCACATGGTTTTGCCTTTCTTCTTAATGAAAAGCACTAGTGCTCCCCAAGGGGACACATTTGGACGAATATATCCTTTGTCCAGCAGATGTAAATACATTATTAATTCAGTTAATTCTGGAACACTCATTCTGTAAGGAGCCCTTGACACAGGTGATGCTCCTAGAATTAATTCAATGGTAAAACCGATATCTCTTCTTGGTGGTAATCCAAGGATATTTTCTAGAAATATATCCATGAAATCTTGTACTACTGGTATGCTTTCCATCATTGGTGATTTTTCCTTGGAATTGGCATATCCCACCTAGATGGCATAAATCTAACATCCCTTCCTCATACACTTATTCATCTGGGATGTTGTAATAGGACACAATTGTAGTAGTCTCTTGATCCCCTGAATCGCTTTACGCATACCATCTTGCATTCTGTAATAGATAATATTTTCTTTTTAGTTCGTTGAGGTCCAATGTTTTTTCTATCCAATCCATGCCTATAAAACCATCATAGGACCCTAATGGAAGTATATTCAGGTCCACGTTTAACTATTGTTCTACAATTTCTAAAGTGCATTTTGGAATTTTTGCAGTAACCTTTCTTTTTGCTCCTGTGGCTAGCTGTACCAGCCAAGGGTTTTTGAATTTTTGCCCTTTTAATTTAGAAATTTCCACTATTTTTGGATTAACATAACTTAGGCTTGCACCTGGGTCTACCAAAATAGAAACAGATTGAGACAGTAATTTACCTTCCAACTCTATCATTGTTGGCTGATAATCTTCCTGTCGATCCTCCAACGCTGCGTTGATACAAGGTATGTTTCGAGCCACATCGCCTATTGTAGAAGCCTCCTGTAAATTTGTAACTATTTCATTTCTTACTCATTGTGGAAAATTTTTGTAATAATGTGCCTCTCCAAACCCCCAACATTGCAAAGGTGGTTTGGTAACTTTCCCTTGCATAGGTTTTCTAGATGCCTCTGTAGGTCTCTCTTCAGTTGGCTAGTAGGTTCTTTGGTGATTTCTGCAAACTACTTGCTCACAGAACTTCGCACAGAATTATTAAAATTATTATTTTTGGCATCGTTGAAGTTTGAGCCACTTTTATGTCCTTTTTGAAACTGCTCACCATTCCCCACTTCTCCTTTTGCCTTGGATTGTTGGTAACACATTTTTTCCTTACAAATGGATTTATCCATGGTTTTAGGATTTACAAATTCAATTCATTCCTTCATATGTGTTGGAAAGCTGCCTTAGCCTTTTCATCTCTGAGGTATGAAACATATCTTAAAGGAGAGGTGAACGTGGTGATATAATCGTCCATGGTCATATGTTCTAGCTTCAAGTCATGAAATTCTTTAGATTTCTCATCGTAGAAACGTTCTGTTAAATACTTGTCTTTAAATTATTGTTGAAACAATTCCCATGTAACATATTGGTTCTCAATGCTACGAACATTCTTCATTTCTTCCCACCACAGAGTGGATTTCTCCCTTAACTGATATATGGCCAATCTAGCCTTCAGGTTTCTATTGTACTCGTAGACTTAAAAATATTTGTTCATATTTATAAAGCTAGCCTCTGCCACTTCCTCAACTTCACCATCAAATGTTGGTGGTTTTATTTGTCGAAACTCACCCTGAAGCTCCACTTTTTACTATTTAACTTCTTGTAAAAATTGCTAGACTCTG
The DNA here is from genome assembly GCA_034641835.2 of Pinus albicaulis. Classification (NCBI taxonomy): domain Eukaryota; kingdom Viridiplantae; phylum Streptophyta; class Pinopsida; order Pinales; family Pinaceae; genus Pinus; species Pinus albicaulis. Next base: position 840,546,682 of record CM076577.1, on the reverse strand, counting down.
CTTCATTATAGTTTTCAATCTCATTGCTTCGCTAAGAAGGACTTCTTTCCACTCTGTCAGTGGTGTGGTGCCATGTTTGTCGCTCATTACCTTCTTGCATGTCTCTATCAGCACTGGGTTGTTCCATTCCCTAATTTTGCTTGTTTGATGGGCTCTTAAGTATATTTTCTTGTTCTTGCATCAAGTGCTCATTATCACTTCGAATCTGCCGCATTTCTTCCTGTATATTCGGTACTGTATTCAACAATATGCTGGTTTGATGTTCTTTTTCCTCCAACAGTCTTCTTGTTTGTTGGTGCTGATCCACACTCAGTTTAACCCACATTTCAAGGCTCACTTCTGGTCATGTTTGGGGTTCCTTGGTGTTCTTGGGTGGTTGTTGCGTTGACTCCCTTCTCATGACGTTTCCTATTATGCTTATTTTTTTGTGCATCAGTATACACAACTTAAATCGTTAGCTGACCCTTAGGGTCCTAGCATATGAACGCTGCTTTCATACCACTTATAACACTCATACCAAAAAAAAAATTAGTTTTTACTCTATATTTAAATACATCCATCTAATTTATTCGGTAAATTTGAAACCTTACAAGAGGTTCTTACCATATTTAATAATACTTTACCTGGAGATTAACGAGTAAACTTAATACTAGACTTATCACCATTTTCATATACATATAATCTCATTCTATTCGAATATACCATAGTCTCGAGGTTTATATATGCGTAAATGTTTTATTAACCATGGTATTTATTGTCACTTAATATTTGTCACCTACCAAATCAATACACTTTGATCTGAGCCCGGTGGATTGAAATTTATGCGATTTTAGTGTTGGCACGTACTGGTCAATTTAAGGCTCTTGATTCCACCATGTACTAACCTCCATAGCTGGGTGATTGCCCGTAGATATTGCTCAGGATCCAAGGCCACCTGCCGTAATCTCCACCATCCATCCTTTTGGGGATCTACCATCAGACTCTTTGGTGGGAAGACTTTGTTAATTTAGCGAAACCCTAAGGGAACCCTCATTTGATCTCGACTCTTCATCTCTGGCCTAATAATCTGCCTCTACAAGTATATATCCGTGAATGTGGAGGGTCGGCCCTGTCTGTGGGAATTTTTATCCTTATCGGCGAACACACTCAGGTATGAATCCTGGTTCACATTCTGCATAAACCATGTTTTTGTTCCACTCTATAATTTCTGAGTTGGTATAATTCTTGGTTACGGTATGAGCTCTTGGCCGACCCCTACAATTCAATATGTAGTTATTTTCTATATATAATGTTTGGCTCTGATTCTTTATGCAAAGTTTAGATTCATACATTTAGTACTATGTAATTGAATTTGCAGTTAGATAACATTTACTAGTTTTCTATCTTTCTCAATAATATAAATCTAGAATTTGTTAGTTAAATTCTGTGTCTGGTATTTCATTCAGGTGACCAGACCACCTCTCTTATTTTCTGAATTTAACTGTGATTGATGGACGATCTGTCTTGGGTTAGGGTTTCACCTGGTACCCTCGAATGATACTCCACTCTATATTATTTCGTCATTAATGAATCTCCTTATAGAATATATATATATATATTTTCTTTCACTTATATAAATTTACAGTTAATTCAATTAGCTTCGATATTTGTTTACCGTCTTTTTCTGACTAAACAATTTACATTACTCTTTACTGTTATAAGAGGCTCACTGTAAGTTATATATAATTGTAATCTTGGTTCCCATTTTTCGAACACTAGAAAGTCAATGTTGTATAAATTCAAACATAGTTATTCCATATCTTTCTCTGACATAACCATAAATACTAAACCTTAAACACAATATAAGTTTTGTACATAATTTACAGCACTCATTCATATTTGGTGAAATAAATAATGAAACAATATTAATAAGGATTAGTTTCATTCCTTCTCAACATAGGTCTATCATAGGATTACTGTTGACGTCACTAATAGATAAACACATGTGTATAACTTAGATTAAAGGTATTATATGCTAAAATCAATGAACTTGCACAAATAGTTATCTGATTGTGCAATGCACAGCTGTGGTCCTCCCAAAATTCAAGAGAGGTGATCACTTCCTCCTCTTGCCCCCGTGCTTCCTTCCTGAAAGGTACGGGTTGATAGTGGATTTTTCTGTTGTGACCTCAGGACTCCTAATCTAGTGAGCACCAGAAATTTTATTAGGATTGCTGAGTGATTTCCACTGGTCTTTACCATCTCAGGAAAATCTCCACTCTCTCCTTAGTCCATGAACATAACCCCCATTCCTCACTAGGATCAAACTCTTATCCCCAGAAGAACAAGTAATTGTTCAAAACTTTCCAACCACCTTTCAGTTCTTGGAAAACATTTACCTTCAGCCTTTTTACTTTTTATGGAACCACTTTCCATAAATAATTTTATTTTTCACAATTAACAATAAAGAAAAATATTTTTTCCAACAAAACATTAAGTGTCTCAGTATTTTTTGTTCAAAATGAGCCAGAGATTGATTGTATAGAACGAAACTTGCGTATGTACGTGACTATGAGTCATGAAACCCGCATATCGAATTTAATCTTCTGAAATCGAATAGATCAGATAAGTGAGGTAGAGACAACTCCCACCTTCTTTCTGAGATAATCAAATGCTTCTCTGGGAATAGGTTTAGTAAATATGTCAGCAACTTGTTTTTTGGAGGGAAAATACTCCAATTTAACTTTTTTCTCAACAACTTGTTCTCATAAAATGTGATACTTGATAGGAATGTGCTTCGTTTTGGAATTCATAACAAGATTTTTTGAGATACTGATGGTACTTGTTTTATCACATAGCATGGAGATGGGAGGGGAGCATCTAATTTGAGTATCTTGTAATGTCTACATCACCCAAAGAATTTGTGTGAAACATTATGCAGTAGCCGCATACTCTGATTCTGTTGTAGATAAGCCAATGGATGTAACGTCTCTTCCTTACCAACAATTTTTTTTTTTCCAGTTATATTTCAACTCTATACTTATTTTCCAATTTCGTCAATTTCGATCTTCACATGTATTAGGGTCACCATTCCTATTAGTATTACTATGTGAAAATATAATTTTTTTCCCAATAGGGTTGGGCATCATGTTAACTACATCTATACCCATCCAATTATATATATATATATATATATATATATATCACCCCCTTATTATAGGGTTACATTTGATCTCTACACATCTTTAACTCTTTATGCCTTTATCTACCCATTTCAACGTGCTCATGTACAGTGGTCACATCATATTGGTCGTTCGCACCATACCTCCCCTTTCGTGTTTAATACATACTTCTATCGACTTTAGAGCTAGTATACGATTCGTTTGACGAGGATATTCGTAATACTTCAAGATTGAGAATTTTAGGTGGCATATCAACTTATACAGGAATCACATGGTCTATCGGATTTCATTTATCACAGATGTCGATTTTATTCATTTGGTATAGTTTTAGTGACCACTGTGCCAAAGTGAATGAGCGTTGCCATCGCATCATTTGTTGTCCACGTACAATTTCATATAATATGATATTACTATGAGGATAGAAGTATAACTTTGTGATGCGATCATTCTGTTTCGTTGGAAAAGATGACTCGGGGTTTTTGGCCTACGCAACCCCTTTAATTCTCCACGTCCTCTTGTAAGATGCCATTCTGTTGTTTCTTCTTGTCGTTTCATTAGATCTCATGGCGTCCACAAGTAAATTTGTGCAACCCCACGTCTCCGTCTATACGCCATGCTGGAGTACTGTTTAAATCACGTCTTCCATATGACATTAATGAAGGTATTGTAACTCGATTCCATATATCCATGAATTTATGTTTTGAACGTTTGGTATTAATGGAAACTTCTCCCACTCGATTCGTGTGTAAGCTATGGATCCGAGGCCACCTGGACGGTGGTGATTTCTCCATCCATTAGGGTTTCGTCACTTTTATGGAATTGATACGGTTGCATAAATCTCTTGGTTTATTATTGAGAGGGTTCTTTTAGCCCTTCATTTGTTTCTCTTACCTCTCGCAGTCGAACCTATGCACATTTGCAGAGTTAAACATCAGCTCACCCAGGCTACTGGACTCGGCTTCCATCGTAATTTATAACATAGGTAAGATTCTCTATGCACGTCGCTCCTTCTTCAGGGAAGCTCACGTTCTGTCCCTATGGTTTTGTATATACAATTCCTCTAGGGAAATTGCAAGAGCTAGGTTTTCATCAAAACAATTCTTTCATGTACTAATCTATTGATTTCTCTCTTTTGCGTTTACGCCACCATCTCCTCGCCTATTTCGTTGACGTCTGGTAAACGATGTATGATACTAACATTGACTTGGTTTCTTGATAGGGCATGTTTCCTGCTTGTCTTTTGGGACTTGAATGGTGGGTTTTCGAATGGTGGTGTGTTGAATTTGTTCGTCTCTTTTCTTCGGCAAGCGATACCTCCTTAGGTAAGAATCGATTTGCTTGTACGATTAGTTAAGGTCATTCCACTGCTAAAACTCTTGGTTTACAATTCATTAACGTCATGCCTCTATTTCTATGGCAGAATCATTTTTAAGGGAGTGAGGGCTTCCTTTACCAGGTAGCCATCTACTTCTTGGTATATTTTTTTTTCATTTATATATAATTATTTTTATCATTTACTCCTGTTCGTAGCCTCATCGTCATGTGTTTTGTTCCTATAGGTAATTTTGACGCTATACAACTTCCTTCTCGGCGGACCCTGAGAGCCGTCGTTTCATTCGATACTAATTCCATTGCCCTTGGCGTTTTCAGGTCGGTATCCACAATACACTGGTCGGAGAGAAGCCATCCTCTCGTCATGTCATTCTACCCAATTTGTGTAGATAGTTAAATTTCTTAGGTTCATAAACAATGTTTTATTGTAACTACAGACTCTGCCAGAGACCGTAACTATTAATGATTTTCATTTGTATGATAAAACTCCTTGAGTAATTAAATTTCTGGAGTGAGAGTATGGTCCTTTAAAAGACGGTTGCCCGAAGTGGCTCAGATTTTGATATGTACATATATAGCACGAATTTATTTTTCGTCTCTAGTTATCTTCTGACAACTCCATAATGTGTGTTCTTTTTTTTTTTTAGTTTTCAAAATATGACAGTTCTAGTGTAAAATTATTTAATTGACTTTCTCTACTGGTGTGTTATATAGATCTGATGGCTAGCTATTTTCTACGTTCTTCCACATACATATATATATATATATATATATATATATATATATATATATATATATATGTATAGATATACAGTGTGCAGGTATTGGTTTGTTTTATAATTTCCCATGTACATCAAATTTTCCCAACAGGTATTCAGTTGGACCCTCCCTTTTTAGGAAAGGGTTACTTCCATAGTTTTGTACATAACTCTCCTGTTATAACTATTTCTATAGTTGATGACCAGGTTTATTTTTATCTCTTTACTATCTGTAGATATATAAGTAGTAATAAAATACATACTCTTATCTTCTGTCCTTCTTATAGAAGATATTAAATAACTATAAATAGACATGCACTGTTGTTTGGAGTTCTACATATGTCTGCGATTCACCTAGTTAATTTAGTAAAGATATAAATCTGTCCTGTGTGTATTTAATTTCTTCCTGACTCCATACTTAGGGATTTTCTGATAGTATTGACTGCATAAATTCTAATTTTTTTCCAGAGAAACATATTACAGTCACATAATTATATATTACGAGGTAACATAATCTCGAGATTTAAACCAGGAACTGGTTTAGAGGTTCTGGCTGATTTGTTCTCATATTTCTTATTCCTATAACCATGCAGAGCTGATAAAATTTAATCATTGTATCTCTCTGTAAATGTAAGGAACACCAGCACAAACAAAACATGGAAGAAATATACAGCTACAGTTAATTCATCCTTTCATTTAATCACAATAAATTTTACTTCTGCATAATTGCTGTGTGCATACCACTTTGGTATTTGACCAGTCCTCCCAACCGTAGAGTCCCTTTATCTCCAGAACTCTCCCCCAAGCTGAGACCACCTCCTAGAATAGACCAACCTCTAATCTGTTCAGGAATAGCTTATTTAAGCTTTTTCTCCCCAAAGCCTGTTTCTAATTCTGCGTCCAGAATATCAGGATTCTTTTCTTCCTGTTTTCCTAGGCTTCCCTATTTAGGGACTTTTAAAGCTGCTTTCTTCTTTTCCCAGCTTTTTACCTCTTCCCAACTACTATCCACATAATTGGGGAAACTAGATTTTCCTCAAAATTTAATTTGGAAATAAATTCTTTCAAGGATTTTTAAAAGATTTTTGGGGAAAATATTTTCTTTTATCCATCCTCATGAATTTAGCAAGTGATCTCATAATTCTCATTTTGGTCAATCTGCACAAACTTATTTATTCATTTTTTCCAAAATTAAATATTTAATTACATCCACAAAATATTTTTCCTTTGGGGTCCACTCCCCTTAGGATTAAAGTTCAAATGTCTATTTTTTTAAATTCAACCACATAAACTAGGGGTGTTACATATTCCCCCTCTGAAAGAAGACACCGTCCTTGGTGTTGGTATTTAAATACTAGAGTTCATTTTTCAATCAATAATGGATATCTTTCCATCATTTCAGCTTCTATTTCCCAGGTAGCTTCTTTAGCAGCAAAGTGCTTCCACTGCACCTTTACTCTTGCTACTATCCGATTCCTCAATTCAATTTCTTCTCGCTCCAATATTTCAAGCAGTTCTGGAAGGAACTCCCCTTCTGGTTCCACCTGTACCACATTCCAATCAACTATGTGAGAAGCATCATGTATATATCTTTTTAATAATGAAACATGAAACACATCATGAACTCTAACATGGGGTGGTAAGGCCAGGTTGTAAGCCGCTGGTCCCACCCTTTCTAATACTTCAAAATGACCACAATATTTAGGAGCTAGTTTTGCATAACTTCAAGCATAAAGTGTGCTCTTTTTGTGTTTAATACGCAAGTACACATGCTCCCCCACTTTAAATTCTCGATGTACTCTCTTCTTATCAGCATAGTTTTTCTGGAGATCTTGTGCGGTCTTGATGTTTCTTTGTATTTGTTTAACAATCCTTTCCATCTCTTGTAAGGCATCTGGTCCCAACATTAGCTTATCCTCAGGTTGGCTCCAAATCAAAGGAGTACGACACTTCCTTCCATAGAGTGCCTCAAACGGACTCATTTTGATGGAGGATTGATAGCTGTTATTATAGGAAAATTCAGCTAATCTTCCCACTTTGATGGCCTATCCATCACATACATTCTCAACATATCCTCCAAAATCTGATTAGTTCTCTCTGTCTGACCCTCTGTCTGAGGGTGATAGGCAGTACTAAAATTCAACTTAGTGCCCATACCTCCAAATAGACCTCTCCAAAAGGCTCTTGTGAACTTAGCATCTCTGTCTGAAACAATCACCTTTGGGACCCCATGTAATCTTACTATCTCTTTTAAAAACACATCTGCTATTTGGGCTGTCCCAAAAGTAGACTTTACAGGTATAAAATATCTAGCTTTTGTTAAATTTTCTACTACTACCATCACTGAATCGTGTTGGTATTTAGTTTTGGGTAGCCCTGTTATAAAATCTATAGAATTTGTGTCCCATTTCCATTCTGCAATCAGAAAAGGATTTAGAAGACCAACAGGATGTCGATGTTCAACTTTAACTAATTGACACTCCATGCATCTGACTAAATATTCTGCTACATCTCTTTTCATTCCTGGCCTAAACAACTTCTTTTTCAAAGCGGTTAACATTTTTTGATATCTAGGATGCCCTGCATACGGCTGTTTTTGATATTCATCTAGAATCTCTCTTTTCAAGGACTCCACATTGGGGATATATAATCTGTTTTTGTAGCAGATCAGTCCTTTTTGGTTTTGAGTGTAATCAATTATCTCCTTCTTTAGTAGTTTCACCTGTAGTGTTTCATAATTTGGATCCTGGTCTACTGCCTTTTTCACTAAATCTTCTAAATCAAACTGGGCACTACTTCCAATGCTGTTGATGTTTTGACAAGCATTTCTGCTCAAGGCATCAACAATTTTATTTTCTTTCCCCCTAATATGTTTTATGTCCATATCAATCTCACTCAGAAAGGATAGCCATCTGGCCTATCTAGCATTTAGATCATTTTGGGAAAAGAAATACTTAAGACTAATATGGTCAGTCACCAATATAATTTTTTTTCCAAGAAGATAGTGTCGCCACATCTTTAAGGCATGAATAACAGTAGCTAACTCCAAATCATATGCACTATAGTTCTGTTCATGTGTTTTCAGTTTTCTAGACTCATAGGCAATAACTGAATTTTCCTGTAAAAGGACTCCTCCCAACCCCTCTCTACAGGCATCTGTACATACGACAAATTCTTTATCAGGATCTGCAATTTTCAAGATAGGGGTTGTGGTGAGTTTTAATTTTAATTGTTCAAAACTATTTTGGCACTTTTCAGTCCACTCAAATTTGACACCTTTCCTTTGTAGCAAGGTTATCGGGTATGCTATAGCAGAAAATCTCTCCACAAATCTATGATAATAACCTGCAATCCCCATGAATGATCTCACTACTGAAACATCTGTTGGCACAGGCCATTCTTTAATAGCTTTTATCTTTTCAGGATCAACAACCAACCCTTGTTCAAAAATAATATGACCCAAGTATTGGATCTTGTCCTTATAGAATTCACATTTACTGAATTTAGCATATAACTAGTTTTCTTTCAGATTTTTCAATACTATCCTCAAGTGCTCTTTGTGTTCTTCCTCACTTTTTGAGTAAACTAAAATATCATCTATGAACACAAGTACGAATTTATCCAAGTACTTATTTAACACATTGTTCATTAAGCACATAAAAGTGGCAGGGGCATTTGTCAAACCAAAAGGTAGGACTACAAATTCGTAGTGACCATACCTGGTTTGAAAGGTTGTTTTTCTTATGTCTTCTTCTTTAATTCTGAGCTGGTGATAACCAGTCCTTAAGTCAATCTTCGAAAATACTGAAGCCCCTCTCACTTGGTCAAAAATATCATCAATTCTGGGTAAGGGGTATCTGTTTTTAATAGTCAACTTATTCAGTTGACGATAATCAATGCACATCCTAAAGGTTCCATATTTCTTTTTCACAAATAGAACTGGTGCTCCCCAAGGAGACACATTCGGTCGAATATAGCACTTATCCAGCAATTCTTGTAATTGCATTTTCATTTCCATAAGTTCGGGGGGACTCATTTGATAAGGTGCTCGGGAAACAGGTGTTGCTCTCGGCACCAAATCGATTGAAAATTCAATCTCTCTTTTGGGGGGAAGATGAGGAATCTCATCTGGAAATACGTCCTTAAACTCTCTTACTACTGGTAAAGCATCCAGTAGATTTTCTTCAGTTTTCTGTTCTGTCTCTTTGATATGTACTGCATAGACTTGGTATCCTTTCCTAGCTATTTGTTTTAATTTCAGTGCTTATATTTGTCTTACAGAGATAGGTTTTGGTTTTCCCTTGAGAATAAAAGGTTTCCCTTCTTCATCTACACAATGTAGGGTCTTATCCCAACAGTTCATCATGGCCTTCTTCTTTTCCAGCCAGTCCATTCCTATCAGCAAGTCATATGAACCTAATGGCAGAATGTTTAAATTCACTTCTGTTTTAAAATCATTTAATTTGATTTTTGTTCGAGGTAGCTTATGAGTTACTTTCCTCTTAGTGCCAGTGGCTAACTGGACCAACCAGGACTGCTGAAATTTTTCAGTTTTGAGATTGCATTTTTCTACAATTTTTGGACTAATGTAACTGAAATAAGCACCCGGATCAATCAAAATAGTAACAGATTGGTCATAAATATTACCCTCCATTTCAACCATCGTAGCTTGGTGTTCTGCTTGCTGGTTCTCCAAGGTTGCACTGATGGTGGGTATATTTGGTACTATGTCATTTACTGTGGTAGCTTCTCGATCCCTCATAATCATCTGAATGTTTCGATGGGGGCAATCCCTCAAAATATGGGGTTCTCCACATCCCCAGCATTTCAAAGGTTCCCTCATTTTGACTATGCCTTCCCTCTTATTTCCTTCATCTAATTGTTTGGAACCAATTTGAGACTGAGCTGTTTGGCTTTATTTTGGTTTACTAAACTTTTTCCTCTGATGGTCCCTACCAAAATTCCTTAAGTAAGCTAGTTTTTGTTTATTTCCTTTAATTTCACCTTTGTTTAGCCAGCCTTTTCCATGCTCAGCATTTCCTTTAAACTGCTGATAGCATAATCTAGCTTTCCTCACTACCTCTTCCATATTTTTTGGGTTATCAAACTCGATTTTCTATTTGTACACAACAGGCAGACAGTTCAGAAACCTTTGCACCTTTGCTTTCTCTTCACGGATCTAAGGGACATATCTCAACAGATTTGTGAACTTAGTGACCAACTCATAAATAGTAAGATGTCCCAGTCTAAGCTCATGAAATTATTTTTCTTTATCGTCATAATACCGTTCATTTAAATAGCGGTTCTTAAACTTAACCTGGAAATCTTCCCAAGTAACAGTTTTTTCATCAATGGCATGAACCATTTTCGTCTCCTCCCACTACAAGGTAGCCTTACCTTGTAGTTGGTAGAGAGCTAATCTGGCTTTCAGATTTCTTTCATATTCATAGACCTAAAAATATTTAATCATATTCAGCAACCAAGCCTCAACATCTTCCTCCTTCTCCCCATCATAGGAGGGAGGTTTGATCTTTCGGAATTCCCCCTGTAATTCCTTTTTCTGCTTATACTGATGCCTAACAACATCATCATCCTCAAACTCATCATTCTTCCTCTTCCTGGAACCTTCACCCTCTTGGCTATTCCACGAATTTAATTCTCTGATGAGCTTTTCCTGCTCCTCACTGGCTAATGACAACCTTTCATTCTATCTTCTTAGCTCAGCCAATTCTCATTGCAAACTATGCAACATAACCAGCACTGGATCATTCGGATCTGGTGTATTATCTTCATCACGCAGATCGACATAAATTTCCTCACCTTATGCCATTCCAGCACCATTGTACACTACACAACATAGATCAGTAAACACATATATTAATTTTTTTTTTAACAGTAAATCATTTATACAGTGAGCACACACAACAACAACCCAGTTTTATATAACATGAGCTCTGATACCATTTGTAACGTCTCTTCCTTACCAACAATTTTTTTTTTTTTTCCAGTTATATTTCAACTCTATACTTCTTTGCCAATTTCGTCAATTTTGATCTTCACATGTATTAGGGTCCCCATTCCTATTAGTATTACTATGTGAAAATATAATTTTTTTCCCAATAGGGTTGGGCATCATGTTAACTACATCAAACTGGGTTGTTGTTGTGAGCATCCCTGAAGAAGGAGCGACGTGCATAGAAAATCATACCTGAGTTATAAATTACAATGGAAGCCGAGTCCAGTAGCCTGGGTGAGCTGATCTTTAACTCTGAAAACGTGCAAAGGTTCGACTGTGAGAGGTAAGAGAAACAAATTAAGGGCTGAAAGAACCCTCTCAATAACAAACCAAGAGATTTATGCAACCGTAGCAATTCCAGAAAAGCGACGAAACCCTAGTGGATGGCGAAATCACCACTGTCCAGGTGTCCTCGGATCCATAGCTTACACATGGATCGAGTGGGAAAAGTTGCCATTAATACGAGGCGTTCAAAACATAAATTCATGGATATATGAAATTGAGTTACAGTACCTTCATTAATGTCATATGGCAGACGTGATTTAAACAGTACTCCAGCGTGGCGTATAGAAGGAGACGTGGGGTTGCACAAATTTACCTGTGGATGCCATGAGATCCAATGAAACGACAAGAAGAAACAACAGAATGGCATCTTACAAGAGGACGTGGAAAATTAAAGGGGTTGCGTAGGCCAAAAACCTCGAGTCATATTTGCCAACGAAACAGAATGATCACATCACAAAGTTATACTTCTATCCTCATAGTAATATCACATTATATGAAATTGTACGTGGACAACAAATGATGCGACGGCAACGCTCAGTCACTTTGGCACAGTGGTCACGAAAACTATACCAAACAAATAAAATCAACATCTGTGATAAATGAAATCCGATAGACTATGTGATGCCTGTATAAGTTGACATGCCACCTAAAATTCTCAATCTTTAAGTAGTACGAATATCCCTGTCAAACGAATCGTATACTAGCTCTAAAGTCCATAGAAGTATGTATTAAACACGAAAGGGGAGGTATGGTGCGAACAAAAAATATGATGTGACCACTATACATGAGCACGTCGAAATGGGTAGATAAAGGCATAAAGAGTTAAAGATGTGTAGAGATCAAATCTAACCCTATAATAAGGGGGTGATATATATATATATATATATATATATATATATATATATATATATATATATATATATATCACCCCCTTATTATAGGTTTATATTTGATCTCTACACATCTTTAACTCTTTATGCCTTTATCTACCCATTTCGACGTGCTCATGTATAGTGGTCACATCATATTTGTTGTTCGCACCATACCTCCCCTTTCGTGTTTAATACATACTTCTATGGACTTTAGAGCTAGTATATGATTCGTTTGACAGGGATATTCGTACTACTTAAAGATTGAGAATTTTAGGTGGCATATCAACTTATACAGGCATCACATAGTCTATCGGATTTCATTTATCACAGATGTCGATTTTATTCGTTTGGTATAGTTTTCATGACCACTGTGCCAAAGTGACTGAGCGTTTCCGTCGCATAATTTGTTGTCCATGTACAATTTCATATAATGTGATATTACTATGAGGATAGAAGTATAACTTTGTGATGTGATCATTCTGTTTCGTTGGCAAATATGACTCGGGGTTTTTGGCCTACGCAACCCCTTTAATTTTCCACGTCCTCTTGTAAGATGCCATTCTGTTGTTTCTTCTTGTCGTTTCATTGGATCTCATGGCATCCACAGGTAAATTTGTGCAACCCCACGTCTCCTTCTATACGCCACGCTGGAGTACTGTTTAAATCACGTCTGCCATATGACATTAATGAAGGTACTGTAACTCAATTTCATATATCCATGAATTTATGTTTTGAATGCCTCGTATTAATGGCAAATTTTCCCACTCGATCCATGTGTAAGCTATGGATCCGAGGACACCTGGACAGTGGTGATTTCTCCATCCACTAGGGTTTCGTCGCTTTTCTGGAATTGCTACGGTTGCATAAATCTCTTGGTTTGTTATTGAGAGGGTTCTTTCAGCCCTTAATTTGTTTCTATTACCTCTCGCAGTCGAACCTTTGCACGTTTTCAGAGTTAAACATCAGCTCACCCAGGCTACTGGACTCGGCTTCCATTGTAATTTATAACTCAGGTATGATTTTCTATGCACGTCGCTCCTTCTTCAGGGAAGCTCACATTCTGTCCCTATGGTTTTGTATATACAATTCCTCTAGGGAAATTGCAAGAGCTATGTTTTCATCAAAACAATTCTTTCCTGTACTAATCTATTGATTTCTCTCTTTTACGTTTACGCCACCATCTCCTCGCCTATTTCGTTGACATCTGGTAAACGATGTATGATACTAAAATTGTCTTGGTTTCTTGATAGGGCATGTTTCCTGCTCATCCTTTGGGACTTGAATGGTGGGTTTTCGAATGGTGGTATGTTGAATTCATTCGTCTCTTTTCTTTGACAAGCGATACCTCTTTAGGTAAGAATCGATTTTCTTGTACCATTAGTTAAGGTAATTCCACTGTTAAAACTCTTGGTTTACAATTTATTAACGTCATGCCTCTATTTCTATGCCAAAATCGTTTTTAAGGGAGTGAGGGCTTCCTTTACCATGTAGCCATCTACTTCTTGGTATATTTTTTTTTCATTCTTAATGTAATTATTTTTATCATTTACTCCTATTCGTAGCCTCATCGTCACGTGTTTTGTTCCTGTAGGTAATTTTGACGCTATAAAAATTCCTTCTCGGCGGACCCTGAGAGCCGTCGTCTCATTCGAAACTAATTCCATTGCCCTTGGCGTTTTCAGGTCGGTATCCACGATATACTGGTCGGAGAGAAGCCATCCTCTCATCGTGTCATTCTACCCAATTTGTGTAGATATTTAAATTTCTTAGGTTCATAAACAGTGTTTTATTGTAACTACAGACTCTGCCAGAGACCGTAACTATTAATGATTTTCATTTGTATGATAAAACTCCTTGAGTAATTAAATTTATGGAGTGAGAGTATGGTCCTTTAAAATACAGTTGCCCAAAGTGGCTCAGATTTTGGTATGTACATATATAGCACGAATTTATTTTTCGTCTCTGGTTATCTTCTGACAACTCCATAATGTGTTTTTTTTTTTTTTTTTTTTTTAGTTTTCAAAATATGACAGTTCTAGTGTAAAATTATTTAATTGACTTTCTCTACCGGTGTGTTATATAGATCTGATGGATAGCTATTTGCTACCTTCTTCCACACACACACACACACAGATATATATATATATATATATATATATATATGTATGTATAGATATACAGTGTGCAGGTATTGGTTTGTTTTATAATTTCCCATGTACATCAAATTTTCCCAACAGGTATTCAGTTGGACCCTCCCTTTTTAGAAAAGGGTTATTTCCATAGTTTTGTACATAACTCTCCTGTCATAACTATTTCTATAGTTGATGGCAAGGTTTAGTTTTATCTCTTTACTATCTGTAGATAGATAAGTAGTACTAAAATACATACTCTTATCTTCTGTCCTTATTATAGAAGATATTAAATAACTATAAATAGACATGCACTGTTGTTTGAAGTTCTACATATGTCTGCAATTCACTTAGTTAATTTAGTAAAGATATAAATCTGTCATGTGTGTATTTAATTTCTTCCTGACTCCAGACTTAGGGATTTTCTTATAGTATTGACTGCATAAATTCTAATTTTTTTCCACAGAAACATATTACAGTCACATAATTATATATTATGAGGTAACATAATCTCCAGATTTAAACCAGGAACTGGTTTAGAGGTTCTGGCTGATTTTTTCTCATATTTCTTATTCCTACAACCATGCAGAGCTGATAAAATTTAATCATTCTATCTCTCTGTAAATGTAAGGAAAACCAGCACAAACAAAACATGGAAGAAATATACAGCTACAGTTAATTCATCCTTTCATTTAATGACAATAAATTTTACTTCTACATAATTACTGTGTGCATACCACTTTGGCATTTGACCAGTCCTCCCAACCGTAGAGTCCCTTTATCTCCAGAACTCTCCCCCGAGCTGAGACTGCCTCCTAGAACAGACCAACCTCTAATCTGTTCAATAATAGCTTATTTAAGCTTTTGCTCCCCAAATCCTGTTTCTAATTTTGCGTCAAGAATATCAGGATGCTTTTCTTCCTGTTTTCCTAGGCTTCCATAGTTAGGGACTTTTAAAGCTGCTTTCTGCTTTTCCTAGCTTTTTATCTCTTCCCAACTACTATCCACATAATTGGGGAAACTAGATTTTCCTCAAAATCTAATTTGGAAATAAATTCTTTCAAGGATTTTTGAAATATTTTTGGGGAAAATATTTGCTTTTATCCATCCTCATGAATTTAGCAAGTGATCTCATAATTCTCATTTTGGTCAATCTACACAAACTTATTTATTCATTTTTTCCAAACTTAAATATTTAATTACATCCACAAAATACTTGTCCTTTGGGGTCCACTCCCCTTAGGATTAAAGTTAAAATGTCTAGTTTTTGAAATTCAACCACATAAACTAGGGGTGTTACAATGGAACTTTGTTTCTTGTTGAACTAGGATACTAATCAGGGCCCATAAAAAATGCATCACCACTAGTGCTTTTATGGTCATCAACAGTTCCAGCCCAGTTTGCATCTGTGTAAGCATGAAGAGTAAGATCAACATTCTTAGGATACCATAGATGAAAATATCGAGTTCCTTGTAGGTATTTGAATATTATTTTTACGGCCTGAAGATGTGACTCTTTTGGATTGGATTCGAATCATCCAACAATCCCAAATCCATGCATGATATCTGGTGTAGTCCCTATTAGATAAAGGAGACGTCCAATCATAGATCTATACTCTGGTTGGTTTACCATAGGAGAATCATCATAAGAACTAAGGTTACATCCAGTCACCATTGGAGTGCTCACAAGTTTGTAGTCTTCCATCCCATACTTATTCAAGATCTGCTTGACATATTTTCCTTGTGAGAGAAAGATGCCAAATTTTTCTTGTCACACTTATAAGCCAAGAAAATATGTTAGTTCCCCAAGTAAAGACATTTCAAATTCCTTCTGCATAACAGAAGAAAATTTATGACTTATAAATTCTTCATTACTCCGAAAAATGTTGTCATCAACATAAACAACAATAATTAACAGTTTATCATCCTTGATTTTTTTGTATATGTTACTATCTACAGATCCTTTAAATGTGAAACCTTGTTGTTCAATATATTTGTCAATACAATAGTACCATGCCTGTGGGGCTTTTTTTAGATCATATATGGCCTTTTTAAGTTTGCAAACAAGTTTTTCGTAATTTCCCAGAATGAATTGTTCTGGCTGTTCTATATAAACTTCTTCTTCCTGATCACCATTAAGGAAAGAAGATTTTACATCCATTTGATAAACCTTGAATTTTTAAAAACTTGAAAATGAAAGAAACATTCTTATGGATTCAATTTTAGCTATTGGTGCACATGTTTCTTCAAAGTCTATACCTTCTTGTTGAGCATACCCTTTAAAAGCAAGTGTAGATTTGTTTCTAATTACATCTTCATGTTCATTTAACTTATTAAATTTGAATATCCATTTTTTTCTAATAAAATTTTTATCATGAGGTCTTGGAACCAATTACCAAGTATTATTATTTTCAATTTGATCAATTTCTTAATTCATAGCCTGAATCCAACATTTATCTTTACTATATTGATTTAATTTTTGTGGTTCAATGGTGGATGGAAATTCTAGATAACTGGTAGATCCCAGAAGAGTTCTTCTTGTTTGTACCACTAATTCCTTTTCTCCCAAAATTTGAGATTCTGGATGAATCTTTTGAACATACCTGGATGGAGCCTTTTCTCTTTCAAATGTATCTTCTTTCGGTGCTTCGTTAGGTTCTCCTTCTATATTATTTTTATTTGATGAGGGACAAAATTCATCATTATCATCCTCATTTTTTGTTATTTCCCTTTGGAGATCTATGAGAGATTCATGAATCACAAGATTAATACATTAAAAAATATTTCTAAGTCTCTTATTGTAGCATTTGTATGCTTTACGTCTAGAAGATTAACTAAGAAATATTGCTTCATCTACTTTAGGTTAAAAATCACTAAGTTTTTCGTCATTAGTTTTGATATAAAATTTTCTTCCAAAAACTTTAAAGTGCTTCAAAGCGGGAGTATTACCATCCAAGAGTTCATAAGGATTTTTATCACTATTTACATGAACATGAGCCTTATTGAGTATATTTACTGTAGTATGCACAAATTCACCCCAAAATGTGTTAGGAGTCCTAGAATCATCAAGCCTAGCACGAGGCATTTGCTGAACCATTCTATTTCTTCTTTCTTGCACTCCACTTTGTTGCAGAGTTCCAGCTACATAAACCTGTCTTTCTATTCCATATTGTTCATAGAAATCAAATAATTCATCTGATATGTATTCTCCTCCTCGGTCAGATCTAAGACATTCGATTTTTATATCTAATTTATTTTCAAATATAAATATTTGAAGACATTAAATTTTTAAAATGCTTCATCTCTATGTTTCAATAAACTAATCCAACACATTCCATAAAAATCATCTATGAATAAGATATAGTATTGTTCACCACGAGGTGACTATTTCCTTAAAGTTCAAGATAAGTCAGTATGTATAAGTTCAGGAGGCTTACTTGTTGATCCTTCTTTGGAATTAAATTGAACCCTAGTTTTCTTACCGAATTGGCATGATTTGCATATGGTACTTTTGGTAAAATGATGTTGGGTAGATCACGAACAATTTTGAGCCTGCTTGATTTTCTTATTTGAGAAAATCTCAGATGTCCCAATATTTTGTGCCATAACCAATTTTATGTAGATTTACCTAGATAGAATTTCTCTTGGAAACATTTCAATATACACATATTGTTTGGTGTTCTTGTTCCTTTTATTACTGTATCTCCTATGTCAAGTTCACGAACCACACACTCTTTTGATCGAAAGACAACTTCATTTCCTTGATCACACATTTGTCTAACACTCCACAAGTTATGCTTTAATCCATCAACATACATAACATTGTTAGCTTTAACCTTTTACTTTAGAAAAATAGATCCTTTACCCTTAATGATAGCACAAGAGTCATTTCCAAAGGTAACATTATTTTCCTTCTCTAAAGCATCGAATGAAATAATTTTATCTTTATCACCTGTCATGTGTTTTGAACATCCTCTATCAATCTACCATTGATTTTCTTCTCCTTCTTAAAATAAAGCTATGCCGCATCTTTCAAACTGTAAGTCCTTCCTCCTCCGTACCTTGGAACTTGTGGATATTTATTCTTTTGGATGAAGTTTGCTCTACATTGAGATTCCTCATGTCCAAATTTATTGCTAAATTAACATTCAATTTCCTCTTG
Source organism: Pinus albicaulis (assembly GCA_034641835.2). Classification (NCBI taxonomy): domain Eukaryota; kingdom Viridiplantae; phylum Streptophyta; class Pinopsida; order Pinales; family Pinaceae; genus Pinus; species Pinus albicaulis. The sequence continues at coordinate 840,527,968 of CM076577.1, read as the reverse complement.
AAGAGGAGAAAAATTGTTATAAGTATTCTTATTTATTCCTATCTCATTTATTTTATTTATTGCTTCTCTAGTCATGACGGTTTTGTATGCAACACATTGAGTAGATTTGTGACCAAAATTATGACATGAGAAACATTGTGCATTAAAGAAGAAATTTTTGTGATCATAGAACCTTTTAGTGTTTTTTACGTTTTGACTGATATTTTTGTTATTGTTCATTCTTGAATTTTAATTATCATGCTTTACCTGGACATTGTCTTTGTCCTTTTTCTGAGTGTTACACAATTTTTTTCTCATCTAACTTGTTACTATTAGATAGACTAAAGTACACCATGTAAGAGCAATTTTACCATCATAAAATTTCTTACACTGAGAAATAATTTAATAACCCATAGTTTATTAAATTATTTCTTGTCTAAAGAGGAAATCCCATGAGGAATAATTAAATAAATCCTTTTTTTTTTTTTTTTTACTCTAGGGATAATTAAATAAACCAATGGTTAATTAATATTCCTGGTCATATTTAACCCAAAATAGGAGAATTAATTAGATAAATAATTATTTATCTTTTTCTTTTCTAGGAATAATTATTGAAATCATTATTTAATAATATTCCTTGTTAAATTTGACTAAATCATCTATAAATAATTGCATAAATCATTATTTATTTAATTATTCCTTAACCTCGTCCTTGAAATAACAAATAAATCATTTAATTATTTATTATTTCTAAATAAAGGGATTTAACCAATTCTAAATTCCTTTTCCCTCCACTAAAAATAATAAAATATTCCAAGTAATTTGGATCTAGATTTAATTAATAATATTTTAATTATGCACCAATATGTACAATAACTCAATATTTTGTTCTAAATAGAAGGGTTTTCCATTCGTTCACTACCTTTTGTCACCTTTTTGATGACATTTTGATCTGACTTTGATCCTCCATCATTGTCATATTTTTTCTACTTTTGCTTATGATCTCCCTTTGAGTTCTATTTTGTCTGGGGTTTCTATACCATCAAGAGAGAGAGATATTAGATCTGAAGTGTTGAGGATATACAAGAACCCATCCCATTGACGGGGACTGGTATCATCTTTCTGTGTTCCCTACCTAGGTGTCATAATACAAAAAATTATTTAGAAATTCTTGTCTTCTCTATTGGATGTATGGAGAAAATCTTGTTTATTTTCATTGGTTAATGTCTTTAATTGCATAGATATGGATTTTTGCAGCATTTATTATGATCACCTACTGCATATGAAAGGAAATTGACAACCACATTTGATGTTAGGGTTTTTTGTTATGCATAGCTAAAGTGAGTTTTTTCTGTACACTTACAATTAGAATTCACTCTAGCAACTCGTGACTCCACTTGGGTTTTTAATTACGATCGTTGTCATTTTTCATATCCCTATATGAATATCTACTTTAGCCACTGTGGTTTTTCTTCATCTTCTCATTATCCATTCCTTGATGCTATTTTTAACCATTTTTACCCTAAAACAATAAAAATTATAACTTATGTGTGTTTTTGGGTCATTTGCAGAAGTAAGAGGTATCAGCTACGACAAAGACGACAAATTTTTCCGAAACCTCCCACAAGACAGCTGGAAGTGCAAGTCACACCTTTCAGCCCAAAACCTGTGAGCTCGGCTCTCAAGTAGCGGTAAAATGGAAAAAAATTGTGACCTCAGCAAAAAACATGTCAGTACCTGCAACCTAAATTTTTTTGCGAGATTTTTATGTTATTTTGTAGAGTTTTTATGAGGCATTATTCAGGTTTCTCTAACCTCCGTCTTTACCCATCTTGGACCTGTTGGAACAGGGTCTCCTAACAAGCTGTGAAACTGGTCCATTTTGATTACTTTTGATTATAATTAGTATAGCGCAGGGGTTTTGGGGTGGGTCAAAGCCTTGAACACATTCTAATGGGTCAAAGTGTAAACTAGGGGTCTGAAAACCATGGGTTGCAGATCATAGGAAATTCAGAGCTAGATTGTTATAAGTAGAGATGTATTTTGTATTGAAAAATATAGGAATTGATGGAATATTGATGTGATATGTTACTTAAGCTATCTGTTTGGGTTTTGGGGAATGGACTCCTGCTGACTGTGTGCACGGAGATCCTAGTCTAGTTGTGTGCGGACCCTGCTATTGTGTGTGTAGGTTGGGAAGGGAATTGTAAGAAAAGTTTGATGAATGAATGAATGCGAAGGATTATTAGATATCTAAATCTGTCAGTACTATTGTATGAATTGCTGATAATTGTTGTGTTATGTATTTTATATCTTTCGCTGCAAAGATCTATGTACTGAACGGTTGGATCTAGATATGTTCCACTCTGTTTATATAATAGTATTTTGATGTTATAGAAAGCATATAATTATATATCTAGTGCACGTGGATGCAAATAGATACATACTTAACATTGTGAAGAACCAGGTAATATGGGAATTACAGAACAAAACACAGCTCTGCTTGCCTTACCCTTCCTTTCTCAGGGTGCAGAAACCTAGTTCAGCACCCACCCATACTACTTCGGGTGAGACTGTGACCTACGAAATCAGGTCACTACCGAAAGGGCCAGTAGTATAGGGGTTTTTTGGCAAACCTTGCACACCGAACCTAGGTCGGGACCTCTCAAGCCAACAAATGGTTTTGTTGCAGGGAACAGAAGAAGTCTAAGAGAGGAATCATGTAATGAAAAGAGAATAATAGAAACCTGAAAGAAAAGATATCGAAGACTGGTTTGAAAGATGGATCTAGGAATTGCAGTAAAAGAAGATCACATTGAGAATTTAACAGCGGAAAGGTGGAAAAATAGGTACGTCCTTACTGAAAGCTATGAAATATTCTTTGTGACCTTTGCGATTGAACTCCAGGAGTGGATAGCTAGATTGGTGGAATTCCAGAAGTGTTGGAAGGACGAACGGGTCACTCTGTGGACCCCAGAGTTGCTCGAACAACTTGAAAGAACTAATAACACTATCACACGCATGGTAGATCACTGGGTCAATAGTGTGCTGGGAGGATTTGTGACCGAATTTTCTATTGATCAGTTCATATCATACTCTAAGGCCGAATGACGATTCTTCAAGGGATTCTAAGGCAAGTTTTTGAGGATGTTACCATTGCTGATCAAGAAATTATTGTGCAAAAAGAGCATCCTGTGTAGTCATACATACTGAATGATCTCGAATCTAGAAGGAAGCACAACACGCAGTAGTAAATACTATCGGATCAACCTCTATGGAGGGAGATCTTCCTACGATCCATTGTGGGAACCAGCTGCACAAGATCCCCCAGGTAGGTCGCCACCTAGGCCACACAAACCTAATAATTCATCTATACCACCACCCTCCCTAGACAGTGATATGCTGCGCACCTGAAATTGCCTACCTTTAAAGGGATAGGAGACGAGGATATGGAATAATTTTGGTTTGTGGCAGACTCTGTCTGGACTACGCAAAATGTAGCAAGCAACACGATAAAGAGGGCACAACTGTCTCTAACATTCGAAGATAGAGCTCTGGTCTGGTATATGCGATACGTTTCCTAGAATGGGACCACCTCCATACAAGATATCGAAGATGCTCTGAAGCAAAAATTCCGAAAGCCAAAATCTTATTCCCAGTTGGTAGCGGAAGTAAAGGACTTCAAACAAGGTGTGTCTAAGTCGGGACACTGATCAACGATCGAAGAAGGAAATTAGGGAAGGAGGGTTCGAATATGATGATAAACAACATACGGAGTGGTTCATCACTATGTTGTTACCTCACTTGCGCACACTGATGAGTCATCAGACCTTTGAATCATAGGAGAAAGTTGTGGAAGTTGCTATGAAATTGGAAGCTGCACCCCAGGAGGATACGTCGGCAAGGGTACAACAATCCAGGAACAAATTGGGGCTATGCATATGGAGATAGAAAACCTGTGAAAGGAACAAGGAAAGGAAATCTACACAGACCTTTGGTGCATAGGATTTCGAGTGTCTGGCGATACGAAGGATCAGTGTCCTCTACTGACCGATTATATGCAAGCAGGAGGACCTAGTCTGATACGCCCAGGGGCAAGCAGAGAACCTGTCCTATTGCAACCAGGATCAATAATATTTGTGCTTTGGTGTGATTATTGTCGGGTAGCCAGACTGCATGATAGGAACCATTACCCTCGTCTAGGTGCGTATGTCCCAGAACTGAAGCAACAATGGTGTCTATTCTACCGATCAGTGGGGCATGATGAGCAGAAATTTCGTACATATGACTTAATGATGGATTGTGGGAACTTATATAGGGTGCAATCAGACCCTGCGTCGCCAAGACTTGTTGTGCACTTTGGAGGATCACTAGCCTAAGGCGGAGGAGGTCGGGGAGGAAGCGCAGGTCGAGGACGAAGGCAGCTCATCTGTTGTAACTGTGGGGAAGTAGGGTACTTTTCTAGAGAATGCCCTAATCCCACCAGGTCGTCCTGCAAGTACTGTAGGCAGCTCAATCATGAGGTAGAAAATTGCCCAATTTTAATAGCCAAGATGCAGGAAAAGCAACCCACCTCGATGCAGAACATACAAAGAGTTAAAACTGAGTTAAGAAAGGCGGATCCAAGTGTAAACGTCATGACACGTAGTGCGATAGTCACCCAGGGGGCTGAGGGGGGACTTGCCTCTCGGGAAGGAGTGTCGTTCAATGAATAAGCACCATTGGCAGCCTCCACGCAGCCTCAGATAGGAGAAGGAGTCGAGCCCTTTTTAAAGCCATGTCTGAAGTTATGAAGGAATCCGTAGGGCCTAGGAAATCTCCTTGTGTTACTAAATACCTACGCAGTTCCGCCCAATTTGATCCCTAAGACCAAGGATGTACACAAGTTGTACAGCCATAATAAATTCACCATGAGAGAGATGCAATTGACTGCACAGATCAGAGACTATGAGATGGATCAGGTTATCTTAGATCTCGGATCGTACGCGAACGTCTTACGAAAACAAAAATGGAAACGAATGGGACAACCTATGTTGGAATGGTCCACTATTCAACTACGAATGTAAAATCAAAAAAATATCATCCCTCTGGATAGGTTACCAAAATTCATAGTGGACATCACAGGGGTACAGGTCCTAGCCGATTTTGAAGTAATAGAAATAGTAGAATATGTGGACCCCTACCCTGCGCTCCTTGGAATGGAGTGAGCAATAGACATGGGAGGTGTAATCAATCTCAGGAAATGCAGCATGGTGTTTGAAAACAAAGGTACGCATGTCATAGTACCACTAGACCCAGCAGAAGGTGCGTGGTACATAGAGCCATCCTATGAAAAGGAGTAATTGGAACACATTTATAAGATAACTGCAAAGGACGAAGATCAGGTTAACCCCACAGATGAAGGAATGCTCTGTTGGGAAAAGGATAGTGAATATTTTTCCAACTCCGATGACGAGCTGCAGAATTAGCAAGGTCGGTTGCATGAGGTTTTAGTGCTTCGACGCCTTCAGACCATCAGGAATTTCCATCGCATCTCTACCACAGAAAGAACCTCGCCCTCCCGGGAGGACGCAGGTAAAGATGAGCAGCCTGATGAATCGAAGGGTCCCACAGACCGTAGGCTAGAAAAATTACTACTAACACTATGAGAAACACCTACGCAAGGGCTGATATTATTTACTCAGTGGAAGTACTGGAGTAGGGTGATACTACGCACAGGGACCCCTGTGGCCAGATGGGCTCCGAGGTCAATTGACCTACGAGGATACCTGCTGATGTGCAACACTCAAGAGTGCGATTGAACCTTGCCAAAATAGAATTGTCGGGGTACCACAGACCTCAGCACGCGTAGGATTACAGACCTATCTGAAAATGTATGAACATTTCAGGTAATAAATGACATAAGGATGTATGATGCAACCTTATCACACAGGGACATCTCACCCGCGAGCGAAATAAAGGTCTCCACAAGACTGCTGACCAACTTGCAGATACACCTCACCCCGACCCTCATCCCAGGTACGCAAACTAAATACAAGCATCATCTATGGTTTGACATTTCACGGACACGACCCAAGACATGAAGGATAACCATTAGCAGGTCTCAATTTAATAAGAAAAGACCCCCACAAATATGAAAAATAGGCGGCAGATCATCAATGCAGCAATTTATGGTAAAAACAGTCCGAAGGGTTGAAGTTACGTGCCAAGAATGAGCTTATTCACCATTTAATAGCGTCATATGGGGTGCATATGGGTGGAAAACTTCACGCTGGGCTATTTATTCACCATTCAAAAGGCTCTGGCTATCCGTGTTCCAGGTTTTTCTGTTCACCCTTATTCTTTGTAACGTTCACCTATTTATTCAAAAGATGGACCCGAACCTGCCAAAAGAACTTATAAGAGGACTTGAGACTACTAAGTATCGTTATAGGACTAAGCAAGGGCTACGACTCTCTACTAAGTATCCAAGCCTCACACACAATGAACGTTGAGGTACAGGGACATGCTACGACTCTCTGCAGCTCCCGAGCACCACCCACTAGAAGAAATGTATGTTCACTCCCTCACGCTGCCATAGTTCGCACTCCTGACCTAACTACTGGGGACTTCCAACTAGACCTAGCACAACTATCTAGTTCAGAGCTACAAATATTATCCTCCAGAGTGGTGTGGGAGGTTCGTCGTTATGACCGGAATAGGTAGCAGCAGTACGACATACCTCGAGAAGTCCGGGCCCAGCGGATTTCCATGGTCACAGACACAATGTGTATCATTAAGGAGCAGCTGATACAGGGAGAACAATTGGTTGAAACAACTACCGAGCTATGGGCGGCACTGCAACACCATTCCATGATTCAACATATCCAGTAGGAATTACAACAAGAATAAGCTATTCTGGATCAACTCCAAGCCTCCACACCTTCCCCCGTTTCCGCGCAGTGCCTAGCCACCATGGACAGGATTGAGGACCTTTGGCACTCTAAGAAATTTTTTCAAAAATATTTGAAGACATGGTCTGCTACCACGTTCCATCTCACACACGATGCTCAATCCTCCATCGCATGCCTCCACTAGTTGTTAGAACGGGTCACTACGAATACAGATGGGCCTGCCTCCCTGATGTTGGTCAACATTGCGTAGCAAGCTACAACCCAAAGTCTGGACGTAATCCCTCTGCTTGTCTGCACTCTAGACACTTTGTGCATGCAAATTGAATCTGCACCACTGCAGTGAGTCGGGATGAGTCACAAGATTGTGTTGGGGGACTGTTGGAATGGGGTCTCCTAACAAGCTGCGAAATTGGTCCATTTTGATTACTTTTGATTATAATTAGTATAGCACAGGGTTTTTGGGGTGGGTCAAAGCCTTGAACGCATTGTAATAGGTCAAAGGGTAAACTAGGGGTCTGAAAACCATGGGTTGCAGACCATAGGAAAGTCAAAGCTAGATTGTTATAAATAGAGATGTATTTTGTATCGAAAAGGATAGGAATTGATGGAATATTGATGTGATATATTGCTTAAGATGTTTCTTTGGGTTTTGGGGAATGGACTCCTGGTGGCTGTGTGCACGAAGATCCTAGTCCAATTGTGTGTAGACCCTGCTGCTGTGTGCGCAGGTTGGGAAGGGAATTGTAAGAAAAGGTTGATGAATGAATGAATGTGAAGGATTATTAGAGATCTGAATCTATGAGTATTGTTGTATGAATTGTTGATAATTTTTGTGTTATGTATTTTCTATATTTCGCTGCGAAGATCTGTGTACTGAATGCTAGATCTAGATCTCTTCCGCTCTGTTTATATATTATTGTGTTGATGTTATAGAAAGCATATAATTATAGATCTAGTGCATGTGGATGTAAATAGATACATACTTAACCGTGTAAAGAACCAGGTAATTTGGGAATTACAGAACATAATGCAACTTTGCTTGCCTTACCCTTCCTTTCTCTCGGTGCGGAAACCTGGTTCCAGCACCCACCCATACTACTTTGGGTGAGACTGTGACCTACGAAAGCAGGTCACTGCTGAAAGGGCCAGTAGTATAGAGATTCGTTGGAAAACCTTGCACATTGAACCTGGTTCAGGACCCCTCAAGCCAACAAGACCTGTAGTTGCTTATTTTTACTCATCAAGTAGGAACCAAGCAATTTAGGGCTTCAGCATGCTTCCACATTTTTAGGAGGAGTTTAGCTTAAGCAGGTCTTCAAAGATTTCAGTGTTGTTCAAACATTTTTTCAGATCTGAAGCTGTCTTTTTAGATTCATTTCAGATCGTTTATTTTAACATCCAAAACACCTCTTTTCAGTTTTTTTTTGGTCCTCCCTTTAGGGTCCTCTACCTTTCCCTTTAGGTTGTATCCTTTTGCCACCTATTTTTCAGCATTTTTCCCTCTGGTTTTTTGTTGTTTTCGGTACCTCTTTTTAGTAGATCTGACCTTTAGATCCTTGTCCCTCTTGAGCTGATATCTATTGGCCATATTGTGTGTTTTGAGTAGATTTTTTCCACCCTTAGACTAGTTGTTAGGAAGCCCTCCTTTTCGGGTTTAAATTTATGCATCTTTAGTTGTTTATTTTACTGTCGCTTTCAATTTTATTTAATGTCTCTTTCAGTTTTATTTAAAGTTATACATATTTTTTTCTTTTCTATATACACACGTATGGTATTAATTAAAATTAACATATCTATCACACACATGCACAGCTAAAGCGAAGAGCACCTGGTTTACACTACTGGACCAAGACTAAAAAAATTTAATTAATTAATTAATCTGCACCTTTGTGCCCTTGTTTACCTCTCTTACTTGTTGGGTTCCGTGTATCTTATTGATGACTGTGCCCCCAAGGCATTCATCCCAGAGACTCCAAGGCATTCATCCTTAGTTTTCATTACGAAGAATTACTCTATCACGTAGGGCTTGAGTTAGTCCTCCACCGAGTCCCCATTCCGACTCTAATTGAGTTAGTTCATCGGGTTCTCCTTATTTTCCTATCCCCGGTTCTCCTCCACATTTCACCTTCATCATGTCTGGTGTAGGACCTACCACTGGTGGTGGCCCCATCTCTAATGCTGGAACCGCTACTAGTGGATCCACAATAGGAACGGTCCCAACTACTCCCTTGCTTCTTTATATGGCAGGCCTGAGCCTTCCTGAGTTAAGCCAGTTAATTAATGACCATATACACCATGATTCAAGTTTGCCTTCTAATCCAACGAAGCTTCCTTCAGATATCCCTAAGTTTGAAATAAATTTTGGAGAGGATCCCACCAACCATGTTCATTCTTTTTGCATGTGGTGTTCATCTAACTCTATCACTGATGACTATGTCTGGCTTCAGTTATTCCAGCATACGCTTACTAGAAAAGAGTTGAAGTGGTATGTCGACTAGGCTGCTACATATCATGCCACCTTTGTAACTCTGGAAAAGGAGTTTCTATCCTACTTCGAGTTTCCCCTTCACTATGACACCGGCACTGAAATTTTGACTGATTTCTGTCAAACTTCTGTCACCCGCCTGTCTGACCATATTCAAGAAAGATGAGAAAATAATATCTTATGTCGAGCTCTATTTTTCTAAGACCGTGTCTACATGGACTAGTTTCTCATATCCCTTTTTCCCTCTATTGGTAAATATTTCGCATCTCACTTTCCTCAGACTGAGGAAGAAGCCATCTAAGTTGCATTTAAATATGACTTGATCTACGTGCAATATGCTTATGCTTATAATGTCTTACCCAATATCCCTAGACCTGGTGGTGCCAATGCACTGGGGACATCTCATGTTGTCTATCGTATCATGGGATCCCTTTAACATCCATACACTCATCCTCCTATGGGTTATGGTTTCCTTCAGGGATGGGTCAGCTCCTTTAGCATTTTCCCCCCTCTCAGTAGCATGTATCCAGAACACGACATGCCTCATGCCTTTTCCTAAAAGCATCCTCTGATGCTAGGGCCTGCTTTTTCCCATTCTATTTACCCCAATGTTGCTCAACCTCCTTACTATATTTATCCACAGCCTTGTGCTCCATCTCCTCCAACACAAGCACCTCTGCCTCCGATGCCTTCCCAAGCTCTGCAGCAGCAACCACCCACCCTTTAGGGTTAGGTTTATGCGTAGAGGAGTGTGACTAATCCCCCCACTTCCAACAAGGATAGGAAAGGAAACCAAAACCAACACGCTCTAGGTAATCTACGAAACAATCCTCAATGGAATATATCTAACACTGCAACCTAGCAACAGGGAGATCAACCGAAGTAGAATAGGCATGTTTGCATGAATAAGCCTTGTTCTTGTTGTGGTGTCCATGGTCACTATACCCATGATTGTTCATTTTTACCTCAAATGTGTCAACTCTGCGAAGCTCAAGAAACATCTTGAGGACAACAAGCCTCTACTTCGGTTCCTCCTAATGTGGCACCTACTCAATCGGTTGTGTTTACCAATCCCTCCCCCCAGCAAGGATATGTGGCCACCCAACCACCTAAATGTTAGGCGGCCACTCAACCTCCCCCGTCTGGTACCTATGGTTACCAGATCCTTATGATGAACTCTAACCAGGCCAATACCACTGATCTCAACCTTCAGACTTGGTCACACCAGTAAACCAAGCCTCTTGCTCCGTCTACAACTGAGGCCCTATCTTCAAGTTCCATAGAGCCAATTTTGACACCCAATGGTCCTTTAAAGATCCCTCAGCCTGATGCAGAGGTACATACCAAGATCCCCAAAGGACCATTATGACGAAAGGCTACTTCTAGTAAAGCCACTCATGCCTACAGTATAGT